>OY039087.1:17500000-18750000 GCA_955850985.1 Elophila nymphaeata
AATCATTTGGCCGAGCCTCAAAAAAAGTTCGCAAAAAACACAACATATGGCCTTTATCGACCTTTGAAATTCCAGAAACGAGTGCAAATGATATTGAGCTGTACAAATGGGTGGTAAAGTTGAGATTTGTAGTTGAGGTGGAGTCATTTGTGATGTTCCGGTTATGTTAAAGAAGAAAGGTGGTACAAAAAAGGAGGATAAAAATTGTGGTACAGGAATGACCTTGAGTGTTAACTGTAGGCCACATACCGGCTGGTTGAACCGGTTTGTTTTTTCGGCTGCCTGTTTTGATGGATGAACTCTGGGCCCTTGATTTGAAGCCCGACTCGATCATGATAAGGTAAGTGTTTCTAAAATCTTAAGGTGCTATAGAGAAGATAATGGTTTCAATAAAGAGAATTTTAATTATTATATGAGAGTCTTAAGTGGTATTCTCTACAGTACTGTTATAAAGAAATTGTGGAAGTAACATCGAATATTACAAGAATTACTGTCGTATTTTACGATGGATAGTAATTGGTATTTGAAATATGTTTGGCCTAAAGCGATTGTCGGCGAAAATACGAAGATTAAAAAGTTTACACTGCAATCAAAGTTAAACTTAGCATTATCATTCGAAGGCACAAATTGGTTGAAATAATATTAGTGATATACAAAAAATCTCTCAGCGAAAAAATTTATTGCAATTACTCAGTGAGTTATTGCTAATTACAAGAACGATGAATGAAATAATTATCCACCAGAAGACCACAGTCAAATTACATGTTTGTGGTGTTGTGCTTCTGTTAGTGAGTAAGGTTGCCAGAACTCGACCGGGTAGGGCAGGGGACTTCACTAGTATTGGCAGTGCGCGAGTGTCACGTTATTGTTATGCTTGTCTGCCAACAAATAACATAAAAAAAGGAAACCTCGGCAGAGTTCCACTCCTTAGCAGTTCCCATAATAAAGGAGGAATTAGCAATATTGTACGCATTATCTATACTAATATTATAAAGAGAAAAAAAATATGTTTACAACGAATAAACTGCAAAACTCTAGTAGTTTTTGATAAAATATGGTACAAATATAGATTAGATGTTGAAAAACCATATAAGCTACTCTTTCATCTCCTATTTCATCCTCACACAGGATTCATTCCCACATAGGACAAAATTACAAAAACACTAGAATAAATATTTTGTTTCTCCTGAGTTCTTGTTGTAAAAACACGTGTTAAGAGACTCCATTTTTAACCTCAATCAACCGTAGGTACAATTTTTGTTAGTTTAACTACATTTTCACATGACATTGGCAAAATGCGTACGCTTAATGCGACGCGACGCCATTAATTAAGAATAGAATAGAACAAATATTTATTTATCTCTTATCAACGGCCTAAATTCTAAGTTTCATGGTTTTATACTTTATTTCAACGTCTAATCAATAATCAATATTTACCAAAACCAAATTTGATCAAAATCGGTCCGGTAGTTTTTGAAATCTATTATTTGTTATAAACATACAATACTTTCTAATTATAAAAATGAAAGATTATCGCTACGCTTATGCCAAAATGTTTAAAAAATAAAATTGTCCGCTAGTAAAGTATAATGATATTAATGATAGTAATTACTTCCATAACTTCACATGACATTACTGTCCCGCTTTCAATGTTTTGGGCTTCCAGCATCTTTCCTCGGGTCTATGCAATTATTAGTTTTACTTTGAGTGGCGATTTTTTTAAATATAAACAGAAAGTTCCGGTGTAAGCGCGCAGAGAAATTTTTTTATGGTCGTGATAATATCAGGCATATTGTGTTATAATGTTTTGTAAGACCTGTAGTTCGTAATCGTAAGATAACATTTTTCTTTTTTTCTTTTTAATTTCTCTGCCTCACGGGAAGGTAAAGGGATTTAGTTTGCACAGCCTTAATTACTTAAGTATTCATCTTCTTTCTTATGTTATAGCTTTAAGTATGAAGGAAAGGTATCAACTGCATTCTAAAATCTGCATTTTTTCAATAAGTGGTATTTTTGACATGTTAAATTAAAATATCTAGTATAGTTGAGATTGGTTCCAGCGGAAGACCAGCGTTAGCCGTGAGGCTAGCAATATGCTGAGCTGGGTCCATTTAAGACATACCTAATTATTATTTTTGATATTTCTGTTTGTTTGTTATATTGTCTCAATAAATATTTATTTCTTTCTTTCTTTAACAGATGGCCGGGAATTCCGGGAAAGTCCCTGAATTTTGCGTGTTGTCCCGTGTCCAGTAATTACACCTTACTGTCCCGAAATTATTGAATACTAGTTTTTTTTCCATAAACGGCAGACGCACGCAACAAGGAAATATTACCGCGGTCTGTAGATATGTGTCGTCGGTCGTGTCACACACACAACTCACAGAGCCTGTGTAATACTTTTGTAATATTTTTTTCTATTGCCCGACCAACAGCCAACATTATTAGTTGGGTTTCGTCTCTAAATTCCAACTCTGTTTGTAATCCCTGAAATGTCCAGGAAAAGATAAGCCCGTATCTGGCAACCCTAATTTCCTGGCATCCATATTTTTAGGCTATTTTTCGGTTTAAATTTAAAAAAATATCAGGGTTCGAGGATATATTATATCAATGGATATATATCCGATATATATCGAATATATCAATAGAAATATGATTAAAAAATTTGATAGTTTAAAGTACGTAGAATCTAAATTAAATAAAAATTATATTGTGTATAAAAATATTTTCAATCAAATTCTTCTTCTTCTTCTATTGCGAATGAAAACGCATGTTCAGATCAAAGTAAAATTTTTAGAGTTAGGGAAAAGTGTGATTTGAAAACTAAAGGTCCTTATTAGACTGTTTATTTTAACAATAAGTGTAGGTAGGTGTTTTTAAAACTAGAAAAATACACTGATTCCCATCTATTTCGTTATTTGTTTTTGATTGGCGGGATCGTATCAGGTTTGGATAACCCTGGGGTAAGTTATCAAAGCAATAACTCAATATTATTATATATAAATTACACACAGGTCACATTGGCTATTGTTTATACCGCCTAATGCGCAGTCTTCGAAAGAATTCACGCGCGCACTTGTTTTAAATACAAACAAACAGGCAATCGATTAATGCTTACGTTAAACATTCTTCAGGGAAATAACTATATGCGTTGTTGTAAAGCTGTAAATAATCCAAATTGTTTACTGTTCACAATATTTGTTACCGTTTGCAATGGGAACGTTTGTAATAACAACAGTGGGTTGAAAACAAAATAATTTATAGAGTTCTCCCAAACATCGAGTTTTTAAGAGATTTGAACTTTATGTCCGGACTACCTTTCTGGTACCGGGTAAGCCATTACATGCCGTCTAGAGTGTTGTAAAAGAACTGAGTTTTTTATTCCTCATTTTGCGGCTACAAGTTCTTTTGCAGAACTCACGACTAATTAGTCTTCTGAGTCCTGAGTCTTGCGTTCTTTTGAGTCTTGTCAGTTCTTTCAGTCCTAAAATTTCTTGAGTCGTTAGATTCATTCTCAGTCCTTTCGGTTTTTTTGAGTCCTTTGAGCTTTTTGAGTACTTTGAGTTCTTTCAAGTCTTATGAGTCATGAGTTATACAACAGGACTGCAGTCCAATCAAAAGGACTCGTGTCAGTCATGTAATACGGGCAGACGATCCCGGCGATCGTCAAAGTCAGTCTTCATCTAGTCTTCACCCTTAGGTCTATCGTTCCCTTTCCACTCGAACCCTGTAAAGACCGACAGTACTACTCGTGGGATAAATCTGGTCGCCTGAAATTCTTTCTTATTCTCTTCCACCCTACAGGTTCTATCTAAGAGACACGCCTCACCCATTTAAAAAGTCTTGGTGACGCTGAAAGGCCATAAAAAATATGGACTACTCTTAAAAGCAAATTAATTATTATTCAAATGACAAGAGACCGATAATGACATACGTTCTATTTAACGATTGCAAAAGTTAAGCAACTAAAGGCACGGAGCACTCGGATGGGCAACATTTTTTTTTAACTAGATTCTCTTCCATGCTTTGGTTGCCCGGTTAAATAAAAACAAGGCACGTCAAAGACCCAATCTTTGTTACGGGGCTAACTAGAAAACCATACGACGAGAAGAAGAATAGGTAAGTTTCATGTGACCGTTACACTTCGCATTTCGATAATCTGAAAGAGACAAAAAATTTGTATAGAAACATAAATTGATAATCAACAGTTATCCTCACCTTACATGTTTCAAAGCTCTCCGTCATGCGGCTACCGCTCACCGAAATTACAATTTAAGTAATTCGTACAATTAGAGCATGAATTCGTAATTGGTGCTTGTGTGCCAGATATTTGATTCCGATTCGAGATAATATAGATAGTCGGTTCCAGTTTGCTTATGTTGCTGTTGAAATATTATCGAAAGGAATGGTGTTATTATTATTATTACTAGCTTCTACCCGCGACTTCCTCTCTGCAGGATTAGTATAAATTAGAGCCTATATGTTATTCTGGTGTGTGAGCTACATTAGTGTAAAGTTTCATTAAAAACCATTCAGTAGTTTTTGCGTGAAAGAGTAACAAACATACATAAAAACTTTCGAGTTTATTATATTAGTAGGATTCATTGTTTCAGGGCTAATATGGTGACCTATAAAGTTCCCTATAAGGTGACTGGCCTTCTAGTAAGTCCTATTGAGGACTACATGTAGATACGTACTGCTGGGAACAACGATATCTCCAGCTTAGATTGTTTTGATGCTATCTGGATCGAGGATGTGTTTCCCCAAATGTTGTTTTCTTTTGTGAATGAGTGGTTCACAAAAGCACAGGAATGGTGTCTATTTATATCTCGAAATACACAAGTAGATACATCTATTATCTGTGTGACGCACACCTCCTGACCAAGGGTCTTTGCTGTTTTAATTATTATTTTAATATTATCCGTTAATTCGGAAATATCATTACTGTACTGATTGCGTTAACTACAACCTTATTATAAGTGTTTCGTAATCAAGGTTGTCGGATGCAATTGCGTACAGAGAATGCTCCATAAAAATAAGGAGTTTTTACGATACAAGGTTTTGCGTGAAAGCGACCACACACAACTTATTAATATAACAAGTACCTAACAAAGCAAAATTTTCGTAACCATAAATTCATTTAGAGAGTACTAGCATATGCCCGTAGCTTAGCTCTTGATATTAAACGGCGGAGACTTAGAAATGTTCTCTCTCGTTCTCTGCGTGATCGTATCAGAAATGATAAGTTCCGCAGAAGACTAAAGTTTGTATTATAGAAGTTTCAAGAATGAACGCTGACTTGAGCGTCCTACGTCTCTATCACTTTGTGCGTGATAGAAAGTGACAGACGATTCTCAAGTCATGTTTGACTTCTGAGTGTCATTCTGTAATACAGTATAGGTAAAATATAAGCTTCTTGCAGTATAGGCACAGCGGACGAGGAGGTCAATGGCTCCGTCGTCGCAACGATCACAAAAGCTAAGCTACTAAGTGAGCTGTCGCTACTCGGATGGGTGACCGATTTTTTTTCCTCTGTTCTTTGGGAAGGCAAGTTAATCTGGTCCCGGCTGCTGTCGATAGATGGCAGTCGTAAACAAGTCACGTCAGAGGTCAGAGCCGAAGACTTGTAAAACTCTACCAAGCTAACCTGTATCAGGTTATGTTAACCACTCGAAGAAGTATGCACAGCATATTGCGAGGAGAACTGAAGCTGCTGGATACAGGTAGAACAGGACCAATAGGGTTAAAGATCCTTGAATATTTAACATCTCGCGGCTGAAATCGCTAATGCACTACTCCCAAATCGTTGCTACGTTAACACGTCAACACAACACCACATGGCTAACAATACTTTCTCTTCTAGACCTAACGTAGAATGCAATAAGGACGATTTTTGATGTAATGTCTTAATTACAGATTGGAAATCGCCATAACTGTATGAAGGTTTGATCCCTACAAACACTAATCGTCTCAAAATTAAAACAGTTACTTTTTCTACGCCTTGTGAATAGTTTTTGCCATGTCCAAATGAAGTCTATAATTAAATGCCGTAAGAAATAATTTCTATTTTCAATCTCTATCAAGCTTCATAAGCCGCAATTAACTGGCAGACCGCAGAATAAATTCATCAAGTCACCAAACAAAACAACTTTACTTTTATAAATGACGTTATTATTATACCGTAAGTAATATGCTAAATGGGGAACACAGCCCATCATCATCACCATAATAGCCTTTATAATTCGACCCACTGCTGGGACACAAGGCCTCTCCTTCTAATCGAAGGAGGTTTAGGCAGTAGTCCACCACGCTGGCCCAATGCGGATTGAACGGAGTATAAGGTTATCAATACCCCTTTGCTGATCCGATTAGTCGCCTTCTACGACACCCATTGGAAGATATGGGGTGAAAGTGATGCTTTTCTACTCTGCTGGCATCAGATGGCAAACTAGTCCATAACTACCCATAACTGTCTAACGTTAATAATAGTAAAAGCGTATCCTATGTGTGAAGGTACATCGATGGTTACTTTTTTAAATCTAGTCTTTCCTGTCCATCCAAAGGTTGTCATATAGCCCATAAGACTGTCCATTGTACATTATACTGGTATACATTTGGCTTACATTCTGTTCCTAATTATTTATGGTGTACAATAAAGATTATTCATTCATTCATTCTTGCGAGACTTCGGCAAGACCAAACAAAAAGTAATGCGAATGTGTGCGTGAAAAATAGTACTGCAGTCTGACAGTTGCTGTCTTTTCTAAGTGACTGACAGGCCGACCTAGGCCGCCTGCGTGTACCTGAAATGGTCTGATCTATCTATCTCGTTCTAATATGCGTGTTATTATGCTCTTTCTCTTTCACATTGTCCATCTACAGTTTCCTATATCTATGGTTTCACCCGAGTTCTTATTGTTTGACAAACATGGTTACAATTTTATTAAAGTAGGATCGACATTGAAAATTTTATAAGTAGGAATTGACATGTGATTTGTTATTTTTTTATTTTATTGTACTATTTGATATGTAATTTTGTTTTATGGACGTGATTTTTATTATTGATTTGGTGGAAGTAGTTATTGACACTGACCTTTTTCATCATATTTGAATTTGAGTTTTTGTTGTAATGACACGTGTTGTGAGACTCGCATTTTTTACTCAATCTACCGTACAATGTATTGATGTCGAGGCCCGATCGTATAATTGGCCAGTTAATGCAATGGCGGCATATCATGAAACGCTACTGAACCATAAAAATTTCGGCCACTGGTCAAGTAACCCATATTCTAAAAATGGTAGTGGTCAGGAGTGATCAGTAGTTTCAGGGTTATTTTTTTATGACCTAAGAGGGTAGACTGTGGGAGAGTCTAATCTATATATCTGTGTGATCGGTACGTAGACGATATCCTGAGGTATTTCATGATCTGGCCGCGAGGACAGATACATTTTCACTTGACATTAGCAAAATGCGTAATCTTTTTCTGTCACGACGTCATTATGTTAAGAATAGAAGGAAACCAGTCATTAATCAACTCACCAGTCCTAGTCCTAATAACAAAAAAATCTAACGATATAAATATTTGGTTAATTAGACAATAAACCAACAGGATATCTAAGCAAACTTCGTTAGCATTTTGTAATAGAACCGCTGAAGCTTTTAGTAGTACATTTGACGTGCAAATAAATAACGGCGCGAGAGTTGACGTAGGGGCAATGAACGTCGAAATAGAAATTATAGTTGCGGCTGTTAAACGAAGGCGGAATATCGGTAACTAGAACGAGTGACAACTATTATCGGGTCGTTAATTCTACAACAGTGACGTAGGCGATGACGTCACAAATTATATGGATCCACGTCTGCATACTAACGGAGAAAGCGTTTTACTAAGACTATTTCTTATCCGATCACTATGATATTTTAAAATTTGACATACATTAATACAGCGTTTTCCACACTGGGAGGCGCGAAGTAGTTTAAAGGGAGCCGCGAAAATTGTGACTCGTTAAAAAAAATGCAAAGGGCGGCGAAATTGAGAATTAAGGTTAAAATTTTACGAAGGTCGGCAAAATTGAGAATTAAGGTTAAAATTTTACGAAGGGCGGCAAAATTGAGAATTAAGGTTAAAATTTTACGAAGGTCGGCAAAATTGAGAATTAAGGTTAAAATTTTACGACGGTCGGCAAAATTGAGAATTAAGGTTAAAATTTTACGAAGGTCGGCAAAATTGAGGATTAAGGTTAAAATTTTCTCATACTAATTTGTTGTTTTAGAAGTCTAGTTTCGAATTGAAAGTACATCGAATTATGGTAAGACGAGTAAACAGCTTTTTATTATGTTAAAAATAAATTGTAATTTAATCAGATAATTTTTCAATAATTGGCCAATCAGTTTTCCTATGAAACAAAACACCTAGGTATAATATTCATTGAATTACTATACGTACATTTTTCGTCAGCAGTTTACTTACTAAACCCGCCGAAAAAGTGACTCCTTTTGGTACCGCCAAACTGTTTTGATTAACACAAAAAAAATGTACGGACGACAGCAGACCAGACTACCCTAAACTGTCTAATTTTTCTATATGATTTCAAAGTTATACATTATGTAGCTTTTTCTCACGACTTCGTCCGCGTGGAATAGTTATTTTGGGCAACATTTTTCGGACTTTGGATTTCCATAATACCACCTTTCATAATACGAACTTATATTACTAGGGCGTTATAACTCAATGAAAGAATATTATCAAGTGCCTAAATTCAAAGTTTCATCTCTTGATCTCCCATACAAACCTTCATCCCTTATTTCAACCCCTTCATGTCCTTTAATTAAAAAAAGGTAGCTTATAGTGTTGCAAGCGTCTATAGGCTACGGTGACTGCTTACCACCATTTTCTGCCAACGATTTAACATAAAAAATATCAGCATTCAAGGGTAGTTCGTATAGGCCACAGATATCGCATGTTCTCTGTGGTATAGGCATTTTATGGTGGTGATACGGTATTGCTATTTTTCAAGTAGGTACTCGCCGTGGGGTCCACGTCTGGAAGTCTCCTCGTGGCGGACCCTGGTAACGTGGTGGGGAAACTTTCTCGGCGGGTGTGTAGCTTTTGATGCCAAGTGTGTCCGTGTGTCACATGCCATCGTCGAGTTGTTTTTGTTTTCCCACCACAGCTAGTTCCGAACGGCCCTTTTCAGGGCCACGACCGCGCCCGATGACCTCGGGTGCGGTCCGATGGCTGCTCCCGGTGTCCTCCTCAGGAGGACGCGCCAGGTCGAGCAGCCGTCGGCGAGGAGGCGGCCTATAAGGCCGGCGTCGGCCAGCGGCCCACAGGGGCTGGCGTTAGTCGGTAGCCCCTGTGGGTTGCTGGCCACCAATTGGTGCACAAGGAGTGCCTAGACGGGCAGCGTTGGGATGGTCTCGGTGTAGTTGCGCTCACGTGCGCAGATCCCGAGCCGTCCCGCAATAGCGCACTGGAGGCAGGCCGGGGAGGATGTTTAGTGGGTATGGAGGGAACGCCTTTACCTCGAGTCCCACATATCCCCTGCGGTTGGCACCACTCCGCAGGGACGATGCGTAAATGCATTTGACCTCCCCGACAAAAAAAAAGGTACTCGCCCTAATTGTGTAGTGTAATGGATAATAGATTATTATAATTCATAATTATAATAATACACGTTATCAAGTTCAAGTTCAGTATCGGAAATGATTGTACAAGCACTGCATATTATAAATAAACCTCAGTTTGCAGACATAATTCGCGTGTTGTTTTATTGTTAATTAAAAATGTTATGAAACGTCGGGTTTCAAATAACAAATAGCTTTGTTATGTACGTATTTCTTTCGTTATTGTTCTATAAAAGTAGGTATATTGCGGTTTTCTTCTCTCTCCTGATGAGCCGTCATCTCAACGTTAACACCCGTCTTTGCCATGCGATCTTTCACACAGTCTATCCAACTTTTTTTTATAAAAAGGTCAAGCAAAAATAAATCCATTCCCCCTAATAGTAATTGTTAAGATAGCTAGTGCGAGAGATAAACCGTTGCCCTAGCCACCCTCGCCTTGCTGACCTGCAAGGTGCTTCTTCCCTCCTCTTTTGAATGACCCAGGATTGTAGGAAGGTCTTATCTTCGGTCTTCCTCTCCCACTATGTATATCTATCAACATTTTTTTATTTTTTGATTTATTTATTTATTTGGTTCACCTTTAATTGATACACTTGTGAATGTATGTGTACAATATCTTTGAAGTTAATGCTAAGTGTACAATAATAAGTTGGTAAACACTGCTTGCATAGAAAAATAATACTTACACTGTAGTTAAAGTTTACGAAAAAGAAAACAATTCACGGATTAACTAATCTACTTAATATCTAATTGGTACAGCTGCCATTTAAACATACGTAAGGATGCACTAAACAGATCTGTTTAACTGTTAAGTTTGTTGTGAAGCTTGCAAAGTCTTGGTATAGGGGAGTTAGAATCAGGGTTGCGAGGTGTTCGGTATTTTAGCACTGTGTTCGGTATGACAAAAATACCGAAGTATGGGAGGTTAGGTATTTTTTTCTGATTAATTTTTCTCCTTGATAAACGAATCGTGGCCTCGTTATCAGGGTCCATCTAGCCATTTCACCGCTCTCTGGGCAAAAGCAACCCCCCCCCCCCCCCTTTAGTAATAAAATCCGGAGATTCGACAAGGTGAAGCTATTTTCATACACCCTAGGATAGGCGCGAGGCAATACGGCAATCGGTATTTTTTTTGGAAAAGACCTGGCAACCCTGGTTAGAACCCTATATGATTTTACGGAAGGGAGGAGATAGAAGGTTAATTGGAGATCTGGGATATCTCGCGGGAACTTTGAGTTTAAATTTTGATAGGAGATGCGAGCAATTAATTTGACCATTTAAAATTTTATAGAGAAATAGTAAATATAAAACATTTCTTCTGCTACCTAATGATTTAATTTTGAAGTAAATGAGACGTGAATCATATCCCTTAATCCTCTTGGCGACGCCAGCAGAGTAAGCTACATGATACAATAAGCGTTTTTGGACACGTTCTATTCGAAGACTGTGCACAGCGTAATGAGGATGCCATACAACAGAACAGTTTAATCTCACTCAATAAAGAATAGACTAATATTTTGACTGGCAGGGGTGTTTTAAGTCCGCCTGATTCGTTATGTTATTAGTGTTAACAGGATATTATATTATTACATACATTATGCTATGTCGATTTCTTTCGTCCTCTGGCGAATATCCTATTTCACCTATTTGCGTACCATTTTTATACAGGACTACCAAACCCGGCGAACTCCGTTTCGCCACCAGATAATATTGGTTTGTAGTACATGCTATGCATCAGAGATGGCGCTGTATGTGAAAAAAGATTTTCCCGCTTTTCTGTTGAAATTTTTCCTGAATTTTCTTTGCTATAAACCTCACGGAGCCCGAGACCTTTCCAACGAATGCAAAACTGTGGAAATCGGTTCGTGCGTTCTGGAGTTATAGCGTCAGGAAGGAAAACCTGACTTATTTTTATATAGTAGATGACTGGTAGTTAGTGGTGGACCCGTTAAGGGGAGATAGAAGAGGACAATACTAGTCGATTCTCAGACCAATGATTATAATCATTGGTCTGAGAGTCGATTTGACTATGGGATGTACCTACTTACTATCAAAAAGCGAACAGTTTCTTGACCTTTTCTTTGTAACATGCTCATCACTTCTCATTACATTTTAATTTGGCGTAATTAACGTTTGCATTTAATTTTATACACCTACCTAATAGTAAAAGTCAAATGTTCTGATTGAGTAGGTATTACAAAAAGTAGTTTTTTATTAATCTCTGTATAGTTGTTATTAGGGTAAATAGTCTTTCTTCTACCCTGCTACAACTTTATTCGGGGTCGGTGCAGTATGTCGTTATATCGACAATGCTGAGGTTTTGGCTTTTTACGTCCGTGTGCCTGACATCAGCCCTCCTTGGGGTTGACTGCTATCTTTTGACAGCACCCGGGACCACCAGCTTAACGTGCCGACGAAGCACAGAGAAAAGTCGAGTTTAAAAATTTTCGGTCACCCATCCGAGCACAGACCAAGCGCTTGGTAGCTTAGCTTCCGTGATCGTTACGAAGAATGCAAGACTGCGGCGACACTGACCTCTTAGGGTAAATACTAAAATAGAACCACGGGATATTGTTACTTTGCAAGGTTTTAATAGAAAAAACACTCTTATGATTGATGTAGGAATCAAATCATAAATCATTTAGGTAAGACATGCATATAAAAATTTTAATTGCTAAAAAAACGACACATCTGTATCTTTTTATCTTATCCGACTTATCAAAATAAATTAACTTTTATGAACGAGAAATAATCAAGAGATCAGCAATCGGTTCAACGTGTCGGCGAAGCAATTAATTAACATTTGTAACTAAAATTTCGATAGACTCTAGATACAAAATACAATCGAATAGATTTTATCTCGATTAATAATTTATCGATAACCAGACGGAGGTGGTAGAACTAGTCATAGGAACATGGAATGGGCGGTTATCTGGATGACGACGAACTTGCCATATGCATAGAAACAAATATTGCAAGTGTTACCATATGGCTTCTGGTTTGGAAGTTTTGGATTTTTTAAAAAGGTTGGACTAGAGGACTGAAGTGGATGCATCTGCTGTATTAGATATATTGAAAGACAGGTGGATATTTTTTAAGCACCATCCAAGAGTGAGGTATAATGTCCTAATTGTATTAGGTATAATGAGGAAAATTTACTAGTGTGCAATAAATAACATTCAATCTACTTTAATTACCTAAGCTAAGAAGCCTAAAGCCATAATAAGTAGACACTTTATGAGATATAACGACCTTATTTTGTGTTGTTTATTTACCTATATCTAAACAAAAAAGAGCGAATTATAAAAGGTTTAATTAAAGTCGGTACTAGGACTAACAACTTGAGTGTAAGAGCGAAGGTTTAGTTAATTTTGGGCATATTTTGGGTTAGAAGTCGTTTTTATTTGGCTAGAGGCTGGCCACTTGCTACTAATTTAGGGCCCATACTGTTACCCGACGCTCTGCCATAATATATATTAAAATTGATAAGAACTTAACAATAACAAAAATAGAAGCGTTTAAAGCTACAAGAATCCCAGAATGTAACTCGTCATTGTCAGATTACAATGCAATAAAATTACTTTGATATTTCATGTATTTTCCATTTTCGGCTGTAGGAGGTTCACATAGTTCTTTTAATTTCGCAAAGTGGTTTCGACTATACAAAGTAATTGCAGTTCGTGATCCTAAAAGCACTCGAAGATAACTCTATGTTACGTTTACGATACAATTTCATTATGTAACATCATTGTGGAAAATTTATGAAATTATGTTAACAGACAAGACGCACGACATGGCTTTTTGTGATGTAGGCATCTAAGTGCTTTACGCTTCATTTAAAATAAAATTAGTTTTTAACATATTTTTTTTAACTTTATTTGAATGTCATTACTGTCTTTAAAGAAAGACAAGATTAAATATTTGTAATATATCTATTATAAATATAGAGTTAGGGAGCGGTTTTAAACGACACATGTGCTTATTAGACAACTAGAGCCAGTTTAGCCCCTTTTAATCAACACCAATTAATTAGCAAGCAGCGTGCGAGTAAACTTTGGCCTTAAAGTACAAAAACTCATAGTCGCAAAAATGCAGAGTTTACTTATATGAGACATTAAAGCCGTCAAGACGTTAATGATGCCAACTGTTAAGCCACTCTAAGCACTAGCATCAAAATATGAGTGCCAATCAAAAAATAACCTCAGTTATCACCTCAACAGCGTAAAACTAGAAAGAAATACTGTGACTACCCTACTTAATCGTTAGATAATACGTAAAGCAATGTCCATTACTTAACCAAGCCCGTAATATATTATTGTATTGGCGAACTAATAAACTGAATAGACAATATAGTTTAACGAACAGAAACGAGTGGCTAAATAATGTACTAAACATGCCTCATTAGGACTTTGTAGCTCTTTTGATATTTGCAAATTGCGAATACAATTTAAGGGTATCAAATATACATTACAAGGATTGGCGCAATATATCAGACTTTGTTAGGTATGGTAATGAAATGTCTGGAATATTAGAATAGTGATATACGACGAATAAATCATTGCGGTGAGTTGAGCAGAACTATAATTTAGATACCTACTGAAATGAAAAGGATTGCATACTTCAGACGGATTCTTGAAGTGGAGAACGTGTTTGGGTAAGGCTAATGTATGTACGATAACTTGCGACCTCTTAGACTGATGACATTAGGAGGATAGTTGTAAGTGGCAGAATTTGGAAAGCCCAAGATCGAGAATTGAGTCGAGTATGAAAGAAGCTGGACGCAATAGCGCTAGACGGTCCCAAGATAACTTGTATAAGTTCCTAAATTTAGGACATGAAAAGGCGGTAGACTCATATGCACTGGGTAGGTACCACCGCCTTTCTTATTTCGGTCGTGAAGCAGTTCGCTGTGTTTCGGATTGAAGGGAAAAGTAGCCAGTGTACTGGGCATGGAAAGCATATCTTAGTCCCCAGGATGGCAACGCTCTGGCAGTGTTTTATCCTTAATATTGCAATTATCTATAGGCGACGGTAACTTATTAACACCAGGTGCGCCGCAAGCTTGTTTACCATCTCGTAATATTAAAACAGCACCATTTAGAATTAATAAAAATACAAAAGAAGTTCAAATTGTGATCAATTAAGAAATTACATCTAAGAAGAGGAAAATAATGTAGTAGGCTGTATCAAGATGGAATAATTAAATGTAACTATAGAACGACAACCGAGAATTAGTTATAAAATCTTTAAAAGAGAAACTTTCTTAACAACCTGTAAGCTATACAAACCAACTGATTACTCAAACGCAACTAAGTCATCAAAAGCGTAATCATAAACTAAATACAGACAAATGTTACAATGAAGACCGTTGAAAAGATACTAGGAGTGCCATAGAAAAGCAGTCTTTATCAAACGCCGAGCGGTTTCATCAAATACTTGCATTTCATGACTAAGATAAGATCTAAAAGGGATAGTGGGCTTGGTGAGACAATTTAGCTTACAGCTCCAGGCATTTTGCCATTTGGAAGGTTGCGTCACTTGGTGTGATACACAAACGTACCCTGAATACTAATGGCTGATTAAAAAACCACCAACTTCTCTCCTTTGTTGAATATTTCATGGTGGACATTTCGCAAGACGTGATGTATTGTGGGTATTACGAAACTTATGTCCAAATTCGGGGAAATTAGTCGGCACAATAATCAGGGCAACAGATTTGTAGCTTGGGTACTTACTTATAATTTCACACCAATTCATAGCACGCAAGAATGTGGATAAGGCATTCTACGCTGGATTGTTACACTAAGAAAGATCGGACAAATCCGATATTGCAAGAATAGACCATAACACAATCTTAGCAGTGTTCATTCCGAAATTTTGTAAGCTTGTTGACATGGTTCACATACTTATTGATATTTATCTGAGTAATTCAGTTTATCATCATATTCATGCAATCTATTGGATTAATTTTAACAGATCAATAAATTTTTCGAAGTCGAAACATTTGCATAAAACTTCAAATTCTATTTTCATCTAATTCTGAAAAACCTAGTATTTCTGAAGATCTATATAGTAGCAGTATTACTCGTGTCCTAAAAATCTAAATATTCTCTAACGATCAGTTTATACAAAAACTATTCGAGGTATTTCTTTTCTTCATAGAGAAATATGAACGGTACTGTTGAAAATAACAATAGCACATAAGTGAATAAAGATAACGCGAAACAAATGAAAGCTGCACCTAATAAAATTACAATTACATTGTTTGCTTTATAATTAGAACATCGTTTTGTAATGGTACTTTATGTGAGACGTTTCGCAGACACAATAAATCATGATTACTAGCTGTCGGATATTTTAAATTAATCCAAACTTTGATTTTGCGCTTCTGTTGAATTCGAAATTAAATATATGGGAATAAGGTAACTTATAAGTTGTTAATGGAGAATAGGTCAAATATGGAATAAAAAATGTTCAATAAGTTGAACAGCTGTGTCAAATCATTAGTTGGGAGAGTTACGACGATGTAATCTTGGTGGTATAGACAATACCAGATAAGAAACGTAAGCACCACTTGGGTATGTGACGTGACTTGAACCGACATATTTAAAAAAGGAAAATAAGTATTCGAATGAATTTAAGTTTTTGAAAAATACTTAATCAAACCATGATCTAGAAAACATAGAATAAGAAAAATATAGAAGTATGACATTGTTTGAAAATCCCAAAATGTGGATAAAACTGGTATTATCTTAGTAGACTCCCTATAATAATCAGATCTTGTTTTAATATTCCCTGCAAAAATTATATTTGCTATGTCTATTTTGATTGTATTAGAAACGTAAATACATAATTATCACATATAGAATGTGATATAAGTATTCGAATGAATTTAAGTTTTTGAAAAATACTCAATCAAACCATGATCTAGAAAACATAGAATAAGAAAAATATAGAAGTATGACATTGTTTGAAAATCCCAAAATGTGGATAAAACTGGTATTATCTTAGTAGACTCCCTATAATAATCAGATCTTGTTTTAATATTCCCTGCAAAAATTATATTTGCTATGTCTATTTTGATTGTATTAGAAACGTAAATACATAATTATCACATTCTATAGCCCAAAACATGAATATTTAAAATCATATCTGGATTTTTTAGGACGAAATACACAATTTTGCAGAAACGTGTCATTTTGAGAAGACGATTTCAAATGTAACCAGTGTAATTTCCACTCCGGTGGGTCATAATTATAATCGTTATCAACACTTCGTCTTCCAAATTAGACATCATTAACATTTTGTAAGATTCTTATCACGATCATTTATTTTAACAAACATTTTTTGCAAAACCTGTACTTTGAAACAGGATTCCTAATGTTACGTCCGATCTTTATAGTTAATTACGGCAGAATAACCATAGTGAATGTTAATTTTTGTTGCGAATAGAGGTCGTTGAACGGTCGCCATGTTGGCCATAGACTATGGAGCCAGTTAACAGAGCATGACCATAAACAACAAAGCCCTACGTTTGATGTCGTTCGGTTTGTGACGCATCACTTGTTTTTATCTGTTTTCACGTGATTATGTGTCTACTACATACCTTTGATGTGGGATGTGCGTGTAAAAATCGTGTCTGCTAAATAACAATAAATTAAATCCTTACTTAATCTGAATGTAGACTCTGTAATAGGTAGTTATACAAATATACTGAGTAATCAATGTTGTGAAAAAATACCTTTGTACAGTTGTGATTCTTCTATACATTATCGAGTGTTTATTTCTGTTTTTTATTCTAATTCTACTGCGTATTTATTATATTCTACAACTAAAGCATAGGGAGAGCTTGCTTAAAATGGCTATATGATCTCTAATTACAAGTTTTCTTTTGTATTGAAATTCTTTTGTTGGTTAGTTTAGATTGATGCTGAAGAGACGACGCTACAGATCAGGCAGACGATTTTTAAAATTTATTAATCAAACTTTGAACTCTATGATCACCGAATAAGGGTCGTTGCACACAACAGTTCGGAACGGCTCATTTTTACTATGAACGCTACGGAATAGCGGCTACAAAAGAGGCGATACCGTTTCGAGCTGATAAGTGTGCTAAGATCTTAAGGGTGACAGAAAATTAAATCTGAATGGGATAATTTTACAGAGAAACATTAGCGTTGCTCCTACTTTAAACGCCCTAGTGACTGTACCGGAGGAGACTCGTTGACAATAGTCTATTTTTTTAAAACGAGTAAGTAGGTACTATAATACAAATGATAATGTCTCGCATATTTCCGATACTGACAGAGTGAGATGGGTTATGTTAGGGGTGGGTCCAACGTCTCTGTTCAAAACAATATTGGATATAGTATTAATATTTTATGCACTAGAACTTATAAATCAAATAATTGAGTTTCTCCCGAGTTCTTGTTGTAAAAACACGTGTTGAGAGACTCCATTTTTAACCTCAATCTACCGTACAATTGTCTGTTACTTTAAAAGTACATTTTTACTTGACATTGGCGAAATGCGATAAATAACGCGAACGCCATTAATTAAACAAGAAGATATCAAATAATTATTATATATTTATATTTTCACGCTCACACCAATTATCTAGCCCGAAGTAAGTATCATTAAGAACTTGTATTACGGATACTAGATAACGGACTTTTTTTTTAATGTACATAATAATTTTAGATTTTTTATAAATAAACTTAAATAAATATATAAACAACCATGATTCGCAAACAAACATTAGTGTTCGTCGCACAAACATTTGCCGCTACCAGGATTCGAATCCGGACCGCTTGATGTGTAACCAGCTATACTGACCACTCCACCACTCCATAATTCTAGTAAAAGTATCGTCATCACTTCCTTCTGATGAACTTTCTGCAGACACGTGAATAATAAACTGCTCTAACAATATTTGTTCATGGCACATTTATCATGCAAGCAGTGGCGTTTGTGATTGATTACGTGGACCCGTGCGTGGACCAATAGCAATGCAGTCAAAAATTTTCGGTGCTCGTTTCTTAAAAAAATAGACTATAGGCATCTTCTATGGAGGATTGGCTAACAGGCTTGAGGAACCACCAATGTGCTCGGCTCCGAAAATGTGCTTATGACACTGTAAAGGTAATCAGCGGCCTACAGCAATATCATTCAAAATTGCGACGGTCAGCTAATTCGAAAATAATCTCAACATAAATTATGAACACATTGAACTAAAGTAACAAAGCAACAATCTTTGTACGGCCAATTTAATTGTAGTTCTCCATTTTGCAGTTCCACCAAATTAACAATAATATTGCCAAAGCGGCCTTGTTGTTGTTTCGAAATCGCACAGATCTGATCGGCGCCGGTCTGATATGAAATAATATCAGTTAATCGCCCTTACAAGATCATTGTGGCATGGGAGAAACTATTTCATGACTGTACCCGCATAGCATAAAATTGAGATGCTATTATTATGTCATAAGTCATAACTAAAATCAGATTTTTATGGTCCTTTCCTTTTAAGGATTGGTATACGTTGTCTTCGATACCTGTAAACATCATTCCAACTAGTGCAATCAGGATTTACGCTTTTCGGTACAAAATGAACTGTTAGTAAGTTAATCAAGTGTCACCGTACATACTTAATATATGTAGTTTATACAAAATAAAACATAGGTAAGTATATCAAATCAACTTTATTTCCAATCCAATTTTTAGATTAGAAACAGATTTAATAATACAAGGAGATAGGCCAAGCCAGCGTTTAACTTGTGACAAGTGTATGCCCTGTGGGCATACATTTCCGCCCTTCACCTTCCGATAAAGTCAAGTGAATACGTAACTCAGCGATTTGACCGATCTCTTTTGCGGCTGTGCTTAAGACTCGCGCAATGAATAGTGTATATTACGGCTTAACTAGAACCATGTTATGTAGTACGGCCGCTGATCGCGACACTCGGTCTTCCTATGAACTCGGCGATTCTCGATCTCCTAAGATTGATATATCTGTGGCAATCCCTATTCCAACGCGATCTAGTTTGCAACTCATTTCTAAATCACACAAAGAAATGGAATTCAATGCCTGAACAATGTTAACTTCTTCTTACGATCATAGGCGAGGTTCACTAGTACGGTGCTAACAATATCTCTCGCTCTAGTTATCTTCGCATTTGGGCTCCATATCTGCTTACCATCAGATTGAATGGGGTTATTGGCTAGTCTTACTAGGTCATAGACTATACTTACTAGGTGGTAGATGTACCCCATATGTAGGGTCGTCTGGGTAGGCACCACCGCCTTTCTTATTTCTGCTGTGAAGCAGTTAGCTGGGTTTCGGATTGAAGGGAAAGGTAGCTAGTGTAATTACTAAGCATGGAAGGCATATCATCTTAGTCCCCAGGATGGCAACGCACTTACTGTAGTGATTTACCCTTAACATTGCAAGTTTCTATAGGCGACGGTAGCTTGTTTGCCATCTCGTTGTATAAAAAAACGTATACAACAAAAGATATAATTGTATAAGCTTTATATTTACTCTGATCTGCTTAACCTTGAACAGGTTTTTTTTCTTTAGCGCACGGATCGACGATGCTCGTAATACCAGTGTCTTTCTTCGGCCAACTGCTATAATTTGCAACTGCTATAGTCTGCCGATGGGCTAGCGGCTTTGGTGGCAACTACCCATGAATTCATTTTTCAAAAAAAAATATTTTATTGGACATTATTAAGATTTATTAAACTCTATCGTAGTAATAAGCGTGACATATTTTTCTAATATTTGTATTTTCGTCTTTGTTCAAATGACTTTAGATTATGATTTTTTGTTATATGTTTTTATTGTCATATTATTTGTTTTAATTTAAGTTGACATTGTTTATATTTTTATTGACATTCAGTTTTATTACATTCAGGTAGTTGATAAGTAGTATATTAAGTAGTATAAGTATTCTCTTTTTGTTCGAATTCTATTTCCGTTACTAGCCTATTGTTTTTTCTTATTTATAAGTATAAATAATTTATGTATGTGATCGCAGTATATTGTAGACTAGCATACTGGTGTGTTGGAAGCCCTGTTCCGTAAGCCAGCATGTGTAAATGATGTAAATAAATAATACCAAAGAATAGATATTCTCGTTGACTCCATTCTTTTCTAATGTATATAAGATAATAGTTCCACGCACATTAATAATCCGTTGTTTTACACTTAACAACACAATCAGCAAACGACCTGACCCCAACAATGACATATTTAAATTAATTAAACAATCTGGCAAGGCGATCTCATCTTGACCCAAAGATAACCCATTACTGATACTGTCAAGGCAGTTTCATGTAAAGTGTTGCATTCCTGGTAAGTTGGCCGTAAGTGTAACCTTGTGTGTTTGTCCAAAAATACCGTTTTTGGAATTATGTATGTCTGTTTGTGTGTGTGTGTGTGTGTCTAACTGATTGCTAACTTTTGAGTCGTCGATCACGAAAGTTAAGCAACCAAGTGCGCGGTCTTTACTCGGATGGGTGAACAAAATTTAACATGCATGTATGACATCAAAATATAAGGTCTCTATCAACCTTTGAGTCGTTTCCGGTATACGAGAAAGTCAAGTGGACTCCCGATTTTATTAAATTAATGCAGCACAACACGGCCTTCGCAACGTAACAGGATTTTTTAAGAAGGCCAGTACCTCGGTGGGTCCTCTAGCCCTGTAATAGGACCTTCTTAGAGGATTTCTAGTCGGTGGTGAACATTTACCGATTCGGGAAAGAGCGGAATCGCTGGAGAGTACAAATAGGAAAACGAACGGAAACATAGAAGCCAAATAACAGTGCATCTAAACTGCAGTAAGGTCGCCAGAAGAATCGAGGGAGTGGTATGCATTTGAAGCGAAATTTGTCCCTATAACAGTATAATGAGATTTTAAATCGGAAGTTAGAAAATAGAATAACTTACAAAGATTTGCATAAAGAAAAGTATTTACACAACATTAAATTAATTAGCTACTATTTGTTATTCTCTCTGTGTATACTTACTTATTGTATCATTTAAAATATTATAGAATAATAAGAAGAATGTTTTATTCTTTTTACTTTCTCGTATTTCTACGTAGTATAGAGGAAGTCTTAACAAACGATTACAAGACTCCCAAACTTTGCAAACGTGTCAATACGTCCTCGAGATTTTGACGGATTTACACGTTTTGAACCTCCCTGAATCCAAAAATACCGTTTTTGGAATTATGTTTGTGTGTGTGTCTGGTATCTGTGCGTCTGTCTGCCTGTGCGTTAGCTCGATAACTCGAGTATGCTTTAACTCATTGCAACCAAATTTAACATGCGTGTATGATATCAACATATGGGTAAGGTTTCTATCAACTTTTGGGTCGTTTCCGGTATACGAGAAAGTCAAGGGGAGCCCACTTCCGATTTTTTATTTTAAAATTCAATTTACCGATTCCCATCGTCACGATCATAAAGTTCA
Source organism: Elophila nymphaeata (assembly GCA_955850985.1). NCBI lineage: Eukaryota > Metazoa > Arthropoda > Insecta > Lepidoptera > Crambidae > Elophila > Elophila nymphaeata. Next base: position 17,522,107 of record OY039087.1, read on the forward strand.
TTTCTTTTTGTTTAAAATTATGTAGCACATTTCCATATTCTTCATTAAATATTCTTATTCACATTCAGCAATCTCTTTAAAGTTTTGTCGCACAATTTCATATTCTGAAGTACCTACCTACTATGACCATGCCAATCAATAACAAGTTGTTTTAAAATGCAATAATTTAGACGAACACTTCTATATTCTTCATTATTTTGCTCATATAACAATTGAGATTTCCCCATCACATTCTGAGCGGTATGTCAGTCCGTGTCGACACGCTGATAGGCTTGCCAACAACGTCAGTATATCGGTGCTGAGCAATAAAGATATTTAATTTAAAGCCCAGATACTTTAACTGCCAGTAACTTAGATAACAGAACATTTCACTCCACCTTATACAGTAATAACTCTAATAAATCCTATTACTGCGTGATAGTCATCTGTAGGTGTCAACTAGGAAAGCACTATCGACAGAATACCCGTCTCATTTCTACGGCATTTCGTTAATAGTAGATAGTTAAGTACCGCATCGTCATAACCGCCTTCCTTCAAGCTTTCTTGGGGTGTTCTGCTGACATATAAATTATTAGATTTTCTTTGAGATACCCACCTTTTATGGCCATTCCATGTTATGGCTCTTAATTGTTGTACTGAGAGAATGAGAGATTCGAACAACGATGTCAACGAATATTTATGCATATGTGATACGTGAAGATTCGAGAGAAACGAGGAACAAGGAATATATCATCACATTCAAGCTATTGGCTCAAGATGAAAGTCGTTAACACCAATCGGTTATGTGTACTGTGTCTGAAATACGACAGTTTTCACAAAGGAATTCGAAGTCAATATGATTTGGAATTCCTTTATGAAGACCTATCCCATATTGCGGGGCATTTCAAGGTTGTCTGTGACACTCTATAACGGACGTCGTACGGTCAGCATCGGAATTAGATTAACACCATTTTAGTACCTTGTCATAATAATCGTTCATACATATGCAAGTATTACTGCACAACCGCTGCGCGCTGGTGTTGCTATGACATAATATTTCAGTATTGATGAAACACAGCGTTAGGGGACAAAAGAAAATGTATTTATTCTACGTAACTAAACGGTAGAAACATCAGGAATCATCGAATTTAGATTTATAATTTTATTTTATTTTAATTTTATGGAGTTATACTTTGATAAGATTATTTAGTAAATGACACTATGGAATGCTATGGACTTTGTTTCCGAAATTTTTTTTTTTAATAATATATTTCCACGCTCACACCAATTATCTAGCCCAAATTAAGTATCATTAAGAACTTGCGTTATGAATACTAGATAGCGGACATATTTTAATACACATAATAATTTTAGATATCTTTATAAATAAACTTAAATAAATATATAAACAACCATGACTCGCAAACAAATATTCGTGTTCGTCAAACAAATATTTGCCGCCACCAGGATTCGAACCCGGACCGCTTGGGGTATAGGCAGCTATACTGACCACTCCACCAAGACGGCGTCTGAACCATAAAAAACTTTTAAAAAAATACACATGTAATAAAATAATTAAATGCTATCCACGAAAAATTTTCCGTGTTCGTTATCCGTAATGAGAACAAGATGTAAGCTTAAGTCTACTTATATTTTGATTTCTATGACGTCGAATCCATTTACAAATCTACTACTACTACTCCTACGAGACAGTAAGCGTTATGAATGAAGTTCGAGATAGCATAATATTCTTGCATAGTTTGCGAGAGTAATTCTATCTTTGAAATTCATTCGGATGTATGTACCTAGTCAGTCGAATCTATTCACACATTTTGCCCGTCCATTCATTATTGTCATTATCATTTACGCTCTGCAAAGGTTCTACTGCAGATACTGTTTCTAATTAGTTTATGCTATGTCAAGTTAGCACACGCATAGTTAATCGTACCTCTGAAATGTCTATAAGGCCTGATCCGAAAGACGTGTGGGTGAAATTTATTTGCTTATCTGTACGTTCATTTGTGGCTCACGAAGATGCACACCCACCTATGTGCTTTATGATGAAATACTGCCGAGGGACGCTCGATTAGCTGAGCCAGGGAACTATGATGTATGTTATTGTTTGTTATGTACTGCGTCGTTTGCTGGATAAATTGTGGCTGAAGCTGATTTATAGCTGCACAGCTAAATATTGAGCTTCAGAATGGTATTTATAAACAACCATGGAATATTGAGAGAGACGCTAGTACACAATTTTCCAAACAAATTGCTTTGAACAATTTTCAATTTTGAATGGCACGTCTAACTCATGAAGACATTATACACTTTATTAACTTTTGAATCGATTTTAATTTATCACCCGTAGTAAATTTGCTCCTAGCAAGCTTTTCTGGCATAATGCTAGGAGAACTGACGGCCGTTGGGGCGGAAAGGTTCTTGAATGGCCGCCGCGTACCGGGAGACGCAGCGTTGGTAGGCCCCCTACAAGGTGGACCGACGATCTGATAAAGGTCGCGGGAAGCCGCTGAATGCAGCGCAGGATTGTTCGGGTTGGAGATCTTTGGCGGAGGCTTACGTCCAACAGTAAACGTCTCTCGGCTGATATGATGACTAAATTTTGGTCTTATGGCTGTATTATCCTTTACCTCTACTTAAATTTTCTTAGTTACAATTGAAGAGAAAAAATAAATCAAAGCCAACTCAAATTCAATGATCTGCCTTCGATTTACTGTAAAAAATATATATATATCTTTAGTGGAACGAAGACTACTCTTGAAGACTCCCCAAGAACTTTTATTATTTCAAGAAGGGTTCGCTTGCGATATTTTTATAATGATACTGGTAAATACTTAATTCCAAATCAAATACTCGTAACTAAGACGGCGGTAGTTTCCTCACGAGCCCTATCCTAGTAATAAACGTAATAAAACTAGATATGGTACCACTATATTTACTTACAACGTGTTCTGTAAATAGATAGGCTGCATTAGCTTAGTTATCTAAACGTTCTTGGAAACACAAATATTGTAAATCTCAGGTGATAGCGGCGCTTAACACCTTCGTTGGGAACTTTTTTATGTTCTTTGATTGGCAGACAAGGATACCGTCTGCCTGGTGGTAAGCAGTCAGACGCTTGCAACCACAGACATATCAATCTCAGGAGATCGGTCGAATCGCCGAATTCATAGGAAGACCGAGTGTCGCGATCAGCGGCCGTACTACATAACATGGTTCTAGTTGAGCATGCCGTAATATATACTATTCATTCATTGCGCGCGTCTTAAGGACTGCGAAGCGAAGAAAGTTAAGCACAGCCGCAAAGAAGATCGGTCGAATCGCTGAGTTACGTATTTACTTGACTTTATCGGAAGGCGAAGTGGCGGTGATGTATGCCCACAGGGCATACACTTGTCACAAGTTAAACGCCGGCTTGGCCTATCTTCTTGTATTATAAAATCTGTGCTTGCAACACTGACGAGACACTCGCACGCTGCCAAACCTAGTCACTTTTTAACGGACTTCAAAATAGGAGGAGATTCTCAATTCTACTGTATGTTATTTTTATGTTTATTACCTCATAACTCTTTACTGGGTGTACCGATTTTGAAGATTCTTTCGACCTTTGGAAGCTGGTGCTCGTTATGTGGTCCCATTTAAATTTAATCTACATCGAGTATTTGTTGAGTTATCCCTAATAATGCCTATTTAATTGACATCGATGATATCGTAATCTCATCACTTGTGTGTCTAAAAGATCTAGAGACAGTTTCCTCTAAATTTCTATACTTAAACACTAAAAAGCAAAAATTAAATTATTTTTAAATAAAAAAAAAACAGCCTTCACAATACTAGCAAATAAGATGTCAACTGCATAAAATTCAAAAGCGTCGGTGGCGTAGTGCGTAAGAGCGTCGTCTCCCACTCGGGAGGTACTGGTTCGATCCCCGCCACGTACCAATGTGTTTTCATATTTTGAATTCATATGTACGTATAATCGACGCTTTTACGGTGAAGGAAAACATCGTGAGGAAACCTGCACACACCTAAGAAATTCTTAGGTTGTGTGTGAAGTCGACCAACACGCACTTGGCCAGCGTGGTTGACTAAGGCCTAATCGCCCCTAATGTGGGTAGGCTCGAGCCCCTCGTGGGGACATTATATGAGCTGTTGATGATGATGATGCATAAAATTCTATGGGTGCAAGTGGATTTTAGACGAGATAGTACCTCCTCCTTACAAAACTAAAAACGAAGAAATTATAATTTTGTTTATAAAGATCTAAATGTTTTCGGTCCCAAATACAAGTGACAACGTTTATTCTAAATATTGAGGTTGGCACCGACCTGAAAAAAAAACATTTAGATTTTCAATAAACAAAATTTTTATTTCTTCGTTTTTAGATTTGTAAGGAGGTACTATCTCGTCTAAAATCCACTTGCACCCATAGAATTTTATGCAGTTTGAAATCTTATTTCTTAATGTGACGCGTCTCAAATTGAAAGATTCTAATTCAATTTTGAAGCTGCGTTAGCAGGGTAAGATTTACCTTCAGATCAAATATTAAACGATCTGAGGATTTACCTATATACTCAGATTATATAACTAAACCTATAGATATAGTAATCAAAAATCTATGGATTTATCAGAATAGTTCATGATCACAAAGGAACTTTTCTAGTTTGCTTGTGTTAATGACGCTCGACTTGGTTTACATACCTGAAACAAAGAAAAAATAAAGATTAGGAATTTGTCAACAAAAGTAAAGAAAGACACTTTGTATACAATAAAAAAAAACTCTGATTAGGTGTCTGTGTTCATGCATGTTAGAATTTAAAGTCATAATAGATCATAGATTTTATATAATAATATTATCTTCACTGACAAAACAACCACGTTTTTATAATTCGAAAGCGATAAATATACCTCATGACTTACGTATTGAATGCTACTTAGCGCTCATTGGCGCGAGCGCGCACCAATACCGATAACAAAGGATGTTCGCGGGTTTTTTGTTAACAACAACAGTCAAATTGGATAATGTATATGTATAACCTTATGCAGTTATTTGCATTTTAATTGAAGACGCAATGCCGTATACCAAAGTGGCTATAGTAATTATTATTTATAAGTAATTTTAGTAAGATTTCGTAACATATCTCGACATTTAAAGGTCTTCGGGATAATCAAGAGAGCATGACATTAAACATGGCTATATCAATGAAGTGTTTTTCTTGTCTGCACATTAAGGTAGTGAATTAAGCTACTAGAGAGTAAATTATCGACGGTGGCGTAGTGCGTAAGAGCGTCGTCTCCCACCTGGGAGGCACTGGTTCGATCCCCGCCACGTATCAATGTGTTTTCAAATTTTGAATTCATATGTACGTATAATCGACGGTTTTACGGTGAAGGAAAACACCGTGAGGAAACCTGCACACAACTATGAAGAAATTCTTAGGTTGTGTGTGAAGTCGACCAACCCGCACTTGGCCAGCGAGCCCCTCGGTGGGGACATTATATGGACTGTTGATGATGATGATGAGAGTAAATTATCACGCAGGTCCAAGGAACCCAAGTTGCATGTAGCGCCTACGTACCTACACTAGTGATTTTTCAGTTGCCCGATAGTTTGATCGATCAGGGAATCAGTATGATGCAATATGGCGGTGCGCGCATTAACGATTATAAAATCGCACGATCGAACTATCGCAGGCGAATGCCCGATTCTTTCAATCAATCGAACTATCGAATAACTATCGGTTGATCGTAAATGCGTGAAGTATTTTGCGAGTGCACACACTGTACCTATTCAACTAAACTATCGAGCAACTATCAAACTCAAAATTTCTTTATTCATTTAGGTACAATTTGTACACTCATGAAAGTCAATTTTGATGCCATCGGTTCAAGAGTCTACCAGGAGGCCTTGTTCTGAGAAGAACCGGCCAGAAACTCAGCAAGTTTTATCCTCCCTTTACAGTTTTCATAGTATTAATTATTAATAAATCTCAAGTCTTTAATAATTAGTCATATGATATAATAAAACTAATAATTAAACTTATTAAAAAAAAGTAATACTGTCAATTTGAAATTGTACACATATTGATATCTCACTAGATTACAATGGAGAATCGAGCACATTTGAATGTGTATCGATCGACCATCTACAGCATAAGATTAAACAACCGTCTTTCGAAATTGACTTAACTATCGGCCGATTAAAAATCACTAGTGCCTGACGTAGTATGAAACTGACGTATTAAGGTCGTAGCACACTTATCAGCTTGGCACCGTATCGCTGCGCTGCGCTTCGGTAGCAGTCGTAGTCACTTTTCCGTAGCGTTCATAGTAAACTAGAGACGTTTCCTTTCCGAGCTGATAAGTGTGATACCACCTTAATACGCTCTTGTTTAGATTCAAAAATATACCTTGGCCACTGGTATATTTTTACAAGAGTACACAGGACTGTTCACGCCTTCGTGTCCCATCACTAGCCGGCGTGTGCAACATTTAAAGCCGGGTCCAGACATGTATCATTTGCCCGATCCGATCAGAGTATCCGTATCGCCGACGCGTATCATGATCGCATATGTGGACGGGTGATGATACGCGATCTTGATACGCCGTTATGATACGGCCCGTCTCATGTCATGTCGGTTTCATACATCAGGTTGTCATACGGAGAAAATCGAGGCGTCCACAACTTGATACGGGGCTTGATACGTGATACGCTGATTGGATAGGGCAAATAATGATCACATCTGGGTCCAGATATGATCATTTGCCCAATTCGATCGCGCCTTAACGTAATGCGCCACCAGGTAGAGTCGCTTCCGTTTTTGCTTCTCTCGTAGTAACATCTAAAATGTTTGCTCCCCATAAATATAAAGTGCATCGTAAAAAGTTAAGAAAATAAACCATGTAAAGAGAAGACTGGCATTTTAAATCATTTACGACGCCCCTACAGGGACTGCTTTAATCTCGTCGAGAAGAAAGAGATAGCACTATGAAATTTCCCTATATTTTTGATAACACGACCAAATCAAATTATTACGTAAGAATTAAATCAAAACTTTCACGGTTTATACACAAACTTCAAGTTATGCGGGTGCCGATAACTTTTATTGTCATATAACACTTTGTTTGCTTTTTATATGCAATTTGTATAATATTATGGCTAATTATCATACAGAAGTTGACCACGTAATAGTCAACAAACATTATATTGTAATATTACGTAAAAGAGTTCTGTGGGAACTTTGAATATTTATAAGGTTTTCTATTAATATTATCGAAAGCTTCGGATTCGTTTCCGTATAATATAGCTTAAATTAAACCGGACAGAAAATATGTAGGAGTTACTAATCCTAACTAATATTATTAATGCCAAAGTTATTTTGTTTGTTTGTTACGCCTTCACGCCTTAACCACTAAACCGATTTTAAGAATTCTTTCACCAAAAGAAAGCTATTTTATCAGGAAGTAAAATAGGTTCTTTTATTTATTTTTAATTAAATATCATATTATTTTATTTTTATCTATATATATAAAATTCAAAGTCCTCACTAATTGACTGAGATATCAACGCACAACCCAAACCGCTTAACATAGGGACTTGAAATTTTGCACATAGATACCTTATACAGTGCAGGCATCCACTTAGAAAGGATTTTTTTGAAATTCCACCCCTAAGGGGGTTAAATGTCCACGCGGACGAAGTCGCGGGTGGAATCTAGTTTTTAACAAGATTATATTCATTCGTCAAATGACGATTAAATAACCATGTTAATCCGTACCGTGTGAGGGCAATTGCGTACGAATAGCTGCGGCATTGTCCGCCTGTCGCAATGTCCGCTGCTAATAACCGACCCAGATATGACGATTGAGCTGTGCACGGTTTACAATTACTATTCATACCTAGTGTGGGTACAATCTGAGGGACCAAAGGGATATGGGAATAAATACCTCAAAACGACAGCTCTTATAATAAAGGTGCAGCAGATTACTTCATCTTATCTGATGGAAAGCAGATGTGAAGACTAACTGAAAAGATAGCTCACTAGCTATCTTTAATAACCAACACCCTGAATACAGGTGGTTTGGGATCGGCTTCAGGGTTGATTTCAATAAATTTTTGTTTGAAAAAAAAATTTTTTTTTTTAGAAATCGTTTTTTTTTAAAAAAAAAAATATTGAAATAAACTCGGAAGCCGATCCCAAACCACCTGTATTCAGGGTGTTGGTTATTTAGTTTACATGTTGTATAGAGTTATAATTGTAACGTCATCTTGCCAGCATGCAACGTGCTCCTTCACGCCTCTTTTGAATGACCCAGATTTGAAAGGGTTCTCCCTAAAAATCATAAGCTGTTCAAAAGGTGTAACATTAGGTCTTGTATGGGGTTCAAACACCATAAGTGTGAGTCCAAGAAATGAGGCACCGATTACCTTACTACATTTTCTTTTTGTAAACTAGCTTAGGTATGCTTCGGGCAGCATTTAATTTTCTTATTATTTTCTTCTAACGCAAGCGCCATATACCTACAAATATTCATGGATTTTACTTAAAAAATTACGGATTTCCATACAAACTTTCATCCCCTATTTTACCCCCTTAGGGATTGAATTTCCAAAAATCTTAAAATACGTCTTTCTTAATTTGTAACTGAAAGGCCAAGTACCAATTTTTATAGATTTTAGTTTAAAAATGACGGATTTCCATACTAACTTTTCACGTCCTTTTCACCACCTTAGAGGGTGAATTTCCAAAAATCCTTTCTTAGTGCACGCCTAGACCCCATAAGGAACCTACGTAACAAATTTGGAATCTCTAGACCACGCGGTTAGGGCTGTGCGTTGATATGTCAGTCAGTCAGTCAGTCAGTATTCATTTTTATATATATAGATAATAGATGATGATAAAAGGTGGTATTAAAAGGCACTTTGAAAAAAATATAAAACATACTGTAAAAACTGAACACACAAATATAAAAAGGTTTATAAAAAGGTACATACAAATTTATTAGTGCCTTGAGATAATTATAGGTATTGTTACGGTATTAGGAATTATGTATTGTTTATAGCCCGAGCTATGGGCGGGTGTCCAGAGCGAGACCATAGTAATTTATCAATTATGTGCAGAGTCATACGGTCAGCAATAGAATGAGAAATTCGCGACAAACGGAACCAAACGCCTCTGAGAAAAGGTCAAAAGTAATTTTACTTTTTAAAATATATAAAAATACCGAAGTATGGGCGGTTCGCTATTTTTTTCTGAATAATGTTTCTCCCTAACCAACCATTTAACTGTCAGATTTGACGCAGTCGGCAATCGATGTTGTGTAGCATCCCTACTTAGTTTGTGCGAGAAGCTGCTTCATGAACGCGCTCAGTTTTCGAGCCATTTCGCGGATTGCGGACGTGGAAATAATTTCAGTCTGACCTGTCGTTAAATGCATGAGGCAGATAAAGCAAATACGACATTGCTAGAAGCGTGAACTTTTTTTTTCTTGCTCACTGTTCCTTGTTTTGCTCACTTCATCATCAACAGCTCATATAATGTCCCCACCGAGCCTACCCCACATTAGGGCGATTAGGCCTTAGTCAACCACGCTGGTCAAGTGCGGGTTGGTCGACTTCACACACAACCTAAGAATTTCTTCATAGGTGTGTGCAGGTTTCCTCACAATGTTTTCCTTCACCGTAAAAACGTCGATTAAACGCTTCCGCTCACTATTTGGTTTGAATTTGGAAAAGTGACGAGTCCTGCTCCTGACGAGTTCTGACAAGTACCATTTTAGGAACTGGATTACTACAATTGATTGACCTCTACTCAATCAAAGTTCAATCAATATTTAAACGTATAACGTAATCTGACGTGCTGTTGTCTGTACATCGCGTTGTCAAAATCATATACTTACATTAATTTTTCATTACGTATGTAGGTTACTCGTTAATTATGAGCAATCTGATCGGCTATCTCAAGCGCATACACTTAGTTCCAAGTTAAACATCAAAAGGAACTCACTTTCAGAAAAATCGCTAACAATGCTCCGTGTAGCGTGAACTGGCGTTGTTATCTTCGTATCGAGTTTGCGTAACGCTGACCTACGACATTTCCTACCGTGTTTTGTAAGCCTTCGACATCTGTTTCTAATTTCTTTCACACTTGACATATGTTTTTGCTTTTAGAAGGCTTTTAGTAATTATCTGAGGTAATTATTATCTTTGAAAGGTACAGATTAGTCGATCGAATTTGGGAGACAAGTGGTCAATCGATTGCGTTGGAACTTTAAGGGCGTGCACTCGATTTACGTAAAAATTGTCACATTTTATGGATTTTTCGGACCTAATTTTGAATCGAAGTGAACAGACTGTGCAAAGAAATTATTATATTAAAGGAAGATTAATTCTTGATTAAAACCACTTATAGAGAGATATTTTAATTTCAACTTGTAGTTTTGTAAAGCGAGGAGAATGTTATGGCGCAGTTTTACGAAAATGCAGGACGAGCAACCACCTACTATATCCTCCGCCGATCGCGGTCCCTTAATCGCGTCAGTACTCCAGTCGCGCTGTGGCCCCTGCCATTCATCTCGTATTGTAGTTTTTCCCGCTGATCGCGGACGCAAAACGCGTCGCGCCAGCGTGACAGCAGCAGTTGGGCCCAAGGGTGTCACCAGCTTGTGACCTTAGAGCTTGGGTTGGGTCAAGTTGATATTAAGGAGGATAAGAAAATGTGAATTGTATTTAGATTGCATTGATATTTAATCCCTTTTGGCGACGCCCCTGGTTGGGCCTCATTTTATTTCGCAGCAGATGACCGAAGCCGGAGGCGGTAGTTCTTATATTATTTAACTTGTCTGCCAAGGTGACTACTTCAATTAGGTCCTAATATGGCGCCGTGGCACAGGATTCCCGCAATGTAGGTACTTTTGTGGAAAGCAGCGCTTATGTAGCTATCTAATCTGTCTGTGTCTTATCTTAAGAGTCGAAAAGACAACGTAGGAACAAATAAATAAAATCCGGGACCTCTCGCCTCAAAAGCGATGGATACAGGGGGGGGATATATACCAGTTTTCAATTGTCAATCGAAATTTTACTGATGTATCTAAAACAAAATATATAAGTGTGTTTTGTAACTCTATAATACAAAGTCCTTCGAAAGTAATAACATTGTATTCTCAGAAAATAGGGTGGTAAATATTACCAAAAGTTATCGTAAAACTTAATTATGAATCGCATAGAAAATCCATTAGCATAAATAATTAATATTCGTTGATTACAAAAGTCCCTCCGTGGACATTTGTAAGCAAATAAATTGGCGTTAAAATAATAAAAACCATTCGGAATATCTAATTTGTTGACAGTTTTGATTAATATAAAAGAAAACAAAGTAATTTATTGACGACAGAGTTAATTAATCAACTAAGTCTAAAAAATATTATTCAATATCAAGAGGACATTAAGTAGGATTGAACGTCTGTTTTCGGTTACGAAAAGAAAACAACTTTAGCAATGTTAGTTAATCAAAACTCACTAAAAATTCTATAACATACATACATGATTACATATTATCTACTATTACCCTAATATAAGTCCAACAGGAACTTTTGGTAACATTTGGTTACACATAAAGCCACATCTGGCATTATGAGTCGTGCAATGTCACAAAATTCAGTCGCTAGAAGTTCCTATCCTATCCTAATATTCGTTTAAATCGGATAATGCGTTTGAAAGAAGTCCAAACTTTTACCAAATCGTATAGACCGTCCTTTCCTGAAATCGGATCATAATCGGACGATGTGTAGAAATTACGATCACATTATACGCCTACATAGGTTTAATCAAGTACCTTGAGGACTCACTGACTCTGATATCAAAGTTTTTAACAGTATCCGGGTCAGAGGCCGACCCTTTGAGACACAAATTTGTTAACCCTAGAATGAGCAGCCTGCTATGAGCAGAGCTATGAAGAGTCCCCCCAAACAACCGAGGATGACAAAGGACTCCAACTAAATTAAAACGCAAAGTAATCTTAGTATATTTATGTTTATAGCACTCTCTTTACTAAACTTCCGACGAATAAATGTTCACAGATAGGGTGTCTGCGCAGGCCTTAAAACATCCCAACAGCCCGGGCCATTCTAATTTCATTCATTAATTATTTTACGTGAGCCGTGGTTAAAGGTTTTGGGTGAAACAACAGAACAAATAAAAGAGGTTAGAAGTCGTAAGTAGGCGGGGCGCGCGCTGCTGGTTATGAGTAAACACTCATATTCGATCTTTTCGAGGAGGAAAAATATTAAAAAATAAATTTAAAACACCGTCTTGTGCTATTTTAACAGGCAGGAAGCAAAGTAAGACTCATAATCTTACTAATGGAGTCATTTCTTTTCAACGATAAGTACAAACATACTGTTAAATTGAAAAAATATTTTGTCGCGTGTGGCGACACTGGCTCTGGTATTCACATCGCTTGATACGACTTCTAACCTCTTTTATCTGTTCTGTGTGAAACTCACTTCCACCTTCGGGCCTTATCATCACTGACATCCGTTGTGATGAACCAAGAGTCTCTCTGTCAAGTAAAAAAAATCTGGTATAATTGATAACAAACCCACAAATGCACTTGCTTTCTTGCCCAGAATACAAATCAACAGCAAATGTTACAAATTTGCAACAAATATCATTTTATAACCGACAATTGTTTGATTTCCTAGTTCCAACATGCAAGTACAATTGTTCTCGTTACGTCAATAATGTAAGCATGTCATTTCCTTACATCCCACGACAGGAGTCCGATCCGATCTCTGCTATAATGCAAGTCGGCGACCAAGCGGCAGCGTATTCTTGAAAAGTTAAGTAAAGTTCTTTTAAATTAAAAAGATCAAGCAAATGATTCCTTTCAACCTGATCGTAAGCAGCAAGCAGTGAGGTTATAGAGTACTAGAGGAATAATTAGAATAGAAAGAAACATATTGGGCAAATTATAGCGTCGATACCAACTATAGAGGTAAGAATACATTAACGAATGAACATTTGTTTGTAATAGCGTTGGTAATGGTTTGATTTGACAACTTTACGTAGAATGTATGTTAAAAACATATTTTAGTTTAAAATTTAACGAAACTAATTCAAATTAAGATTACAAACTATGCTTTAACGAGCGTGGCGCCTTCTAATTTACTGATAATTATTTTATGCTAATTTTAAACATTAATACTTCATGAATTATTTAACTTATAATTTGGTATTCAATGTCCAACTTAATTAGAATACAGTGTTAAGACTTTAATAAACAAATTTTTATTCATAAAAGATTTTCTGTTTTGTTTTCTAACCTCCAATATATATTTTTTATTTTATTTTATTCGGAAAGCTTACAGCCTTATTCAGAATATAAATACGTATTATAATTTCTATACGCAAATTACAAGCTTCCACATATAGCAATAATCCAGCAATGGCATGGATTCAATGATTTCAATTCAATATCAGCAATGTAATTCCTGATTTGTTTGTCACTGCAGTAAAATAAAACTAGGCGATCATTTTCACTAACCCTCTTGTTAAAGTATTTACCCGACCGGAGAACAAAGCTATTACTTCTATAATTAATGCGAAGGGAATATAAAGATTTTCTTTTACGCATGTTTTTGTTTTTAATAGGAACTGTAATTTTGATGTTACTGAGGAGCTCGGGACAATCAATCTTGCCTTGTGCAATATTTAAAAGAAAACTTATAAATTATAGCCGAAGGATTTGTATGTGATTCTATATTTTTTTTAATACTTGACAGGGAAGCCCTTGAGCTTAATTTAACCTGATAGTTAGTGACGATAATGTCGAAGATGGAATCAAGCTTCATCTGAACCATCAACCACAGAGGAACCGGACATCTTATCATAAATTGTCGGAACACAATAATGCTGTTAACATTATTATTATGGTGACAGATTTTTATAAGACGATGGTAGCTAGCCAGAAAGACTTGAAAAAAGTCTTACCACCAACCGCACCGAGTACAAACACTCCCCTGGGGATCTGGTGCACGCTGATTGGTTCTTCATATATTTCTGTATTTCATATTTTTCTGTCATTACTAAAATAACCTCAACCTTTGCACATCATCATCATACTGTTAGATTTATTAACTTTTGTAGCGATTGGTCGGATTACTTAGGATGCAAATAAAACAGATATCACACTCGTTCACAGTCAACAGAATAAATTGTCTGTCAAAAGTACACACAGATTATATAGTTGCCAACAAATGTTAGTGTAAAGGAGGCGCCAAAATTTAAATATTCAACAGCCCTACCACTTCACTTAGGCACGTATTATAGAAGGAGTCTCAAGAATGAACGCCGACTTGAGCGTCGTACGTCTCTATCACTTTGTGTTTGATAGAAAGTGACAAACGATTCTTAAGACATGGTTGATATCTGAGTGTCATTCTGTAATACGGGCCTTAGACTGTCTTGACATTTAGTCCATGTATTATATCGAAAAAAAAAATAAACTGTTAACAGATTTTCTGCTAATTTAATATCATGGTAATCTTGCGAGATAATAAGCTTAGTGTTTATTATTTTACGGTGACATATCGACGACAATATTCCTGCTTTACTGTATGTATCATGATATGTTTTACGTATATCGCTGACTCGCTCATATAGCAGCAATAATAGCATACATTTCCCAAAAATACCCCCATCAACAAATAATGTTCTATATTTTTATCTCCACGTCGACTTCTAAAATCGTGAGGACTAAAACGAAATCTATCAATTGTGTTTCCTATGGGCTTTTAACTCAATAAACGATGGTTTTGGTCGTTCGTTACATAGTGCATGTGGAAACCCTTTATGGAGTTCGGTGAAATCGAAGTGTTCATTGTGATGTAACTAGGTGTCGGAATTGAAGTAATTTGATTTATTTCTAAGAACCTATTGAAATATACTTTTGAACGCATTAAAGGTGGTTTTGTTAGCGTTTTTACTTTTCAAGCAAAAACAGTGTTACGGCACTTTCATAATAAAGTATGTTTGTTCATCATAAAAAGGATAAAGTTAATGTAAAAACGAGACAAAACCTGGCCTTCAACCCGCAACAATAGCATATCAAATTCACTTCACAGAGGCTGATTCGCTCAGCCAGCGTGACGATTGACAATGGTTGCGCACCTCTGACCGCTTGTACTTTCGCTGTGCAGGCTGCGCGTCCACCAATTGCGTAGAGTTTTAACGTCACTAGAGCAGTGATCGTCAACATTTTTTGTGGATAGCTCAACATTTTACAGATGAATGCTGTGCTAAGCTTTCTTGTGCGAAGAGAATTTGAAGAAAGTTTGAATTGGGACATAATCTACCCTATCAGGCATGTCTTTATTGGCCGGCCCGGCACCGACACGACATCAACATCGGTGCACGCATAATTCTATGAAATGCCGTCGCCAGTTGTCGGTTATTGACGGACCATACCTCACGCTCGCTATCCGGCGCAACGCCGATACTACGTGGATCCTACCCACTAAAAACCACCGGTACTCTCCGAAGCCTTTCTGATTGGTTTTTGGGATGTACACCAAAACGTCCCCGAGAACAACTTCCCAGGTTCCGGTCACCCATCATATGCTTAACCTTGACTAGAGTTGCTTAGCTTTTGCGTTTGTTCATCTAGCGAGCCTTTACTTTAAATATCTCATGACAGTTTCTCCATAAATAGCCTCAATAAATTACATTACGAATTATATAAAGCGAAATGTCGCAACAGGTAATTATAATAAACCTTGATTTACGTGGTTCAAACAGGTTTTATCGCGGGTTTAGCGAGATGATTAACTAACGCATTGTAATTAGATCTCTGCTATTTATAAACTAGTTAAGTATGCACTCCAGGTTTCGACTATGCATAATATTTTATGTTTATGGTTTTGGTAGAAAACATATACATGCATATATGACATACACATACCTTCAATTGATTTATTGGTAGGGCTAATTTTAAGTTCTAAGGTGCATGCCCTTCACCTATAAGTTTTAAAATGTGCGTACATATAACAAGAATTTCTAAAATAAAAAAGTTCGAAAGTTATGAGTAATAACTGTATTCTAGCTTCTTTCGTTATTCGATATATTTCTATGCGTATTCTTGTGCGAAATCTAATAATGCACCAATAAATGTATATCTAGCATAGAACACATTATCAGCAGTTTCATCAAAACTTTCTATAGTTAGATATGTACTGTTTATCAGCACTCGTCTCTTTGTACATGATAACGGAGTGTGAACAGAACATTGATAATAGAATACTGCTAACAGATACTTCCAGCGGATTGTTTGAATATTGTATTACTTATGTACAGTTACTTTCTCGAATAATTCGCAGCCTTCAGGAAATAAAAGTGGGAAACTATGAAGCATGTGTTAATGTGTCCGACAATGACTCCAGCCAGTAATTTTAATAAAATGGTAACTATTCCACATCGGACGAAACAAGAATCACGTCAAATCGGATCAGAAATCTCGGTGTAATCGGTGTACCTACATACATAAAAAATACCAACTCAAAATTGAGAACCTACTCGTTTTTGAAGTCAAGTAAAAATAGAATTTGACGAAGACGGCCGTTGCGACGGAATTGTCCTCGAGTGGCGCAACATTGGTAGACCGACGATCAGTACCCGTAGTGTAAGTTTTTTAGTATAAAATACGTAACTATGGTAGTTGCGTTAAGAGCTCAATTTATATGGGGATTACGATTTACACTTCTGTCCGCTAGGGGCGCTATTCACGTTTCCTATAAAAATCGAGCTCTTAACGCAAATAAATAGTAACATATTTTAAACGAAAAAACTTACACTACGGGTCGCGGGAAGCCGCTGGATGCGGGCAACACAGGAACGGGTCGGTTTGGAGATCCTTGGGGAAGGCCTATCTCCAACAGAGGGCGTCTCTGGTAGACATAATGATGAAAAATATAAGTAATACTATTCCAAGGTTATGATTATAGTCTATGTATGTTTGTATTTCTGTATTACCGCCTAAACTATTCATCAGATTGAAGAATAAGGTGTCAATTGATTCGGCTACATTTAACCGACTTTACCTACCTTTACTAAGAGTCGATTTTACCTTGTCCCCGATTTTAACTGATTGCATTCCTTTCTGATTTTCTGTAGTTGGTTTATACAGTTTATACTTTTGGTTGTCAAACAAGTACCTAATCCGAAATTAATTTTAGAAGCACAACTTTTAAATTTTTAATGGACTATTTAGCTTACTTATGTTCATAACGCTCGAGGGTTGACATACCTGCAATAAAAAAAATAAAGATTAGCAATCTGTGATATTAATTAATGCTGTGATTAAATCAAATCAAAACAAATATTTTTATAGCGTATCACATAACAATAAGGGTCTTAAACATAGGCCGTAGTTCCTGTGATATCCCGTAGGGGCACTGCAATTTAAGAGGATACATTATTTACTTAAAATCTATAATCATATTAAACTTTTGCTATACACTATAAAATGACATAATATTAAGTAATTGACCCATAGGCTTACACTTATAATGATAGAAAGTACCTAGGTAATTTTATATTATTTGGTATTAACTTTTTCTTTTTTCATTTGATATTATAATAGATAGCTATGTTTGATTAAGAGTGCTGTATAAATAATAGAATATATACATATATTGGGAATTATAGGTTTAAAAATATACTATAATTCGTAAATACTTGATTAATATATGTAACTGTTTGTTCCAAATAAAGAGAGAGAAAAAAATAATAGCAATATTTTAACACGATTTTTAACATATTTATTGCGAAATTGTAACGTGGTACTATAACATTGCCATGTTATAATACCATCGTCATCTTTATTACTGGCTGTATTTTTAAAAAAAGTATCAATCAAATTCAAAATCATTATTCATCATGACATTTGGTTCATTTTTGATTCATTCCATTACTGACCGTGTCACAGAACACATAGCTACATTACTAACGTACCTAAGGGTCTCGCTCTGACCTCGGCTTGGGCCTTTACTATAATTCGTACCTACTTATAAAATTATATCAAGGCACTAAAATAAGTGCCTTTTATATACCATTTGAAGCTGTTTAAGTAACTCAATAAAATAAAATAGTGACAGGAAACGTGTTTGATTAGTGGACCATACTAGCAGAGTTGGACCATAGGGCACGTACAGTCATGAGTAATAACATAGAAACATCTTTAAAGTTCATATTCATGTAGCTAAATTAAATCGCAAAAATAAGTATGCTATACTTTAGCCAATAATTATGTAAACGCTAAAGTGTATCAAAATAAACTACACATTTTTATAAAATTATTGTAAACAACAGGTAATCAAAAAGTAATATTAACTTTTAGTTACATAATTATGTACCCACCAAGCAAATCAAAAATATGTACACAGTACAATTTCGAAAATATGTAAACAATTACTATTGAATATTATTAATTACTTTTAATCAAAACAAATAAATAGAAATACTTATTTCTAGAGTTTTCTATTAATTTCGTCATTAGGATATGTTACAAAAGAAAAAAGTTAATATTTGAAGTAAAGAGGGTAGGTAGCCATCAGCGAGTGGCAATGCGTCGCATAACGGCTCGCCCGTCAACTTCTTATACTTATTTCCGTATACCGCCTTAAAGCTATTGTGCTGTTAGATTCCTACGGAAATATTGCAGTAGCCCGGATAAGGATAAGTGATAGTTAGGTAGTAGGTATGTACTTACCTAATATTTTTCTTTTAAAGAAATTTATTCTTTAATTTTTAGTTACTGTATTCGTATTCTACTCAGCAAATCTTTTCATTTGATACCCATATTGTGGCAGTGCATAAAAAATAAGTAGTCCGCCCTCTTAGGCCGTCCGCCATATTGGATTTAGAATGGCACCACTGAGCTAAGCATGCATTGTCATCCAAACCTAACTTGTATGCAAAATTTAGTCACAATCGTTTGAGGGTGACTGCTTTAAAAATCAGTTGCAAGATTTCACCCAAACGTACATACAAGTAACAAACATTGCACGTTAAATAAAAGCTTTTAAAAAAATGAGAATAAGTAGGTATACACTTCCAATATCATTTTAATGTATCCATGACAGTTTCTATTACACGTGTACAATTTTTGCTTTCAATCATCATTGAATTCTACTAAAATAACGAGTAAAGTAACAAAAACGGGAAAAAGTAGGTATACACTTCCAATATCATTTTAATGTATCCACGTCAGTTTCTATTACACGTGTACAATTTTCCCTTTCAATCATCACTGAATTCTACTAAAATAACGAGTAAAGTAACAAAAACGGGAAAAAGTAGGTATACACTTCCAATATCATTTTAATGTATCCACGTCAGTTTCTATTACACTTGTACAATTTTCCCTTTCAACCATCACTGAATTCTACTAAAATAACGAGTAAAGTAACAAAACGGGAAAAAGTAGGTATACACTTCCAATATCATTTTAATGTATCCATGACAGTTTCTATTACACTTGTACAATTTTCCCTTTCAATCATCACTGAATTCTACTAAAATAACGAGTAAAGTAACAAAAACGGGAAAAAGTAGGTATACACTTCCAATATCATTTTAATGTATCCATGACAGTTTCTATTACATGTGTACAATTGTATACATATTATAGAATTTGTCACTGATAGTTAAATAGTATTTTGGAAGTGTGAAGTTATTTCTGATTTTGTTTCGATTATATTAATGTGGAATAAATGTGTACATAATTTTGACACAGTTTAATGGTTAGATAATTTAGAACAAATTGTCGTACACTTCTTTCTAGATTGGTTTAAGGTAAGATATTTTAGAAAATGTGACAATGTATATATATTATTACTCGTGACTGTACTGTTACAAACTTTTGTGTATTAGGTAGTTAAATTAGGAGCTCAATTTGTATGAGAAACGTGATTTGCGCTTCTTTCTTAACACTTTCCATACACCTTGATCCCATTAGGCAACTAAAATAGTCACGTTTTCAACACTAAAAAACTTACACAGTACAGGGTACAGGCTTTTACATAAAATTCGAAATTTTGCAAACGGAGAGAAGAACGAAGGTTTAAAAATGGGAAAGATTACAATGATACTACAAAATAGAAAATAATAGGGGTTAAAGTATGAAATTGCCGATTTTTTCCTCATTATTCATTAGTGTATAATTCCTTTAATACAATAGCTATGTCCAATATTCTTTTTTTTTATTTTAAACTTTATTACAAGGACTTATATTTATGTATAAAATTTTATTCTTATTTTTATTTTTTTCACTAGAAATACATCTTCAAAAACAGCCCGTCCTAAGAGGTGCCCGTCTCCGTTATAAAAATATGAATATTTTTTTACAGATATCAATTCTCAATTTTTATCTCTATGTATCCTATAGCTTAATGTTGTCTAAATATATCCACAAAATTACACAAAATTTAGATTTGTGGTTCCTTAAAAAATCGCAAATATATTTGTATGGAAGAATGAATTTTCGTTAAATTCTCCATACAAAACGGCAATTTCATACTTAAACCCCTAATATAACAGCTGTTGTGCTGAAATGTAGAGTTATTGTACTACTTACAATCTCCTCCAAGGTGGAGATACTTCTCTAAGACTTTTCATATTTCAGCCAGTCTGCATCTTAAAGACATGTAATTAAATGCCACTTTCGATGAAAGTGCAAATCCCTCAAGCAGCCGCTCATCAACAAGTTATGCATATTCATTTGTTTTCTAGTCGCATAATCAATCTTATTTACAATAACAATGAGCTCAGATATGCCTAATTAGTAAACAGACATTGGTAGTCCATCTTGTTGTATCAATAAGAAAGCCTTTGCATGAAAATATTATTGGTACTGACTAACAATTATTTATTTATGAAACATTTTAAGTAAACGGTCCCGGGTGCTGTAGAACACGACCGTAGAAATGTGCTGGCAAAACCTTTATACTGAATTACATATAAAAGCTTATACAAGATAAATTATTATTATAAATGAGCCAAACGCGTGGGAATATAACTGCCCAAAATTTACACATGTAAGTAAAACTGTAATTTTAATTATATTATTATCTGTTGACCTGTAATGATGTTTTGAAATCATTACCAAATTGTAAGCTGTGGAGTTTCTTTCGCCATTTCTTCTCCATCTCAGCATAATAATAATTATTTCGTCCCGAAATGGTGGTAGAGTTTTGACGATTTAAAAGTACTTAGCAAAGTCCATTTAAATAAAGAGATTTTTCATTTCATTTCATTTCATTATAGCAGTATTGTCGATATCAAGACTGCACCGACTCCAAATATATAGGGAGCAGGTTAGGAGAAAGAAAGATTAATTGCTGTCAGACGACCATCACTAGCAAATACGCTTAGCTAAATATGTGGACTGAGTGAGTACCTACTTGTTGTTCACATACCTATCGACGAACATCAATGTGTTTCGATAGCTTTATACTAACTAGCGACCCGCCCCGGCTTCGCACGGTTGCTTATGTAAATATGCATGTGTTATACATATAAACCTTCCTTAAGAGTCACTTTATCTATTAAAAAAAACCGCATCAAAATCCGTTGCGTAGTTTTAAAGATCTAAGCATACATAGGGACAGACAGACGGCGGATAGCGACTTTGTTTTATACTATGTAGTGATTTACAACACAATAATTATTAATGTATTTGAGAATGCTAACAAACAAGTCTTATATTTATGACAGACATCATCATGATTTGAGGAATCTGTCTAATGAATTATCACAAGAATGAGTTTGTATTATAATTACAACTCTTTAGTTAAATCAACTTATGATAAATAATTTTTAAGTAGAATTTGTCTAAAATTGCTATCACCGGATCCGTTCACCGGATCCGCCGGATTACCGGATCCGTTTTTCCGGGTTGCAATCCCTATTTATAATAACTGATTAAATAGTACAATAGTAGTAAAGAATACCACTAGTCCAACACTAACAAAATCGAAAATTAGAGAATTTTGTGAAGATATAACACCATCTGTAGTCATAGATTACCCCGTACTTATGGTAGAGGGTATCTTCCAACAATAACATGCCGTAAGGAGGGTTGACATCTGGTACGCCGTCGTAAAACTTCCAGACAAATCTTGTTTAGTAATATGTATTAAGAAACAATCTCTTTTTGTATGAATTATTATTGTTTATTTTTAAATTTATGTCAATCTTGAAGAAAAAATGTTTAAGTTGTCACTTCTGTAAAAGATTTTGGTAATCTAATGTGAGGAATAAAAAATATTAATTTCAGAACCTGCAAACGTGTTTAATTCCTTACATTATCTTCCTTACAATATGTTCATGGATGCAATGATGAAAACATATTACGCTGACCGAAATAAAATCGAGAGTACAACATGCAAATATTGATCTTTCAACGTGAACTAGAAAACTCGGAAACTCTCCTATGTCTCACAATCAAGAAATGGAATTTATTAAGCACACGTGAAGCATCGGTGGCGTAGTGCGTAAGAGCGTTGTCTCCCACCCGGGAGGCACCGATTCGATCCCCGCCACGTACCAAGGTGTTTTCCAATTTTGTACAAAGTACTTTATTCGACGCTTTTACGGTGAAGGAAAAACATCGTGAGGAAACCTGCACACACCTATGAAGAAATTCTCAGGTTGTGTGTGAAGTCGACCAACCCGCACTTGGCCAGCGTGGTTGACTAAGGCCTAAACGCCCGCAATGTGGGGTAGGCTCGAGCCATTATATGAGCTGTTGATGATGAGCGCACGTGTTCCTTCCATCTTACAATCTTGAGTCATTCAAAAGAGGCGTGAAGAAGCACCTTGCAGGTCGGCAAGGAGCTGAGTGTCGCTAGTACGGCGCCTAGCTTTGTCATTTGAACTCCACTTTGAAACTCCAAATATAAAAAAATACTTCTGTTAAACCAACATGAAGTTCGATAAAGCCCTTGATCTAGAAAAAGAACAGTAACGAGGTTTATCAACAAAAACGCAACAATAGTTATGCAAATAAATACAACAAAATCCAGTTCGATAGTATCCCACAGTTAAATGGTGAGAAAAATTGTTACCACTACACTATTAGCCCGTTATGAGTTTAACTGCGCGACTTTAACCTCAGACGTAGTGTTACTAAACGTTAAAAACCTTCGTAACTGTTTTTGGGAACTGCGTGCAATATTAAATTCGTTTGCAACGTCCCGTTATGTAAGCAAATTCAAAATCCTAAATTCTTGACCGTATGATTCATAATTACACTGTTGGTTAACATCAGGGCGTAACGACATGTAACAGTGTTTTATATTTATTTATTTTGAATCTTTTTTTTCACTCTTTCACAATCGGCCATCGGCTCCTAAGCCATAATCAGATGTTTTGAATGCTCATGTTACATTTATGTAGGAATCTCCAGCTAGGGATGTTCGATCCAGGTGCTTTGTATCGATATTCTGGATCGTAATGGATCGTAATGCACTGTATCGATCCAAGTATCGATCCAACAGATTGGATGCGATACTTTGGATCGATCCAGTATCGTATTGTATCAAGTATTTTTTTTTTAAATAAAACATCAAGACACGAAACAATTATTAAATTTGTAATAAAGAGTTAGTTTCAAGTCACTAAAAGATTAATATGTATTTATGAAAGTATATTTCTTGGCCCTTTGTCAATAAATGGTATGTGGTAATTCTTCAGAAATTGTAAGTAGGTAGGTACCTATTTACAATTTCTGAAGAATTACTCTCGAGTACGATTTGCAAAATGGAGTTTCAACAACTGACTTTGCAAAATGGAGTTTCTCCCGAGTTCTTGTTTTAAAAACACGAGTTGAGAGACTCCATTTTTAACCTCAATCAACCGTACAATTTTTGTTACTTTAGTTACATTTTCACTTGACATTGGTAAAATGCGTACGCTTAATGCGACGCGACGCCATTAATTAATTAAGGACTTAAATAGACTTTGCAAAATCTATCGCCAGACTCGCCAGAGAAATATCTATACTAATGTAATCATAAACATTATGCTTAATGTTTGTTTACCTTTCATAAAATTTAATACAATGATTCGATCCGATCCTCAGTGTGCATGTATCGATCCACTAACGGATCGAAAGCCATTGTATCGATACAAAAATCGGGTGGATCGTATTCTTTTGTATCGATCCACACAGGTATCGGATCGGATCGAACATCCCTATCTCCAGCGAGGGTACCACAAATAATTATTACTGCACGCAAAATTAGTCTCTTGTGTATGAGTTCAGTAATTTGCCAACGTTTAAGACGGGTTTGAATCTTTATAGTGCAAAGAATGGTCACAAATACAAATAATTTGTGTTACAATTAGTTAGCACTTGTAATGATTTCATTAATGATATAACTACCAACAGTTTCCCTTGGTAACGATAGAATTTTGCCTTAATTTTGCATATTACGTATAAACATCATCTGTCAAAATCTTATGCCTAGTAAGTTAATTCGTATAGTGGAATTATTCGAAAACATCTATTAATCATAGTACCTACACATATGCTAATCTTAATAAACAGTAATCTTTGTAATGAATGACGTGTTCCAACAATGACCCGAACAGATTAACCTCGACTCGTACAATAAAATGTTGCAATTTATTACAAAACCTTTTATTAGAGTCCACGTCTCAATAGGTCAATGTTTATTGGCTGTCAAAAACTTTATTGGCTCGTAGGAAATTAGAGACAGAACAACTCGTTATTAAGGACCAAAGCAAAAAAAGAATTATCAAAATCAGCCGAGCCGTTTCGGAGGAGTGCAACCCTAACACGGTGAATCAAGATTTTTATATATTAGATAGATTTATCCACAAATGTTTACCTACTTCTTAAAAAGACGTGCTATTTAAATTAACACTGCTCTACAACTTTTCAAATTATACAAAATAGTTGATATCAATTGAGATTGCCCTTTATAACGCCCACAGATGGGTTCACAATCCGTATTGCAGCCAAATTGGGCACAGTGATGGCAAATCGTTGCGCCTACGCATAGAGTTGCTGCAATTTATTTGAAATCCCAAGTAAGTGAGGCCTCGTAAGAGATAAGCTTTAAATGTTGTGGTAATTAAAGAAAATTGAAGGAACTTGACTTAAATTGCTACGAAAAGTTGAAAGAGATTTCTCAAAATTTTAAGCGAGCAAGAATGTTTTAAGCAAGCTGCTCGATATAAAGATCGATAATAAGTTAATGAATTAGAACGATTCTCTTAGCTAATCTATCATCGGTGTCCTTTATTCCATTTTAGACCATATGCCCATTTAAAATTGACTAGGTATACAAACGAAAGGATTATAATCTCTAATATTCGCTGTCGTTTCGTAGACTTTTTTTGAAATGTTTTGGATCTTGCAATAATATCTTTGAGCTGACACTAATTTTAATAATTTATTAATAATCTTAATAATAGCTTCGCAATAAGCATGTAGCCAATGTACAGTGAAAATAGTTATTCTACACTAAATTGTACGGTAGATTGAGAGTCTCTCAACACGTGTTTTTACAACAAGAACCTGGGAGAAACTCCTTAATAGTTTATGTCACAATAAAAGAAGTGTCAAAAAATACGCATTATTCTTTATCTACAGCCTTGTGTTATTTCCAATTCCTACTACATAGACATTGAAGATAGAAAGTTATAGATAGTAGAAAGTTAGATATCGATTGACACGTAGGGTGCTATCGCAGATAATGCGATACAAGTTTTTACTTAAGTAATAATGGGACAGAAATAGTCTAAAAACTTTAAGAGGTATTTGGTGACATCGACAACAACAGAAATCTGAAGTTTTTGCGGAAGACATTGTAGGAAAAGAATTGTGCCTAGTGTATGGAAAAAAGACATATAAAAATAATAAAATCCTAAAATGATAAACATCTTATTGACTTGAAGCATGACACTACTAAAACGATGCGTAATAAACAAGACATTAAGTAAATGTTACTGACGACATATAATAGTGCGTATTGAGATTTCTATGCCATATTATGCACTAACAAAATAGACTTCAAGCCTATTATGGCTATTGTTGGAGATTCTTTAGAGATTGCCTCACATAGTTAAAGTATTTATGTCAGAGATAATTTAATAGTCATCATCATTCCAGGCAGTAATAGGCAGTCATTTTCCTCACTGTTACAATGATGTCATCAGATTGTTCAGATCTCTTTACCCAATCCATAATCTGATGTTACTTAGGTACATTAGATATATCAATGAGATGGTAATACCAATTAATTTCATTGGCATCAAATGAAAATGTTATCTTATATTTAGATAAGGTAGATTAAATATTCTTTATTGTATATCAACATATAAAACTAATAATAGCAATACTAACATTATGCAATACAATTGCACTATCGCTAAAAGAGATTTCTTCAAGACAGCCTTTAGATGGACAGCAAACAAAGAAAAGGAAAAGATGGTTTGGCGATTTATCACGTCTCTCTTTAATGATATTGGAAATATCATGATTTTTTAGATGAATTAAATCTAGAAGTTCCGAACTCGAATCCAAGGAACCCTCCTTAGAATTAGTACTCTACTACCCAGTAAAGCACTAATTCTTGGTTTAGCAATGTACCTATTAGGATTTATTTTGCCTGGCTAGCTACCATCATATTAACAAAGGCTATTACCATAGTTAGTGGTACACCGCCTCTTCAGTGCGGGAGAGGCTGCTTCTGTTTTTGATCTTATCATCAGAGAAATTAAGGCTAAAGGCTAAGGTTGTCTGTCAATTTAACAAGTTCACGGCAAAATTGGCAGCAAGGTGACACCGCAGTCTATAATACAAACGTTAAGAAGCGATGACCTGACATTATTCTATGCCCCGTAGAGAACAGGAGGCAAAGCTACAATAATATATAGTTTACTGTGGTATGCTGCAGTTGGAGGTTATTTTTTTTTTCTCCTAAGTGGGCATGAGCCATGCCTCTCGTAAAATCTTTTTCATTATCCACACAATGACGGTGATGGATATTAGACAATCGTATACTATAAAATTGGTCTGCAGATAAATAAGGCGTGTGTTTTCACTCACAGCTGATATTAAACCGTTTAGATACAGAGAATAAAATAAGCATTTATAATCAGGCAACTAGCGCCCGGTCGATGCTTCCTGGCCTATTTTGAAACCACTCAATTTGTACTCGAAATGTTTCAGCAACATGTACTCATTAACCGCGAAATTTATCGTCCAAAGAACCACTAGCAAGGTGTAGCATGTCGACCGATTTAGCAGTCAAAATAAACTCTCAAGGGCAATGCACTGCTCCAGGAATTCAAATGTTCAAGCTAAATTTAATTAACTCGAGCTCCTGATTTGCATTTGGAAATCATTTGTTTACAACCTCTTGGTAGCAAGCAACTAAGTGCTCCATTAATTCTTAGAAAAGAAAGTTTACAATTTACTCCTTTGCTTTTAATTCATTGTGTTTTTATTATAAATTTTGCATTCACAGTCTATATTTCGTCTAGTTTAAAGAAATTTGCAACGCGTAAAAAAGTGTCTACTTCAAAACTTTGTATACACTTAACATTTTCTCATATACTCGTATTTTCAGAAAAATTACACCAACAGCAATGAAGTGTTTAATTGAATATCCACAAACACGAAGGTCGTTAAACTTTAAAACACAATCATAAACACAGCCTACGGCACTCTAATTTACACACAAGACGTTCAAAGAGATTTTGTTAGAACGAACTCGCTAAAATTACAAACAAGCAAACTGCTGTTGAGATTAAAAACAGTGTAGTGTTTCGGTTTGAATATTCCTTTTCCGAAGATTGAAAAAAAAAGAGTTTAAGGTAAACGCCGAACATAATCGGGAATAGGAGCAATGTTTCAGTCTAAGATTATTTAAAAATATTTTCGAAAACAATTGTGTTTTTACAAATACAAGTCCTTAGAAACATAACAACAATACAATACAAATCATAAATTAAATGAGACAGAAGTTGCAAATTTGAACTAAATATTACAAATATGCCGACTATGAAAAATACAAGACGAAATGGCCATCAATAATCATCAGTTGAATGGCTCCTGACGTTGAGGTATTGGGATCAAGACTGGTGCAAAAAGAAAATGGAGGAATACACGAAGGAACAGTGAAATATTTCATACTGGAGGTCACAGACAAGACCTTTGCGTAAGATCACCAACTGAAGTAGTACGTGACAAAAATAAATTGCGGGGAAAGTTTAAATTGCTAACAAAGATATTGGGAATTTCGACAAGTTAGCAGATGATTGGCTGAAACACTTCTAAGGCCCGGACTCAGCTAGCGGAGATGTGAGCTGTGC
Source organism: Elophila nymphaeata (assembly GCA_955850985.1). Taxonomy (NCBI): domain Eukaryota; kingdom Metazoa; phylum Arthropoda; class Insecta; order Lepidoptera; family Crambidae; genus Elophila; species Elophila nymphaeata. The sequence continues at coordinate 17,550,503 of OY039087.1, forward strand.
CTCGCAAGCTGGCGCCGCCCCGGCCGACTAAACGCAGCGGAGACGAGAAGAGATGTGAGCGGCGTCTGGTGAGCGGCGAACTAAACTGCAATCTTAACAAACACAGCACACATCTCCGCTACAGTCTAGTCAGTCAGTACGCATCTCCGCTCAGCTTTGGTGGATACACCTTTGTTGAAAAACATTTTTCTCGTCTCTGCTTCGAACATCTCCGCACACTCCGCTTTGGTGGAGTCCGGGCCTTACGTGCGACTTGACGCAAAAGTGCAAGTGTCCCGAGTTCTTGTTGTAAAAACACGTGTTGAGAGACTCCGTTTTAACCAAAATCTACCGTACAATTTTTAATAACTATAATTAAGTTTTCACTTGACATTGGCAAAATGCATAATCTTTAAGATTAGCGAATGCCGAAAAGAATAGAAATAGAGTATTAGGTTAAGCACTGTTGAGCATCACTACGGGCGTTAATGTCTGTGACTAAGCATAGATAATGCTACAATTTGATTTGACTCAATATGCCAATAACCTTTTTACCGGATTTTCTGAAAACACAATAAGGACTTTTGAACTGGACACATCGGACGTTGTGATAAAATGCGTCCTTTTAGGTCAATGGCATTAGAAAACTTCTATGAGACATATAATATCTTCGATACGCATACGACAGTTTATAACGCGTTAAGAGTTGAAGACTGAATGGTTTTCGCTATCCCTAGCCTTGCACACTTAGGTCAGCTCGGAAAGGAAAAGCCTCTTTTTTACTATGAACGCCTCGGATTAGTCGCCCATTTAGTATTTTTAGTCGCTCATTCTATAATTTTTAGTTGTTCGGATTATTATTTACCTGCAACATATATTTTTTTTCCAAATACATTTGTCACATTATGATGATATTAATTTTTCACTCAATAATCATGTAAAACTGAATGTATGGGACGGTGAAACATAGAAGACATCTCTTAAATTAAGAAGAAATCAGTAGTACACAAATCAAACATTTGGTGTGAGTATACCACATGCAATTACCAAAAAATCAGCAACTAACAAATTACACTCAACTTTTGGTAAAAGAACTGTACACGGTTTACAGACCGAATGCCAACCCTCCTTTGACTAAAGAAATAAAATTGTTAATAATATTTATCAAAGAAACAGCTTAAGAGAGCCCGAAATAGCTGAACACGGAAAACAAGTGACAATACCAATCTAGGACGAGTTAGAATGGAACGGAATAATTAAAGGCTCGCACTAAAATATTATACTGGAACTAACGAAGGGGTAGATAAGAACCTAGGTAACTTTCAATCTGACGGCCCAGATTCGAAGCATAATGCCGGTCATGTATCACAGAGACTTGTAAACGTGCTGTGTTTAAGCACTCGAACACAAATCATGGACAGCTACTGTGCGGTAAAAGTAATAGTTGATACCGTAACAGCTATAGCTGAGATGCAAATAAAGACCGCGGCTCAAGATAAAAGAACAAGCTACGCGTAAGGTCTTCTGAAAGCTTTAGCCAACATATAGACATTGTTATAGACAAAGAGAAATACTTTTATTGCTGTAAATATTATATTTATTTCACTCAGTTACAACAACGTGCCGCCATTGGCAACCGTAGATGAGAGAGTAATAAGACTACGGAAACGGATACAACATTAACAGTCACCACAGATTAACGATTCATTTACTTATAGATAAATAATATTGTGTTTGTCTATAACAGATATTACATTGTTACAATTTATATCTCTCATGTAGGGCCGGGCCAGCCCAGGGACGTTTTGGTGAAATGGCGTGAGTAAAGTACGACGATGTCAAAGCGCCCCCAGAAGGGCTTAGGAGGGTACCAACAGCGTGTGGTTTTTAGTGGGTAAAACTAAAAACCACGGCTTTGTTCCACGTTGGGCGAGTCCCACACACGCCGTACGCCTAGCCAGGGTGCGTTATGTATGTACCATCAATGGTTTTTCCTTGTCGTAAAAAAAAGGTGAGACCTGTCACGAACTTTTTTCATAACAATTTGTCATGAAAAATAAATCTAAAACTTTTTTTTGACAGTGGAAAATCGGTTGGGGCAGTTGGGTGCGAATAGCAACCTCTCTCGCGCATCGTTTATTGGCGAGTGGCAAAAGTCTGTTTTTAGTGGGTAGGCCCCCCGTCCAGGTCGATTAGCGACCTGGCTTGCACACAGGGGGGAGAGTCCCACATAACCATGGAGCGACCCCACGCTGTCTCCATGGTATGCGTTACGCATTTTCTGACGTAAAAAAAAAAACAAAAAAACGGCTAGTTATTGTGGCACGGCACGGCACTCTCATCTTGTTGGGAAGCAATGTGCTTCTTATCGCCATTTAAAAAAATGGATTTAAGAAGCACATTGAGCAAAGAAAATATTTAGAGCTGAAAAGAAAATTACTACACGAAATGCTTATTTTTCACTTTTGGAGGGCTGGTAGCCGCTATCGCCTTACTCTCTAGTCTACCGCCACTCTCAAAAATAGAAAAATGGTTTATTAATTTTACCTTACAAAAGACATCAAATAGAGCAAACGGTTTAGTTAATTGAACTTGTGCCACAGAATGACCTTGTTTCTCTGTTAATATTAGAATGATACAAATTACAGCTATAAAGATACAAGAAACGTTTTCGTTGAATGTACCAGTTTCTTAAGCATATTAGTTTCAGATTTAATACCGTTTGTTATTGCGCCTTACACCTTTGCAAGCATTAAAGAGTCGTTATTGAATTTGGCATGCACATCGATTCTTGTCTAGAAGTAACTAATGGAGAATTTATACATTTCTTTCATATTTTGAGTGTAGAATATTTTAATAATAAAGAAAATTGGCTCAATGTTATTACGGTTTTGATTTGAATATCAAATATGCTTTATTCGCGAATCGTCTTCAATCGAACGGAAAAGCTTTGCATCGATTCGGCTTGTTAAATTAGATACGTGATATGTTACTAAAATTTTAAGACATCCTAATCTTACTTTATGAGGAATAACACTCTTGCAAATCTGTTGGCCGGTTAGCCTATGATAAGGCTATAGTCAGAAGTGTATAGATAGACGTAGAAATTTAACGTCCGATTGAGCATAACCACGCCATCTAGGCTACGATCGCAATGAAGACTATTGCATTCACTTAACATTATCATTGAATATTTCAAGTGAATATCTGTGTATATATTTTAGACCCATATGTGGGGTCGTCTGGGTAGGTACCACTGCCTTTCTTATTTCTGCCGTGAAGCAGTTCGCTGCATTTCGGAAAGGAAGCCAATGTAATTACTGGGCATGGGAGGCATATCATCTTAGTCCCCAGGGTGGTAACGCACTATGTCCTTAATATTCCAAGTGCCTATTGGCGACGGTAACCACTTAACACCAGGTGGGCCGTAAGCTTGTTTGCCGTCGCGTAATATAAAAACAAATGTCTTCATTGCTTTTTAAACTACCTATAGGTAAAGGTAAACTTGATTAACTTAAAAAGTATTTGACCTACATTTGATAAAAATACTAGGGATTGTAAAGTCAGATTTCAAACATTAAATAATATTTAACTTCATTGCTACTTTAATTATTAAAGTAGCAACGAAGTCCGCACTAGAGTACGTTTAATTGCCACTACATCTCTTAATTTTGTTAGAAGTGGAAATGATAAGAATAAGTGGGCAATTCTCGAAGTAACGTATAATCTATGTCCAAGCGTAGCTATTGATCCAATGTTAAACCAAAAAGGAATACATTGCAAAAACTATTTTATTTCATAAATAAAAACCATGGACAGTTTCACAAAAAGCTTTGTCACTAAATATTGATTTAACGTGTTGAGTTTATAAGCCCTTCTGTTCACAGAAAATTGATTATAGAAATTGGTCTTCCATTTTACGCCTGCGAGGACACTTTCACTTTGGTTTCTATGCCTTTTAGACTTTGTAAAGAGTTTGAATTTAGTTTATTGATCATAATAGACATTCAATTACCAAACTTTGGGAATCTAGGTAACACAGTTCACGAATTTGATGCAATGGTTGAAAAATACAAGGTGTTAAATGAGATTTCTATAATTCAAAGACGTCTTTAAGTACCATATAAATAGAGTGTGAAATTACTTTACTAATTTTTGAATCACATTTGAATAATATGTAGAATACGCACCATTCACAAAATTGTTTACATTTTATAGCAACTAGGGCTTTCAATACCGGTATTCCGGGATCCCGTAATACCGTAATCACGTTTTTTTCTTGGTATTCTTCAATACCGGTATTGATCAGTCGATACCGTGATTTTACGGTATTACAAATCAACAATTCTTTATTAGAATTATGAATATGAGACGAAATGTTAGGCATGAATCTTACTTATCTTAGTACAACTACCACTAGAGGCACTGATTTTGAATCAATAATAAGAGTAAATATGTGTGTCTTCGAAACCGGTGGGGGTGGTCAGGAAATATTTTTATCTGCAGCTTACAAATGTACTGGTACCTACAAGTGTAGAAGCTGAGCGAGCTTTTTCTTTGTTGCATAAATAGCTGACTGTACTATTTATGCAACAAATTGAGAAGTTCGTTATCTGATAAGTCATTAAACGCTCTGTCCTTTATAAGAACACTTTCAGTTACAAAAAAATCCAAAATCTTTGGTTTTATTGATTATGTTTATCGTTTTATTTTCGTTTCTTTTGAATATTCTTATTCAGGATTGTTTGATTAGTAATTATATGTATGTTACAAGGTAAAAGAATAGATGATTGTTAAGTAATCTACCTATAATATATTTTTTTAATGGTAATTGCCATGCGAAGTTTAATTAATGGGAGGGTATTTTTGTTGTATTTTTTTATTTTAATATTTATTTATTTATTCAACAAACTTAAATCTACCATTACAGGGTTTATATTTTGTTTGATAAAAAATTTTGGGTCTTTAATTTTTAGAAAAGATTAGGTAAGGGTAGAAACAATATGTTAGTAGATAACAATGTATGTCTTAGAAGTGCAAATTTCAAAGATTTGATGAAACAATGTTTACCATAAAAACATAAGCACCAAGTCATGACAAATTTCGACAGTGAAAAGCAGTGTCTCTGTGGCGTAATTGTTCAACGCAGCTGCCCGGATTGCGGAAGATGCGGGTTCGAGTCCCGCCTGAGGCAAGTCGATTTTTTCAGTGCATTTTTCTAGTATTAATATTTACGCGTTTGTAAACGTAAAAATAAAATTACTCCAAAATGTATGTTTAATATTTTGTTAGCCTGTTTTGCATGTCTTTATTAGGTAACTATGTAACAGAAATAAAGACTGATTAGAAATAAAACGGGCATTTTATTTGAGTTTATATTTAATACCGTGATCCCGTGATCACGGTATTGAACATGCTAATACCGGTATTGATACCAGTATCGAAAAAATCCGGTATTTGAAAGCCCTAATAGCAACACCAAATCGTTCTACAATATAACAACTCTGCCCAACACTATAGGTGAAGAATTGTACAAAAATGGTTTTATAATCTTCAATATTCAAGCTAAGGAGATAAATGATGAGGAATTTATACCACGTGAACCTATACGAGGCGTCAAGTCAGGTATCGCTAAGTCAAGACCCGCAGTAATTCACAGATCAATTAGGGGCAGACAAGACAGTTATTAAGGAAGTGGGTCCTATAAATCAGAACGGGGCGAACGATACATTGTTCAAGTCTGGATGTAGATTTGCTATGCTGCATAACCTATTGTAAATTACTGACGTTATGACTGCAATCTGTTGGGTATCGAGCGTAGTGATTGAGATTAATACGAGACAACATAAACAAATGAAAACTCATTTTCTAAGTTCTAATGCTTAAAGGCACAGTTTTACAACAGATCTTGTTAACTTTGATGACTTTATACGTAACTCGTAGTAATAGATACTAATAACATTTCAATCAATATATAATCAGGTGTTAAAGCTTAGCTAGTTACTTATGTCCTTACCGATTAAATTTCACAGTTCTATGACAGCTTTTAAAGGTGTATTTTCAGTGTGGTTACAGCATTTTTTGTATTGCTTATTGACTTAGAAAAAATTACAAACATAAAAATCGCGTTACAATTATTACTTTTAATTAATGCTGTGAATTCAACTGACAAAATATATTTTCAAGGTGATTATTAAGTAATCCGGTGTAGTACATTATTAATAATGTGCTACACCGGATTACGAGTGTTACAAGCCTCCATATGAGTATTATATATACTTACATATTGCTACAATAATTACAGGTCACAATTTCATATTTTTTCTTTAACTCTGTGATACTCGCATATATTCACGCATTTGAAGTTGAAGGTTATGATTTGCAACCGAAATTATCTTTGATTCGAAACATTGGTGCCATTAAATACGCTATCTATACTAATATCTATGTGCAAAAGAAGAGCCAGAAATGTAAGTATATCGTAATTATTAACATTTGTAAAAAAATATCCATAGGTATATGTTGTATATTCATCAAATTACGCGAATGAAGTTTGTTTCCGGATCCTTGAAAATTATTAAATAGAAACATAAAGATAAGGTATATACCCTAATATGCAATTGTAGGTACTCTGGTTTCTTATTTTGTGGTGATCCTGGTAGAGATTAACTAGAAATCACCAAATGGTGATTTTGTAAATGTTTAATTTGTTTTTACCAAATGACATCTTTCGACAGAGTTCAGGCAGGATCAAAAGCTTAACACGCCCCTAGTACTCCTCTCTCCAAAACATTTTATTAACATTTAGACAGTGGACAGACAGACAAATAGTGGATAACATCAAATTCCGTATCAATTTAATTTTAGTTTTCCGCTTTTTTATTTAGAAATATGTAATACTTTCTGAATTGTTAATTAGGTTGCATACATTTTGTGTATTACCTACCTATTTTTTGTCGAATATATAGCTATATTTTAAGTTGAATATACAGTTGTATTTTAGTTACTCATTTTTAAAGAACAAATCTAATGTTAAGTTAAGAAAAAACTATATTTTTCTATGTGAGATCAATATTTAACAAGAACCGCCCTTCGAATTCCATAGCAGCTAAACCAACTACTTTCAGCAATGTAAAACAGTCTAAAGCCATAACCCGTACATAATAACATCAATTACAGTCGCACTTGTCAAATCACAATCATTAATATTATCATGATAATAGGAATTGCTTGGTGCAACGTCGTTTCTAGGAATAAGTTATTCAAGAAGCAAATGATCCTTCAGATTTCGACATACAAAGTTCGAGTAGATCTCGTGCGTGATAGACAGCTACGTACAAGTTCCAATTTAAATTGTCTCTAGTTAGATTACATTGATGATGCCTGAATAGTTATAACTAATTTGGCCTCAGATTTATGGCTTCAGTGTTATGGCAGCTCTCTCATTTATTACTTAGTTCAAAGAGGACATTGGACTTTTTATTAAAGTTTATGTTGACGATGTTATTGTAACTATAGGTTGTTAAGTGCTCAATTGGAGGAAAGAATTAATAAATAAAATCAAATGGAACAAACAGTTAAAATCAAAAGTACTCTGGTTTCGTTTTCGAACACTTTCGAAACAAAACGTCTCTCAGCTTGGCAAATGTGTTAATCTTAGCTCCAATATGCTTCAGAAGATCATCTTAATGTTCTTCAGAAGCAAATGCAGCAACAAGGTCCCGATTATGCATGATATATGCATTGTCTTCTGGGTACCCACCAATCAAAGGTAGTTTGGTATTTAATATCAGTAGGAGTTTTGGTCCTTTCCACATTTGCAGAGGACTGATCATGCTGGTTGAGCATCTCTAAACTCCTCGTATGATTCTGAGATCTTTCACTAAATTCCTATAAAAATGCTTGTTTATCAAACACAGCCATAATGTTATGTAGGTAAATATTCAGAAAGTAACATTAAAAAAATTTGTTAGGAAAACCTTACAAGAACATCTTCTCGGAAAACACTTCACATGACATTACATTAACATAGCAATAACAAACCAAAGAAGTTGTGCGAATTGGTAATGCAAATATTCTGACCATAAATTATAGATATGACTAAGCATTATAATAGAAAAGACAATCACCAACACTCATACTTCCTTCAATAAAATCAGAAAGAGATAAACATTATGATCATTGGAGCCGTAATTGCTTTGATAGTTTTAATTGGAAAGGCTTGTCAAGGGTATTTTTTGCGCTTATAGCGTTCATTGTATCGCACAATCAAAATAGTTGACTTTTGTCGATCTAATAATTGGAAGCAATCAATGTAAATTAAATTTACATTACCAATGGCGCTAATAAATTTAACATGCGTTTTACTATTAATTTTGTGAGGTAGCAATTGTTTGTGCTTTTACTTTTAAAGTAGCGGTACTCGTAATAAGAAATCTAAGAGAGACATTCAATTATGCCAACGTATTTATTTACAGATTGGATTATATAAAAAAGAGCAGATTCACAAACGAAATGTTTTCTACCATTGCTTTTCCGAAAAATGTTATTTTTTGCTAATTCAGAACATACGGTAAGAAAGCTTAATCGTCTGATTACGAATCTATGTCTCTATTAATAACAATCTCTAACTATAAAAAAGTACCTTGGTACATAATATAACTAGTATTATTATTTTCTATCTTTATTATATATCAGCTTACCTATACATCCCTACTTACGGACTGTTACCAAGTAAGTGTAATATTTATGTCACAGATGAGATGGACTATGTGGGTTTTGTAGAGCTATTTGGACAACTTCTGGACAATTCGACAGGTATTTAAGATGGCAGCTATTATTATTATACTAATATCTGCAGATAATTTCCGTTATATCCAAGATAACAAGAAAACCTACGGTATTAAGCCCAAGAACCATTAATCTCTCTCATAAAAGCGATGTTAAGAAAATTCGCAATTAGTATCTAACTGTTTCCTAGCATGAAAACAAAAATTCCTGTGACATTAACACTTTGAGGTTGAATCTTAAAGTTTCTTCCTCGGCTTTGTAACGGCAAGTAATGGCTACTGCTCATTATGATGTGTATGAGTAGAATTATACTGCTCATACGCATTTGCAACGTCCTGCAGTAAACGTCTCGTCACACTTAATTTTATGCTATGCTTAGGTAAACCTAAAAGAAAACGCACGCACTTTTCACTTTCTCGTAAACGTAGCAAAGAGGAAGTCTTATAATCGTCAAAAATTCGACCTCGATATATTGACGGATTTATACGTTTTGGACCTCCCTGAGTCCAAAAAATACCGTTTTTGGAATTATGTCTCTGTGTGTGTTAGTGCGTTAGCACGATAACTCGAGTATGCTTTAACTTATTGCAACCAAATTTAACATGCATGTATGACATCAAAATATAAGGTTTCTATCAACTTTTGAGTCGTCGATCACGAAAGTTAAGTAACCAAGCGCGGTCGGCACTCAGATGGGTGACAAATATAAGATTTCTATTTAGTCCTTGCCGGTATACCAGAAAGTCAAGGTGAGACCACTCCCGATTTTTCTAATAAGTATCTAACTAAGGAACACCTGGATTAACAAACGCTCAAAAGCACTAATCAAAATTTCTCAAGTTTGATTAGTGCTTTTGAGTGTTGTTTATAAGAATTATACTGTGGAGCTTCCGAAGCTCAAAAAAAATATGCATTTTTTGTATAAAAAAACTAACTGACCTTTAGTTTTCATATCCTTCTCCTCATCATCGTCTTTATAAGTCCTGCTAGGTAAAAACTCTTCTAGAATGAGAAGTGTTTAGGATTGCAAAGCCCGCCGCAATACCATTCAAATAATCTTGAAGTGATTACAATCCACTATTTGTTTAAGGATATGACCGAGTGTTTGTTTTTCAACGTTGAGCATTACAAATACTATTTCAAAAGTCTGTTCAAATAAAAGCGCTTTCAAGTAACTAAATTTATTAAATATACTGGAAGTACGAGTATTCTTGCAACCCAAGCGATTAATGGCCTTAGAAATTGCAACTTGAAATCTGAATCCAGTTATGTTGAATGAATACCTACTCCTTTAAATGTAAAGTAAAAACAACGATAGTATTATTTTTAAATAAACGTTAAAAAGTAGAAAGCTATATGTATCAGCATAATTAAAACAGCCATTATACAATCATAAGTAATTTGTTGAACAAGAAATGACATTTACTTTAAGAAATGAAGTTGCAGATACCCATAAAACACGTGACCGTCACTTATCTAGGAAATAAACAAGTCCAAGTAAAAGTTGACGTTAAAAGAGTAATGTGGACTTTGATAAACGCAAATTAGTTATAAAACTAATCTAGATAGAGAACGGGCCTTAAACTGCTGCCAAAGAAAGTCATGCTTCTAGATCTTATTTGACAATCAGAAGTAAGTATCTTGTTAGGAATGCACGGGCGTGTTATCTTAATGAACTGTATATTTTTAATGTTTTGCTACTGAAATAGTGAAACGGACGGGCGGAAGGAAATAAAGTAATAAATTCACATAAACTAGTTTTTTAGAGAGCCGAGTGTGACTCCCAGTGACCAGTTGTGGACGCAAGTGCTATGCAAGTACATTACCCACGGGAACATCGTCAGGGCGCGTCCTACACGAAGCACTGATCGAGGAAAATTATCAAGTAAGCGATTTCAAATACCTGGAATTGTAGGTGTTATGGGGTCAGATTGCGAGCGGTGGCTTTCCTACTCTTAACCTTATTTAATCACATAAGTACTCTTTTTTTCTTTTTTCTCAATTGCTCCCGAGGGATGTAAAATAAAGCGTTACGAAGGGCGCTTACACTAGGTCTGAGCACCACCACCACCTTCTTTTCTTCATAGGCACACGTGATCTGGTCAATGTTGTCCTCCATTACTTATGCCAGTGCCAAGTGATACCATTCCTCTTTAGGATACATACATATATTAAAGTCCCGATTTTTTTTCCATAGGGGTAGGCAGATACTACTTGCTACGAACGTTCTGTATTTCTTTAGCTTTATCTATTCTCATTACAGTCACTTCCATCTCGATTTAGAGTACATTTACTTACCCGGTCCTTCTTAAGATTTTCTATTTGATTGACAAACATTCGCCTAGATTTTCCCTATCTTGCATCTCCACACACTGCCTATTTATGTTTTCTTTTCGGCAATCCATTTTTACCCATTTTTTCTACATGCTCAAACAATGCAGTCAAGAAAATGGAATACTCTTCTAGCACACGTGTTCTGTCCGTATTTAACCTCAGGTTTTTTAAAAGAAGTGTAAATAAATACCTTACAGACGAATCTTCTCATCTAGACTCTACTTATACCTAATTTTATCGTCTTAGATAAAAATTCAATTTGATCATTCGTCACACACTTTTAATGATTTTTAATCCAAAGTTTGGTTTCTAGTGTTACTCTAACAACGCTTTCACGTTTCATGTTTGTATAAGTGGGAAGCTATACTCAAGACTGGGTAAGATATACATTGATATTACGATGACTCATATAGTGTTATTGAATATTTCATTACATTCACATTGTACCTACATAGTTTTTATTTATTTATACAAAAAAGTGCAAAGCAAATGTAAGGCCGGTTTCTGGTAGGCAAAACATGGCATAGGTTGGTCCCTTTTAGTTTTATACTGAAAAAAGTTATCCATTAGATTGCAGTGGCCAGTTAAAGCCCTAATTACAATCAAATTGCCCCATACTAGCAAATGAAGAACAAGGAAGAGCACTAGTTGGGAGACAGAGGACCTCTGAAAGTCGATTTCTAAGGTTACTGGTGAAAGTTTATTAATTCGACAAGTTATAGCGTATCCAAGTTATTTGGATAGATGTAATTATCGTATAGACCTCAGGAATAATATAAGAAGAGGATATAAGAATATTAACAATGAATGGAATTCACGGTATGCAAGATGTACAAAGAAGCACTGGGACAAAGAAATCAGGTCGGTTATAAAAAAGCTATTACTTTTAAAATATAAACTATAAACTGTATTTAAGTGAAGATCTAAAGGAAATACTGTAGCAATGAAAGATAGTTATAATAAAGCTTTATATTAAGGATGTGTTGAATGGAAAAAACTAAATCAGGCAATCTTATTCTTAAAATTCAATATTCATTTGAGATTTTATCGAAGAACTTCATACTGCAGTGCATTGATGTGGTTCCAAATTAGATTTTGAAGTATTCAGCAACTGTTAATTGCTAGACAACGGTTGCAAGTCATTGTTACCAATTAACCTCACCGTAATAATTTCGTGGCCTATGAAATTATCGAGTAGTGTTGTCCGTCTAATTATGGTACATATGCGATCGCCCATACCGTTACCTGTACAGTAACTAGGTTCATTGTCATACATAATAATTACTCGGTTGACTAGAATTCCGACGGTAATTACTCATTTCTCACATTGACTAAGAATTTGTGCACCAATAGCCAAAATGTGTAGGCTGTGTAAAGTTTTAAGTTTTACTGTTATTCTTCTGTATTTAGTAGCGGTTTCTTCATCTAGGCCGGGCATATTACTTTATTCACGGATACTCAAACGTTTGCTGCTGATCGAGCTGACTGTACCATTGGAAACTTACATCAAAACTTTGATATAATAAACTAAAACAATTAAAAGAAAATGGTTACATTGTTGGTTTGTATCCAGTTGATGTAGACGGGAGGGGTTTGGTATAACCATACTCCCTTAAGCACACTGACGAGCTACTGAAGCTCACGGTGAATCCAAGGAATGGATCATATCAGAAATGATGAGATGCTCAGGATAACCAAAGTCACTGACATAGGCCAAAGAATTGCGAACCTTAAGTGGCAGTGGGCAGGGCACATTGCGAGGAGGACTGACGGCCGTTACGTCGGAAAGGTCCTTGAGTGGCGACCATGTACCGGGAAACGCAGCGTTGGTAGGCCCTTCAGAAGGTGGACTGACGATCTAGTAAAGGTCGCGGGAAGCCGCTGGTTGCGGGCAGCGCAGGACAGTTTGGAGATCCTGGGGGAGGCCTTATGTCCAACAATGGGCGTCTCTCGGCTAAAATGATGATGATGAATACTTAACAACCGTATAATAATCCCCGTTTATTTACCTTTGCATTGTTATCTCATAAAATAGAAACGAAGACCGAGGAAGGTATCTGCTAGGTCGCTTATTAGTTGCCAATGTGTGGTCAGCCTAAATGTGTGTATGGCCGCACGCACCGTTAGAAGCGGGAATTTGGGTCGGCGCACGCGCCCGCTACAGTATGCCACCGATGGGGCTGGCCCAAGTGAACGGCGAAGCGTGTTGCGACGTGCAAGTCCGAGATGGGCCGCAGACCGCGACCGCAGGCAACACTGAGGTTGGCCGCTGCAGTCGACCGCAGTGCCGCCTCCTCCTGCCTGCGGTCGCCTCTATTCTAAGCGCAGCTGCATGTCGGGACTGCACAATGCCTCAGACACTCTTTTAACTTCGCGCGAGACAGAATGTCGGACAACGCATAGGAAGAATCGTAAAGTAAAGAGTGACTAGTAATAGCATTAAATATAAGTAATTTTTCTTCGTCATCTTCTGCAAACGTCAACATTGTATATGGCTACGCGTCGCACTTGTAAACTATCTGCGATCCGCAATACGACCGGTGTTGCAGTCTACGGTTGCTGCGCGCGGCGGTTGCAATCAATTTCATATAGATTCACAGAAACCAGTAGGATCGCGTGAAGCTGCGGCGATCCATTTCGGACTTGTACCTTAAGGGAGCGTTGACATTATACCAAAACATTCTAAGTTGGAATCCATAAGGAAACCATTGATTTTAGGACAGAGTAAATAAAAAATTTAACTACCTAATGCTTACCTTTTTTTTTATCTTGATTCGTTCGCTAAGTTAAAGGCTGCGGGCTTATGCGACAAGTTAACCCTAATTTGGACATGATATTTGATTGATGTCATACATAGCCCAAGACCGGGAGAAATTGGAAACTTTGGAGGAGTGCTTTACCTAAGTTACCCCTTCAGGGTTCATACATACCAACCAAGCAAAAAAAATTGTCAGTATATTTTACACAAAGACTAAGTTTAAAAATACAATTATTGTTTGTTAAATTTTAAAACTTTAATTAAAGTGTTTTTTTCTACTTTCATTAAACAGCACGTTACCGCTCATAACTTGTGCCAAGCAATACCGCGCAATCTAGGATGTAATGCGTAATGTACGTGACATCTCGCTGATTGTGAGGGAATGTTTTTGGTTTTATAATGTACTGGGCATTCGGAATTATTCGTGTCAACGCACGTTGTACATGTTCTGCGCGCGCAATAGTTCGCGTTATGAATTGTTCGGCGTATTTGGGTTTAAAATTAGTATACAAAGCAAGTAGTGTGCAGTCAAAATACGTCAACTCCGATTATTGCAACAATGTTGATTTAAAGATTATAATAAAAAGTAATAAATAAAACGCTTGGTATCGCTAGGTGCTTGGAATTATTTTCTGTTGGCATTTTTTAAATTGGGACTGATTTGGAGTCATGACGATAATTATGGGATGACATAGTATCTTAGAGGCCGGACTTTATCAACCTTATTTGCCCATCGCCAGATTTTAAAATATGTTTTGAAGAAGAAACATGTGAATTACTCTGCAGAAGTTGACTCAACTTTCTTAGTAATCACTTGATCTTTTAGACCAATCAATGATCCCAATATCGATCACACAGACTTCAATAGAACCTTGCCTTTCATTATTTTGTTTATTTACTAAATTCTGAGGTTCCTGTCTGTACACTTCTACAGGATCGTTTTTAGGATTTTTTACATACATACATAGACTAGCTTAGGAATATATTTTCAATATCTCTGTAAGTAAGATTACCTAATTAAAATAAAATCATTTTGACAATTTTTTTTAATTTTTATTCTCGACAAGAAGAAACAATCTTTCTAAAGTTCTAATAATATTTTTTTAAATATTTGGTTTTTAAGTTATAAATCGTAGTAAAATCTAGTGGCGCAAACATAAATGTGACTGATTCTTTCCTGCATTATTGCCGTTCAAGTTTTAGTAGGATATGGTGAGATATGGCGGCGAACTTGAGTTACACGTAATATTATGATTTCTATATCTTTGTTAAGTATTATTGTGTATTAAAGTTCAAAAGAATCGTAGCAATCGTTGAAACGGGATAAAATATAACAGACAATGGAATCTCAAGAATTGATTTTTTAATATACTACAATTTAGATATGTACTTAAACAAATGTTATAAAGACCTTAACCATCCCACTTTCTACGTTTCGTAATATGTTTAAATATCGCGTCAATAAACACGATTCTAATTAGCCCTTTGACTCACCGTTTTCATAAATCTTTCTTGATATAAACAGCGACATCTGCAAAGAAAAGGAAAACACATTAATTTACTAGCCATCTGTCATCAAATAATGTACAAATTAAAGACACTAAATAATTTAGAACGACTCGAGCAGAGACGGGAGCCGGTCAAAAGTCAAAAACATAATTCACTTCGTACATCAATTGAAATGAATGACATTGAATCATTGCAGACGAGCAAGGTCGACCACACGAAGCGGCGAGAGCTATCTCTTTCAATTGCCTTCGAGATAGACGGAGATAAAAGTATCCATAAGATGAATTTTGTATGGAATGTCCGGCATGTCTTCTATTGGTTATGAATGTTATGATAGATGAAGCTGTTTACCACCCAGTACTCTTGGCATTCGAAATTTACGTTTGGCGAAAGTACACATTTCTCTCTCACTAACGTACAGTAAAGTATCGAGTGGACCAAGTGATGAACCTTGAGGAAGCTCGGATAGTAACGGATTAATTATTGTTGGTGATACTTAATCGATTTTAGACGACGACAAATTCTTATATAAAACCAGATATAGCGATACAGTATTAGCATTTCCGATGTCGTCGAATTTTAATTTGATAATTTGAATACATTAAATGCTAGTAGCGCCACAACATCGACGTTTACAACTACTTAAGTTAAAGCACGTATCAAAGTTTGACTTTTCGCTGATTTTAATATCTAGCTGTTTTGCATAGTCCCGTTGTTCGGATTACGTGTCAGGATTTGTTAGTAATGTTATAGAGAGTATATCTGTCAATATATAATACTGATAGCTTTCATGTCCACTGAAAGATTTGCTTTCTTAACTAATATACCAGACACGCGATAAGCTTTGCAATTTCCACATTGATTCCGATGTTAATAAGAAAACTTATTAACTGTATCGCTTTCAGACTAATCGAACTATATAATTGATACTTAATTAAACGATTAAGCTTAGAATCAGGTTGGAAACCAGTCATAGCAGACAAATCTGTTTCAGGAAACATCAATTTCTATTGACATACAAATATAATGGACGATATTGCATATCGGGCGTTCTTACTTTGCAGAGCCGCTGATATAAAGTATTTGGCACAAGGAATACCAGTAACTAAGTAATTAGGCGATGATAACCATAATTTACTGCTGTAATTGTCTATAGCTAGGTCCGGCACAGAGATAGATTAAACCAATTACGCGACGAGTCGGCGTAAAAACGCGGCGGTCGCACGCATGAAGTAAGTCAGTTGGACAAAAAGGGAACAGTGACTGTCTTAATAGAAGCGTGAGCAACGCCATTTGAATGTGTGAGTGTTAATACTAGAATATAAGGTAAAACTGATTTCATCAGACACATCAAAAAATTAGAGAGGGTTTATTCTTGAATAGACATTGAAAGTACAGAATTCAGCAATTACTCAAATCTATGCTCAGTTGAAATAGAGAAAAGTGCAAATGGATTATCAGAATGGTTTGTATCTTCAAAATGAGTGACGAAGCAGTGGCTCCTACATTTATCTACAAAGCAACGTCATCTAGGTACTAAATAAGTAGTGGTTTGGCAGTAGGTAAATTTAACTCAGTGAATAGGATCCTACAATCCTACTTTTAAGAAGAAAAACTTTTTAACTAGTTGGTTATATGGTTGAAGGGTGACCTAAAACGCTAATACCAGCATTAAACGAACCAGCGACTAAGCTACAAAGAAACAGCGACTGTCACGACCACGAGGACCCCACGGGGCGAATTTAAAATTTGCCCTCCATAACGTTTGCTTATCGATGGTGGCAAAAACAACGTCAATCACACGCGTCCACCAGGGTCAATCTGTGTGACGAATCGAGCGACACGAACGGCCCACAGCCCCGGTTATAAATGATGGAAGTGTTGGGCCACTGGGTCAACGGCAGCGATTTCCAACAGGCATTAGTTAAATTAATCATAATTAACTTACAGTCTAAGGGAGCGATAATGTTTTAACTAGCTTCAACCTTCTCCAAGCTTAGGTAAACTAAAGACTAAGACGATAAATGAGATGAAGTGATTGGGTTTTACGTTCAAGGTGCACTTCATGGTATTCCAGAATTTACGAAATTAAGATCTTTTCTCATAATTACAGTTGCTAGTTCGGTATTTTAACAAGTTACAGCAACTTACTTTTCCATTGTTTCTAATTTCCCTAATAAATGTCCATTTTTTGTATTGGTTTGCTTCCTAATCGTCATTACTTTGCTATTTCCTATACTTTTACAAAAAAAGTTTCTAATAAAGGTGGTTGGTATAATGGCCTCTGATCCATCTTGGTAGGCATGAAGAATAGGATCAACTTGATCATAATCATATTCTAATTAGCATTTCAAAGGCATTTTTTTCCTGCATATCAAAATTATATATTCCATCGATACGAGCAACTATTTCCGCCGTTTCTCAAGACTCGGTCAGCACCAATTACTCCACCGAATTGAACTCGATTTCCATTCAATTTAACTGTTTCTGATGCAGGTTACTGTTAGGCGAATTTAGTAGAATTATGCATGTTTGTCACGATACGCGATTGTGTTAGTTGCAGATAGATCGGATTATAATAACTTGTCGACGTTTACTGATTAAGTGTTAAAGCTCTGTAAGAATGTTTGTAGGTAAACATTGTGGCATATTTAATATCACAGCTATGTCCATAACATCAATATTACTTAAGTTCTCAATTTGATCGTATTAGTCTTATTTTAATAAATTGCCATTTAAATATGAAGTTTCATTGATGCGATCACTGACATGTTATATTTCTTTGACAGGTATGTAAATAAAATTATAGACCTTAATTGTATTAAGTTTAAATAAGCTGATTAGTTTTGTATGGCATATGATACCACATTTTTTGAACATTAAAGTCTCATTTGCTAATTTACTCACGTAGAGCACTAATATCAATCAACGTTTTTGTACAAAGTGCTTATCGATACAAAAAGTATCGTGATTCCTACTGGTTAATTACATTTTTTGTAACATATCGTGACTGTCCGACATTTTAAATGCTGACAGAAGTAAGGTAATAAGTTTGACATTTTCATGTGTTTGACACTGCAACATTTATTGAATTGGTTCCATTTCGCACGTGTATCATATATGATCTATACACATTCTATGTGTCAGACTGTCACATATGCGCGAATGAATAAAAGTAATGATGTCAGTGTCTAACACCAGGTTTGAGGAAGATAAATTTACGTGTCAGTTCAGAAGATCGTTCTCCGCCAAATACTTTATCTACGGAGCAAAACATTTCTACGCTGCTGTATGTGGCTTTAAGAATGTAAGAGCGAACTAGTATTTAATAACTTTTCTGCAAATGGTTACTGCCGATTAAAGATGATTGGAATTAACCTTTTTAACGCCGTTATTTTGTTGCTAATTTGTACTAAATATTGTGAGCACACATAATACAAATACTAAGATACAAATGTAGTTCAAGAACTTTAGATTGATGGATCTGTGTACTGTTTCATATAAAAAGGTTGACTCCATTCCTCCTAATGGTAAGGAGATGTGGATTGCAAATGCAGATTTAACTAGAGCGAGAAATAATTTTAGCGCCGCACTAGCCACTAGGCATGGAAATGATTGCTACTTTTCGTTCATTTTCATTTAATGTAATAATGAATTTTTCATATGATTTCACGTGAAATTTCACAGGCAATGATTTTATTTCACAGTGGCCAAATGTCAAATTTGCGACTGTTAATGAGTTATGACGTGTGATACGAAATCAAATTTAACTTATTTCGTACGTTCTACGTGCATGTGATATGTATAGTGACTTTTTTAACAACGAACTTTAACAATTGAATGAATTGCAAATAATCTGCTATTTCACAGAGTGTGAATTATAGCAGTCGATGTGAAAAGAAGTAGCAGGTGTGACGTATGAAAATAATTTCATATGATTTCTCCCATGCTATTCGTGAAATTTTCCATGCCTACTAGACACCCTCGCTAGATCATGCTAGGAAGCAAGGAATTCCTAAATATTGATAAAACTTATAAGGTAATTTCGACCAGATCAATTTACAGAAACACACAGAATAATTGATCAATAATATCCTCAAAAGACAAGCAATATAACATGTAGACACGGTATCAAACTTAAGCTATTTTATTGATGCAAATATTGACCAGAATTTTTCACAACTCCCAAAAGATGTTCACACGCTCATCGGTGGCCGAAACGAGACAAATATTCGGCCACATATTAAGACCACGCTAAATGTTAATCATAACACTGTCGTGAGAAGCGACTGTATTTACAGATGAGCGAAGCGGTTGATGGCAAACCACCTACTGATAATGTAGTTTAAAGGAGTTGTTAATGTAAGTTACATCAGCAACTCCTAGTAACTCTCAAGTTAATATCAGAGATATCAGATAGTTTTACACCTAGAACGTATCTAGGCAAAGTAAGAGTATACCGAAATATCTTTAAATCAAAGATAATCGGCACTATAAACAATACAACACTGTTTTAAGAAGGTGATTTATTTATTTGACACTATGATAATAAAATGGCGCTACTTTCAACCCATTATATTCTGTTTTGAGATTTGGTAGAGAATAATGTTTATGTGATGGATGTGAATATTCGTTCATCAGTCATCACATGGTTGTTTACATATTTATGTATTAAAATAATTTATTTCTTACCTTTGTTCGCTATCTAGTTTCAATAACACAAGTTTTTAATTTTAAATAGGATGTGAGCATAAAAATATACCTTATATAGTTTGCCTTTTTTTAAGGATTGTTTCCTTTGCTATTATAAGTTTCATATAGAAACAAAAAGCGGTGTAGCTATATTACATCCCCAGACGCACTTTGAGGATTTTCTATAAGCAATAATGTAAATTGACATCTTAATAATTATAAGCGCTACTAGCAACACTACAGCTATCAATTTCCAGTCTCTCAAAATTCCCATCAAACTTTTCACGAGCACCACTCAGCTAAAACCTGAGAATGTCATCTGAGTGTTGACATTCTATCTTCATGGTTGACATTTACACACATTAACATTGCTGATTTAATAATGACATTTGTATTTGTCAAGTTTACTGAAGTTTACTGTTACTCTGATGCTTCTCTGATGGTATCGTGAGATTGTTTGGATTCACGCTGATAATTAATTACAAATCAGGACATTTGCTAAACTAGTTTAAGGTGATAAATAAAGCGCTTCGTGTTATGATCACGCTACGCTTTTTATGAGATAGAATATTAAATAGCGATTTTGCATTTAAATTGTAATTAAGATCTTTGACAAATTATGATAATAAATCTTAGAAATGTTCGGTTGGGAATTGGGAACCAACAGCGCGGAGATGCTGGTGAGATAGATGAAATTAATTAAGCTATAATTTTTTTTGTTTATAAAACTAAAAAAAGCTTTGGCACTTCTTGGTAGCTTTTGACGTGTTTTATAATTTTTATTAGCGTTAGTAAAATATCTAAGTAAAATAAGATTTCGAAAATAAGTAGTCCACAAGGACCCTGCTCCCAATTTGGTGGAGTATGCCTTGAATCAATAATACTGTTCTTAAGGATACGGCCGGCAATCTGCCTGATACCAATCATCTTTGAGAACCCTTTTTAATTTTCACTAAAAATGACCACAAAGCTTATATTGACCCGGGTATGGGTGGATAAAAGTTGTCATATTGCCTTCGTGGTTTGAAAGACATGTTAAGGAAGAAAGGCGAGAAAATAGCAGTCGTCAAGTAGTCCGAAACATGCAACATTAGAAAAAAAACTAACGATAACATGCCACATTAGTTAAAATAAATTGAAGTTCTTTAAGGATTTTTTATTTGTCAATTAAAGGAATTATATGGACGAAAGGAAAAAATAAAATAATAAGATTCCTAGCAAGTGAAAAGAAATTAGAAGGGACAAAGATGCTAATTTTAAGTTTGATATCAGTTTAAATTTTCTTCCTAAATTTAATGCGTAAAAAATTTGCTGCACTTTTTTTTGGGTTTCATGCAACTGTCATAGCCGATTCTGTGGAGACCCCGATTGGCCTAAACTACGCGAAATATTGAGGAAATTTAGTTTGTCGTCCAGATAAAGTTTTGCAACATATCAAAGCAGCAGCTCTTTTCAGTTGGAACATTCGTAAAGCCCTTCTTTTGGCCACGAAGAACCTGAGAGGTCACAATAAATATTACATCCTCCAATAATTTTACCACTTTTCAATCAACGTCAGCTATTTGCAGTGTTTTCACTACATCAGTGACATGTCTCAGGATTTCATACTTCATTAGTTGACATAAACTGGCTTTGAAATATCGATTCGCTGACTAGATCAGTGAAAGCGAGAGGATTAGTTAGTATTAATCTTTTTGACATTGACCTTGCACAGTCCAGAGGATACTAAAGCGCTTATGCGCTCCTAATAAGAATTGTTTTGCAACTACCGTCTCGAGATTACTATATCACAGCTCTCCACGTTAATTTAATGAAGTGGAAAATTTCGTACGCATACGGAGTAAAACTTCCAGTCAAGAGAGCAAATAAACAACATGCTGTCTGAAGCACTATGTTCTGAAGGTAACGGAGTACATCGAGAAATTTGTTCTGACAAGACCTTTCTAACGTCCAAATTAAAATTTACGTTGGTGCTGTTTTCAGAAATTACGTCTTTAGTTTTAAAACTGTTTGAATGAACGAACTATGGTGAAAAAATTAAAAAAACTTATGGGAAAATAATTTTCAAACTGCTAGAATGAACGAACAATGATGAAAATTAAAAAAATAAAGTAATCCGAGTGGTGCGGAGTACCTAGGTACTATAGAAAAAATAAATGTAGACTTGATTATGTAAAATTGGTTCATATACAATAAAGTTATATTATCTACTCTATAAGATGAGGAAAGGTGTCAAATTGAATATAAGACAAGGGAACAAGTTCGCTAAAATTGCTATACTATTTGAAAATAGTTACGTACTACTGTAGTATCCACGGATATTCGTGTTCGTGACCGGGAACAAAGTCGGGTCTACTTAATTATGTTTATATTAAGTAGACCCGACTTTGTGTATTTAAAAAACAGCAATAGTGAATATTACAATTATTTCAAATCTGTATTTAAAAATAACCAAATATTCTTAAAGAATAATAGAGATATCAAGTGAAATCATAGTTATCTGATAAGTATGATCGGAATGGCTTACAGTGGTTCGTTATAATGTAATTGGATAAGAAATTGTAAGAGAAATATGTCGGTGTGACTCCGATTGTTCGCCTAATTAACCTTCAAGTTGGAATGGAATCTAGACTGTTTTAGCTATAATAGCTTAGCATTACAAAGGCGAAAGTGTTTGTTGAGATATTTAGACAATATGTCTTTTTCTTCTTTACGGGGACTTGGCCTTTATATCATCTGATGGTAAGTGATGATAAGGTCGATAATGGAAACTAGCTTCACCTGGAACCTTCAACCACTGGTTGGCAATCTTATCTTGAACTGTCGGAACACAATAATTCTGATAACATTATTGTTATGAGGCAGACTTTGATAAGATGGCGCGCTTCAAACAAGCCTCACCAGCTACTAAACCGAGAACAAATTCCCCTTGGGATCCTGAAGATCGAACCCGGACCCCTGGATCTAATTCCACCAGACCAAGAAGGTTTAACTAGTAAAACATTCGAGTTCAAAAAGTCATTCAAAATTAGACTTGTCACGCAGGTAAGCATGTTGCAATAGGCTAAAGGAAGAATCAACGCCGTAGGTTTCTATGTATTTGTGCTTGATAGAAAGTGACAAACGATTCTCAAGACATGATTGATTTCTGGGTATTATTCTGTAATACGGGCCTAAATCGTTCTTAGGTGCAAGCGGCGCTATTTAAATGATCTTGTTTGCATTTATTACGATCATAATGAATACAATTATTAAAATAATTTTATACAACACACCATAGGTAAGAATCACATCAAAGGAAATAAGTGAAGTGATACCAATTATACCTACTTAATAAAAGGAAACGCGTTAGTGATATTAAACCGGTAGAAAGTTGACACTAGCAATTTAATACGTCTTGTAACTGAAACTACTCTACATGCGCTGTTTTGCATAGGCTGATACTTATCAATAATAATTACGACAGCAATTGACAAAACTATGTCACATCTTCTGTTTGTGCAGCTTAAAAATATCGTTGATGGAATGAGAACATAAAAACATTTGTACTACAACTGTAATAGTATGAATATTAAATAATTAACAATCTAAGTTAATCTCGTAAAGGTCCAATCATGGAATTAATGAAAAAAAATATGTAATTGCTCAAACAACGCATTAACACAAATGAAATGCACTTCAATTCAATGCTATTTAATAAAGAGGACCTATTAAGTACTTGTTTCATTTTTCTTTTAAAGTCAACAAATCTTGAAATCTTCAAAAACTTAGAGCACATAACTGAACGCAGATACATTGAAAATTAAATACTGAATTGTTTGACGATTGTTTTATCATCACCTCGGATCTATGTTTTGTAGAAGGCGATGATAAAAATTACAAGAGAAAGACCAATACAGCACCAGTAAGACACGTGAAAGTACAGAAGAATCCTAGGAATCCTACAGCATATTTCATATTAATTTCTCATACTTAATTTTTCAAATAATCTCAAACAATCAATAAAATAAGTAAATATTTTTCGACTTAATTTTAATTTTTATCCAATGGACTATTTCAATACAGCAAACAACAATATAGGTGTCGAAACAGCTAACATTAATAGCCCAGAAAAACTATCGAACGATTTTAAGTCCACGTGTTCATATTGAATTCGAAAGCTATTTTTTTGCACAATCTCAATCACTAGCCTAAAACGTGTTGACATCGAGACACCAGATCTTGTCCGGAGATATTATATTGGAACTCCTTAATTAATGATCGTCAATTTAAAAACTAAATATGTGTAATGGTCATTTGGTACCGGTTGTATCGAATAACATACCAAATGTATTGGTTGGCGTGAGATGGGTTATTAAGGTAATTACGACCTAGGAAGGAATTAATAATAGCTTATCAGTAAAATCAATATGACAGGTATCATAAACTAAGGTGTATTTAAGGCGTAAGTTTTAGGAATGGGGGATCGTTAAAAGTTATGATTACTTTTTCTTTTACATGCAGAGGACAAATGTAAAGGAACGATTGTGTTACTTGTTACACTTATTAATGAGTCAACGCTTTTTAAATCAGTATTTATTCACCACCTAGTCATTATAACAGCCTTTATATTTCGACTCACTGCTGGGACACAAGGCCTCTCCTTGAAAGCGAAGGAGGTTTAGGCAGTAGTCCACCACGCTTGCCCAATGCGGATTGGTGGACGGAGTATTAGGTGATCAATAACCCTTTTCTAATGCAACAGTCGCCTTCTACTACACTCATTCGAGGATATGCGATGATACTATTGTACTTTGCCGGCATCACACGGCCAGCACCTAATAAAGTGTGATAGCGGATAATGGGAGTATAACAAAATATAGCGAGCATTATTACTTCTGTGATCTATGCGCATAATCAATGTGACCGATAGGTTTGAAAAGTACAATAAAACCCACATTAAATAAGAGCTATGGTTATGTACATGTCAATAGTTTTTGTTTCATTAAAATCGATGCAGTATTTCCAAAGTTATTAACGCCGAAAGTTACGGTCGCTATTTAATTTTTCAAGTACGCGCGCTCTAAGCAGGTGACGTCACACATCGACAGCCGACACGGCAGCCGCTCGCTCGCTATACTAGTCGCACGCAGGTCATTCAAAGTTGCTCTGCGTTTTGGGTCGTACATACCTACTGCGATCTGTGTAACTTGACTTTTATTGTTTATTAGCCTTTGAATTACAATAAAGGAGAAAGGATTTCAACAAAGTAATTTACCAAAATTAGGCAGTTTGTCGCTCAATATTTTTCCGAAAATAGTGATTATAAATAGCAACGGAATTATAAATAGTGATTATAAATGCAGGACTCAAACTGAATAAGTAAAGTAGGTATTCTTTTCATCTAGCATGTGAATAGCATTTTTGCAACATAGATAAGTAAACCTACTTATTAGGTATTAGGCACGAAAGGTAAGTTTAAGCTCTAGTCGTATAAGGTACCTACCTACCTAACCTAAATGCAGTGTACAAGTGATGCTGAACATTTGTTACTGTGTGCATGTTATAAAGGCCGAATTTAGATAAAGGTAAATATTTGTACTTACATAGATAATAAATACCTATGTAGGTAATATTAGGCATGTAGTGCAGTGGCGCAAAATATTTTTGCCAATGAGTGCATTTTTACTTTCTCGTATACGTAGTACTTATAGAGGAAGTCTCGTAAAAAAATTCGACCTCGAGATTTTGACGGATTTACACGTTTTGGACCGCCCTAAGTCCAAAAATATTTTTTTTGGAATTATGTCTGTGTGTGTGTCTGTGTATCTGTGTGTTAGCACGATAACTCGACTATGCTTTAACTTATTGCAACCAAATTTAAAATGCGTGTATGACATCAGAATATAAGGTTTCTATCAAATTTTGAGCCGTCGATCACGAAATTTAAGCAACCAAGTGCGCGGTCGGTACACGGATGGGTGACCAAATTTTTTTAAAATAAACCTTGTAAGTCGTATTTTATAGTAAAAGGAAGTAGGTAGGTACATACGTAGGTAGGTAAGTAATTTATTGGTCATGAACTCATCTCGGATTTTTAGGATTTTAGTTATTTTTTCATACTAAAATCTGTGAGAAGGGTATACATATATAATACATACATGCCATAATACGGGCTTTTGGTCTGTAAGTCGGTTTTTAAATAGGTACAATCATGGAACTATAAATATATATATGGAAGGTAAGCATCTGGAAAAGAAATACATTGAATAGTCCATATTGTAATATTAAGTGTGATGTTTGTACACTATTCGTCACGTCGCCAGAAGGCGCTGCTGTGGCGCGATAAAGAAACCAAACACCAAGCGGGTGAAGCCGCGGGCGGCCGCTAGTTTATTTATAAACTTGGGTACCTATTTTCCTACCTTCATTTTACCGTCAAAAGTCAACTTAATCATACATAGGTACCTATGTAGTATAAAGAGTGACAAAATGAAGATATTCCACCAAAAACCTCATAATACAACTTAGTTATAGGGTATTTCCTAGTAGGTGATAGGTACCCCAAAGCTTAGAATATCTAATTACATATTATCTTGCTTAGATCTAAATGGTCTTCACAAAAAATCCAACGGTCTTAGGGTCAATTAGATCTGCCCGTTTCATAACATTCATCCACTTTTTACGCCTTTTGGCATCCAATGGTACTTGAAAAAATAGTTTTGTAGGCGTTTTAATGGTTGAATTTGAACTACACAATATTATTATATGGCATAATGTTGATTCACACCTGAGAGCCACATAAAATTAAAGACAAGCGCGCGCACCAGTTGCACAGAGCTAAAGAAGTACGCGGCCGCGCGCACCACTGCCCGTTCTGTCGATGTGTGACGTCACCAACTTTCCGCGACTCGTTTCAAAAATCCGGACGGCGCGGCAACTTTGAACGCTTATATCTCGGTCACTTTTTAAGATATCAAAAAAATAAAAACACTGTCTTATTTGTCTAGCGACCTATATTCTGGGTATATCGTTAACAAAAATCGATGGTCAGATTGATTATTCATTAAGATGAAGAGATTCATAACCATGGATTTATGTGCGTGTTAAAGAGTTGAATTTCTCAAACATTATCCAAAACTAGACAAGGTTTGGTCGGGTAACAAGTAATAATAGACTTCAATTTTTTATCTTCGTCAACCTAAGCCCGGACTTCAGAGCGTAACATGTGTCTTGGTTGTTGGATTTTATAGGTTGGTTCACTGAAGGTTTGATATTTTTTCGGATAGATGCCTCTTTTACGTAAGCGACAGCCTGGGCAACCTGTCGCTTTTGATGGACTACATGATCCACATTGCCAGATGTGGCTTTAGGCGTAATGAAATGTTAACTAAAGGTTGCTCAACCTCTACTTGGGACTACAAGCCTGATTGTATATTTGTATCAACCTAAACACCTTTCAATATTAGGCACAAATCTTTCTACAAGCTCACAGATTATGAGGAGTTTGATAACAATGTGCTGGTCCAATGTATTTAGAGACAGTTGTAGTTACAGCTGGGAGCAAAAGCTTTACATATCCTTAGCACTCGAAAAATCGAGAAACACATTTCTATCTGATCATTGTAAACTTTGCTATGGATGAAACAATTTGGAAAATCACTTTGGGCATGCTTTAACATAGTGAAAGACAGATCATTCAATCCAAACCCAAGTAATCACTTATTACGAATTGAGATACGCCAAAATACGCTGTTGAAAAGCCCACGTCGAATCGGTACGTGACATGAACGAGTTGTTAAACAAAATCCAATGCGGACAGGTTCTTGAAAACTATACATGGTTTGGAAATTTGAAAGAGCTTGAGGCATTACGTAACTTTGTTTTCAAACATCTTGGCCTGTAGCAGGACAATTTGATTCGAGAAAGTATTCAAGTTCGCTAACTAGATGTCAATGGTATTAAATAGTTAGTCACGACGTTAAATAAAATTTTACGTGAATAGGGAAATTAATGCACCTAGTATGTCAAAGGAGAAGTGGAGAAACGGACAGCTGATAATAAGAACATAATTTATCAATTGAAATATTGAAATTCCATAGAAATCCTATAAAATTGAACAAAGTGGTTCAATTTTTTAAATCTGGATCGTTAAATTCAAAATTTTGTTGTAATTTTAAACCTTATTACCTATCTACAAACACTACTTGAGATACAACACTTTCTTTGTGATTGATTGATTGACGTGTCGGATTAATTTAGATTAACAAACCTCTTTTATGAAAAGCTATTATTTTGAGACGTACTTAGTTTTTTAATTCCAAATCATGACCTCATGTCTTAAATCAGAAAGCAACATTAATTCTTTCGAAAAAAGAAAAAATATTTTCAAACTTTAGTGTTTACATTTGCTCACCAACCACTGAATCATCAGAAGAAATAGTCCCACCATTAATGTCTGTTTACCTTGAATCCATGGTAGGTATCGGTGTCGCATAGTGTGCCAAATTTTCGTAGCCTTGACGTAGCATTGAACCCAATATGTTTTTCAAATGTTCTTCCTAAATTTATTTGATAAATAAAAGTTAAAGAAGGGCTTGCGGTAAGGAATAAAATCAATTGAATCAAATCATTAATGGAATAATTTTTATCGCTAAAGATTAATGTTGTTTGAGGGGAAGACATTAGCGCCAAAACAGTCATGAAGTCTCCTGAATTCTGCTTTATTAAAACTATACGTTTTCAAGCAGTTTATTTTACGGGGATTAAACCAAGAGAGCTCGATTTACGAATCCTGAAACCGTCCAAGACTAAGACATTAAATTTTACAAATGCATAGGAATACCATTGAAGGAAAGAAAGTAATTTCAAGGAAATTAAATTACTGTCGTGTTATTCAGAGCAAGTATCTAATTAACAATGGCTATGACCACAAATTGACATTGAATCAATAGCCATTGTTTTAAACGGGGTCGAACAGTTACAATAGTTGTACGCCGGCCACATGGAACTTAAGAATGGGGTAAGCTTCTTATTGTCATTCTTTAAATATGCCTTGACTTGATATTCAATAGTAAGAGATTAAATGAACAGTTAACGTTGAATCAAATAATGGAAATGTGTGAAAATTTCATTTTCCTAATGTAAATCTGTGTCTGTTAGATAGAAGATATTATTTTTTGTATTAGCAATTTCTGGTCATTGTTTAAATCTTCAGAAGCAAAATTGGTAGCTCTTCACTTCGTTCTTATTTCACATTTATCGGGCATAAACTTAGTCAACATTACATAACAGCAAAAATAATTTACGACGAAGAAATAGAAAACCTTTGTGTTACTGATCCATCCTTTTTACTTGGTTTTGTGTTTCTATACTTTATGGTGTTTTTATACTTATTTGTCAAATTGTAAAGTAAATTGCTTTTGTCACTGAACCTTCTATCATTCACACTATTTTCCCATCTTTTAATTAATTCCTATAGTTTCTTGCTCCATTTGCTCTCACTCTTCATAGCTATCGATAACATATTTGGTCCTTCTCCACTTATTTCTTGAACAATCCTAATATTTTTCATTTTTTTCAAATTTATTTCGAAATTTTCATTTGTTAACTATGGAAACCCGTAGTCAGAGGAAAATAAGAGAAGGTCGCAAACAAAGCAGTGACAAAGTCGATGACTTGGTGGCGGGCACGTCCACGGTCATCCCTTCCAATACGGCAGCGTCTCACGGCTCTGAAAGTTCCAGGTCATCTCGATCGTCCGCAACGATTCGTGCCCAAAAGCTCGCTCTTCAGGCAGCGCACATTAGAAAAGTGGCAGCTGCCGAAGCGGCGGCGGCAGCGGCGGCAGCTGAGCAGAAAGCGGCGAACTTGGAACTCGAGGCGCAACTCGCAGCTTTGGAAGCAGGAAGTGGCAGGAGCAGGAGCTCCCGATCGCGCTCTTCAATCCAAAACTGGTTAGCGACAGTTAATAATATTAGTAGTCCTCACCACGCCAATGACGTTACGTTGAAACCTATTGCAAGTTCCAACGCGTGTAATAAACGTCAGGAAGGCGAATGTAGCCAATATTTAAATAATTGTGTTGGCGGAAGCTTTGAAAAGCCGTTACCATCCATCACCACAGCTAACATTCCCTTGCCTAATACTGGTAATTTACTACGTGATAAAAATGAAGAGACGAAACGAGCCACTGACATAGCTATATTAGCACAGGCAGTAACATCAGGCGGAAACAACAACGCAAGCGGTGAA
This sequence comes from Elophila nymphaeata, assembly GCA_955850985.1. Lineage (NCBI taxonomy): Eukaryota > Metazoa > Arthropoda > Insecta > Lepidoptera > Crambidae > Elophila > Elophila nymphaeata. The sequence goes on from OY039087.1 coordinate 17,580,798, forward strand.
GCGGTAGCGTCTTCATCGGGCGTTTCTGATCAGAGTGAAAACTCAATAAAATCCGTAAGTTCCAGGTCCTCACGATCTTCGGCGATATTTCGTGCAAAGAAACTTTCTCTGCAAGCTGCACATATGAGAAAAGTCGCCAAGATTCACGCATCTACAGCGGACGCTTACCAAGAAGCGACTGATCTGGCACTTGAGGCATATAAGCTAGCAGTTTTGGAAGCTGAAGAACTAAGGAGTAAGAGAAGCTCTAGATCCTCAGCTCGAGTACGGTTAGACAATCCTGTATTAGACTCAGACGAAAATCCTAAGCAGTGTGTTCTGTTAGATTCCAAAGATATTGGGACTAATATTATTCTTAACAAGCGTTCTGCAATGGATTCGCATGGCCGCCAATATTTTACTTGTGGCGGAAGAAGGTCATCCGGGCCTCTTCCCGTTTTAGCCACAGCGACCATTTCTTCTGACTTTCTTCGTAATACTTCTGTCACACTTACCAACACTGTAACTGCAACGCCTAACAAAATAACTACGGATTCAGTTGACAACCCTAATAATAAAATCGTTTCAGTTAACAACGATTCTGTAAAAATAAAAGACGAGTTTCCGCTTAACATTTATTTATTAGCACAGGCGATCACATCACTGTCAAACGGCAAGATCAGGCGCCTGCTTGTCCTCGACGTCAAGTTCCTGGGTTGGCTTGCTGTCGCTCGTGTGCTCGAAGATTTGGCATCGGCGAACAGACCGTCCCATAACATTCAGGTTCAGGAAGCTTATTCTGGGCCTCTCGTAACAGTCCGTGATCCAGCCAATGTTATGAGTGTTCTGAAAATGAGGTTTGGCAGAATTGACTTAATTGTCTTACAAGAAATTACTATAAGATGGTCTTTCCCAATAATATATAGTGTCAGCAGCAATTTAAACAAATTTTCCTGTAAGACAATAAACAGAGTTGAAATCTTCATCGATATTTCATCTAAGGTAGTTAGTATACAGCCTGAAGAGGCAGTTCGTTTGGTGGTGGAGCAGTCGAAGTACTTACTGACTTTAGAGTTGCCTCACGAGCTCGTGGATATGTTTACTTCGCTGCTACGAGCTGGCTCGTCAGACCTTTTGATATATAATCATTGTGTTTTTCACAATCATCAATTACTCTTAGTGTATGAAATAGATTATCACCTTTTCAAGCCTTTGGCACTCTCAGTATGTGAGATACATCATATTTACATATTTAACATGAAGTCGAAATTAAATTTTATTGTCATTATAATAAACTTATTTGACAAGTGTAAGTCAGTCAAAGACGTGACATATAAATATTCATTTATGGCTTACAAATTAACGAATGAGTTCATAATATTTTTATTTTGGGTAATTTTATTCACCCTTCTATTTTACGTAGAACTCATTTTCCACAACCACACTAGTGCTACGGTTGTTTCTGGTGTACAGTCTGTAGCAAAAACTTCCTTGCACGTCGACTACACCTGTTCGATTGGCAGGGTAATTGGTGTCACTTAGATTAGCTCATTTTATTTTCTCATTCATAGTATTTAAATTTCCATGAATGACAGATTTAATTAGAGAACTCTTTTAGTTGTTCATTTTTAGTTTTTGTTAGTTTCGGTTTATACGCATTTTGAACATTAATTTCATCGAGATTTAACTGAGCCCCATAGCAAATTTTTTTAAGCACGCCGTTTTTGTACTTGGGCTTTTATTGGATGCAGGAGCGTCATGTTTTGGTTCATAGTCTATAATTATTCATTAGTTTTTAGTACGCCGACTGAAATATGATGCTTTGCTCTTGCCTCACCGGGGGCTCGCAGCTCGCGCTGCTATCATTTTGTTTTCGACCGTGATTCGGGTCCAAGCATTATTATAAGCTTTCGTTACTTTCCGCTTTTCAGCATGACGTAGCGACGTTTGCTCAGTTGAAATTATTTTTTATTAATTGTATGTTAACTGTTTGGAGCGACGACGCTATGCTTAGTTGATGTTTTTTTTGTAAATTATTGAACTTGTCGCCTTAATTTATTAGATGAGTTGCAATAAATGTTAATACTGCTACCTTTTAAACTCTTGTGTTAGCTCAATTTGGCATTTAGTTTGAGGATGCGGTTATTCCGCTACATCTTATTTCAAACATAGGTTATTGTGAATGTCTTTGTATTGATTTAGGTAGTTAATTTAGTTTTGTAACTTGAGTCGTGTTATTTTATAGTTCACGTTATGTTGCAACATGCTCCTTTGAACGAATATGATAACCCAACTTGGCTACGATTTGCGGGAGGATCTTTCATCAGAACACTTCATTAGTTTACGGTGGTTGCGAGACTTTGATATGATGCATAATGGAGAGAGAGACGGTTTATGCGATTAGCCTTTTCTTCGGTGTCCAAGACGACGCGCCGCCTACATTGCCAACAAGGAGGTAACCAGCAACATTCTTCTCCGCGGATTTCCACAACGTTAGTCTTCGCCTGGCTATGGAGAAACGCGACTGTCGGCCACTGCCAAACCTTCTTGCGGCATCTGGCTAAAATTTACGACAGCACTACTTGGAGTCGTTCTTTATTTGCGAATGGCTGACGTCAGCTGCTTATTACTACATGTGGATAACCTGCCAATATCTGATGGCCTCCGATTAGCCGTTGTTGGTACGGCTTTACTGAGTCTGCGCGTCGAAACATTTGCGAGAAGTTATATAAAATATTTTTTACTGCACCACCCGTCGCATCATGGAATCGCACTTCTTTTTACAAGCACTGATGCACCACAAATCTGAAGATCTACAACCAACCTACCGAACGGACTGTCGCCGCTATCTTCCGCCGTTCTTCTCCAGTGTTATCGCTATCCCTCTGGGTTCTTCGATCTTCTAAGAAGTTTGTGCCAATAAATAAAAAAGGGGAGCATGTTGCGAATCGGTCTTTCATGTAAAAAAGGGGAGGATGTTACTGATCCATCCTTTTTACTTGGTTTTGTGTTTCTATACTTTATGGTGTTTTTATACTTATTTGTCAAATTGTAAAGTAAATTGCTTTTGTCACTGAACCTTCTATCATTCACACTATTTTCCCATCTTTTAATTAATTCCTATAGTTTCTTGCTCCATTTGCTCTCACTCTTCATAGCTATAGATAACACTTTGTTTCTTTTTTTGAAGTGCGTGAGGTATTTTTATTATCATGTCTTCTTGAATTTTAGGTAAGTATTATTATAAAAAGGTCCACAGTGAAAATTCTATGGACAATATATTACTAAATCAATATTTCTCAATTGGTTAAAAACAACCAATCAACATTTTGAAATCGGCCTTATTTCCGATAAAGTATTACAGCGACAGCAATTTCTTCAGATAGCAAGTCTTTCGCCAAATCACGCACATCTACATTCACTTGTTGAAATGTTGCCAATTTCCCTCATTCGTGTGAACTCGGTGAAGGTTACTATGTCACTCACTATTGAGTAACGTTTTAAATTCGTTTCTTTGGCAAACTACAGTAATTACGTCAATACTTTCTTTATTCTGTTATAAATAGACATTTATCATCTATATTTTGTTGTATGTGACCAAAATTGTCTTCTAATACTTCAATTGTAATTGAAAAGACCTAATTTACCCCGTTAGTCTGTTTTAGTGGGCATTCTCTCTAATGTAGCTCCAAAGATAAATTCAAGATCAAACATTATTTGTTTTGGAAGTAATCACTGCTTCTTTTTAGCTCAGGCTAGCGAGAAACTAGTGAAACAAGATCTTACAGCTGTCATCTTTACATATGATTATATGACACATACCAAAGCGACAACTAAAAAAAAACTTTTTAATGCAAATGACGAGAACATTACAGGCTATTGTGATCTTGCAAAACATAACCATCCTTTCAATATGCATAATGTCACACGAGCAACAAAAGCAACACATAATACACCGGCTAAAGCAGATCATTGACAGCTTGCAGTTCGATTTTAGGCCTTCGTACGAGGAAAACAAGAGTTATAACAAAACCTAACTGTAGATCTCGATCTGTCTTCACATATACATCAAGGAAAGCATTACTGATGCGCTGCGCGAATCCATCATTATGCATTCTTAACATCGCATCCTTTGAAAATGTCCTTGTATTTGCACAAAATCCAAACATCTCTTTGCGCGTGTACTTAACAAACGTTTAATACTATATCAAAATATTTACTAACTACAACAACTAATAAATTATCTAAAGGTTATGGAGTTAAGGTTGAAGTTATTGAAATTTGATTGCAAGGTAATATTCTCGGTTATGCATTTATAACACTTTTGAAACGACATCCATTTCGTAGTGAATACTAAATGGTTAAGCAGGCTTCTATTCCAATATGAACAGTTGGATAATTGTTTATGGATAATCACTCATCTAAAATAAATTGTTTATGAAAGACTGTTTAACGATTTTTCTCTCTTTGTTATTCAAATACACGGGCATAGTGCATAAGGGCGTTGTCTCCCACCCGGGAGGCACCAGTTCGAACCACGCCACATACTAATGTGTCTTCAAATTTTGAATTCATATGTACGTTTAATCGACGCTTTTACGGTGATGGAAAACATTGTGAGGTTACCTGTAGACCTATGAAGAAAATCCTAGGTTGTGTGTGAAGTCGACCAACCTGCACTTGCTCGAGCCTTGGTCAACCACGCTTAAATACCTACATCACGGTTTAAATATCTACTCATAGGTTTTCTCAATCAAATTTATAAGTTGCTCAAACTTTTGTACAATGCATTTTCGTAGTAAAAGCCTAACGAACAAGCGGGAAACAAACAACTGTTAATTGACATCCCAGACTCATTACCATCGCATCCCATTTCCTGGAAGGCAGTCTAATATACAACCTGTGAAATGCACCCTTAACGCCACCGCATTAGAGTCTCACTTTAAATGATGCTATTGCAGTGTAAACAATTGCACACTAGAAAAGAAAAAGCACTTTATCGTGAAGTGCAAAGGTAGGATTTACTTTGTTCGTCGTCGTAATTTGGCATCTACGTGCCTAACAGCTGTTCTTCACGCCTTTGTTTCGAGGTAGGGTTGTGAAGGACTCAGAGGCTTTGTTTTAGCTGTTTGTTTTCAAAGTGAAAGTACGGAGACAACTTGGAGATGATGAAAAAGATGTCTGGCGGTTTTATTAGGTAGCTATCTTAGTACATACATACATAAAGTCACGCCTTTATCCCACAGGATCACTACTTTCCATCCACAGAAATTTCTTTCGCTCCATCTTCTGTCATCATAGTCCACGTTTTCAGTTACATCCATTAACCTTTGTGTACCTAAGGCACTTTGCAAACGGCGAGGCGCGCAAGGTCGGTCAATTTCACCGCGAACGATAGCGCAAAGGGAATCCTTTAGTACCAACGCACATAGAGGACAAAAAGACCTCGTCGCAGGTGTCGGCATATCGGTGGCTACCCGCCATGTATCAACAAATTTATATTTATTCAATTTTAATATTTTAGATTTATTTATTTTTTAAAAATGACTGAACCTGTTTGTATGTTGTATTTACCTTTAAGTGTTTGTTGCACTACGTTACGATAATTTGTAACATTATCATACATATACATGTAAGAGTGTACACAATTGTTGGTAGATCTAAATAAATAAATAAATCAGTTTGTAGGGTGTAACGCAGACGGCGGCGCGGGGCGGCTAGCTCACTCGACGTTCGTTCTATTTAAGATTATTTTATAAGATAGTGTCCTTTTGTGCAAAAACTATTTATTTTTAATAAAAACTCATATTTTTCTTTTGACTATTCCGTTTTTAAAGAAAATTTACAAGGTAATTAGAAAATACGAATAGTTAGAATAGTAATAGAAACGAGATTAGCATTTTTATTTCTTCTAAATAAATACATAAATTGTAACATTCCTCTAAAATTATCGAGGAATTTCTAATACTAAAATTCGGCACAATACAAGACAAACTGGTTATTCTGAATATTTCGTAAAAGGTCAACTATGCCTTGCAGCAGTTCAAAGTAAATTGCTGCCATAAAACTTGAAAACAAATATAAATAAATAGTCGGAATAGGGCACAGCGGGCGGAATAGCCGCTCGACTTTGGAACGCCTAAACAAATCTCCACCTTACAGAAGACCACAATGAAATCAATAACACAGTATACCAAGAACAGTAGTTTATCTGCGGGCTGTCGGCGAGTTATTAGCCTACTCTTGCGTTGACGCTAGGGTTCATAAATGTGCCAGGCGGGAACGAGCGTCGAGCGAATGTGCAATGACATAAAAATGCGCGATCACACCGAGACGGCGCGGCCCGCATTGCAGCCACCTTATGCGCCGAGTACGTACGCACACATTTTAATGGATAGCAAGCAGTTTGTATGAAGACGTATTGTGTCGATAACATTATATTTCTGTAATTCCTGGCGAGTTATTTTGCCAGAGCTTCAAGTGGTAGGGTTCTGCCAATCCTAGTCCCCTTGGGTGCCTTGGGCTGGCAGCACTGTCACGCCAGGGTTGCGAGAGTCTAGAAGCTAGGAAAAGATTACTACTTTTCGTGCATTTTCATTCAATAAAATTATGATTTTTTTAATCATAAGATTTCACATGTGAAATTTCACAGGCAATGATTTTATTTCACAGTGGCTTATTGTCACATTTGCGAGTGTTTGCTTTTAATAATTAATTATGACTTATTATGAGTTGAATTTTCGAACGTGTGATGCGTTGTATACTTCTTTAAAACAACTCAACATCATCATCATTTCAGCCGAGAGACGCTTACTGTTGGACATAGGCCTCCCCCAAAGATCTCCAAACCGGTCGGTCCTGCGCTGCCCGCATCCAGCGGCTTCCCGCGACCAATACTAGATCGTCGGTCCACCTTGTGGGGGCCTACCAACGAATTTTTAAAACAACTAACTTTAATAAATGATCTGCTATTTCAGAGTGTGAATTATAGCAGTCGATGTGAAAATAAGTAGCAGGTGTTACGAATGAAAATAATTTCATATGATTTTTCACATGCTATTCATGAAATGTTGCATGCCTAGTCTGTAGGTTACGGTGCATGATTACCACCAGGCAGGGCGTATACTTGTCTGCCAACCAAATGAGACAAAAAATCTGTTTGTTGTAAAGCGTCCTTCTTCACCACGTAATAAATGTGAGAATCCAGAAACAATGCAACTAAAATACGGAAGGCATGGCTCATCGGTCTAATGACCAGTGTTTTTCTAAAACCATTTTAATTTGAGACATAGGTTTCCAACGAAATCACATTGAATGTACTGTTTTACTGTTACGTGGGGAGGAGGAGAGATCTAATGGCTCTGGTCGGTAAGTCCACGCGAGTCGACCATTTTCTTGCGTCGTGATTACATTTTAACCTGTGGGAACATCTATAAATAGTGTGTGGTGTAAACGATAAGAATTTTGAATTAATATCTAATCTTTAAAAAATATATATTTATTAATATTTTTATTGTCTTGGAGTTGATTTTGAGTGTAACATTAGTCCTGGTTGTTGGTGTTCGTTTGTTTACTGAAGGATTGTTACTTTTTGGGATGATTCCCCTTTTATGCACGTGACAGGTCAGCAACCTGTCACTATTTGGAAGCACTGCAGGGCCCATACTGCCAGATGTAGCTTTAAGTGTAACGAAATGTTACCTAAGGCTCTACTCAACCCCTCTTGGGACTGCATGTAGCTATGTAATATTGTAATATTTTTATACATATTTGATTTATCAAGTAACCCGTTGTTCTGAAGTGCTATCACAAACGCATGGAATGAAGCGTATCACAAACAGTGATGGCTCCAGTGTTCGTGAGATATAAACTCTTGGGATTATTACTTGCTCTTAAGTTTGCCGTTATTTAAAGAGTCGAGTCTACATCCATAAACCAAACACACTATGTTAACTAAAAGAAAATACCAGCGAAGAAATGTCAGCGATCTCGCGGAAATTTCGGTACTCGTTTAAAAGAAGGCAACAGACGATACGGTGGTCATTTAGATGATATTATATATGTTACCGGCCAAACCCAATTTTAGGATAAACTAGTTTTTCCTAGGCCAAACCAGTTCACAAACCTACTCATCACTCAGCCATGTAGGTGCATAAAACAAGACTCCCATAAAAAACTGTGCACTCCGCCTGGTCATAAAAAAAATAACCGTAACCTACCCATTACTCAGCCATGGTAGGTGCTAAATCGCATAAAGGACTAATTGGTTTGGCCTAGGAAAAACTAGTTTATCCTAAAATCGGGTTTGGCCGGTAACATAATACACAAAACAAATTCTGATAAATTAGCTTTCTTTTAAATAAACAATTTTTAAAATGCGTAAAATGTTTTTTTATAAGATTTTTCGAATATTAACGAATTCTTAGCCCAACCTGTACAGTAATAAACAAGGCAAAGTAATATGGATTGGACCGGTAGCAGTGAAAGAACGAGGCGAAGATCACCACCATCATTTCATGCTATTTAACTGATAGTTATCGCCAATTTAATTAACATGAACACTCGTTGGAGCCACCAACACTGTATTTTGTTTCCCAACAAGTTATTCTTTTTTGTATCTTGAAAGTTTAATAGTGTAGGTAGTAAACAATCTACCTACAGAAACGCTGAGGGCTAGAACGTAATGTGGTGTTATGTAAGGAGTGGCTTTTGTTTAATGTTATTTGGTTAGCAGGTAAGTATGCGACCTACCTGGAGGTAAGCAGTCCCGCAGCCTATAGACGCTTGCAACAATGACGTGAAACTCGCGCGCTGCCAACATAGGCCCCCACCCTACCCCAAGCTCTATAATACACCAAAGCCATTCTACCGCACTCACGTCCTGATGGAATGCAACGCAGTGGCAACACACCGGGCTCACTACCTGGGCCATCCGGGTAGACTCCAGGATGTCTTCAGAGACGTCAAGGCGCTAGGAGACTTCCTCGAAGAGTTGGGCTGGCTGGAGTGACCGGCCTCTCACCCTCCGACTCCACAGTCGTCGAGTTGCGGAGACAGCCCGTACGACGACGAAGAAGAAGAAGAAGCCATTCTACAGTCTGTACCACAGCGAGTGCTCTGATGAGCTTTTTTCCCTAATCCCACCATCTCCCTTCCTTTTAAGGACTACGCGTGCTGGTCTACGTTGTCACCGATAAACTGTGGCCACCATTCCAACGCGAACTAAGAAATTTGGCAACTCGTTTCTTTGGTCTACGTTGTCACCGATAAACTGTGGCCACCATTCCAACGCGAACTAAGAAATTTGGCAACTCGTTTCTTTGTTGCACAATCAAGAAATGGAATTCACTTCCAGCACACGTGTTCCCTCCTTCCTACAATCCTGGGGCATTCAAAAGAGGCGTGAAGAAGCACTCAGAAGACTGTTGTCACATTGTCTCCTATTTTGCGAATCTGGCATATAAGGAATCTGTTATTTTGAGAACCTGGTATTTTGCGGCAAAAATATGCCAAATGAACGCACGCTAAAGAGACCACTAACCACCCTAAGAACCGTATACCTGTTGCACGATTTTTGTAAGAAATCACGCCAACGCTTACAACTTACACCGAACGTCAGATTGGTATCGTAGCGAGCCAATGACCCTGGTGTGGTTTGATGAAATGCATCCGGACAAATGGGTGACAAAATTGTAACATGACCTGCAATCGGCTGTGAGGTGTCGGTCCCGTCCGGCTCTTTATCTCATTAAATGAGACGTGAAGACACTTAACCCTATAAATTGTTATATACAAGTTACAGAAGACCGCAGTCAAGCTCTCGTAGGATGACTTAAGTTACAAGAACTACAGAGTAGTAAGATAGGACTGCACGAATGCTTACGGCTAGCAGTTATGCTTACCTACTGGTTGTTTCTGCTATCCTACTACCAGTATCCAGTAAGTAGATACCAACCTACAGTAGGTGCAGTATTTTTATCTTTCGAACGCCGCAAGAGACATGTAGCAGGCAATTAGTGATTTTGACACTATTAATGAATCTAGGATCGTAAATTAGAGCCTCAAAAGTACAAAGTAATCATTGCGTAAAGATGCAGTCTACCATGTTACACGCATATCTATAAGTAGTCTATTCACTCTGGCCTTGAACATAAGGTCGTGTATATGGCGTATTTCTTGAACATAAGGTCCCTTACCTTATGTTCAAGAAATACTCAACATGCAACCCTTACCTAGATGTTCGCATTATGGAAGAGTTGGGTAATCGTTTTGTGCTGATGGTTGGGATATCAATAACATACCGGGTGATAATTTAACCTGAGTCTTGAGTTCCGATAATTAAATGCGGCAGCCCGCCAACATGACCACCGAAACACGATACGATATAGGCATTTATCGCTTTGAACTATCAAAAATCATTGGATATAACCGCCAACTTTAAATTTTATCGAAACTATGAACATACATGTTCACAGTTTCGATAACATTTCAAGATGGCGGTTTCACTTTTATCCAATGATTTTTCACAGTTCAAAGCGATAAATGGCTATATCATATCGTGTTTCGGTGGTCATGATAGGTGGGCTGGTCGAAATAATTCTTATAGTTCCGTCGCACACTTTCCAAAATGTAAACTTGTTATAATATTTAAAGTACTGTTATACATAAAAGATTCGTTCCTTAGTATTCAACAGAAAACGTTTTAAATGATAGGTGCGTCCTTAATTTGAAAAAATATATAAATATTTATATGTATTTACTCGAATCTTTGTTAAAGCGATCTTTACCTTTCCCTGTCTCTTTAAACGTAGTTTTATTAGTATTAAAACCAGTTTGATACTCTGATGTTATCTTGCTACCGATCTATTAACAGCGACCTGTCCTAACCGCCCAATTTCCTAAATATAATTATGTAAGGCGACTTTTTATCTGATTGTCTATTTTCTCCTAATTTGGTTACATGGCCAATGGTGTAGGAGTTTGTTGTTACTTTTTTCTTCTTCTAATACATCGATAATTAAATAGATTGCTAAGTACCAGTGAAAGGAAATTGATGAAAAGGTTATATGAAAAGGAAGTTCAGTTTAACGGGAAAGACCTCGTCCCAGATCTAAACTCACTTCCGTAGGCGAATGTTATCGACCAAATCGTTTTTTTTTAATGTTCAAAGTAGGTAGGAAGATTACTCGAAATCGCCGAGCGCGTTTGAAGACCGTCATTCATAAGAGTAGGTTAAAAGAGTTCATTATTTTAGATTCCATTTCAGGATTAATAATGTTACTTAGTTGTATTCAGTTGCTTAATTTTTTAAAGCAATTGGTTTCTTTAATAAATTATTAACCACCTTCTTTGTTCGACTATAATTTGTCTCAACACCTAGTGGATTTTTCCAATGAATCTCAAACTTGTCAGACATGTGACCTTTCAGGCGACAATAATTAAATACACATTCAGGTAGGTTGATCCCGAGCGGAGTAAAGTCGGTTTTAATAAAGCATTGAGTAGAAAACATTGAAACATAAAAGTGTTTAAAAATGGATCGTATTTATCTGGTCAGCAGATTAACCTAATCTAAACCTATCTAAATCTAGAATAAGCGACTAAAAATCCTTAATGAGCGAATAACCGAATTTTCAGTTGCTCGGTTTATTATTTCCCTTTAAAAGTACCCTAATCCTTAACCAAGATTGTTCTTTGTCCTACCCTGCTTCCACTTTATTGTGGGGTCGGAGCAGTATCTTAATATCGTCGATACAATACTGTTAGGTTTTGTCATTTTTACGGCCGTGGTGTCTGACACCAACCTTCCTTGGGGACGACTGCTATCTTTCGACAGCAACCGGGACTAACAGCTTAACGTGCTGCCGAAGCACGGAGGTAAAAATTTTGGTCACCCATTCCACTGCACTTCGTAGCTTAGCTTTCTGGGGCCTTACCACTATCTTTATAAAGGATTCAAATTCCACACGGTTGATTATAGTTTCGTAAACTGAATCGTATTATTTCGTACCATCATCTTCACAATACTGATTCGCGTTTGCATCGAAATAATGAATGAAAGTTGTCGCTGGTCTGTTTTTTTAATTCTCCCTATTTTTAGGGAAGACAAGGGGAACTAAAGCCCATACAGCCTCGTCTTTAGTAGTTTTTTTAAATATGATTTTTGTTTATTTTATATTTAAGAATACTTTATTTGAATAAAATTTTTGAACACGCTTTTGCAAGCTTCATTTTATATTTAAGAATAGAATGAAACGCTCAAAATGACAGATGAGCGTGTCACTCTGAACTGAATCGCTGTCCAAAGTAGCGTCAAAACTAAGTCGCGTAGATAGCGTCATAGTACGAATTAACGATTCTATTCAGTTTAGGTGTTAAATTGTTAAGTTCCATCCACGGCGCCATTGACTTCTTCCTCCTAATCTAATATTGTTATAAAGGGTCTCAATTTACAAGTTCATATAGCAAAAGCACCTACTATCCACTTCTACAGAGACCTGTTGTATTTATTAACCGTCTCATAATAATTATAACACACCCAATGCATTAGCATCGTCGCTCGTTAAGTGAGAGGCATAGCAAGGTCGGTCGGTTGTGAACTTATATAGCAGAACTTATTGCTGGTAATGTTTTCCATTGTTCAGATATTATTGTAACAATCGTATCTCTGAACTAGCACGTTTTTGAGTTATTGTGTGTGAGGACGTGATTTCTAGCTTTGTTTCTGTTGAATTAATAAGCGTTTTGATTCCTGATGCTGAGACGGCTTTGTTCTAAAGCCATTGGATTTGATTTAGAATTAAACGAAGTTAATTAGAGACATCGTTAGTACGACAAATTAATTATTTATATTGAAGGCTAACTGACCCGCGACATGTTGTTGTTGTCAATTTGCTATCCTAATAATAGTCTTAGTTGAACCAAGCAAAACTCATACAAAAAATTATTAAAATCGGTTAAGTAGTTACTGATTTCCGAGATTATCCCGGACAAACAAACAGAGAGAAAAAAAATCCGATTTCAAATTTTGGCAATATGCGAATAATCATGAGCTTACCACCGACACACTCTCCTGAGGATCCAACCCACAGCGGTAATGTATGGGGAATTTGAAAAATAATTTCGCAATTTAGAATGTTTGATATCTATCTCTAGTAAACAAGGGTAGATGCTCGCTAGTTAATATACTCGTACCCTGTACCAAGCATTATGTATGCATAACAATGCTGGGTCAAGAAATTTCAAATCTATACGAAGGATTACATCATAAATTACCACGTAAGAAGTTCCCAGATAAACTGATCGAAGTAATCGCGTCTATAATAAAACTAGATCAACTAACACAACTAATTCTGAATGTCAACTGCAAAGAGTCCTTCAAGCAGGCCTAGATTATACGTTACCTTTGACTAGTTAATTAATGTTACAGCCTATGTGCTACCGAGTTTGTTACGTCACCCTGCAGTTATTTAACCTGTCTATGGGTAATAGTTGTGCCACAGTTAACTAATAAACAGAAACTAACTTTGTTATTTATTGCATTTGTAACCGCCTTCGTGGCCTAGTGGTTCATACACCGGAGGCCTATGAACCGACTATCTACGACTGATTTTGTCTTACTGAAGGTACAATTTAAACCTGAGTCAGAGACCAATGAGCTAACCATGAGGCCGAGATCTATGACTGATTTTGTCTTACTGAAGGTACAAATCAAACCTGGGTTAGATATCAGTGAGCGAACCACGAGGCCTAGATCTAAGACTGATTTTGACTTACTGAAGGTACAAGTCAAACTGGGACATAGACGAGTTAGCAAACCATGAGGCCTGTTTTGTGACGATGGGAAATCCATTCACGGACCATACCGCACGCTGGCTGGGCGTACGGCGTGTGCGGGACTCACCGGCGCGAAACAGCGCCAGTCCTACTCCGCTAAAACCCACCGGTACCCTCCTAAGCCCTTATGGGGGGCGTTTTGGGATCGGCGCACCTAGCGTGCGCCATTTCACCAAAACGCCTCCGGGCCGGCCCGGTCCAACAGTGGACCGGGCGACGCGCCTCAGGGGGATTGCGCTAGGGTACTAGGCAATCCCCAGACGGGGTGGCATGTGCCGACTGGCACCAAGGGTGCGCGGCGGCCAAGCCAGGCTGGACCAGACCAGGTGGTCTAGTACTAAGGTAGAGCCGACGAAGACCAGCAGTCGCAGCCGCCGGCCTTCTTAGCAAACCATGAGGCCTATAAGGAAACTCATGAACAAAAAGTTATTGCTAAACCCATAGAATAGTGGCATTACATGTATATGAAGTATAGAATGAACAGCAGTCTTTACTTATTTATCTTAATATGTATATATAAATCTCATGTCACAATGTTTGTCCTCAATGGACTCCTAAACCACTTAACCGATTTCAATCAAATTTGTACACCGTGTGCAGTTTGATCCAACTTGAGAGATAGGATAGTTTTTATCTTGATAAGTAGTAATTTTTTTTTTTACTGCAGATACAATGTTACAGGTCAGTAGTATGAAATTACCACAGCAACGCGTGGCCGGGCAGCTAGTACATCTATAAAATGCAATAATGACGACAGTCCATTGATTCACAATACACTTGCATCGTGGGTATGTTTGTAGGTGTATGCATATGTGAACATATAAAAAACATATCAATGAAACCCACGACCGGCAAAACCGCGTAGGTGAACTGACTCACTGAACAAATACCAAGATCAATAAAGTTTTAAGAATTTCACTTAAGTGGTCAATTAGTCACCCTCAGATCGCCTTTTACATAAATAGCATTTATTCAATGCAACCATGACATACTTTACTTGATTTGAGCAAACTTAAAAATTGCAAAATTTGATTATTGATCGCCTTTCGCACTTGTGCCTTTGAATGAATGATTTTGTTTGATGGCTTCCACTATGATTTAGGCAATGTCCAAGTTCAGATGATAAGGTTTGGTGTTTCCGAATGTTTACAACGCTCAAGTAGTACTTCAGATTTTGTGGATTGTGCGTTTATTCTATTCAAAAAGTGACTTTAAAAATAAAAACGACTTGTATACTCGTATCAACTCGTATAGTGTAATTATGAGCCTCTTGCGACGAGGAAGACAGACCTAAGCGTGTATCGATTAACTCGAAGACGTCTTAAAAAGGACCCGTACCCGTAGTATAAGTGTTTTAGTATAAAAAACGCAACTATTGTAGTTGCGTTAAGAGCTCAATTTGTATGGGAAACATGATTTGCACTTCTATTCGCCAGGGGCACTATACTGTAATAGTTACGTTTTTTTATACGTAAAAACTTACTTTCGACCAAAACTACGGGTTTTGGTAATTTTGACATTGTTTACTGTGTTTTCTACACTGTGGTGCGTACGCAGCTATTTATATTGACTTTAATAGATGTGAGAAACAAGTAAAGCGTGTTTTGTAGTTCTGTAACAATATGTTCAGTTGTGTAATTTTGTGAATGCAAATTTCGCTGTCAACATGTTGTTATGGGGCGCTTGATTTTAAACTGACCGATGTGTGTTCATTATTATCTTCATAATAGTCTTTATAATTCGACCCACTGCCACAAGACACAAGGCCTCTCCTTGTTTTCGAATGAGGTTTAGGCAATAGTCCACCACGCGGACATAGGCCTCCCTCAAGTATCTCCAAACCGATCCGCTGCCCGCATCCAGCGGCTTTCCGCTACCTTTACAGAGACTCCACCTTGTGGTCGCCACTCGAGGACTTTTCAAAGGCCGTCAGTCCTCCTCGCAATGTGCCCCTTGGTTCTCCTGCGGATCTCATCATTTCTAATGTGATCACGCTGAGAATCTCCGAGCATCCTCTCCATTGTCCTTTGGGTAACCATCCGGTTACATCGGTAAAATGTCAGTACTATAATAGGTATATCAACAAATCTGATATTTCTAGCATATTTGTTTAAAATCTTTGTTTCTAATGAACAGGTTACAATCAGGCTCCTAAGTCGCAGAAATAGTCCAGTCAACAAGTTCAAAAACGTGAAAAATAGAGATAAAGCTCCTAAAAATATGAGCAATAGCTCATTGGATGCGGAACGACCTCTAGAAAAATGAGTTTTGAGGATTTTACTGCACGTAAAAAATTGCAATTGTTATTAACAAAATAAGATGAAAAAAAAGAGGTATTTACGTTTTTGTTAATAACTCATAAACTATTAATATTTACGATATTTGGAAAAAAGGTCCTTAAAGAGGAGGAAATTTCCGAAAAAAAAGTCCCAGCTCCCGGAACTCTACCTCTATTATTTATAACTTTAATTTAACGCTGAAAATAGGGCTCCGCGCAGCCATTACGGCATGGGCGCACTGCCGTTAAAGACAGTTTCTTACATAAAATTATTTTTTATAGTAACAAATATGAATTTAAAAATTTAAATAAATTATGGTGTCATCCAGATACTTGAAAGAATATATTCCCGTTGGAAAAAATTTTTTAAATTAATTTTTCAAAAAGTTATGCAATTGTTAATTAACGAATTTTTTTCCTATCTCCGTTTTCATAAATGACGACATAAAAATTTAAATAATAAACCTATAAATTTTTGGCTCTGTGGAGCTCTTCTTATATATATACTTAACAAGATCCCGCGATAAAAGTTTATTAAAGTTAATTATTTTGTTTATAACAATTTTTTAAAGTTAACAAAAAATTAAAAGTCTAAGAAATGTTATTAAAAAAATTTTTTTAAACAAATGTTATATTATTGCTGCTTTCTTATCCAACAACGGCATTAAGTAACATCGGAAATTTTTTTTTTACATCATTTGTTAAGAAATTGTTTATAAACAAATAGACAAGTTTAATATTTAAAGAAATTTTTTTTTTACCATTATGTTGTCTTGGCAAAATAATGATTTTTTAAAAAAAAATTTTTCTTAAATAATTTTTTTTATTGTTTATAATCGTTTTTTTATATTTCGATTGTTTAAATAATTATTTAAGGAATGATTTTCTCTTTAAAAATCATAATTGGCATTTCTTCATAGGTAAATAGAAAAAAAAATTTTTTTTATCAATAATTTCATTGTTTGTTAACTTAACAATTTGTTATAAACAAATTCTAACTACCGTAATATTTTTTTTCTAGAGCTAAAAAAAATAACAAAAACAGCCATATATATCAAAATACTAAAAAAAAATTTTTTCTATTTTTTATGACGCTTTTAAATATTACACAATTTTTAGTATTTTGATATATATGGCTGTTTTTGTTATTTTTTTTAGCTCTAGAAAAAAAATATAACGGTAGTTAGAATTTGTTTATAACAAATTGTTAAGTTAACAAACAATGAAATTATTGATAAAAAAAATTTTTTTTTCCATTTACCTATGAAGAAATGCCAATTATGATTTTTAAAGAGAAAATCATTCCTTAACTAATTATTTAAACAATCGAAATATAAAAAAAACGATTATAAACAATAAAAAAAATTATTTAAGAAAATTTTTTTTTTTTTAAAATCATTATTTTGCCAAGACAGCATAATGGTAAAAAAAAAATTTCTTTAAATATTAAACTTGTCTATTTGTTTATAAACAATTTCTTAACAAATGATGTAAAAAAAAATTTCCGATGTTACTTAATGCCGTTGTTGGATAAGAAAGCAGCAATAATATAACATTTGTTTAAACATTTTTTTTTAATAACATTTCTTAGACTTTTCATTTTTTGTTAACTTTAAAAAATTGTTATAAACAAAATAATTAACTTTAATAAACTTTTATCGCGGGATCTTGTTAAGTATATATATAAGAAGAGCTCCACAGAGCCAAAAATTTATAGGTTTATTATTTAAATTTTTATGTCGTCATTTATGAAAACGGAGATAGGAAAAAAATTCGTTAATTAACAATTGCATAACTTTTTGAAAAATTAATTTAAAAAATTTTTTCCAACGGGAATATATTCTTTCAAGTATCTGGATGACACCATAATTTATTTAAATTTTTAAATTCATATTTGTTACTATAAAAAATAATTTTATGTAAGAAACTGTCTTTAACGGCAGTGCGCCCATGCCGTAATGGCTGCGCGGAGCCCTATTTTCAGCGTTAAATTAAAGTTATAAATAATAGAGGTAGAGTTCCGGGAGCTGGGACTTTTTTTTTGGAAATTTCCTCCTCTTTAAGGACCTTTTTTCCAAATATCGTAAATATTAATAGTTTATGAGTTATTAACAAAAACGTAAATACCTCTTTTTTTTCATCTTATTTTGTTAATAACAATTGCAATTTTTTACGTGCAGTAAAATCCTCAAAACTCATTTTTCTAGAGGTCGTTCCGCATCCAATGAGCTATTGCTCATATTTTTAGGAGCTTTATCTCTATTTTTCACGTTTTTGAACTTGTTGACTGGACTAAAACAGCTGTAGCTATGTGCCATGCAGTGACTTATAATAGTGACAGGTTGTGAGGTTGCCTGTGGCCTTTGTATAAAATCGTCTCGTTAACAAGACAGACTCAAAAACGTCTTCATTTTGTACATATTCAGTTTTCAAAACATCTTGTTACTCACCCTAACATCACAAGCAAGCCATGACGCCACCTTATATTAAAATAGACGCATGTACAACACAACAAATAAAAAGTGATACGAGGAAGTCAATAGGGCTGTCAACAACACGAAAATAGTGAAGTGCATCTCAGTCTTTTTTTATGCTATGTGGTTGACAAACATACGCTAGCTTGATGGTAAGCTGTCACAGTAGCCTATAGATGCATGTAACACTGAGGAATCACTCCCATGCTGCCAACCCTAACCTCATCCCCCACCCCGTGGAACGCGTTACCCGTTAACTTGTAATTATGGTTCGAAAATTGCATGTTACCCTTAGTCGTTGACTGTTAAACATAGGCCTAAAAACATATATTGAGCCTTATCAACACTTACAATCAAATGACATTCTAATGCTTCGGCCGCACCTGCGCCTATCGTCCCGAAGTAATGCGTGGCGATACTTCGTACGATACACGCAGGTGCGGCCCTAGCAAAGTTATCGCGATAAAGCATGTGGCATATCTTTATTTGCACGAACTATCGTGCAATAATCCAAGATGGCCGAAATCATTTAAATACGTGTAAATTTAACTACGGATAATCACTATCTTTACTTCTAAATTGTGTTTATTAAAAAAAATAACTCAGCCGTATACTTAGTCACCCGTACGCGTCTGAGCTAATGGAGAACAACCTCAGAAATGAAAAACGCTAGTCTGATCACGCTGCGCGATAGGTTAGCGCGCTAAAACCCTTTGACGTACCGCCTCCCGACCGATAACGCACACGCAGCCCGAATGTTCGCGACGATAGCCGATAATGGCCGGTCACATCTGCGCGTATCGTGTCTTAAGGTAGCCATCCACGCTCATGTTTACCTGACAGGTTTAACTGTTCAGGTGAACTGTTCAGGTAAACATGAGCGTGTATGTATGGAAAACTGCGCAGTTGTGCGCCATACACGCTCATGTTTACCTGAACAGTTAAAACTGTCATGTAAACCTGAGCGTGGGTGGCCTGCTTTAGCACGAAGCTTCGTCACGATACACGCAGGTGCGGCCCTAGCATAAGAGCTTCTCCGTCAAAAATAAAAATATCTGAGACAGGGAAACGACGTCCTTTAACACAAAATGGCTGACAGACCATTTTTTATAGTGTGTGTTTCACAGTGTCACTTGCACCTTGCTCAATCTTCTTCTTTATTCATCATAACAGCCTTTATAATTTGACCCACTGAGGGGACACAAGGCCTCCTAGTCAATGAGGATTGGTCTTCTTTATTATCATGTGGTTATCTAGTACAGGATAACCTGGCTTGTGTCAAGAGTTTTTCAAGTGGACTTCTGTGTAAGGTGAAGGTTCAGTCACGAGCAATAGTATGTATCCACTTTTGCCATGTCTGCACCTTTACTTCCTACGCAATAAGAGTCAAATGTGGATACTTGTTAGTACTATGTCCTACCTCGCCTCCAAAGTCAAAGTTGCTTGAAAATAGATATTTTATTAAAAAAAAGTTACTGCCAACCCTAGAGCATGCGTTTACGTGTCCGACTGTTTCGTTTGGGGCTAAAAATAACGCCACCTGGCGTTATAATGCGTAAACATATCAACGGAATGAATGAAACACGGATGTGTATACACAGTTTTAACTCGCATTCATAACGTGGGCCATCGGCATCAATTTTACAGACCTATATGGGAATTTAATTGTCTTGAATTTTGAAAGTAGATTAAAAAAGGCTTGGCCTAATCTTCTTTCTCTTTCCCTGCTCCCAATTTATTTGTGATCGGTGCAGTATGTCTTGACATCGACATACTGCTATAATGGGTTTCGGCATTACATTTTTACGGCCGTGTGCCTGACACCAACCCTCCATGTGAACGACTGCTATCTTTCCACAGCACCCGGGACCACCAGCTTAACGTGCCTTCAGCATCACAGAGGAAAATAGATTTGAAAAATTTTCGGTCGCCCATCCGAGTACCAGCCGCGCACTTTGTAGCTTAGCTTTCGTGACTGTTACGAAGAAAACACGACCGCAGCGCCATCAAACTTCGAATGAACGTTTGTATAATTTACCGTACCCTGCATTACAACAAACTATAAACAATCCTATTTTAAATTTGTACTCGCCCGTTTCCCATTTGTAACACATAAATACCCTAATGCCAACAAACGTCCATAGTTCATTAACATAGACATAGACACGGAACAAATAAAGGGCGGTACCCTTCCGTTGGGTGCGCGCGCGCATGTCGCTTTGATCTTACGAGATAGGGGCTACACTGGCATCTGTTGCGGATCGAATGAATATGGCGTTTGTTAAACTAAATCGCTTCACAGAATAGAAAGACTTCTAATAAGCCAAAGCGAACTAAATGCACAAGAAGTGCTGCAAATCGGACTTGCTGGCGAAGCCTCAACAGGGCTTTCCAAACAATGCCAGAAGTTAAAAATGTTCCGAAAATCCAGTCACTGTGGTTATTGGTATGTAATGGAATTGTTCGGGGTACTATGTTCTGAGTCCTCCCCGCGGTACACCTTGTACAACGTCTGGTGCAAGGCAGACGGCTGACTTCGGAACTCGG
Organism: Elophila nymphaeata; assembly: GCA_955850985.1. Taxonomy (NCBI): domain Eukaryota; kingdom Metazoa; phylum Arthropoda; class Insecta; order Lepidoptera; family Crambidae; genus Elophila; species Elophila nymphaeata. Next base: position 17,601,912 of record OY039087.1, read on the forward strand.
GAGGGCAATTTTCAGGGCCAGCGGGTCTTTGCGTCGTGAGTTGGCTGCCTTGAGCGTAACTGAATATTCGGTCGCTCCCGACACGCCTCTGCTTTCAGAGGTACGGGTAGACGCGGGCACTGGTTTGGTTTTCCGTGGTAGCCACGGGAGGCAGCGCTGAACTGTGGAAGCTAGCGCCTTGGGGCCGTAGTCCAGTTTTTATGCTGGATACGAGACACATGCATGCACAGATGGCCCCGGTAAAATTATCATCATAGTATGCCTTGGCAGGATGCCCAGAGAGGATGTTTAGTGGACGGAACGCTGTTACCTCCTGAATCCCACAAACCCCTGCAATTGCATGCATCGTAGGTACTGCAGGGATGTTGCGTAAATGCAATAGACCTTTCCGTGAAATAAGTAATGATTATTGGTGAAATGGTCCATGCATGATGAACGAAATTTTTGTTGCATTCAGTTCGGATATCTATCCCAAAAAGTGGGTTTCTATGGATGGATTAACAGATAAACTTGAGAAAACTTTTAACCTGAGAAAGCGTGGACATACCCATTCCAAAATTACAACGGAACCCATTTGATTTCTGTTTTAATTACCTCATCACCAAACGATATCAAAGAAATTGCAGTCACAATTTATTACGCTAATTAAAAAGTCGATCTTTTTAGATCATAAATGCAACATAGTCGATGATGGCTTGGTGACCAGTTAAAAGTATAATAAAATGGTTATAAAACTATTTTTGGAGCTTAAAATGGTAATCGGATATAAAATATTCCGCCTGAGATTTTTACATAAAATTCGAAACGAGGCTCGAATAAAAATAGACAAATGCTCCCTTGAGTAATTTACACAGATATTATTTTCTATTCTGTCTTGCTTTTACCACTTAATCTTACAATGTTGCATCCACCACAGCGAGCCTTTTAAAAACGAACACTAACATAAAATATTTAAATCGCTCTCGACATACTTTCCTATCAAAGAAACAAATGAACAAAGTTTCCGAAAAAGGCCCTCTGTTGTAAATGTATAGAAAAAATATAAAAAAGCACTGAAAGAACAGTATCAAAACATAAAAATTCCAAAGCATTCACACCATAAAAAAATATTTAGCGGTCTACCGTACATAAAATTATTTGCCCATATTGAAGTTGATCATAATAACAATCCCATTTTCATTTTACAAGATTGATCTTAAAGGCCCCATAACAGTTATTAAGGGTCAAAAGATAAGGACCCAAAGGCGTGAAACCCTCAACTTTAAGGAGAAGAGGTCAGAGAACAAGGCTCTTTAGTTCAAGCGAAGCTCATTGCCATAACATCGTTAACACGGTTATAGTTGATTATGTATCTGATCTTGACTCCTTAGTTCCTTACACATGTGGTTAGGGTTATCGCTTAAAATAATGAACCATAATAATCATTACCATTTTATGGAAATACAAATTAAGGAATGTTTTACAAGATTATTTAATGTAAAGAGGAAAACAAGAGTAGATCTGAGGTACATAAATGGTTGCTACACCAAGTTCAGTTATTAGCGCTGCCAACTCGGTAACCCGTGGAGATCAGGGAACTGGACAGAAATACGGTATTAAGAAGATAGTCCTCTGTTAGGTGCATGTACTTCCCCAAGGCGGATTCTCTATATTCTAACGGTTGAAAGAAAAATAGGAAGGAAGTAGCTAGCATTTGTTACGCTACACGCTTAGCTTTCGATTTCGAAAACTAAGTCAATTTCGCCTGGATAGTTTCAGAATTGATAATTAAAAATTTCGAGCTCTTTCGTGCTTCTGAGGCAAAGGTAAAAATGTTGGTAAAAATTACTGCAACTGTTTTCCATCAAACCACTTTAAACCAAGTGTTTGTTTTGTTGAACATTGGAAGTTTAAGTATAAGTGTTTGATGATGATGGTAAAATAAATACTAACAGTGGTGAAAGATAAATTGTTGTTTTGTTTGTCAGAAATCAAACAAAAAACGAAACTGACTTGAACTGGACGTGTCGCCGAAGATTATTCTTTTCACTACTGAACCTATCAATATTAAAATAGGTATAAGTAATAACATAAAACATGAACAACGAATTGTTTGCCAATATCAAATAGACGAATTCTTTATTGAATCTCACTTTCATTTCAATTTCTCTTTATTCGTTGAGTGTAACCACAATAGTATTATAACTAAAGCACTGATCAATAAAGATTACACCTACTACACTTAGCTTGCAAACTCGACAGCCCTAAGTTATCCATTTAATAAAATAGCAATGTTCCAAGAAATTGGTTCGCGTCGATATTTTATGCGGAATGAGATAATCGGCGTGGGCGTTGACTTGGACGAAGTGGGACAATGGCCAGCGTCAGATTAAATTGAAACACCCAGCCCTGATTTGAAGGCAATAAATATGAAGATATACGACCTGAAGAAATGGAAAAGTTTTCGGCTAACGGGGCACGCATTTCGCCCGACATTGACACGAAAAACGCACAGCAGATTACTGTTAATAGACTCTATTCTTGTAAAGACAATTGAGTCTCCACAAATAAACGACCTTCTACGCAATAAACAGAGACGTAATGATCACAATGAATGATCCACTAAAACAGTCTTGATTCAGAAAGCGTTAAAATAAGCAAATCGCGATCCGTTCCTTGAGCACAATGCTATAATTGAGATCACAAATGAAAAGATCGTAATGTTGGAAACATCTAGTTAAATTGCAGAAGTACTTGATATTGCATGTCGCAAGGCTATGATAAATATTATTACACTTAATAAGGCCATTGTGGCACAGTCAAAAAACGTAACAATAATAGTCTATTCAACAATAATTGCAAAGTCATAATAAAGTAAGGAAAGGAAAATGGAATAATAGAAACTATTGTAAGGGTTACAAATGCAAAACATATTGCTCATGCAAATAAATATAAATAACGTTTTATGAAGATGGTATAATATACAGGGTTACAGGAAAAGTCGACCTAGATCCGTTAAGGGCGTGTAGTACACATCATTTCTGAATGATTTCACTATAGAACCCCCCATCCTAAACTTAATCGTTTTCGAGATATTCGTGTTTTAATTTTTTTTATGAAAATACCCAATTTTTCGGCTATTCAATTGAATATTTTGAATTTTTTTGATTCTAATGATTATTTTTTCGGTTTTTTACATGAAGAATGAGATGGTTAATGACCTCAATGACTAAAATTGCACGTAAGTGAAGTAAATTTGTCATTGTAGACGATCGAAACTTAAGAAAATAAGTACAAATTATAAAAAAATATTTTTCTTTTCTGGATATCTCAAAAATTTATCATGGCACTTGCTCTGCAGATGTGCTTAAAACATCTACATTTTATCAGCTATCCAACGAGGTATAACAACCTAGGGTTGTATTTAAACTCATAGAAAAAAACATAGTTGAAAAGGTTCAGGTAGTAGTCTAACGGTGAAACTTAGTTTCTAAGGCTACATGGGGCAGTCAGAATAAATAGCGCTTATTTAATCTAATTAATTTGACTTAAGTTCAGCATCATCATTTCAGCCTACTGGCTTCCACTACTGAACGGCCTCCCTCGGATAGGTACAATCTTCATGCATCCATCGATGTCCCGCTATCCTGACCTAGGAGATCATTCAGTAATTCACCTAATGTTTTTGAATAAAATTTTATAGTTCATGTTCTACGTGTCCACCTCTATTTCGCACACATTTTCTAATTCTTTCACGTAGTCCACTTTTCACTACACCAGTGGTTAATGTTCTTCTTATGTCGTTAGCAGCATTAATTATCCTTTCTTTGAGAACTTCCACTGACGATATGGGGTTGAGCTCACTGTAAACGAGGCTCTTCATGTGCCCCCATACATAAAAATCCATGGGGGTCAGGTCGGGAGATCTGGCTGGCCAGGGTAAAGGCCCACCTCGTCCAATCCATTTGTTAGGATAGTTAGTGTCCAACCAATCCCTAACGCTTCTTCTGAAATGAGCAGGACAGCCACAATGTTGAAACCACATGTCCCGCAGTAATTGTAATGGGAGATCATCTAGTAGGTCACCTAAGTCACCTCTTAAGAAATTTTGATTTCGTTGTCTTGTTCCTCGTCGTCATCAATGACACGTGGTCTTCCTAAGTCCGTACGTCGTCGCAAAACAGAGCCAGTTTCACGAAGTCGTCGGTAAACTCCGTCGAAAACGCTCACATCAGGTACTCGACGGTCGGGATAGCGTCGTATGTATGTACTCAGTCCGAGCTTGTGCGAACCTTTTCAACTATGTTTTTTTCTATGACTTTAAATACAACCCTAGATTGTTATACCTCGTTGGATAGCTGATAAAATGTAGATGTTTTTAAGCACATCTGCAGAGCAAGTGCCATAATAATTTTTTGAGATATCCAGAAAAGAAAAATATTTTTTTATAATTTGTACTTATTTTCTTAAGTTTCGATCGTCTGCAATGACCTATTTACTTAACTTACATGCAATTTTAGTCATTGAGGTCATTAACCATCTCATTCATCATGTAAAAAATCAAAAAAATAATCATTAGAATAAAAAGAAATCAAAATATTCAATTAAATAGCCGAAAAATTGGGCATTTTCATAAAAAAATTAAAACTCGAATATCTCGAAAACGGTTAAGTTTAGGATGGGGGGTTCGATAGTGAAATCATTCAGAAATGATGTGTACTACACGCCCTTAACGGATCTAGGTCGACTTTTCCTGTAACCTTGTATAACATTTAAAGATGTAATAAACGTCTGTAGTAGCTGTAACATAAACATATCGTATAATGAAAGGAAGACAGAAAATGTTAATGTGAAAAAATATCATAAATAAAGAAGAAACCAGTAAAAAGTTAAGAGAAATGAAACAATCACAATTATCTTTACACTGATTAGTAATATTAGTCTAAAATAACAGACATTAAATAAGGTATCAAAGTTATATGAAGTTAATCAAAGTATATGCAAAGAGATCGAACCGCAAGAACTCATGTTGAATACGACAAAAAAAACATCATTTTAATTCTTTATAAGCCCCGCAATATAAACGCTAAAGATAATGGTAATACTAAACGGGACTATAAAAGTGATTACAAATCTCAGGTAAACGACACAGTGACAAGAGCAAAAAGTAAAACGTGCCTACTTTTCAACGACATGCATTCCACAGTTGTAAATGAATTTTCCGCGAATACGCCTATCTTAATAACATCTCTGAATGTCTCGATCTAAAACCGTCTCCACGCCAAGACAATAGAATTCACTTTCAATTGCACATCTCTCGATAACAACAGAAAATATTGGCCCCGATTCATAAGTGATTTATTAGTAGCTACCGGCCGGATATTAAACGCCGTCATATTATATGGTTTAAGTATTGTCTTGGTACTTAGTTAAATGTCAACTTTATATAGAGTGGCATAGGTGTCATATTTTTAATGCTCAGCTATTGGATATACCAAATTGGCGTCTACAATGAAAGTGTTAAATATAAATGATTAATTGTAAAGAGAAAGGTTGATATTATATTGTATGCAAAGCGCAATGATATGTAGGACCTGATTAGTTCGAATCAATCCAATAAATTAGTACACAAAGAATGTGCACGATCCTGCACTTTCTATGTTATTTTCTATAGTCATCGCGTAGTTCTAAAACAATTTTACAATTCATCCTATCATAATTACGCATGTCTGAAAGAGCATTTTGTTTAGTACCTAGCGTGATAGAAGTTAATAAGCAAATTAGTTTACCCAATTAGTTATACACGAATATCATTGTCATTAGTACCATCAGTCTGTATTTTTGTACTGATAGAGTTATGCATATCCTCAAGCACGCTATTGTGATCGATTCTTGATGACTCTGATTCTGAAGTCTGTTCTGAGGAGCTTTTTTCTCTAAGGTTCCTTCCTTGTCCCTTCTTTTTAAGGACTACGTGTGCTGGCTTAGTTATAATATCATTCCGACGCGAACAACTCACTTTTATGTGGAACAATCTAGTACTGGATTTCACTGGCAGCTCCCGTGTCCCGACTTTTTACAATTCTAGATCATTCAAAAGAGGCGGGAAGAAGTACTTACCTTGCAGATCGGCAAAGCGAACGGTGGCTAATGCGTGCTGCATTAATGTGTCCAGTTTTCAAAATGCTTTCGATACCACGCCTACTCCTGTATGAAATATGTTGCGATATTTTTTATACAATTACGAGTTTTTGATAGTGAAAGTTGGTACTCCATAATTATGGAGGACTTTATTAAATAATACAAAAGTATAAATCAATTTCCTATAAAGCAAACCAATAATTACGGAGAGGAAACGCATCGGTTTATAGATTACGATCGATCATTCAATTCCGCTCGATGACGGAAAAATTGCGATCCCCACAAGATCAATGATCTCAGAGATAAATCGTGTGTAGTTACGAGATGGGCTTGGTATTGATGTCATAAGAAAAGTTGGAGAGAAATTAGCATTTAATCGAATGTGAAAATCGTTATCTGAGACGATAAAGGCTATGTGAACAATTCCAGCAATGTATTTCTTAAAAACTAAAAGAAAGCATATACGAGTAGGTAACAAATTATTTGACCGTTAAATATTTTGCTGATATTACTTTATACTTAGATGTTTTGTATTGGATTTTTGTATGAAGGAAAAGAGCTCAATGGGACGATTCACGCAATGAAAAATAATATGTATATTACATATATTCTAAAGCTGACATAGTTTTATTTCAGATATTGTCTGATAAATCTGGTTCTGTCTTTTTCATTTTATATAAGAGTGACAAGTACAAAGTGTTTATAGACTTCAAAACAGATTTAGGTTGTACAGTTTCTAAACGTATTATAATCTTGATTCTGAGAAAAAAATATTATAGGCATAGATTTGGAAACTGTAGATCGGCAGTGTGAAAGAGAAAGAACATGCTGACGCGTATATTAGAGCGAGATAGATGGACTAGACCATTTAATTTTCACGTACACGCTGACGAGTGGCAACCTTAGTCGGCCTCTTAGTCAGTTTGAAAAGACAGCAACTGTCAGGTTGTGTATAGGCAGTATTAATCGTCACGCATACGTACGCATTAGGCACTCGCACATTGGTACATTTCGTTTTTGGTCTCGCCCTTGTCTCACCCCAATAATTTCAATGTCAATCTAGGACAATATTCTTCTTTTTTTCTCGACTAACCCAACGAATTAGGAATGATGACTAACCCCCTCCGCCGCTATTAAAAATACTATCCTATTATTTTTTGCTATCGATTTGAATGCATGCTAAGTGCTTCGCTACTATTATGTTCTAGAACAATTTAAACATCAAACAAGAACTTACTAAAGACTAAAAATGTAAAACACGAAATAAATACTTCATTAGAACTTATTTGATTGTTAACAACAATCAGCGAAGAATGCGCTAGAATATCTGTTATCTGTAAATAAAGAGGCAAATTAACTCGTAACACTGGGAAATAAACAACGGCTTGATACTACACAATGAGGACGAAGAATTTTAAATGCCTAAACACTTACTGATAACAGCTACTGCCTTTCAAGTTTCAAGATCAACGCAAGGTCGTAAGGACAGCAAAAACAGTAAAATACAAGAAAAAATATTAAATAAAAACTTCGTGACTAGTTCAATTCAATGCTAAGAAATGTGCCTGTTATGAACTAGTCTGACAAAGATAAAGATTGATCTTAGTAATTGGTTCTGGTGTTCGCGGATATGCTTACGTAAATTTACCATATTAACATGTTGTATGTTTCAATAACTAGTTCTATTCTAGTATATAGAAAGATAGGACGAATCGCAAATGATAAAATACGAGCAAATGAGAATAGTAAAAAAAAAGCGTCGGAAGCGTAGTGCGTAAGAGCGTCGTGCCCCACCCGGGAGGCACTGGTTCGATCCCCGCTACGACGTACCAATGTGTTTTCAAAATTTGAATTCATATGTACGTTTAATCGACGCTTTTACGGTGAAGGAAAACATCGTGAGGAAACCTGCACACACCTATGAAGAAATTCTTAGGTTGTGTGTGAAGTCGACCAACCCGCACTTGCACAGCGTGGTTGACTAAGGCCTAATCGCCCCTAATGTGGGGTAGGCTCGAGCCCCTCGGTGGGGACATTATACGAGCTGTTGATGATGATGATGAGAATAGTAAACATTATAAAAGTATTTTCTTTTTATTAAGTATTTTAAAGCCGATAGTTTCATCGGCCAGGGCATCAGTACGGAGCTACATGGCGTTGCGCGTTAACGATTATAAATTCGCAAGATTATCGCAAATCACTGCCCGATTCATATTCAATCAAACTATCGAACAACTATCGGCTGATCGCGTAATATGCATGAAAATACTATGCGAGCGCAAGCACTGCATTCAACAATACCACAGTATACCAATAACAGTAATACGTCTTCATACAAACTGGCCGCTATCCATTAGAACGTGCACGCACGCACTATGACGCACACATTGACATAAAAATATGGGGGCATAAGGTGGTCTCGTCGTCTCGGTGTGATTGCGCGTTTTTATGTCATTGCACATTCGCTCGCCGCTCATTCCCGCCCGGCACATTTACGATAGCCCTAGCGTCAACGCAGAGTAGGCTAATAACTCGCCGACAGCCAACAGATAAACTACTGTTCTTGGTATACTGTAACAATACTATCGACTAATTACAGCACAAGACTAAACTAGCCGATAGTCGTCACAAGTGCGTGCAGGCTCTAACTCTCCAAGCACAACTCTAAGTAACGTTACCAAAGTTTACTAGCACTCTCGACAGACATCCCGTTAAGAACGTCAATTTTGACACCGCAATCGCCGGCCGTACACGCTGCCGATAGTGTCTTTGTCCTATCAAAAACAATTGAAATAATTTTCCATTAACCATCACCAGGGGACCAGCGTCAACAAGCGCTGGTTAGTCTGCGCTAGTAACCAACTTTCTTTAAGTAGACGCACTAAGTTATCACAAAATTAACAACAAATAAGAATAATTTAATTAGAAATCATTATTTACCGGATCGATGTGAAAAACTGGCACAAAAATCAAGTATTTTGATGAACTTTGATTTTTTTGCCAGTTTTTAGAATAACGTTCAACCTTTTAGGAACCATTCAGTGACAACTGACAAAAACGAAATGATTTTAAAAAATATAAACAAAATGATAATGGACCATTTCTTATTACTTCTGCTTTTTTATGACAACAGCAGGATTAATTTTTATTGAACAAAAACATCCCAAAATTATAACGGAGCAGAAAATATTTTCAATCATAAAGGTGTATTTTATGTAATATTTAACCCAGATAATCATACCTCATTTTACGGTCGAATTAATGCGATATCATCCGGCTTGAGCTAATTTGATTTGTTTTCGGAACTGTTTCTCCGTTGTATAGATGACAGCAGATGAGGCTAACCACAATTTGTATTTTTAGGTCAACGTAGGTTGAAGTAAATGGTAATTAGACGGAAAATATATCACTATAAGAAATATCTCTGTCAAAGCGTACAGACTACAGACCTATGGGTAGACAGTAAGTAATTAGGAATATTCTTGCAGTGTATTCTTCAGAAGTCTCAGAATACACTGCGTTATACAAATGGGAGAAAGAAAAAAGGAAAAGTGTTGATTCGGCTACATTATATTATCATCGCATCAGCCAAGATACGCCCACTGTTGGACATAGTCCTCCCACAAGGATCTCCAAACCGATCCTGCGCTGCCCGCGTCAAGCGACACCCCGCGACCTCTACCAGATCGTCAGTTCACCTTGTGGAGGGCCTACCAGCGCTGCGTCTCCCGGTACGAAGACCAACAGCCGTTAGTCCTCGCAATGTTCCCTGCCCTGTGACACTTAGGCTTTTCTTTTACGACGCTATTCACAATCAACGCAATTGAGACGCGAACATAATGCTACTCCATCAATTTGGTTTCCGCATACGACGCCACCCAGATTCGACTGATTCATGTTACTTTATAATTCTCTCTTGAGCCGTCGAGTACGATTTGAAAGGACTTTAGCGATGAAGATGTTCTACTTTGCATGTATTACAAAAATAGACGTATGAAAATATCCCAATACTAGAATATAGACACAGAAGAAAACAAAGTTTCTATCCCATCTCAGGAGTAAATCACGACGAGATTCATTTCTATTTAATTGCTAGGTAAGTAAGGTAATTTAATTGGTAGATACCTACAAATCAAATCATGCAAATTAAAAATGTAAAGTTTCATTTTTAATTTGCATGATTTGATTTGTAGGTATTTAAAAATTAAAAATGAAACTTTAACACCAAGATTATATCAATATCTACGTGTTTTGTTTGCTAACGCTACCGTTTGTGACAATGTCCGTTCACTTGACGTGATCGGCTACTTATTCAAGCCGGCACTTAAACTTTAATGACAATATAAATATCCTTATTCACCTTGGATAAATCGCTGACAGTGTAAGTAGGTGTATGTATAATTGCAAAGAATGTTAACGGAGTTTAACAAATGATTGGCGAATTTTGTTTCAGTTTCGATAATAAGGAAATTAAACGTATTGCATACGCATTGCATATCTTTCAATAATCTCACTTCCTGGTAATAAGGACGGCCATAAGTTTAAAAAGTGCGGTTTCGGCCTCGGTTCCTATATAGTCTCCTTCGTAACATATATAAACATACCGAAACTATGCTTAATTGCCGAAACTGATAGGTTTATTTTTAACACTACATACTGCATTAGATAACCCTGCACGAAATCTTTTTAACAGACTTCAAAATGGAGGAGGTTCTCAATTCGGCTGGTATGTTTTTTGCACGCCCCTGTTTAAACGTACTTAGAAGTTCATTTATTAGAGAATTTATTGATATTATTTGTTATTTTTATTTTACATGGCTTAACTTACTCACTGTCCATCGAACCTTGGATCGGTCACCAGTTGACGGACCTATTAAGCCGGGGAGGCTATAAAAAAAACTTAGAAAGTGTAATATAAAATAAAAACTAAATATTTTCACGAACATCCAATCTGCAGGCGTAACGTGTCAAGGAAACCTCAATTTATTTTTTTACGACTTAGATACTGAAATATTACCCAATAGAATAGAATTACGAGCAAGTTTCTAAAACAATTGATATTAACGGACGCCAACAATATGCTTCATCATCATCATCATTTCAGCGGAGAGACGCCCACTGTTGGACATAGGCCTCCCCTAAGGATCTCCAAACCGGTCGGTCCTGCGCTGCCCGCATCCAGCGGCTTCCCGCGACCTTTACTAGATCGTCAGTCCATCTTGTGGGGGGCCTACCAACGCTGCGTTTCCCGGTACGTGGTCGCCACTCGAGGACCTTTACTTTACTTCGTCATCTGGTCCCACATACCTACGGCCCATTTGGGACGAGTTTAAGAAAACCAAAAATAATAAAAAATCTGTTATGCAATTCGTCCCAAGCTAATTTCTGTATAGAAATTTAACCTTTATCAACACATTGTACAGTGAGTAAGACAATGGGTAGGCAATTCAATTAATCAAATAAAACACTCATCCGGGGTCGATTCCTTGTACGGACAAATGTGTTCGGTGAATACGAAAATGGTTACATAAACTTTTAGCGGTAACCAAATTCGTACTTAGCTGAAGTAGCTGTAAGGAATTTTAAATATTTATGACAAAACTTTTGTATTAAAAACAGTCATCAAAAACGAGGCCAGTTTGCAACACGAGGTTTGTAAACGATAGTAAAATAATGTACTGTCACCAACACATCCAACGTGGCAGTGTGCCAGCAAAAACCGCTCATGAAACTATTGAATAGGGTCCATCAAGTATTACAATTGTTCCGCTTGATGTGCCGCTATACAAAACAGTAGGTAATTAAATTCAATTAGTTCCCACAATATTTAGCAACTCGATAGAATTCTTGGTTATTTTTCTTTGGAATTGGGTTCGTTCAATTTAACAGATGTAAGATAATTAATGTAGTAACATTTCGTCGTGTCTGAAGGAAAGTAGGTTTCCTGGGCTCCACGGGGCAGTGGTTAACACGTCTATAGATTTTATGATTTTTTTTATTGATTACTTAAATATTGCATTTGCCGTAGGAGGTCGATGGCGCCGCAGTCGTGCCTTCTTCGTAACAATCACGAAAGCAAAGCTACCGCAAGTGTGCGATCGGAACTCGGATGGGTCACCGAAATTTTTTTTAACTCGAATTCCCTCCGTGCTTCGGAAGGCACGTCCCCACTGCTGTCGAAGGATAGCAGTCGTTAGCACGAAGGGTTGGTGCAGGCAGGCACACGCCTGTAAAAATCTTATGCCAAGACATATTTAGCATGTCAACAGCAGGACATACAGCACCGACCCCGAAGACTGGGTACAGGATAGGAATCAATAGTCAATATCTTTATTGCATTGGTCTTCAAACACTCTATGGTACCTATCAAACATAGACCCGGTTTGGGCTCAGCAATGTCGCCGAAAATAACAAGAACCGCAAAATTAATAACTTTCGTAGGATTCTAAACGAGAGATAAAATGTATTATTTTGCTGATCCATTAGTCGCCTTCGACGACACTCATTGGAGGGTATGGGGTGATGCTATTCTACTCTGCCGGTATCGACCTAACCCGCTCATCGCTTCGCTCCTCGCTAACCTTAGTTGCACTGTCACTGAAAGGGAAAATCACGTTACGATTAATAATGGATATTTTGCGAACTGGACATTTTGCGAATTGGGACAATCTGCGCCTAAACCTGCCCGTTGTTTCGTGTCCGTGGCCTAAGATGAACTTATCATGGATGACTTCTAATCGACAGGTATCGTCCACGAAGGAGTGCCACTGTGTCGTATTAGTCATTTCAGGATCCTAGTCTAAAGGGCCTCGAAGAGCCGGGCTATGATTACCGCTTATTTATTGTGTATGCAAAATTAAGATTTAAGAGGATTCGCATTCGGACTACCCGATGTGTTACAGACACGGTAAAGTTACTGACCACTCCACCACGACGCCGTCTAATTAGGTGGTTGTTCGGAATAGAACAAATAGGTGCCTACCTATGACTTTGCAAAGGAAGCATCCATCCCCTAACACTAAATCTATTCTAGCCGCAATTTCAAATAAATCACAATATTCCTACGCCATTAAAATCACCAGTCTAATATCCTATAGCATCAGCAAATCAATAACATCGACCACAGACAGATCAAGAGATTAACCGGGAAAGTGTTGTACGAATCTAAACTCTATTTCTTAGGTAGGTAGGTATTACGAGCGGCTTTGTTTATTAATAAGCCAATTTAAGGAAGTGACAGACGATATGAATTGCGGATTGATGTAATTAGATATTTATATAACTTCTTGTAATAAAATTGTTAAGTAGAGTTATTGGGAAAATGTAGCGGCAATTTGAGTATTTCAAAACAAATCAGTTTTTTTGAGACCCTTCAGTAGTTCCAGACGATCAAAGTTGCTTGAAAAGCATGATTGATGAGGCTTGACTTGACGCAACGTCCAGCTTGCTAGTCATTTCGTCGTCGAGTGACCCACGTGTTGACTTGCTCTCAGAAAAATTCTGTATACCTACCTACAAAAATATAATATTCTATCGAAAAAATAAATTATTTTTGAAAAAAGGAAACCGCACAGAAATAGTATTTAATAATTATGTTAGAAACATTCTAAAATATCAGAAATATCGGATAAAAATTAGACGTAGGAAAACGTTTTCTCCATTTGTGTAACCTATTTTGTATGAAGACGGTGCTCGCTCGCTATCCTCATGTAACTATCCTCAAAGTGCGCCGAATAGGTATACCTACCCAGGTACATCTTCGTGCTCATAAACAGTACTAATAGGTAATGTGGGGTCCACGTCCGGAAGCCTCCTCGTGGCGGACCCTGGTAACGTGGTGGGGAAACTTTTTCAGCGGGTGTCTGGCTTTTGATGTCAAGTGTGTCCCCTTGGCATTCAAAGTCACATGCCATGGTCGAGTTGTTTTTGTTTTCCCACCACGGCTAGTTCCAAACAGCCCTTTTCAGGGCCACGACCACGCCCGAAGTCCCCCGGGTGCGGTCCGATGGCTGCTCCCGGTGTCCTCGTCAGTAGGACGCGCCAGGTCGAGCAGCCGTCGGTGGACTAGTGGCAGCTGGCCACTAATTGGTGCAAGGAGTGCCTAGACGGGCAGCGTTGTTGGGACGGTCTCGGTGTAGTATAACATTACCGTGGTGTAGTTGTGCTCACGTGCGCAGATCCCGTGCCGTCCCGTAATAGCGCACAGGAGGTCAGGCCGGGGAGGATGTTTAGTGGGTATGGAGGGAACGCTTTTACCTCGAGTCCCACATATCCCCTGCGGTTGACAACACCCCGCTAGGTACCACTGTGCTGTGATTTTCAAACAGAGACAACAATAATTGAGTTATTGGTTTGTCAAAAAGATTCCAATAAGAATGGGGATGTTGACGCCAATCACAAGATATGTTTTGAATGAAATGAAAATGAAATGAAAAAGCTCTTTATTTAAATGGACTTTGCTAAGTACTTTTAAATCGTCAAAACCCTACCACCATTTCGGGACGAATAATTATTATTATGCTGATATGGAGAAGAAATGGCGAAAGAAACTCCACAGCTTACAATTTCGTAATGATTTCAAAACATCAATACAAGTCAATAAATAATTATCAATATAATTTAAGTTACATTTTAACATGCGTAAAGTTTGGGTAGTCATTACTCCCACGCATTTGGATTATTATCTTGTGAAAAGCTTTTCTATATAATTTAATTAATCATAATTATTATTTTTCATTACAAGTCCCTGTTCCATACTTAACTACCACGGAAATTCGGCAGTCTTTTCGTTTTTTTTTTAAATTGGTTTAAGTATCTCTCTTTGATAGCTATGTTTATCGCCAATATAAGAAAAAAATAGTGTATTTTTTGATGCATCCCCTTTGCAACACACCCGGACCTAGTTTATTGTTCAGTCAGTTGACTACTAAGATTAGAGGTCACAGCACATTATACAATTTAGTTGGACGAGTAAATTGCAAGAGACATAGAAGGCCGCACATCTATCTAACTGAATCGCACAACTGAACGATCGCATCCAACTATCGGCCGATAGCATAAAGAATGGGTTTCTATTGTGAGGACGATTTAATTGTGGAAGCACGCAATTTAGTTGTACTATAGTTGGCCAACTAAATTATATGGTCTGCGTTAGCTCTAAATAGATTTTATTACGTCATTAGTTGACTAGGTTGGTAGGTATAGGTATTACAGGAACTTATTGCGTCACGTCACGAGTTCCTATATGCTACACACAGAAACTTATGACAGCCAAAAAAGTGTCTCAAATGACTTGACAGGCAATAGGTATCCAAGCAAATTTAAGGGTAGTTTCCTGTTTACGGGTAAACCCCGGATCCGAGGTGGCTACCAACCAACTTAAGTTTACACAATAGATAGATAGACTTATCCCTTATTTGCTTTAATGTAAAACTTATCCAATCCAATAATAGTTTAATGTTCAGAATTACCTATAACATTCTGCTAACTACAATACGAAAGTTGTTGTTCTAAACATTTACTTAACAGTTAAGTAGGTATCACTTAGTAGATATGATAGGAAGTCGAAATAGGTATCTATCTACTAAACAGGTTTTTTGAAAGGAAGTAGGTAGGTAGGTACTTACGCGATAGTATAGTCCAAACATTACATGCTTGGTTTAGTCTAATAATAAAGAATCAAGGTACCTACCTCAGACCAAATAAAACTTTTTATTTGGTTTGAGCTCAGACCAATACTTTTTTATTGGTCTGAGGGTTTGAGATACCTACCTATAATCCTTTTGATGTAAATCGTATTATAGCATTGGATAACAACTACTAACTACGTACCTAAATTATGTGACTGATTTAACCGAACAGATGGGCAGGAATACGACAATTTGTTTGTTATTTTACTACACTAGAGCACGGTAATATTATCTCCGTGACTAGAGGTACGTCCCTTAGTATGTAAAAGTAAGCATTTCACAAAGTGCATGGAAGATTGTTGTACCTACGTGAAAAACTATCTATTTTTAAAAGTAGGTACCTACGCGGGAAAAGGAACACTTGCATTTCTTATTTTTATAGTAGGTAACTAACCAATCATAGTAGGTAATCCTGTTTAGGTATTTTGAAAGACGACCCAGTTAATCGTTTTCACAAATCTACAGCGAAGGCAATGATTCGAATCGCCAACAGGTTTTTTTTTCTGCGAATACTTCTAAACATCTTAGAACTAGCATGGTGAAGCAAGAAAAGTACAGTTAAAATAACTTTAAAACTACTCACGCGGCTACGGTCGGCTTTGGAGAAATGCTTAGAAAGATTCGTTTACACACAACGATTGATACACAGGGTTCCTTCACTGTTATATGCACTGCATAGTTTTGTAATACTTGATGTTTGTTATTTAAGTTTGTGCAGAGATCAGTTCTGTATGCGGTAAGCGAACCGGGAAGAAATCGTCACAAACTCCCCGTCCATACAATACAACGCCGCGCGGCGGACTGGCGGGCGCGAGCGAGCGAGCGAGCGAGATTTGAATCGTCACACCGACCGATTTTACCATACGCGTTCAAATGTATATCTCGCTCTGTATTGGGATTGGGATTAATATATTAGGACCTTTTTAGATGATAACAGCTCGAAAAACCTTTTATTAAAATCATAACAATATGTTAATCTCACCAAAAAGTGCAAATTCACACTAATAGTTGTACCTCTTGGGGAAAATAATTCAAAAATAACTCTTTTTGTGTGCACTGTATATTATGGTGGGCATAATAATATTTTGTTTTTTAAATTTCAATAACATAGTATAATAAACATTAATTTTTAATTGGAAGTTTTAAGTCACCGCCATAGTGCGTATCCCTACATGTAGAAAATGGATTGCGTCGATCCACCAGGGCTTATCGGTACTACTGATACTGATAACCGCTACATCATGCAAGCTGATATATTGGCAAGGGTTTCCTGTCTTTAGAAGCCTGAAGAAACGGTGCTGACCAGAGCAAGGTTGGAACTTTCCAGCGACATCGGAACTTATCGGCGGATATCATTTAGTACCGTTACACGATATATTTTTTAACGCTTTTTTCCTACGCTTTATACTTTAAAGCTTCGCTTCGTCCCTAGACGGCACTCTTTTCCTTTACACTGTGCTTCTTCTACTAATCAGTCTTGTAAGAAATAAGACTCTAACCATTAACTTTTTATTAAAAACAAAAAAAAGAAACTGACTTTTTTTATTAGCCTATATCATCCCACTGCTGGGCAAAGGCCTCCCCCAAACTCTTCCACTGATCCCTCTGTGCCAGAGTTTCCCAGTCTTTAGAAACTGTCTTATTACAAAATAAAAAAACAGCAGGTCTAATAACTAAAATAAAGTAAGTAGGTCAGGGGAATTGATTAAAATAAAATAAATTTTTATTACGTCAAAAATAAACAGAGCTATCAAATGTAGCGTTCACTGTTGCTTTAAATTTTCGAAGCTCCTTTATTTACTAGGACTAGTTCGGCAACGGTTGTGTGTAGGTGGAGCAAGGATCGATCGATCAATTCATAATTCTAATTTGACGTTGAAAGAAACGTCAAAATAGAAATTAGATTTATGAATCGATAGCTTAATTACTAGTATAAATTAGTATTAGATTATTAGTGGTATAATTTAAAAATAGAATTTATAAATTTCTAATACATGCTTTGGAAGGTAGGTACGTCTTAAGCTGGTGGTCCTGGGTGCTGTTGAAAGATAGCAGTCGTTCCCAAGGAGGGTTGGTGTCAGGCAAGCGGAGGGCCGTAAACATCGAATGCGAAAACAAATAGCAGTATAGTCGATGTCAAGACATAGGTCCTGCACCGATCCCAAATAAACTGAGAACAGAGCATGAGAAAAAGATTTGGTGATTTGAATTATTTTTCAATCAACTTCAAAAAGGAGGAGGAGGTTATCAATTCGACAGTATGTTTTTTTATGTTTGTTACCTCATAACTTTTCATCTGAAGAGTAGTTTCTGAGTTATATTCCTAATAATGCATATTAATTGACGTCGATGATATCGTAATCTTATCACTTGCGTGTCTAAAAGATCTCGAGATACTTTTCTGAAAATTTATATAAGTAAGCTTAAAACACTAAAAAGCAAAAATTTTAAATAAAAAAAACCGCCTTTAAAACAAGAAACGCAGAAATGTAAATTCTGTTCATAAAAATCTAAATGTTTTTTTGAGGCCCGTGCCCAATATTTGGAATAAACGTTGTCACTTGTATTTGGGACCGACCTCAAAAAAACATGTAGATTTTTATAAACAGAATTTTTATATCTCCAATTTTAGTTTTGAAGGCGGTTTTTATTTATTTAAAAATAATTTATTGTAAGTCATGTCAATAGTGATTCACGAGAAGTCTTTTTAGGTATTCAAATTAAAATGTTTTATTGCATACCATAATTTTTACACGGGTTCTTAAGTAGTTACAGTAAAGGCACAATTATGGACCCTGATGGGCACAGCAATATAAATGATGAGTCAGGACACATACACAATACCAAACGATCCAGATACACATAAAGCTGGACAGATATATAAAAAAATATAGATAAAATCTTTTTTTAGGATAACGTATAATTTTGGCTGGGACATATTACCGTGGCAACAAACTGAACGCACCTACCACGATGTACGGTCAAGCGCAATGCAACGATTGACCAGCTGAAACGTTACATTAGCAAAGGAAAAATATTAGGTACACGTATCGTTTTTTTTTCATCTTTATTTTTATCTTTTTTACTTACATTATAAATGAATTTAACTTTAATTTATAATTTAAGTTATTACAGTAATTTGTGCTCAGCTTAAAGAGTCCGACAATGTTAGCAGAAATAAGTGTTCATATTAATCGACTACAAGGTAAACAGAAACACGAGCTAAGCAAATTAACAATCAACTAAATTCACATTGTAACGCATTTACACATAAAGAGGTCCGGATTCGAATCCTGCCCGCCTAGCATGACCACCAAAACACGATATGATATAGGTAGTCATTTATCGCGTTGAACTGTCAAAAATTATTGGATATAACCGCAATTTTGAAAATTTATCCCAATTGCGAACATATTGTATTCGCCTTATAGGTACCTACATGGTCGCGGTTTCGATAAAATTTCAAGTTCAACGCGATAAATGGCTATATCATATCATATCATATTATATCGTGTTTCGGAGTTCATGCATGTTGACGCCGTCGTGGTGGAGTGGTCAGTATAGCTGGCTTCACATCAAGCGGTCCGGGTTCGAATCCTGGTAGCGGCAAATGTTTGTGTGACGAACACGAATGTTTGTTTGCGAGTCATGGTTGTTTATACATTTATTTAAGTTTATTTATAAAAATATCTAAAATTATTATGTATATTAAAAAAAAAAATGTCCGTTATCTAGTATCCGTAACACAAGTTCTTAATGATACTTACTTCGGGCTAGATAATTGGTGTGAGCGTGGAAATATATTATTATATTATATTATATTATTATGCTAGGCGGGCTGGTCGAAAAAAAGTTTGTATGATGAATAGGTCTACTTATATTATAAACATTTTTTTTTATTTGACTACTACAACAGGTGGTCGCAGATGATCTCAGTGTCACCGGGTTTTGGTGAAGGCCAGATCCTTGGTGGGTCCCCTAGCCTGTAATTCAAACCATCCAAGTGAGAAACGATAACGATTTGGTTTTGGTTTTAACCACATATTTAATAATACAAGGAGATAGACCAAGCCGGCGTTTAACTTGTGACGAGTGTAAGCCCAGCGGGTATAATCTGCGAGGTTAAGTTTGGTTTCAGTAGGCCATAAAAAGACATCTCTGTAAGTATTAATCCTACGCTGCCCAAGTAATAAATTCTGAAAAAAAATGTGTTGTATGCCCAAAGCTCCAAATGGTTTCTTAATTAACATACCTAACTTGTTTTTTATTTGTAAATGGAATCAGGAAGTGGTCACAGAGAGGACACATTACTTACTTAACAAGAAGAACCATTTTGGAAACTCCCTAACTCCATTGACCACAGACTATTTGACATCGCATCTAGGGATGCGCCCGTTTACTAGTGCTGTACACTACAGTTTTCAATTCCCTTATTTCAAAGATGTTCCGAATTTGTATGTAGGCTGGTACTAGGCCACCGCCCAAGACAAAAGTTATATCAAATGAAAGAGGATATTTTTAAGAATGTTATAGTACAAAAATTATAATTTTAGAACCCCGTATTTAACAAAAAACAGCATTTTATTCTGGCTCAAAAAATCGATATGCGAACATGTAATCTTCTTCTTTTTTATTCGAATGGCGATCGCGACACATAAAGATTACGCATTGCGCCAATATCAAGTGAAAATTTTATAAAAGTAACCGACAATTGTACGGTAGATTGAGTTTAAAATGGAGTGTCTCAACACGTGTTCTTGCAACAAGAACTCGGGAGAAACTCCGCGAAGATGTAAAATTCAATTTAAAAAGTAACACGTGTCACTAATGACAGCTGATCTGTTATGTCTTGTCAAAATGTTTTTTTTTTATATTTAGGCATGGGGTCGGTTTTTTCCAGCCTACAACTATTTTGTAATTTTTTTCATAAAAAATGTAATAAGAACACGGCAAGTTAGTTTTTGGTCTGGTTTCTGACTAACAATAGAGATTTTAATATTATTAATCATTCATCATCAGAGAACATTCGATTTAAAGGTTAGATTTCTTGCATACACTTTGTAAAATTACTCGAAAATGCGGTGTATTAAAATTAAAAAAATGATATATTCAAGATCCTCAGAGCATAAGCTTTCGTTTAATATATAATTTATCGTGGGGGGTGTTCAAGTACCATTATGGAACATCTCCTTTAAATTGTAAACGACACCCCAGTGGGCGCCGACAGTCTCGTGGTGTCGTTGATCTATGTTGACAATGACAATACATGAAAAAGTTATCCAAACACCCTAATGCGCCCTCCACACTCACGCCGAGAACCCCCGAGAACAGCCGAGAAGCGTGAATGTGATTAGTTTCTCGCGTTCTCGTTCTCGGGCTCGCCTGTTCTCGGCTCGGTGTCGGTTTTTTGGCCCGCTTCAAAGGGTTTCTCGGGCGAGAAAAGAGAACCGTATCACATTCTCGTTTGTTCTCGTTCGTCCTCTCGGGTGTTCTCGGGGGTTCTTGGCGAGAGTGTGGAGGGCGCATTATCCAAACCCCCTAATAAGTTGTCTTTGGCCAAAACCTATATCAGACAGAATCACGCGTGACGTAGGTATTGCACCAACCAGGGCCGGATTTAGCGTGGCTACATAATAAAAATAAAACAAAATATCCAAAAATACACGCCAGTTAAATCCAAAGCACTTTTTATTACAAATAACTTTAAAAGAAGTCTGAAACAAAACACCGGATATAGGTATTACTACTTTTTGCAAAGACACCCGTGCGTAGTTTTGCTCTAAAATTTTCTAAGGCGCGATAAATAATCTCTAGGAACGTAAAAAGGTTACCAACTGCGTTACGCTTACGTGGTTGTGTTCGAAGCGCCTGCATAGTTGTTTCCTCCCCCACGCAGGAGTGCCTCTCATCATAAAGTAAAGTGCTGCCATCGGAAGATACAGAGCCCTTAGTATGAGTTTTGATAGTTTTCAAACGTATCGTCTCTTTTCATACATTGTCCAGCTTCTGATATTTTACGCTAGAGGCGCTAGTGGGCAATGTATGAAAAGAGACGATACGTTTGATTGAGCTCGAAAACTAACAAACTCATATTAGGGGTACAGATGGGGTACCTACAGATCACTTTCCAGCATATACACAGGGCCGGATTTAAAGGTCTGGAGGCCTCGGGGCAACAAAGGAGTGGAGGCCCCTTAGCCCCAAATTATTTTACAAATAAAATGAAAAATTTTTTTAATCGAGTTTTTTGCTAAAAAATAGGCATACTTCTTTACGACCTTTAATCAACGAACAAAATAGAAAGATATTATTATTATTCATGTAATCATGTTTGTACAAAGTACCGTAGGTAAAGGTAAAACGCGAAATAAAATATGAAAGGAAAAGTTGTTTACTGTTGTTTACTAGTCTGAATATGATTTTTTTTTTCCGAAGTCTCTAATGTGGGGGCACCTCTTTTGTGGAGGCCCTGGGATGTAGCCCCGCTTGCCCTCCCCTAAATCCAGCCCAGCATACGTGTCCCAGAAGGGGTTGAGTAGAAGAGCCTTAGATAACATTTCGTTACACGTTTCTTTTATGGGAAAGGGGACAAATGACGGTTTACCTGATGGTAAGGTATCACTGCTGCCCATGGTCATCTGCAACACCAGAGCAGAGGTATCGTAAATGCGTTGCTGGCATATCTAGCTGGCATTGCTAGCAGGATGTTTTCCTTCACAGTAAAAACGTCAATTAAACGTAGGTGCATATGAGTTCAAAATTTGAAAACACATTGGTACGTGGCGGGGTTCGAATCGGTGTCTCCCGGGAGAGAACGCGTCCTTACGCACTACGCCATGGACCGACGCTTACCCTATTGCCTGTTCACCAAAAATCCTCGCCTTTACTTCTTCATACTTAGGGACGGCAATGGAATTTAGCCCATACTACTAATCTAGCCATGATACTCTTTAGTGAATATTTTTCCCACATGTATTATTTTCTATTTGTTATTATTCTAATTTTGCGAACAAATTGCCTTTAAATATACCTGCTTAATTGAGTACGGTCATGATGGGTCTACTTACCCCTCTGTCAGCTTGGTTAACTTCGCCTGAATTATAAATAGTTGTCCATATTTAGAACCTAACATAACAATAAAATCACCTATGCGGGCTGTCATCTGCTCACCACTTGCACCGTCATAAATCATTAACTGACGTTAAAGCGTGTTTCTACACTAAAAATGGGTAATAAATAATAGAAATAGATTTGTTAGTCTCTTTACGATGTTAACTTTATACAACTGAGGTAGCAAATAGGTAAGCGAATACCCTGTACTGAGATAATACGTTGACGCCTTCAAAAATAATTAAAGATATTAAATTTGTAAAAGAGGACTCTATGACATCCCAGAAAATCGTCTTTTTTCTTAAAACCATAACGTCTAGAATTTTATTTTCATCGCTTCATAATGACTTATGTGCCTTAGTCTGCCGTCCAAAGAATTATGTTTTGGCAGCTAATAAAAAGCAGGTACCTCAGTTGACTTGAAAGGTAACATATCTATTGTACAGAAAACGTACGGTGAAAAAAAATGACTTGTCCAGGTCAGGAATTGAACCCAGTATCTTCTATAGGGGGCTGCGTCAACGACAAAGACTATTGGTTTAGTACTCTGTGGTCAACAACTCTGTGGACAGTTGAAAGTGGTGGTCACCGAGATTGAATTACTCATCCATTGCTGTTTATACACGACAAGTGCTATAATAGCGTGTCGTGTAAAACAGCAATGAATATGTAATTCCCTCGGTGATCATCACTTTCAACTGTCAAAAAAGTTACCGAATAGGCCTACAGGACCCTGCTTAACTATTTTTTCAGTGTATTTTTTCTAAGTTAAATAGTATTGTTAACGCAAAAATAATTCCATAATCTCTATTATAGCTAGAATGATGGTAAAGTATGCACTTAGGTACTATCACAGAAATTATTATTATTTCTGTGGGTACTACCAACCTAACTTCGGCAACGAAGTAAAAAATTAAACATTTTAGAACTTATGGAACAATTTTTGCGTTTACAAACGCGTAAATATTTTTAATAGGTACTATAAAAAATACACTGAAAAATCGAGGAATCGAACCCAGCATCTTCCGCAATCCGAGCGGCTGCGTTAACCACTACGCCACCGAGGCACTTTCGCTGTCGAAATTTGTCAGTGCTTGGTGTTAATTTTAGATATTTTTACTTTCTCGTATACGCAGTATAGAGGAAGTCTTGTAATCGTCAAAAAATTCGACCTCGAGTTTTTGACGGATTTACACGTTTTGGACCTCACTGAGTCCAAAAAAACCGTTTTTGGAATTATATCTGTGTGTGTGTGTGTGTGTCTGTGCGTTAGCACGATAACGCGAGCATGCTTTAACCTATTGCAACCAAATTTAACATGCGTGTATGACATCAAAATATAAGGTTTATATCAACTTTTCAGCCGTCGATCACGAAAGTTAAGCAACCAAGTGCGCGGTCGGTACTCGGATGTGTGACCAAAATTTAACATGCATGTATGACATCAAAATATAAGGTTTCTATCAACCTTTGAGTCGTTTCCGGTATACGAGAAAGTCAAGGGGAGACCACTCCCGATTTTTATGAATAAACTTATTTAAATATATGTATAAACAACCATGACTCGCAAACAAATATTCCTGTTCGTCACACATATATTTGCCACTACCAGGATTCGAATCTGGACCGCTTGATGTGTAGCTAAGTGTCAGTCAGTATAAATTGATTTTTTTTTGTGTTGGATAGTCCATTTATCGAGGTAGGCTATAAAATAATAACCGATATTAGCGCAAGCGAAGCCGCAGGCGACAACTAGTGAGGTAATATTCAAAACGGGAAAGCCAGCCTTTTAGATAATAAGAGGTTATCAACTAATAACTTTAAGAAAATACAAACATATTGCAACTACTAACCCAACTTGTACTAATTAATATACTGTAGAAGTAATGACATCCTCTCGGATGCACAAGAAATTTCAATAAAGTTTACATTGTACCAAATGAATTTCATGATATCATCTACGCGTTTCTAGATTAATTAGCAACTTCCTGAACGAGCAAGACTGTGATTTTATTGCGTTCTTATTAGATTAGGACAGGGCCCTACTACGATACTTAAAAAACTATATTTGAAAGATTCAATAAATAATAATGGGTAATTTGTTTTCTTTCTTTCTTTAACCCCTTGTGTCTCGGGCGGCGGTCAAAAACGCCTGTGTGTCGGCCGGCCTCCTGGAGGTCGATCCCCCCCCTCCACAGTTTTCCGATGATGAAAATGATGATTATTATTTGAAAATATAACTGTACTAATTATATAATATTCTGTTAGCTTATTTTATAACGATTTTAGTGACAAAAACTCATATTTATAGTTTTATTACAAAAAAATATATTATAATTTTTTTACACCCGGAAAATTCGCGACGGAAAGTCCGGAAGTAACTGACACATGCGCGAAATTTTACAAAATGGCGGCGACACAATAGGGGTTATCAGTTCACGCATAAATTAGTTTCACCTGTATGTTTGTAACTCCTGTAGGTACTTATGTTTGTAACTGACTCTTTGAGCTCGATTTTGACCCACTTTAAGCGGTCAGATTTCATTCAAACTTTATAGATTTATCAAAGACCGATGGCATTACAATAATTCAATGAGAATATCCCATCCTGATTAGAATCGCCAGGAATAATAATTTGAACGTTTGGAATGTTAGTTCGGCTATACGTCACTAGATGGCGTTGTCATTGTTAAGTTGGCGGTGTCGCACTAAAAAGTGGATGATAAAATAATAGTTTAAAAAAAACACGCTTTATACATATTAAATCGGACTAAAAAGTAAAAAATAACTTTTTAGTACAGAACCTAAAATGATGAACGAAAAGTATAATTATTATTTAGAGAAAAATAATGCGGTTTTTTTTTATTTAAAAATAATGTAATCTAGAAATTTCTTTCCCAAGAATAGGCAAATGGTGACTAATCCGCTGTGACTTTTTAAAACATATTTCATTGTTAATGGTTATACTTTCTCTGTGAAAATAGAACCGTTTTATTTTTAACTGTCAACATGAAATGGTTCTATTGTGCGCGTTAACTTTATAATTTAGGTTTACGAGCTTAATGACAATATTAATTTTAATAAATCTTAGAAGTTAGAAATTAAAACTCTCCACTTTCTAAGGAAGTAGACGAAATTCTTTTTATGTAAGTTGTGATTTAAATTTTAATGAAGTAAAATATCTAGCAAATGCACCCATATCGCTACTGTACTGTGAAAATACGCAATCGCAAAGTGAATTTTTCAAACTTTTCCAACTTTATACGTCAATATCACAGATATATCAATCTAAGGAGATCGGTCGAGTTTACTAAAAATACTTTCTAAAAATTTGACAGTGGTAAAAAACTGTAGAAATATAATTACAACATTAAAAAGCAAAAAGAAACGACCTGTAAACTAAAAATGGAGAAGTAAAAATTGTATTTTAAAGAAAATCGTAGTTGGCATTCAGCCAACTATGTTTGTCTTTGGCACCGACCTCAAAAAACATAAGTAGTTGGCATTTAGATTTTCTTAAACTTAGGTACAGTCGCGGTCAGAAAATGTTTACCAGTTTTGAAATTAGATCAAAAGTCTAAAAGGCCATATCAAGGTAATGATTACCTTCATATGGCCGTAAGTTATTATGCAAAATGACGAATTGGGAATGGCGACAGACAGCAACTGTCAGACTGCAGTACTATTTTTGTGCACGTATCTTTGCGCTAGTCGTTCATAATGCCAATCTATAAGCGTCAGAAATATAATAATAATAATAATATTTCCACGCTCACACCAATTATCTAGCCCAAATTAAGTATCATTAAGAACTTGTGCTATGGATACTAGATAACGGACAAATATACATAATAATCTAGATATTTTATAAATACACTTAAATAAATATATAAACAACCATGACTCGTGAACAAATATTCGTGTTCATCACACTAACATTTGCCACTACCAGGACTCGAACCCGGACCGCCCGATGTGTAGGCAGCGTTACTGGCCACTCCACCACGACGGCGTCAAATTAACAAATCCAATTTAAACAAATAACTTTTTACTGTCGTCGGTTATTTCTTCTTATAACAAGAATATAACAAGAAATAAATGTACAGTTTTTTTTTTCAAAGAAAGTTTTCTTTAAATCAGCCCACTTCCTAGAGCGATTGATTGTCATATCATTAGAAAAAAGATAATTTATTGACAGTCAAATTGTGACCTAAAGGTGTGCATGCAATTGTGATTCTTTTTATTTTGAAGGCGTTTTTGATTTGTTTTAAAAATATGTTTTTATTAAAACAAAAGATACTGCTCAGAGTCTAGTAATCAGGCTCTTTTTTTAAATTTAAAGTATAAATTTCTTGTTATAAGAAGAAATAACCGACTAAAGTAAAAAGTTATTTGTTTAAATTGGATTTGTTAATTTCTTTAAACGTTCCATAGTCAATCCATGCTTGCTGTTTGCAATATTGATTAAATGGTAATTAACGAACCCGAGAAACCGATTAAGTTAAAAAACCCGAGAAACCGATTAAACGAAAATGTTTCTTTAACTGAATACGGCCCTATAAGGGGGTCCGATACTCCGAGACCAACGTCCTCGCATCCATGTAACTTTGAATGGAAATTAAAACTTCCTATGTTTAAACATTCGCTTGATTGTAAACTTTGAGTAGCAATGTCATTTTTTCTTTTTAAATGTAAATGCTAGTAGCATAGTCTGTATAAGTTTTTATAGTCGTCCGACGAGCACAAAGGGGCGCGGTTGTGAGCCCGATCTGCATACACACACTTTTTAATAGCTTAGGTATAGGCTAACATTTGACAACAATGTCTCAGGAAGGAAAGCGATGATGAGGCCGTTTTTTCACTGGAAAATCCATTTACGCACCGTGGGCTAGCTAGACGATGAGATGCGGTGTGTGTGAGACTCACCTGACGCTTTGCAAAAACGTCAGGAATACCACTAAAGCACTTTATGGGGACATTGCGTACGCAGTACGCTTCGTCTCCGAAGCATCTCCGGGCTGCCCGACTCAACTATGAGTCGGGTTGCGTCTGAGGAAGATTACCCTAGGGTACTAGTGTAATTCTTAGACTGGGGAACCTCTAAGATGTACACGCGAGCAAGCAACACCTTCTCCTGCCCGTCCAAGTGATAATGAGGACTAAAAGGGTACACGCTCGCTTAGAAAATGCTTGTTCGCTCTGTACCGAACAGCTGAACTAAAAATACGTATCAAAAAATTGCCTGTCAACCCTGTGGTCCGGTTTCCAAATGGCTGTTAAGTTGAAGCCGATATAAAATAACAGTTACAATTAGTACGCTGTTATGATTCAATGTAGGTGGTCACGAACTGGAATTAAGTTAATAAAAGCTATGTCTACTCATGATCGCCACTTTGTATGTTCCCTTCAAAGTATTTAACGTATCATATTCCATTTGTTTAATGGCAGGCGATTTAGGCTAGTTGTACAGACGACGGCAAATCACTGTCTTTCTTTAATAGACTTTGAACTCTATGAATATGGAAATTAAAAAAAAGAATATTACAGACATTTGACAGTTTTGGTTAGCATAATCTGTCGTCATCTGTACCTACTTTAGTTCACAGCTAAATAAGATAGAGTTGGGCTGATTGCTTCTCCGATTGGTAATGCCTATTTTATGGAAGTTACACCAACATTTATCACTTAACATCAGATGAGATGAAAGCAAAGAAGTTTCCCGTGAAAGACAAAAAAAAGTGATGACTGGAGATTCATAAGACCACAGAGATGTTTAAAGTCGTAGTAAAGTAGTAAGGAGATGTAAGCTCGCGTACGGAAAGACGTAAGCGCTTATACGGAAAGACGTAAGCGAGGGGACGACGAATGAAAGCGCGAGACTCTGCAATGCGGTTCGTGAGCTTGTTCCGCCCCCGAAGCTAGGCGATGTCGTAACGTTGTAGATTAGTGTGCGTTATGATATTAAGTATACGGTTCGAGTTGAGGCGATGCTGATTTATTTCAGAGTAACGAATGCAAAGAGCTTTCCCGTCAAAGGAAAAAAAAAGTGATGACTAGTGGTTCATAGACCACAGAGAGACGTTAGTACTATTTTTCACCCACCACAACCATATGCTAACCACAAACAACAATACATCGACAACACGTGAGAAGGGGCTATTTTGCTGTTTGTAACCACAACACAGCCACGACGCTATCACCAGTGACACCGCGCACTTGCAGCTACCTCGCCGAAACAGGCGACAACGCAACCAAATCGTCATTTTGTAGTTACCACAATAATGCAACTACAAAATGCTGCAAAGACGCACTAACATGACTACATTTTTATGGCTGCGATGTGAATTCTCCCTAATTATTACCTTGGACATAGATTTTGACAACTTTTATTAAGTTTCCATAATTTACTAAAATAATAAAATGTTTCAAACATTTTACGAGATGACTGTTCAATCCAAGTTCCCAACATTGACTGTTTTAGACGTTCAGTTTTTTCTGCTATGACCAGTTACTTATCGTAGCTTTTCGGAAGGACAAAAATGTAATGAAATATTCGATGCCTGATCCAAGTGAGTAACAAATGTGGAAATCAACCTTATGGAATGTATCGTTAGCATGATCACGGCGTTATGGACATGCCTTATAGACATCTGTGCGCTTAATACTCTTTGGGATATTACAACTATTAACTTTACTACTCAAGGAATTATTTCTTTATTACACAATTATTTCTTTATACATACCAGCCTCTGGTTCTATAACATTAACAATATCATTCACTGGGTCCAAACTGCATGCCGCTTTTTACGACTCTTGCGTAGTTTCCTAGAAAACCTGGGTTAATCTAATATTAACCGAAGTCTACAGTCCACAAGTCCCACTATCTTAAGTGCGATCGTAACTTTATTCAGTTATCAACAATCTAGGCTGTGAATTTATAATCATCACTGTGGATCCTCTTTTTAATTAGTTAATCATAACCCGAGTTACCAGAGATTTATTACGACTGGAATCGTGTTAATGTATGTGAAACTTTGTATGCTCAATTACAAGTTTATTTTCTACTTTATTGAGCACCGTACTTCGTTGCAGTTAGATTCACAATGGAGGTAATTCTGATATTTTCACTAGCCCTATTTCAGTTCTTAAATAGAATAATATTTCTTTGCATGATAAATATCATAAAGTGGATATGTTTTACGTGTCTAATCATTTCTGGTGTAGTGTATGAAGCGCCCATGAAGCACGCCTCTCCTGACTAAGCAATAAGTTAGTCTAAGATAATGTAAGTAGCTTTAGGAGTAATAAAATAGACATCATAACGAATACTCGTTGTTTGACTAACACTTCTTCTATTTTTCTTCTATTATGGGATACTGATTACTGATTCTGATAATGCACTGGGACATTAGTTGGCAAGGAAGCATACTGGCTGCCTGATGGTAAAGTAACTACCGTAGAATAAAGATGATTGCAACCTTTCTAACCCTATCGACTCGGTGGAGCTCTGGCAACCTTGAACACCGACAAGAACACACCACTACTAAAATGTAGTGTTATTTGACTTTAGTCAAACCTACTTCTATTATCAATACTGGCTAAAGATGTTTAGAGTCATTAAGAAATGTAAGCATACATTTTCCTTTCCCTACACGGAACTAAGCTTACGCGGCGCCGTTAGGAAAAACTGACCAACAGTGAGACACATCTACTTATATGTAAAAGGTTTGTTTATTTTGTTATTGATCTTAATCCACTAACACTATCTTAATTGAAACCAACTTCAAGTCTATGACCTACATAAGTGGCCAATTACGTAATGACTCGATTGGCCGTTCAAAGTCAAATAATATATTCGTTGCATAAAATAATCGTTTTCATAACATTATCAATTCACTTTACACCAACTAGTTTTGCTGCATTTTTGTGTTCAATTGACATGGATTTCGCTAATGGAAGGACGTACTTAATATAATTTAAAAGAAACAAAGTGACCAGTCGTAAGAGATTGAAATAAAATCAAGATATTTTTATTTGGAATCTTGTCCAGGATATATTGAAGGGAGATCAACTCATGGTCATTTTCCCTTTTCATTTACTTATAGATTGTATTATGTATTATAATAATTATACGTTGTGTACTGACCGGGATTTGCGTGGACATACAGAGCTAAAATGATATGACTATATGTGTATAATAAAATCAGATTAAAAGGTTACAGAATTAGGCTTTCTTCTATCCTGTTCCCTTTTTACTTGGGGTCGGTTCAGTATGTCGGGATGTCGACAACACTTCTAGAAGTTTTGGCATTAGATTTTCACGACCTGTCTGACCTCAACTCTCCATGAGACGTCCTGTTTTTGTCTATGGATCATAATTTCCCATTTGTAGATAAACTGTTTTTGTTGAATGAACGGACCACGTGAAAAGAAAAAGAGATAGAAGGACCACGGAAGTGAGACATTCATAAAACAGTTCTACGTATTAAGAATTTACTATAAATTATGAATAAAGCGAAAGTGACGTAATGAGGAACTCGTTAGAATGCACTTAGAAACAGAAGCTGTGTCTAAACTATTGTTATATATGTAATAATAATTGTTATTACAGTGGCGATGTGGGAAGGAATAGACAGAACAAAAAAGGGATAGAACGTGTATCGGGAGTCAATTTAGCTGAGAACGATGGGACGAAACATGGTCAAATGTGCGTAGATTAAAAACAAATCTAATGCATAAATTCTGCAGGCGCTCCAGTTTATCAAGTAGCTCCTCCGAAAGGTCTGTGTAGGAATAGAACAGAACAAAGAAGAGATAGAACGTGTAAATCCCGGCGTCGGTGAATCGGGAGCCAATTTAGCTGAGAACGATAGGATAAAACATGGTCAAATGTGCGTAGATTGAAAACAAATCTAATGCATAAATTCGTAGCATTAGCGTAGTTCAAAATAGTAAATTTTTGTACTAATCGGCAGGAAATTCTGAAATCGGTTCAGTGAACTATTCGCAGCAAAATTCAGATTTCATTTGAAGTCGCCAATTCAGACCCTGGTCCAAAACTACACCTAGTTTCTTCACGATTTTGGCAAAGGGAATAATGGTACCACTGAAATCAACTGATGGCAATAAACTGGAATCAATCCTCGAAACAAAGTAAGGGCTTCCGATTATAATTGTTTAGGTCACTGTTGGTCTTGAAAGATCAGCTTAAGGTGCTTGCGTATAAATCTGATAGGATCATGAAAGTGACAGCGTGATGGAATTAATGAATATTGAAAAAAGGAGACGAGATAAGACAGCACCTTGAGGAACGATAGCTTTAATATCGCACCACTTAGAGCAGCGGTTTCCAAACATGATGTTACTACGCCTCCCATAAGAATATTTAATCCGATGTAGCCATTTTGCCGCTCTGGACAAAAGCCAAAAGCACCCCAACCCAGGATATAAAGTGCGGAGATTCGAAAGTAGACTACTAACACAACAAGTTAGTATGAGAAAATTTTAATTTAGACTAGTTTGCTACCAGTTTGGAAAACGCTTACTTAGAGAATGAATCCTCAATGCGTATGCGCTGCCGACGTACGTTACGACGTATGTTATATACAGGGTGTAAAAGACATGAACAGTCAAACGAGAACCATGTATTCTGCTCACCATCATAACATTTTTTTTTCTTTAGACTATACCTGGGAAATTGATAGTTACGATTTTATTGAAGGTCAAAGTCATAATTTTTTTTTTCATTTTTTTATGAAAACGTATTCTATACGTTATTTCTTAATTATTGTCCAAAGAAACATTATCATTTTTTTTAGTATTTCATAACAACAAATGGCTTTAAAACGTTAGCGTTCAAGGTAGCTCACTCGATGCGCACGGACACTAACGAACGGGGTCGCCGTCTGGCAAAACTATCGCGGTTTTGCGAGTTGCGTGCGAGTTGAGCCCTTTACATTACGCGGTACAATTTACAATTTTTTTAACACCAAAAAATAAACTTCATTTCCCAGCAATTTTTTTTTTGAAATATGTCTTATTTTGATGTATAGAATACATGGTTCTCGTTTGACTGTTCATGTCTTTTACACCCAGTATGTATACGTCGTTCTCGGTGGTAGTTAGATCTTAACTATTATTAACATAAATTAGACCTCTAATGGTGCGGACAGCGTTATATATATGCGATTTCAGGATTAGAGCCATTAATCTTTCGTCAGATCAGTACCACCTTTTCTTGCAGTATTGCAGATTTGCTCAGTTGTCGTCAAAAATGTAATACTTAGTGCAGTAGGAATAAAGGCGTTAATGAAATGAAATTTAATAAAGGTCTTAAACTCCACTGCACTTAGAGATCTGATGGTGGTACACAGATGTACATGGAGTTAGCACTAACAATGTGTCTGGAGTATCAGCAGATCTTAACGTCGTATTAACTGCCTCATGGTGTGTCCGCTTGATTTATATAAGGAACTTTGTTTGGTTTAAGTCAAGGGATTATAACGATAATGATTACTCTTATTAATAATATAAATCCATGCTTTTTGTAAAACTGTGCCACTGACGTCCAGTTCTTTATACAAACTAATAATTACTGTCCATCATAATTAATCACGTAATAAGTTACAATGCTAACAGTCAAAAGAAATAAATAAATAACGTATTGAAAAGTAAGGTTTCAAAAAACTCTTCATATTATAATAAATATTTAAACTTACCTACTTATTACCAAGTAAAATAATGTATCCGAAACTGAACAAAGTTTAGCTTTATGGTGTAATAAATTTTGTTTTATGAATCATGGTATCGTTTGTGTGTTGTTTTAATGTTTTGTAATTTAACACTACTCAACCAGTCATCATCACCCAATACGTCAAATTGCTGAAAACATATACTTTCTACATAATAGAACAGATACACATAAAAGACGTGGAGAAGAAACAGTTACATTAACAAGAGCGGGTCCACCGGTTTAGCGCCTTTTCTAAAGCACAAGATGAAGAATTTTTCGTTATCTCAGCGAAAGATTTTAGAGATTAAATGTCTTCGAAACTGAAGCCAGGTGCGTGTAATGGTAGCACCATTCGGTGTTTGTTAAAAATTTATTAGTATACTTACTGATTTATGTATATTAAATTTCCTTTGTAATTTTTTTACAAGAGATGGAAAGACTGACATTGATATTGAGCAATGAAGGAAAGTTGGAAATATGATCAATGGGGCTTTGCACGCTTTTCTGACCAGTCATAAGATGTCTATAGGATATGTGGTCCCAATACTGTTGTAGGGTAGTGAAAGTTCGGTGGAAATAATTTGGTCAACCTCTTGTAACTTGAAGCCTACTTTACAAGGCGCCACATGAGCGTATCGCTATCCTGCAGCTGACGTGAAGCGGCTATCCTTGCGTCATTCGTCTTAAGTAACGTCCACAGGCGGATTTAGATACCGCTGGAATGTCGACCAGAACTGCGATTATGCGCTATCTTTAGCGGTTGGTAGCCGACCACTTTTGTTCTGGTTTTATTAAATTTCTATCCGCATTTGATGTTATGGCAGTATTAAAATCAAAAAGAACTCGGGAAAACTCTAGGGTTGATGTCTCCTTTATGTAGGCTGACAAACTATCAACATTTTATGGCTTTTGGGATCATGAGATGAGCGTGATAGTATGAATATACCCAAATCATATTAATCAGTGTTCTGACTTAATCGAATCAAAACTAACGATAGATACTATTTATATTCAAGTAAATCCTTAAAATTCAAGGACTCCAATTCAGCAATACAATACAGTATAAATTATATGTATGTTAAATAATTCTTCTTCTATTTGTGTGCTGAATAAATATTTATTCTATTCTATTCTAAATGTTAGGCGACAGGCTGGCAACCTGTCACTATTGGAGGCACTGCATGATTCTGCCAAACGTGACCTTATGTATAACTGAATGTTACTTACTTTAGCCCTGTGATGCCGGCGGAGTAGAATACCATCCTCCAATGGGTGTCGTAGGTCAGCAAAGGGGTTTTGATCACCTTATACTCCGTCCACTAATCCGATTTGGGCTAGCGTGGTGGACTACTGCCTAAACCTCCTTCAAAGGCCTTGTGTCCTAGCAGTGGGTCGTTAAAGGTCTGCTCAACCCTTTTTGGGATTACGAGTGTGATTTTATACATACATCAGTCACGTCTTTTTCCCATAGCGGTAGGCAGAGATCAGGAACTTGTTTCCACTTGCTAGGATCCTTACACATTTCTTTCACATTGTCGGCGGATTCTAGTACTTTTGATCTGGCACTTTTTCAAGACTTCTTCGATTTGATCGACAAACGACCGCCTAGGTTTTCCTTGTCCCACATCTCCGTTCACTTCTGATTTATATAATCGGATCAGTGGCGGATTTACCAGTAGGCTGAGTAGGCTGGAGTCTAGAGCGGCAGATTGTAAGGGTCGGCAAATTTGACCCAAATTTTGAAAAAAGATCCCCGAAATAAAGGGAAAAAAGCTGACGTAGTGAGGGAGATAGAGCACAATAAAGTTGCAAATGTAATTAATATGATTGTGAACTAGGCATATGCTCGACGGAACTAGGTTATCGAATTTCAGAAGTACCTAGAGGTGGCAAAAATTGATTAGCCTACTGGCGGCAAAAATTGATTAGCCTATTGGTGGTAATTTTGTACATCCGCCTCTGAATCGGATATTCGGAAAGGATATTCGTTGATTTGGAGCTCAAAATGAGCGAATATCCTTTTCGTCAATCTACTGCCACACATTTTTTCTACATAGCCAAACCATTTTAGCACCCCTTTCTCAACTCTTACACTGCTGAACCACTTTCGGGATTACGAGTGTGATTTTATGTAAGTGTATGTAAATGGCAGTTTTTTCCACCAAAAGCTTATTAGACACACGGTGAAAATTAAAGCGTCCGTTCAACAAAAATACTTTTTACTCGATCAATTACAGAATGAGCTATTGTTTTCTCGGCCTTAGAAGCGGCCCATAAAATTTCTACCAGCAGTGGTATAAGTTCAAAGTCAACTGTGGCTTAGTGGTTTGTGGTAGATTGCAGCCTCAGACGAATAATTCTAATTGCAGCCGTCTTTGTGAAAATAATTAAATGAGGATTTTTATAAATCAGACGCCACAAGACTAGATGGCACCACTGAAACAAGAGGTCTTGGTGTCAATACACTAAAGAAATTCCCGCTCTAATGGCGTCATGTAATTGGCAAATGAAGGTTTATTAATAAAATCTTGTCAGGTGGATCTTATATGTGACAGTGCTGGACCTGGCCTGGCATATACTATTTTTTAGAAAAAAGCTTCGGTTATAGCAAAGATACATTTTTAAAAGTATTTTGTAGATCTCTGGCTGGCGAATTTTTTTAGAAAACCCTTACTGTACAGTTTCTTAACAACTATCCCAGCTTCGGTTATAGCAAAGACTATAAGTATAGTCTCCTTTGCTGGTTTTTAACATTATTAAAAGACCTGTTTAACTGTTACTCCCAGATCAATTACCTTAACGTCACAAAATTATAATACTAAAAATGGCGAACGTACTTCGAATACAAAATCTGTTATTTGCTGCAATCTTCTGTGAGCTGGCGACAAAGACATGACAACGCTTTTTAAGGCGGCGTGGTACCTAGCATTAGTTAAAAATATTAAGAGCGTAAATTTTGAAAAAAAAAAATACTAGTGAAGCTAGACTACTTACATAACAAATCGGCATGAGAATATTTTACAATTTGTGCATTTTAGTATATTAAAAAAAGCTTTAAAATATAAATGTTTTTTTGAGGTCGGTCCCTAATACAAGTGACAACGTTTATTCCAAATATTCAGGTTGGCAGTTTGAAGGCAGTTTTTTTTATTATAAATAAATATTTTTTTGCTTTTTAGTGTTTTACGTATATAAATTTTCAGGAAACTATCTCGAGATCTTTTAGACACAGGTGATAAGATTACGATATCATCGATGCCAATTAAATAGGCATTATTAGGGATAACTCAAAAACTACTCGTCAGATGTGACAAGCACCAGCTTCCAAAGGTCGAATCTTCAAAATCGGTACACCCAGTAAAGAGTTATGAGATAACAAACATAAAAAAACATACACTCGAATTAATACCTCCTCCTTTTGGAAGTCAATTGAAAATAGGTCTTACCAAATATAAAAAGTGATGTAGTTTGGAAACTACTGGAGTTATTTTCGTAAAATTTTATTCATTTTGTAAATAATTTCATTTAAGTATTACATATTCATAATGAGAAAAGCATCTTGTTAAGAAAAATCAACGCTTTTTTTGTTTTCTGTGTATTTTGTGGGTGTGCTAGAAATAAAAATACTTTAATTTCAGACTATTAGTTGTTGTCCATATTTTTTTAGTAACAAATTTTATCTTAATCTATGTTAGTAAATTATAAGACAGTCATTCTTCATTTATAAAATAGCCATATTATTATTAGATCAAATTTCATTTTTCTTTATGATTCTTAAATTAAATTGAATTGAATTTACATTATATATTATACAGGTTGTCCCAAAAAATTGTGTAGAGCTGAAGCTCAGAGATAGAATTTGTTTGACTAGTCTTATATTCTGCTATGTGAGAAAAAAATCAAGGCTGCATCTATGGTTACCTCATCATTGTGTACAAAAATGTCTTGAAAGTCAGAAACTACTAAAAAAAACTTTAAAAAGTTATAACTCCAAAACTCCAAAAAATCGAAGAACATACATAGGGGTTATTCGGGTTTGTCTAGGGCTTCTCTATCTATGGGCTTCAGCTTTACACTATTTTTTGGGACACTGTATAATAAATAATGGAAAATCAGTTCAATATAATTTAAGAATAATAAAGAAAAAAACTTATTATTAATAATTATTTTTTGCAATTCAGGCGTGGGAATTGCGGGAGGCTCCACTCCCTATGAACAAGGTCGCCAGCAGTTGTCATCGCCTTAACAGAATGAGTTTATCTTGTCCGAAATATAACACAGTAAGTCCTAAGTATAGTAATCTAGAGTGTTAACGGGGTCTGTTATAATCTTGAAACTCGGTGGAAACAGATATAAACTTAAGTGTTTAATGATCTAAGTAATTCTAGGTCAGGCTTGAATTAAGAGTAATACCATATTAAGTTCTTAGGCGCATTTAACAGCTATAAATCTAATCACCGGTAATTATGACGGTGCTGGATTACAGGTGAAGTTGGAAAGCTTTCGTATGGTTGGTTCAATGGAAATAATCAGTGGGACTTTGGACGATCGAGCAAATAGAACTTTATGTTGAAGTCATCGTGCGATTAGAACGCATCATATCATCGTACGATCGAAAAATGAAGCAAGGAAAGGTGTGACAAAGTTTATAAATCAACATGGGTATTTTTCGTATGGTTTATCAGGGCACTGATTACAAACACAACAGCGCTTTTAAAATCCAACGTGGCGGACGTGAAATATAGGTTCCATTATAAGAATAAACTGACTGAGTGACTGACCGATATAACAAAACAAAACACAGCTCAAACCGTTGGGTCTAAAGATTACAAATTTAGTACATAGGTTCTTAATGAGGTCTGGGGGTGCACTGATAAAGATTTTTTCAAAATTCAACAAGGGAAATGGAGTAACAAAGTCATCATCGGTATTTTGTCGTCTTTATCGAAGATAAAACTATGAAACTTTGGATTTAGGCACTTGATAAGAAATAAATACTTATTATTTATTCTAGCTGAAATCTATTTATATTATACGTATAAGTATATATTGAAAATATGTATTGATTAGTAATAAATTAAGTCCCCAATAAAATTAAAATGTTTTCCAAGTAACGTACGTGGACAAAGTTGCGGTTTTGCCCGCAACTTTGGTAGTTATTGATACATTTATATCTATAGCAACATTTCTGCACAAACACTGCAGTTGATTTGACAGAGTACTAAACTGTTAATATACTTCTGATACTGTTTATTGATGTGTAGGCATCTTGCTGCCACAAAGTGTACAATGTTCTCATAATACTGAATCTATGACTATGAAAATGTTTGAATTTTTAAACATCATATTAATATGTTTTGAACATAATTCTTTAGGTTGGCTGGAAGAGATGTCTTTTAGAGATAACTCACCTTTGTACAAGTCTTTCTTTGTATATGTTATGACTATTTTATGTGTGCATTAAAGGATTTTATAATATGGTCATGTTTATCACAAAATCAATGCCGCTCTTAAGACTACGTATCCTAGTCGAGATGTACTGAGCTTAATTCAGCAGGTTTATTAATTACAACATAATCGCAAACGAGTGGAAACTCCTTCTTAAATCCGCAAGTGACCTACTCCAGTTCAAGACCACAAGTGAATAGTTGTTTTTTTTTATATTGAAACAATCATTACCTTATGCAACAAGTATTTGGACTTCTTTGTTTGTGTATCACTCTATATTAAAGATGCAATGTTAAAAATATATAAATTTAAAATTTTAAACTCGCTAAAGCATGAGTAGTAAGTCCTTCTTGGGAATGGAATAAGATTTTGTATTAAATTCCCAGTTCCCTATTATGAAATTGACTGAGAATATGTTCATATAGAATAAAAATATTTCTATTTCTACAAATATTATGAAGAATAAATAAATTACTGTCAAATATTTCACGGTAAAAATCGAGAACAGCTGGAACGATTTTGCTAATTTTGGTTTTGAAATATTTGTGGAAGTCCAGGGAAAGTTTGAACGGTCAGAAAATATGGAAAAATTGCGTGGAAAATTATTTCTTACCAAGATGCTTTTCCCATATGAATGTTTACATAATAAAATTATCTAACTTACAAGATGAATAAAGTTTCATGAAAACACTAATGATGTCACTTTTTACTTTCTCGTATACGTAGTAAGTATAGAAAGTCTTGTAATCAGTGAACGCATACTATGCGTTCGAAAAATTCGACCTTGAGATTTTGACTGATTTACACGTTTTGGACCTCCTTGACTCCAAAAATACCGTTTTGAAAATTATGTCTGTGTGTGTGCCTGTGCGTTAGCACGACAACTCGAGCACGGTAAGTGACTCGAGTATGCTTTAACTTATTGCAACCAAATTTAAAATGCATGCATGACATCAAAATATAATTTTTCTATCAACTTTTGAGTCGTTTCCGGTATACTTACGAGAAAGTCAAGGGAGACCACTCCCGATTTTTATTTTGGTAAGACCTATTTTGAAGATTTTTTAAACGTGCAAATTTTTAAAATTTCTCATAATAATTTGTTGTTTAAGAAGCCCAGTTCAAAATTTACCCTCTTGCGCGTGATGACATTACTCATAGTCGTCGCCTTAAATAATAGTACTTAATAGGATTGGGACCTCATGCCTCTGCCTACTCGATTATAAAAGAAAGAACTTTCAATGGTACTCCTATACTGCTACTACCTACTACTATAGTATTATACTATCTGTGCTGCTACACAACAGTAGGCCATTTTGTAAATTTAATTGTAACCAGCGTAATGTTTGATGCAGACAGTTGCGTAGGGCGTGCCCTTTAAGAGATAGCTCACGACATGCGCACGCGCCTCTATATTGTACTTTATGCAGGGTTGAAATAAGAAGTTACGCACTTGTTTTTAAGTTAACTTAATTTTTACTTTCGTATACGTAGTAAAGAGGAAGTCTTGTAATCGTTAAAAAAATTCGACCTCGAGATTTTGACGGATTTATACGTTTTGGACCTACCTGAGTTCAAAAACCCCGTTTTTGGAATTATGTCTCACTGTGTGCGCGTTAGAACGATAACTCGAGTATGCTTTAACTTATTATGAGTTGTAAAAACATGTATTGAGAGTCTCCAGATTTGGGTCAATCTACCGTACAATTGTCTGTTACTTTAAGTACATTTTCACTTGACATAGGCGAAATGTGTAATCTTTATGCGTCGCGATCACTAATTTAAAAGAAGAATAAGAAGAAGTTACATACCGATCTTGGAAAGCAATTGCCATTTGCTCGGTTTCAATAACGTATCTATCTACAATTTTTGGTTTGTATAGTGATATTCAATCGAAATTACGAAAAAAAATTTTTTTTTTCCAGCAATTCGATATATCTCCAAATCTACTAAGATTTTTTTTTTTATAACATTTTTATTTTATCTAAAATTAAGATCACGGTTCCTAAGAGAGATTTTCTCTATGTCTTATAGTTTAGAATTTCCCCATACCGACCCGAAAAAAAAACTCAACTTGTATAATAAGAAATAGTATAATGAGATACATAATGTTTATTTGTATGTACAAAAGCCTTACGCAGATGATTTACAAGTTCACTCTCAAACTCCCGTACAACAAAAACAGCTTCCGTACCGTATTCAAATTAACAGTTCCGTATCAATAACTATAATTAATTGTGCCTGACAACCCTAGGGCTAGCTTAAGGGCACTACTAACTATCCACAACGCTGCCTCTCAGAATAACTGTGAATGATTTACAGTGTGTTCGAGCCCCAAGGCACAGATTTCATTGGGCCAGTAGACTTTCAAATTAATGACTCCTTGCATTTATTTTGCAATGAAGCAAGACAAATACCCTTTTGATTCATGTTTTTGTGATAGCGTATAAGTCCGGTAATTTGTTGAGGATTCCGGCTGCGCCTGAGCCTTGAATCTCATAAATGTGTAATGATGGGAATGAATAATAGTGGTTTTGGATTAGCAAAACAAGCAACTTTTCCCTTAGTCGGTCGTAAGTCATTAAAAAGCTCAAAGTGATTTTTTTCACGTTTATTTAAACTAAGTATGATAGTTTATACAAAATTCAATCGTGACAAGCAAAATCATTATTTGTTCAACAAGTTAGCAAAGGTATTTTTTGCTGCGACTGAGTCTTTCGTCTCCAATTGAGCACAAGCTAAGGTATGCCTAATAATATTAATCAATGAACCAACTTTTGGTTTCCCATAAAGCTATACCTGGTAATATGTGCCATGTAGTTCCTAATTATAAGAACAGGTTGCCAGCCTGTGGTCTATATAAAAGGGCATTAAATCCAAAGAAAAACACAAGTGAACCAATAAAACAAAAGTCAACAAACAACCATGACTCAGTAGTCCGAGTGTACAACAACTTAAAAGTGTTAAAACTACAAAATTGAAAATTTCATGTTACCCCCAACATTTTATAGCTAAGAACCATCTCGATCACGTCATCATCATCATCATCATCAACAGCTCATATAATGTCCCCACCGAGGGGCTCGAGCCTACCCCACATTAGGGGCGATTAGGCCTTAATCAACCACGCTGGCCAAGTGCGGGTTGGTCGACTTCACATACAACCTAAGAATTTCTTTATAGGCGTGTGCAGGTTTCCTCGCGATGTTTTCCTTCACCGTAAAAGCGTCGATTAAACGTACATATGATTTCAAAATTTGAAAACACATTGGTACGTGGCGGGGATAGAACCAATGCCTCCCGGGTGGGAGACGACGCTCTTACGCACTACGCCACCGACGCTTTCAATCACGTCAGCTTTAAACAAAAAGACTGCATCATAATTGGTCCCTTCATTTAGGAGCAACGATGCCACAGACAACACACAGACACACAGACCGGTGAAACTTATAACACCCCTCTTTTTGCGTCGGGGGTTAAAAACTAAAAGAGAATGTTCAATACTCGTAATACAGATACTCCTCAGCAAAGTTATCACGATAAAGCATGTGGCATTTTTTTATTTGCACGAACTATCGTGCAATAATCCAAGATGGCCGAAATCATTTCCAGACGTGTAAATTGCTTAGTATTATTATCCTCTTTGCGTTTAACTATGGTTAAGAAAGTAAACAGAAATATGTGTTTAATGAATGTCGATCCTTTACAGCCATTGGTGGCTCCCACAGTAAAATATAATTGTAAATTTCCACAACATGCCAATAAAAGCCATAATAAAATGTTTTAATTAATTGATAACGCCTCATACATTTTCACCATCATTTTATAAGTACCGTTTCCTGCTTCGCATTAAGTGGAGAAATGCATATACACGTAATTATATACTCAATCTTACTTAACTGTAAGTTAAAACCAGTAAGATTTATGAAATATTAAACTTCAAAGATTTTCTGAAAAGGTGATTGACAGAGTTTGAACGAAATGTTGCCCAAACACGAGAATACTTCTAATTTTTTCTACAAAGTAATAGATACAAAAATATACGCTCGCGAAGTTACTAAATAGTTACAAGTCTTATTTTCATATATAATGACTGATTTTAACGCTATTTGCAGAAAATTATGTGCTTTTAGTAATAATGTAACCCTTTGTTTCTTTTAAGTATTATAATTTCAGTTTTTCATTTAAAAAATAAACTGAATAAACAGTTAAGATCTATTGTCCGTAAAAAACCCAAAATATTCCCTAAACACTCCTTGTCTCTACTAGGATTCGAATCCGGACCTCGTGATGTGTACCCGGTGCTACCGACTACTTTACGACGCTAAAAATACAAGTTTAAACACGACCACACTGATGACTATCAGTTCAAAATCAAGAATCACAAATTGCCAACTCAGTCCTTGCTTCCAACAAAAGACTTCTTTCATAAACTCTGGTGCTTTTATTTCTTTCAGATGTGTTTTGCTCGGAATATGACATTGGACTCAAATCCAATTTGGGATACAGTGAAATGGGATTGCAGAATATCACAGTCACTAACGAAAACGAATTTATCTTGAGG
Organism: Elophila nymphaeata; assembly: GCA_955850985.1. Classification (NCBI taxonomy): domain Eukaryota; kingdom Metazoa; phylum Arthropoda; class Insecta; order Lepidoptera; family Crambidae; genus Elophila; species Elophila nymphaeata. Next base: position 17,645,575 of record OY039087.1, read on the forward strand.
AGTACCAAATTAAAAGTCCCAGTAAACATAACTGAGTATTTTGCCCAAGTGGTAGATAATGGTATTAATAAAATTTATTACATTGCTAGATATCTTCAAAGAAAACTCGATGTAAACGACGATTTGACTTATGTAATGAAACGAGTAGTAAAAAACTATGCAAAGAGATTCAACTTTTACGTAAGCTATGCCTTAAAAGACGAAATTAAATGTGACATTGATAAGGAATATTTTTTCTTAGATCTAATAACATTATCTAATATGATAATGCATAGCGACGCTAAAATGCTACTTAACACTGTTGTTGAGAAAAAATCAGGCAATATTACAAATGACGAAGTAAAAATACTAAGTGAAAGAATTTACAAGGACCACGTTGATCATATGCGAGAAGAAATGAACTTTTTATGCGAAAAAATTAATATTTGCAAACGTTACCCTGGCTTTTCCGAACATTTAGCTGAGTTAGTGAGCGAAGTATTAAAGCTAAGTGATGAAAAATTGAACCATCTAATAAAAGCAATAAGAATTAAACTTAAAGATAGATCGAACTTTTTTAAATCGTTTATCAAGGAGCACGTAGCTGATATGATTGGAGCCGAGCTTAAAGCTTTATCGTTACATCTAAATAATATCAAGGAATTTTTGTCAGGAGTACAATCGACTATTGCGCTAAGATATAAGTTATTTAAAAAAGTTGAGCCTGAATTGAAAATGAAATCCAAAGCGATTCGTTTATTGTTGGATATCATTGATAAAACATTCGACTTGGAAAGTGATGAATTAACTGCTATTACTTTTGATTCAACGGTGAAAGCAATAAGAGCTTGGAAAATGGGAATGACAGAGGATATTGATATGGCTTTAAAATTGTTTTTTGAGCATGTAGTTGGTGTGTTGAAGAATAATTGGAATTTGAGGACGAGAGAAGAAGTAATGACGTTGACGGAAGTAATTATGTTGAGTAAATCAGATGATGCGTTGTTATTAGACTTATTTGACAATGGGTCTGCGTTTTTGAAAATTCCTAGTAAATCTTTTGAGTAGGAAATCTTCTTAATTTTAGAATAATATGTTCTTACTTATCTGCTTACTTCAATAGTTTATTACTTGTAATTAGAAACATGAAAGTGAAAATTCAGTACCTGCATGTTGAAAGTTGACGAATACTAACCAAATCATATCAATTAACATTACTAGGTTTCCAAATGCGCTTAGTAAAATGTATTCCTATTTTCGAATATGGTTCGCAAAAAAGTTCATCGGTCATGTAAATCATATTTTATTTCATCATGATTTTGACCTTGCTAGAATGCCTGAAGACTATCTAGTCTTACTGCTTATTCTACCTGCTTATTCAGTGTCCTACCAGTAATGACCTATGCAGCGGAAACGTAGTCACTTACTAGAAGATTAGTTCACAAATTTAAATGGCTCAGCGTGTTATGGAGAGGGTTATGCTTGGTATCTCGTTAAAAGACAGGGTACGTAACGAGCACATTCGTCACTGAACGAAATTTATCGACATAGCCCAAAGAATTAGAACGCTGAAGTGGCAATGGGCTGGTCATGTCTGCTGGAGAACCGACAACCGTTGGAGCAGACGAATCCTGGAGTGGATACCACGTACAGGCAAGAGTTGTGTAGGGCGCCCTGCGATCCGTTGTTGGTCTGATGACCTTAGGAGGACTGCTGGCAGAGGCTCGCAGAGGGATGCGGGAAGCCCAGGATAGAAAACGATAGCGTGACATGACGGAGGCCTACGTTCAGCAGTGGCTGCTGATTTGACTTGACTTTAATTCTTTATCGAGATTATATATATTTCATAAGAGAAATCATCTGTTTAAAAAAATTAATAAATGAATTTACGAACTGGTGTTTTTTTTCTACACAATAACTCTTCTCTGTCAAAACTATTGCTTTTATTTTATTCCGATTAAGTCCTTTCCCCACCTAACAGATTTTTTAAGCTGTACCGTTGTCGATGTATGATGATTATCAAAACTAATGTGTAATGTACACAGTAATGATATTTTCATATACTTAGTAAATAGTTTCTTCAGATAATAATAGTGGTGTATTTGTATAGTACTACTTTTTTCGGTAAGTCACAGATCTTTGACCTATTTAGAATATAATAGATGAGAATAAAACATTTTAAGTGCATTGCACGATGGGCAACCTTCAACCTCTTCCAGGTAACTTTAGGATGAATAGGAATTTTGCATAAAATAAAAAGTGTCGTTTAAGTAAAAGATCTTTGTAATATTGAAGCAAGCTTATACAAAGTAGAGATTAGTATTCTGATCTCTTTCCTTTTTTACCCAACTATGGCGAAGGCAAAAGGAAGGGTTATGACTTTAGTAGTATATGTAGGTATGTATATTTGTATTTACGTATGTTACAATCGATTATCGTCCGGGTAACATACGCTATTTTTACCGACATAAACAATAGGTTGTTACCACAATTTTGACCAATTTCGTTCCTTACTTTTTCCGTGTAGGTGTGTGATGGCTAGTACACTTTGTATTGCATTCTTGCCTTCCGGTTTTATGGTCTTTTCTAGATAGCAAAGAACGACCGGCTAGTGTGGGGCCACGCTGAGGGAGCAACATACAATTTTCGAACGATCGTCACGTGTATCGAATAAGTCCGTAAATTTTGATAAAATATACATATAAAACTAGACTATTTACACACAACAAATTAGTATGCGAATATTTCAAAATTTGTACATTTCTCTAAAAAGTAAAAAAATAATCAGCCCTTTAACTTCGTTTAAAGAACTTCCTTATTATTTTTATAGGACGAACGTCCCCATGTCGGGGGACCGACGCGTATTGTTTTGTTGTAGATAAGTATGTGTTTTTATTTTAATAGTTAGTGCCGACCGTACATTCTTGAAATGGATACGTGTGGGGTGCCGCCATCGAAGCCATATTAAAGTCAAATGACGTGATTGAAGTAGATACAGTGGTTAATCCTACCAATCGGAATCAAGCAAGCCCAGTCCTTGACCAGATTTTACGGTCCGCTGAAGTACTGCCGATTAGCCGGGACCACACCGCACGATCCAGCGCGCTCCGATCGCGCATGGCAGCAGCGTGAAAAGCGCGCGCGGTGTGAACGTGCCGCGCGTGATCCTTGGCCGTTTCAATGCGTGGCCTTCAAAGACTAAATAGTCTTTGAGAAGGCCACGCGTTGAAGCGCGACCCGGTCTACACACTTCGCGCTATACCCGGTACAGATACGTGCCGGGGCGTTCTCCCCACCTCCTCCACGACACGACGCGTCCGAGCCCAGGGCCGAGCCTTTAGTGTGGCCCCACACTGGCCGGTCGTTCTTTACTACCTAGAAAAGACCATAAAACCGGAAAGTAAGAATGCAATACAAAATGTACTACCCATCACACACCTACCGGTGTGAAACGGAAAGAACGCCCGGTAAGCAAGCAACGGGACCACGCCCCTCGGCGATTTTGCTTCATTCAGTACGCCGGTAGCTGTGCTTCTGCGTTGACTCATTGCAGAGTTCTGAAAAATGGCGGGATCGACAATATGGGATATACGGTTGTCCTTTTTTACACACTTTAAAAAAGGGCATGAGTTCATCATCGTCCATTACGATTTTTTACGTATTATTACAAAGGTACACGAGTACCTCTCTCGGTAAGCGCTAGACTACGACAAGACCGGCCACTGGTGAGTGTGTTATACAACGCTAGACGCACCCTCGGGCGCGTCGCTCCCTTCCGATTCGGACGCCCTAGGGACGCTAGGCGAGTGAGAGACTCCCCATGGGGGAGATGCTCGGTCGCCCAGTAATCCCCTAGGAACCGCTGACTTACAGGCTTACTTACGGTGACGCAGAAAATGTTATCAGGTGGTTATCAGCGACAATCTGCAGTAGACAGTAAAAAAAAAATTGTAGCGCGCGCTCCTTGCCGCGCCTGAACCGTGTGTTGGCGGTTTTTTAACCAAGATCAAAGATCAAAGATGCATGTAGCGCACTGTGTGAACGCTTCTGTAGATCGTGCGATCAGTCAAACTAGGAATCTCTCAAAGTCGCTGTTTAATATACATTTTTTAAAAATAAAAAACCCTTATAGGTAGGTTCTTATTTACCTCGACAAATCGACGCCGCTGTTGTACGAAGCCTCCATATCGAACAATGAGTTCTGCTGAACTGAATAACACGGATCGCCCGTGGATCGCTGCAGCGTTTCAGTTATCGCAAGTTTTATCATACAATGAAACAATGAAACAATTTTATTGTGAACATAAATTTGGGTACATAATGAGCAGAAAACATAGCTAAAATATTAGATTCACCAAATTTTACCATTATAGGTGTATTCACATTGTAATATCTACTTAAATATAACATTTAATATAATAAAAATTTATGAGCAAAAGAACAGGTGATCAGTAATATTGCAAATATTCTTTTAAACTGTAGAAGCACTTGTCTAATAACCATTTTTTAATTATTCTTTTGAACTTATTTAGTTTAAATTTGTCGTCCTTGAAAGAATCTGGTAATTTATTAAATATTATAATACACATATTAAAAGAATTCCGCGAGGCTATGGCCAACTGTGTAGGAGGTTTATGTAATTTAAAATGATATTGTGAACGAACCTTTCTGATAGTTGCTTCCTGCCTAGTTTGGAAAAGATTTTTATGCTTAAGAGCGTTTACGCGTATTTTGCGAAAATCGGCACTTTTTGAGCTTCTTAATTTCCATGAATTCTTATTCTACCAATATACATTTTATAAAAACTACTAGATAATATTCTTTCGCAAAAAGTTGTAAAGGAAAATATTTCATTTAATTCTTTATTCATAAATTATAACAAAATATCTTAACAGCATTTTTAAAATTTTACGTTTAGATGCAATTTCGAAGCCCTTAATATCCGAAAAGGCTAATATTACAATGAAATAAAAAAATACTGTGTAACTGACAATATCCTGAACAAAATAGTTGTAAAGGAAAAAAATTAAATTTCATAGAATTACTAATTTTAAAAAAATCAAATTACACTGCAAGTATTACGAAAATACGATTTGGAAAATTGCTATTTCTAACAATTTATATCCCTTATTTGAAGAAACGAATGATGTAATTTAAAAGAAGAATATATACTCTAAATTTTGGTATAAAAATGATATCTGAATAAACTATAATATATTTATAACAATTTTTTAAAAATCAGTATAAAACAGTCCGCGCAATCGCTTTCAAATCAGTCGCCCATGAGGCTTGTCGGAGAGAGGTCACGTCGCTCGGTGCATACACTACTTTATCTACACTCATACATAAATTCAAATAAAACAACAGAAAAGACAAATGTATGGGTTAGATCCCTTTGCCTTCCCGAGTATTTAAGAAAAATAACTGTATCATAATGAGTCGAACCGGTGTTATAATGGTCATTATGTTACAAGTTGTTTTGTTTAATTTTAATTTTGATTATCTGTATTAAAAAGTATGTCATTTTATGTTCACCTTTGATATCGTAATTCGAATATTATGACATGAGTGTAGATAAAGTAGTTTATGTATTGCACATAATTAGGTATTAAAACACTTGCGGGATATTATTAAAAAACTCGCCAAGGGTCGTTTTTTAAAACCCCGCTCGTGTTTTAATAAACCCTATTACGTGACAGTAACATAAACTACTATACCCATGTACTATGGTGTAACAATATGATAGGTGCGACAAGGGTGGCCGGTGGCCACCAGATGTTATTATTACTTACATAAATATTCAAAATTTAATTCATATTAAATGTGTAACCGTTAATTTTCCAAAGTATTCAATTTAAATAACTTGTATTATATATTTAATTTCATTTTGTGAAAAAGTATCAATTTATTTGTGTGCTCTGTACCTGGACGGCAGCGCGAGTAATGCGAGAGGGAATGACCTCACAACGTGTAAATACCTAAACTTGGAGTCTGCCGTACGGCGTAAACGCTCTTAAATACAAATACACATATTTCAAATATGTACAAACATGGTGTTGTGAATTGATCTATCCCAATATAATCTGTAGCTAAATAAGTATATGTAATCTGTGGGTGTCACTTGTTTGACTTGCTTCCGGTGATGTACTTCTTGTCTTGTCTTGATGGATGTTGTAAAACGTTCTTAATAATATACATAATTTAGTAATTACATGATGGCTTTTATTAAATAACAAAACATGGTGACAGCGGTTATAAGCATTTTTCGCATTTGAGCATTAAAAGAAGTATTTTGTATAGAAATTTGGATAGATTAACCTGGATGAAAAATTTGAAGAGTTTATCAAAGATGGAAGGAAAATATGGAAATGCAAGCTCATTGAGATTAATGGATTCCGGCGATATGAACATCAACTGGCTTAAATTTAAAAGACAGCTATTTAGTTATTTGGATGCTTATGCATCCACAAGTGATGACAAGCAAAAAATTGGGATTTTACTTCATCATGGCGGAGATTTGTGCCAAGATATTTATGAAAGTTTTGAAGAAAATTTTAAGAAAGAGGTTGATTTTATAAATGTGATAAAAAAAATTTGATGATCATTTTGTTCCAGCAAGAAACATTACTTACGAAAGATATATGTTATTTACAAGAAAACAAATAGATAATGAATCCTATGAAAATTATTTGACAGCTTTAAAAAATTTAGGAAAAACCTGTGGATTGGGTGAACTACATGACGAGTTGATTAGAGATTTATTTATATGTGGCATAAAAGACCTGAAGTTGAGAAAACAATTATTAAGTTATACAGCTTTAACTATTACAAAGGCTCTGGATATATGTAGAACACATGCGGTGATTGATGCACAAGTGTCAACTATGGAAAAGTACAGTGATCAACTTAAAATAAAAGAAGAAGCTCCAGAAATAGACCAGCTTACAAAACAAAAAGGACGGAAAAATTATCAGCAAAAAACTAAGTGTCAATATTGCGGTTTTATTCATGTGTATGGTCGTTGTCCTGCCTTTGGTAAATTATGTGCTATCTGTAAGAAGACCAACCACTTTGCTAAGCAGTGTAAATCCAAACGTAATGTGAATGAGTTAAATAATGATCAGTTAATCAACAGTGATGAGGAATTGCAGGTAAAGGACCTAAATATACATTCATTAGCTAAAACAATATCTAATACCTGGTATACAGCTTTATTAACAATTAATGGACATAACATAAAATTAAAAGTAGACACTGGTGCTCAATGTAATGTTTTAAGTCAATCTCAAATATTGCAAATAGGTTATAATTTGACAGATATTGTACCGACCAATATCAAAATCACCTCCTTTACTAATCAGATGGTGCCAGTAGTAGGAAAAATAACACTCAATTGTATATTTAGAAATCAATCACATAAATTAGAATTTTTTATTGTCAATCAAAATTGTTCAAACATTTTAGGATTATATGCTTCAGAACAATTAGGTCTTATTAAAAGGATTGAACAAATTAATGTAATTCCAATTCAATATGAGCACTTATTTGATGGACAAATTGGGTGTATACCAGAGAAGATTAAATTAGAAGTAGATCATAATGTGAAACCTGTTATTTCATCTGCTCGTAGATTACCCTATGCTCTGCTGCCAAAAATTAAAATGGAATTGGACTCCATGGTCAAAAAAGGTATTATTGAACCTGTAACGGAACCAACTGATTGGGTGAGTCAAATGGTTATTGTTCTTAAAAAGGATGGTACTTTAAGGATTTGTTTGGATCCCAGGCCGTTGAATAAGGCTTTAAAACGTGCGCATTATCCCTTTCCTACAGTGGATGAGATATCAGCTAAGTTATATGGTGCAAAGTGGTTCTGTAAACTTGATGCCCAATCTGGTTTTTGGAACTTACCTCTTGATCATGCCAGTTCTAGGCTATGTACTTTTCAGACTATTTGGGGCCGTTATTGTTTTCTAAGATTACCATTTGGTATTAGTCCGGCAGCTGAGATATTTCATAGGATTATTTATGAAACATTTGCTAAGTTACAAAATGTAGCTACATTTCAAGACGATTTAATTTTATGGGCTAACACTAAGGAAGAATTACAATCAATATTAATAAAGGTTCTTGAAGAGGCATCTAAGAACAATATTAAGTTTAATCCAAAAAAGTGTTTATTTTTTGCTAACCATGTTACATTTTTAGGACACAAATTTGGTGAAAATGGAGTTAGTATAGATGATGAAAAAATTAAAGCCATTAGAGAATTAAAACAGCCTACGGATAAAAAATCTTTACAAAGATTACTTGGTATGGTAAATTATGTATCTAAATTCATTGAAAATTTTTCAGATTTGTGCTCACCATTAAGCTAAATAAGTATATGTAATCTGTGGGTGTCACTTGTTTGACTTGCTTCCGGTGATGTACTTCTTGTCTTGTCTTGATGGATGTTGTAAAACGTTCTTAATAATATACATAATTTAGTAATTACATGATGGCTTTTATTAAATAACAAAACACATGGTAATGGTAGAATGCCATAACTCTTAAAGTACGGACGACATGAGATAATTCTTTTTAGGCCAAACATAGCCCTTCCTGGATTGGCCTAGTATTGATCCACGATCATATCAATGGCCCTGGATTCTGGATCAAGGGATCGCCGTTCCAAAATGGATCGTCCGGTCTGGACCTAGCTATTCAATATTCTGGTGTAGGTACATCTGAAAAATATGAAGGACCAAAATTTTTATTTTTATTTTATTTTATTTTATTTTATTTTGTAAGGGATAACAAACAGTTGTACAATTTATGTTACATAAAGATTTACAGAATTTTTATTACTAATTATACAACCAGCAACGTTATCCACAGATTACTATTAAAGAGTAATGTGCTATTCTATACACTAATATACTACAATATACAAAACAATAATATACAAAACTACAAAAAAAAAGATAAATATCAAATACAAAAGGTTCGTCGAGGCTCGCAGTTACAAAAAAAAGATACGTAAAAAAAAAAAAAAACAAAACAAAATGGATAACAGTAAAAAAGTAAATCTTGAGCAATAAAACTCACTACCCCACAGTGGGAAACTCACGATCGCTCCAAGCCACATCACGCCAAGCGATCACTCCAAAATAAGCTAAAATCATCCCGTGTGTTCGGAATCTCAAGTGGCTTGAGTGACGAAAAATTTTGGATATCCAAACAATCTGAGATCTATTACTCCATCGCTCCAAAACCGCGCGCTCGTGTGTAGTCGATCCCACGTCTTTTTCATGACGTGTCAGAAGTCACTGCGTAGAGTGATAGTAAATTGGAGCGACACGAATGGAGCGACCGTGTGTTTGCTCAATTTATGGATGGCATCCACATCGCGCCGATTGATAAAAATGGATCGATCGCGAATCCCCCACCCGAGGGGTTCAAGAACTTGGTGTGACAATTAGTTCATAGATGTCAGTCTTGAAGGAGGTCGTCGGGGCTGAGAAAATATCAATTTCGTGGGAACTCAAGTGTTCATTATAAGTGTTCATGATCCTATTCAGTGGGGCACGGAGGCCCGCGTTAGTATTGACATTATCGGGACAAAACGGTTTGTACGGGTACATTTCGCGGATGCGCTGAGAACCACTGGGTATTCTGATCTTGACATCACAGGTTAAATCATTACAATCATATTTATTGTGTAAGATATTATGTAAGCAAGAGATGTCAAAAAGAGTTCTCCGCTGCTCCAGACGTGGTAATGAAAATTTTTGTAATAGATTATCATAAGATAATTTACATCGAAAACATTTATAACTTACGCGCTTGAGAAATTTGCGCTGTACTGACTCTAGATCGTTTTTGTATTTGGTGTAAAATGGATTCCAGATAACAGTAGCGTATTCAAGCTGTGATCTAACTAGTGCCTTGTAAAGATGCAGGAAGGAGTCCGATTTTTTGAATTGTTGGCAGCTACGCATAATAAAACCATACATCTGATACGCTTTGGAAATGACGTGATTTATGTGTTCGTGCAAATGCAGTTCTGAGTCTAGGAGTATTCCAAGGTCACGTATAAGATTCACTTTCTCCAGTATTTTGTCATTTAGGGTGTAATTGAAATTGATAATATTTTTCTTCTTTGTAGTAGTTATGATTTTACATTTGGCAATACTTAAATACATTTTATTTCTGATGCAATAATCGCTGAATCGGTCAAGGTCGTTTTGAAGCAAGTGAGTGTCATTTGTACATCTGATTTGTTTGTAAATTTTTAAATCATCAGCATAAAGCAAGATGTTACTGTGTAAGAAGCATTTATCAATATCATTAATGAATAAAACAAATAGCAAAGGTCCCAATATAGAGCCCTGAGCTACCCCAGACGTAGCCGTTATGGCGCCAGACATATGACCGTTGATCACTACCCTCTGAGTTCTATTGACAATATAAGAGTGAAACCAGCGTAATAGGTTGCCACGTATTCCATTAAATGCTAACTTCTGCAGAAGCAGCAGATGATCCACTTTATCAAAAGCCTTGCAGAAGTCTGTGTATATAGTATCAACCTGTACGCGTTGGTCCATACTAGTAAATAAGTAGTTAGTGTACACCAAGAGGTTAGTTGTTGTCGAACGTTGTTTGACGAACCCATGCTGCTGAGGTATTATAATATTGTGTAAGTCAGCGTAAATAGCGTCATGCACTAGCCTCTCTAAGATCTTAGACACGGCAGGCAGCAGTGATATTGGACGATAGTTCGTTATATCGTCTTTTGGACCAGCTTTATGTATGGGTGTTATGTTAGCAGCTTTCCAAATATTGGGGACAACACCTTCCGATAAACACTTATTGTAAATTATAGTAAGAGGAACACTAATGCTGTTTGCAGTGAGTTTGAGAAATAGAGGTGGAATTTTGTCTGGACCTGAGCCCTTGGTGACATCTAATGATTTTAATTTTGCTTTTATTTGGTAATTAGAAAAACTTGGAATTGAAGTTAACAGGTTACTATTCATACTATCAGTGTGTCGAGAATTGACATCAAAATTAGAGGCAGTACTTGCTTCATAGACAGACCCAAAATAACAACTAAAGAGATTGCAAATTGTCGAAGGGTCATCAGACTCTTTGTGGTTATACTTCATAACGCGCGGGAAACCCCACTCATTATGTCTGTGCACAAACGCCCAAAAGTGTTTTAAGTCGTCACGTATACTATTTTCCACGGAGCAAATGTAATTATTAAAGCATTCTCCAGAATGCTTTTTGAAGCGTCTACGATACAGGGAAAATTGTTCGTAGTCTGCAATGTTTCCGAACTTTTTCCACCTAACCCAGGCTTTGTTTTTATCTTTATACATGTGTATCAGAGGCTTGGTAAACCATATGGGATATTCAGTAGATTTTTGCTGTCTAAGAGGAACATTTTTGGCAACGATTTCATAAATGTGTTCGTAAAAGATATCGACTGCTTCTTCCGCAGCCAATTCACCAAGAAGTTGGCACCAATCGATGGTTTGAATGTCATCATTAATTGCTTGGTAATTGGCCTCATGATACCGATATCTAGGCGACCTAGATTTTGTCATGCCATTTAGCACTCCATTGAAAGATACTAGTGTAAAGAATGGTGGATGGTGCTCGTCAACATTTATCAAAGGTTGAAGTATCGCTTCACACGTGCAGTCTGAAGAATTTGATATAAATAGGTCTAAGATACGACCGTTGATGTTTTTTATATTATTGAATTGAGATCCTTGAAGAAGAGAAAGATAATTTATCATGTAACTGTCTGTATCACTACTGTTGTGAGTGAGGGTTGGCACCATTCTAGAGTAGTTATCCAGTTCCCAGTTAAGAGAAGGAATATTAAAGTCTCCAGTAATGTAGAAGTTATCTACCTGATTTGATTGCAACATTGATTGTAGCGGATTAAAGAAGGATTTGTATACATCGTATGGTTGAGACGGGGGTATATAAAGACCACACACCAAATGATACTTGTTGCGCACTTTTGACGGAATCTTCAACAATACATATTCCACGTTAAGCGTGGTTACCTTCTGGAATGGTTCGCACACATCGCTGTCTTCGATAGTGACACGGTGCGCAACCAGGCCGCGCTGCACTGCCACCAAAACGCCACCACCGTCCCGCTTATTGGTTACCACGAGATCACGGTCACAACGAAAAATTACGTAGCGAGAATCAGCCACCATAGTGTCGACAATTGAGGAATTCAACCAAGTTTCCGTTAAAATAATAATGTCATAAGACATGGGCAATAAAATGGGCAAAGATGAAGTGTAGTTAACAATAGTAGGTACATATTTGCTTTTACTTTGTTATTTATATAATACTTCTTGGATTCGCACAGGACTCTTATAAGTAGGAAGATATGAACCGATTAGGCCAAGGTGACTACCTACATAAAAATAAAATTCAATCACATGCAAAAACAATCGATTGTAAACTCGCTGCAATAACGTCGAGTACTCGATATTGTTCCGAACAAAGCTCGCGTGTCGATTTTATATTGAGGTAGGTTTGAAGGCAAGGACACACGAGTACAACTTCTTATACAACACATCCTTTTCATGGAGGAATAACTTTTATTTAAAAATAATTTGACGCCGTCGGTCGTGCTGGAGTGGTCAGTATAGCCTACACATCAAGCGGTCCGGGTTCGAGTCCTGGTAGCGGCAAATGTTTGTGTGACGAACACGAATATTTATTTATGTTTAATTATAAAAATATCTAAAATTATCATGTATATTAAAAATGTCCGTTATCTAGTATCCGTAATACATGTTTTTAATAATACTTACTTTAAGCTAATTAGTGTGAGCGTGGAAATTTATTATTATTATTGTAATTCCAATCGTAAATACCTACCAGATCCTGAGAAGTTGACTTGTACAAACTCTGACACTAGGTTATCCTGTACGGGTTTAATAACAACATAACAAGAACAGTAAATAAACTCAAATGTAATATGGTAATCTGTTTCTAAAACTTTGCATATCACTAACTTTTATAGCTCTTCTTCCTTCTCGTACCCTAATCCCTATTTATTTGGGGTCAGCGCAGTACGTCTTGATATCGACATGTTGCTAATAGGATTTGGCATTTGATTTATATTAATAATAGCAAGATATACTTACTTATTAAGTTAAAATTCCTTCGGCTAGCCCAGGGTTCCTTAAAGTTTTTATTGTCAAGGACCATTTCCACTGAGAGAGCTAGCGGAATACAATTTGTAAGATAGTAACGCATAATTTAAAGCGATTGTGTTTTCATGAATAAAAGTCGGACTATTTGTTTAAATATTGTGTTTTAAATATAAATCTAAGTTTTTCGGTTCTTACGTGTGAAAAGTTATTCCATTACTTGATAAATAAGGGATTCACTGCAATGATTGCATGTTAGGACGGCATTTTGAAAGAAAACTGGATATTTATTTCTGACATACGTACGTGTTCACTCGAAATTATCGGACGGCGAACTGGCGGCAATGTATGTGCACTGGGCATACACTTGTCACAAGTTAAACGCCGGCTTGGCCTATCTCCTTGTATTATTAAATCTGTGGTAGAGGTTGACAGTCCACCTGCGCCTTGCATCGCTCAGCAATAGAAATGCAATATTTCTTGTGATAGCGTAAAAAGCGGTTTACACTATGTACACTAACCTTTAGTTCGACACTAAAGTTTTGCTTGTGGCACGTGCTAAAGGTTCTTTCTGGTTTTTATGCTCTTGAATCCGACACCGCAAAACATAATCGCAATGAAATTTACTTACGCTTTGACGTTGACGGGGACGCGGGTCTTGAATTACTCCGCAAAGGATTTTGTGTGTTTATTTTTTCTTTTACGGGGATGCTAACGCCGAAGATTGATCCGGAACTGCCCGGAACACTCAACAATGGAGGGACTGTCTGAACATTAGGTAAATGTAGGCACACAATAAGGGCGCCTTTCCATCGGAGATGTATTTGTGCAACTATGCTGCGAGAGTGGAAAAACTAAGCTACGAGACTATGTGACCGTTTCTACTGATGCTTTGTAGCGGAGTAAGCAAGATATGCTATGAAGTTAGAAACATGGTTTGTCCGGAAAGACCTGACCAACAGCTACCAGTGTTCGTGAACAAGCGCCTAAGGAATATATTACTGAGTCTGGGTGATGTGGGGTCAGTCTAGTACCTATAGAGGATGAAATCCGCATGCGTAAATGGCGGTGGATTGGCCACGACCTGAGGAGATCCGAGAATCATCCTTCACAACAAGCTCTTGCCTGGTGTATCACTGGTAAACGAAAGAGCGGACGACCCAAGGATGGAGAAAGCATGGAAAGCCGTCCTTCGAGTCCTATATCCCAGCGGGATAATAGGAAATTGAGAATAGGACCTAGGGATTATTTTAATACTGTAAAAAAATGTATAACAAAAGACTGTAAACAAAGAACTTCACAAATCTCGACTGTTAACAAAATAAAGACATTTAATAAAACCGGTTGGAAGGCAATCTTTTAAACGAACACTTGAAGAATGCAAAAAATAAAGCTACTAACCTTTTATTTGTGAGTGACTCACGTAGCGGGTTATGTGACAGTGCAAGTATCTGTATATAAACGTGCTGGCGATGACACATCCAATGTTTTTAGTTTGGCTCAAACAATTTTCGAAATTGTCGCCGTCATAATTATTTATCTATGCCGTGGTCTTATTGATGAATCCTTAATTCCAATATATGCAACTATTTGTTAAATCAGTTGAACATTTTGGCCACTTTTTTACAATTATTTCCAGATTTCAATTTGGATGCATCTATTCCAATAATGTTTAACTAATTGAACATTTAGAATAGAAGATGATTCAGGCCGTTGATCAATTAAAATATATTACCAACCAACTAGAAGTACCAGGCCACCATGAATATGTAGGAAAGGTGTAGGAATTAATAGGAAGAAAAGTGACCAAAATGTGCAATTGGTTGAACATAAGGGAATAGAGGATGAAGAACACCTTAAGGTTTGAAATAAAAATATTTATGTTGACCATCGTCTCCTTGGTCTAGTTATTCACCCACCGTTAGAGTGTGAGGTCCCAGGTTCGATCCCTAGGGGAGTTTGGTTGGTAGGACTTGTTTTATGTCCTCGCTGCTACCGTCATAAAAAGTCAAAGTGTGAAAAGCATAGATTTGCTCGACGCATTGCCCTCTTATAAGTTCACGTTCACTTTTACTTGGAAGAATATGTTTTAACGTCGCCTTTGCTCGACTTTTATCGCCAGGCGACATATCAAATAATATTTAAAACGCATCCGTCTGCAGTCCATACACATCCTGGACAGATGTAAACAAGTTATTTCTGGCGCACCGTGTTCGGATTCCTAGCCTTAATCTTTAGAACATTGACCGCTTTTGTTAATAATAACCGGAGTAAAATATACATCATTTTTTTAGGGTATGTGCATTTATTTTATAGGCAAAGAAGACGAGCGTATTCCGCACGTTAGCAAGCTTCAAAAGAAATTCAGGCCTTTAGGCGCTTCGATCCCTTACGACTAGAAAGCCCGGAAGACTAAATGCTGTAGAGACTCTCCTGGGCGATGCTTGCCGATTACAAATCTTCTCTAGGAAGGTTTGAACTACATGTTCATCATGAATTCCTCGCAAGCCAATCGAACCCTTTTCTCGTCCTTTGTAGAACTGGGTGAGAACTCTCCCTTATATAGACTTACCAAATTGGTTTAGTGAGTCTTTAGATGTACATCTTGTATCGTTAGCAAGTTAAGAAAAAAACATTAATAGTCAACATTATATTGTTACATTCTATTTATTATATTGTACTGTATTTTCTTTGTTACAAAATATTATAAGGGAAACAATAAGTGGTAAACACTAATCATTTGCAGATTATGTAATAGGTACCTATAGTATTATATTATAAGTGGAAATACGTAGGTAGAATGCGGTTTATACCTGAAATTGATTGTGCTTTTACATTTCGTTTATAGCATAAGATTTTATGTTGTGGTATCAATCGTTGGTCTACCAAATATATATATAAAAACACAAAAAAATGTACAATGATTCAGTCAAGGCCTTGCTCGTCCTCGCTATGATGAGGATTCAGAGGATTCCAGGGAAAAGTACCTACGCTACCACCTTTGACCTTGTCGTTACACCAGATGAGATAAATCACTTTCTTGTAACAGAATTAAAATACTAAAAGCTATGAAATGAAACCAACATAGAATTGCGCAATCATTTTAAGTATTCTGTTATCGCTTTACAATCTCCGCCTCAAACCGTAGAACTGATACATTTGTTTAAACTTTGCTTATTATAAATAGAAGACAACGCTATTCTTAAAAAAATCTTAAAGCTAAATTTTTAACGTTAAATATCATTACATCCTTCGTTCATTCAACCACTTATGGTTTTCAAAACTCAATCTCATGAAGACCAGACTCAGTAAAATGCCTCCGAATATTTTGTTAATTTTTTTTTCTTCTTAAACTTACTTAATGTCGCTATTATTTGAAAAGAATATCGATGGTACATCAGAATACGTCGGAGATGTAACGTAGGGAGATCTGTATGAGAGAACATCAGTGTTTTTGAATACGCTATGTAATAACATTTGTTGTTCCGTCAACAATGTGTTTAAATGCCTTAACTCTTGATCTATTTTCTTCAAATTAAACGTCGTCTGATCGATTTTCTCCTGCATTCCTCTTATCTCTATGTTGAAATTGTTATCCGTTGTTGGTGTCTCTTTGTTAAATTTTGAAGAGTATTTATTTTTATGGAGCATTTCTTTGACCGATCTGCTCGACTTCACTTTGTTGAGCTGTGCCAATTCGTAAGCTGCCATCATGATGTCTGTTGGTAATCTCTTTTCTCTAGGATTTAAGGGTTTAACGCTTAAAATGACTTTCCCAGCCTCAGGTGATACCAGTGCAGTTCTATAGACATACTTATGTAAACAGTTTGGCAGCCAAGCACTGAACATTCCCATCTCTACAAAAAGGATAAGTTTAGTCTGCCGAACAAGCTTCGACAATCCAGCTGTTTTCCGTAAACCTTGGATATCATGTACCGCGATACCTACTAGCAAATTCATTAGAATTATAGTTACAAACATTAGAAACAAAATAAATATTATTTGAGAAGACAATTCGAAAACTAGCGGCGGATCTTCTGCCAATGGGTCATTAATAAGTATGTTCAAATTAAGCTCGCCCACCATCATTGACAGTATACTAATAAATCCCATCAAGGGATTGGAAAACATTTCCTCATTTGGAAAAACTACACAAAAACAGATGGCGAAGCCTAGCAGAAGGCAAACGTAAGCCAATAACAATTTAAGAAATTCAGTTAAAACTTTTTGATACATAGCTACATAGTCACCAAACATAGGCAATTGTCCCATCATCAACATTAAATTCGTCCACGCTCCCAATACTGCATAACCACCGATATGGTTTTGCCAACTGTAGTCTTGTTCGATGTTATAGAGGGAGAACACAGAAAGAAGTACGAACCATTCCATCAAGTTTTCGAAAGTCGTAAAGTATTGATATATACTGGAATATCCAGTAATTCCAGTCAATTTACGTACGATTTCAAATGCGGTAATGCCTATAAGAAACCATCTCTCTAATTCTATAGGATTATTTTTTAATATGACGCCTAAAAGTGATTGCTTTTGACATAATTCATTCGGCACTCCATATTTTTTAGAATATTTACCAGTGCACGTCTTCACAACAGCTGTTAAGACGTAAATAGATAAAAATGTGACGAAGAGAAAACAAAACACTAATCTCGCTAAATAAAACTTCCTTATCTTTTTCCACTTCATAAATAAAAAGGCTGAACACAACGGATGCAGTAATATGTCTTTTTGCCCTTCATCTATTAAACTGTTGAGGTATGTTATTTCGCGCGGATATGAAAACTTTAGTAATTTTCCAAAATCGAATTCTATTTGAACTTCTTCATTGCTTTCGGTGGAGCGACTGAGTGAGATTCCACTATCTAAATTGTGTCTTAGAATAGCTAAAGATTTCGGACTTTTTCTAGCTATAACACTTAAAGCAGTATGACCTTTCTTTGATTTCGATGTAACATCTGCTCCGAGGAAAATCAGTGTTTCTACACACGGTGTTAAGCCATCCATGGCAGCTATATGTAAAGGCGAGTAACCATAAGCGTCTTTTTTATTTACTTGGGCACCCCAGCTAACTAACATGTCAATTATGTCACAAGCACGTTCTGAACGACCAATTGCTGCATGCAAAGGTGTCCGCTTATCTAAATCCTCTATGTTGGCATCTGCATTACCGTCTCTTAGTAAGATTTCTACACACTCCACGCTAGCAAATCTAGCTGCGAGATGAAGGGCAGTAAAACCCCTGTGGTTTTTAGTATTTGCTTTTGCCCCTTCTGCAATAAGTAACTCAACACATTCGGCAAATCCCCTAGCAGCTGCTAAATGTAATGCAGTACTTTCTTTATCCCGCTGCTTAGTGACTCCATTAACACTTATTTTAGTTTCTTTTAGCAGATACGAGAGACAACGAGTAGCTCCTAGTTCTGCAGCCAAATGTAAAGCGTTTAATCCACCAGTTGTAATGTATCCGGGATCCACTCCTCTTTCAATAAATAGTTCCATGCATTCCACAGCGTCAGTTCTTACAGCACAGTGTACAAGATTATCTTCACATCCAGCTCTTTGCACTACAGCGTGTAGTGACGCATCGTTCGCAATTAATATTTCTGCAACTTCTACAGTATTTCCAAACGCTGCACAGTGAAGGGGGGTAAAATATTTAGGGGCAAAATCGACATCAGCACCACGAGATATAAGAAACAAAACTGCTCTAGCAGCTCCACTAAACGCAGCCACATGTAAAGCTGTAAGTCCAGCTGGTTCCGAATTGTGTATATCTGCTCCAGCTTCAAGGATCATGGGAAGTAATTCATCACGAGATAAAAAAGCACACCATAATAAAGTCAGATTCACTACCACTTCTGGAGCTGAACTAATGTGTTCCGTAATATTTTCTGTAGTAATCAAACCGCATTCGACGTCATCGAAAAATCTCATGGCTCCCAACGTAAGTGCACGTTCACACATTCCTCTTCTAACAGATTCTTCAGTCAATCTTGCTTCAGGATCGGGAGCGAGGACATCGTAACTGTGATACAGATTTGGTGCATCTTCAGCTGGTGGTGACGGTCCGACGAATAAATATTCCTTAGCTTTTCCCGGTTCCTTTGCACTTTCCAATAGATCCAAGTTTCGTACATGTTTGTAGTGGAAATCATTTAGTGGAAATTCTTCCTCCCTGTTTCTGCCGCTGACACTTCTTGCGTAACGGGATCTTGTAGCTGGCTGAGCTGGTGTTTGCTGTGTCATCCAGCTCATCTCTCGGTAACCGAAGTTGTCCATGGTCGGAGCTAGACTATCAATTTCACTGCAGCTCTCACCCCGCTATCTTATCGTCGTTTGTTTAAGCATAGCATCTTTAAATAAGACGATGACGAATTGATTTATAGCGGTGTTTTTATGCGCAATTAATGTTACTTGTTTTAAATAAATTCAACTGCGTGTTGCGATGACTGAGTCTAAATTTAGGAACTGTAGCGGTAGAACTTAAAATTTAAATGTTTTACAAAACTGAGAATGTAAAAACAGGACAAAAATGTTTTTTTTTATCCATAATTACTAAATAGATAATGAAGATTTAGGTCGAATCAATTCCAATAAGGGCCAGCGCCCATCAACGGCGCGGCACGGCACTCTTCGGGAAGCCGCGGCATGCCGAACTATTCTTGTTAAAATAAAAGAATAAAATAAGGTCCAAAATCATTTGTCTACGAAAAATTCCTTTAGGTGCCATGGTGTCACTTGTATAATGTAAGAACTATGTAGACTGTGCGGCTAGATTCAACCTTATTTTAATTACTTATACTCACTTTCCTTTAACAACACGAAGTAATGTGTGCGTCTACTGCGTCCAACTTCGGCACGTGAGATATTTCGACCTTTTCGTGTAAAATAAAAGAGAGTTAGTGCTAATATCATTTTAAATAAGTTCGAAAATCATTTGACCACGAATACATCACTTGCCATGCCGTGCCGTGCCGCACCGTTCGGTGGGGGCAGGCCCTAAGGTTAACATATTATTCAATTTCAAATTATATTACTAGACGTCTTTCCTGTCGAAGCAATGGTATGGAAGAGATCGCGTGTATAAAGTTTAGAGCGCCCATAAATAAATAAATAATTTAATAATGATGTCTTAATTTTAATGTATTGATGGATGACTGTATATGGACAATGTAATGTAATGTTGATATATTTTAATAATGTTAATTTAATAATGTTGGACAAATTGTAAAATCTATGACCTTGTGTTGAAATAAATGACTTCTATTCTATTCTATTGTGCCTTTATCATAGTTTTAGGTTTATATTGAAAATGTATTGAACGTTTACTGTTTTGAATTCTGTATATTTAACTTGGCATTACTATGAAATCTATTACATGGCATGCTTGTACTCGTAATTGTTATGTCATTCAAAAGTGATTTATGATACTCTTAATTATCTACTGCGATTAATTCTTGGAAATAGTTAAATGTGTTAAAAGTGTTTCAAACACTTGCGGGTAAACACACGTGGACTTGATATGTAAGATCATAAATAATCAGTGAAGATCGGTATTATGCACGATTCTTTTGTGTGTCTGATGCAGTGAAAACTTATAACCGGTCGAAACTAGTAAATATCAGACAAAATGGTTTTGGACTACGATCAAATCAAGTTGGTTAAAAATAGGATTGATGATTTCGACAGTGTAAAGTTATTTTTAAATTATTGCTATACATACAAAAATATAAATGAAATAGGTAATAGATAACTATAACAGAGAAAGATGGCGGGATATCGAAAAAAATGATAAGGTAAACAGTAACTCTTGTCTGTCGCAGGAATAATCAACTGATTGCCTAAGATTAGTCACAATGTAAAAGAGGTGCGATAAGCAAAGAAGGTTTAGTGATTTATTTAAATCCACGTCGTCGAATCGAGTTCGTAATATAGGGTTGATCTAAAAATCGCTTTGTCCATTTCTAAGGTGCCTCAAAAACAGTCAATAACTCAAAGATCCATAAAAACTGTTTTTACCAGACTCATCTCATCTGACAGGACATCAACCTCATTACAAAGGAAATGTTTGCGCGCGCGCACAAACATAAATATTTACGTGCTATGGCAACGATTGTTGCAGTTGACAGACGTGTCATTGTGTTGATATTTTTAGTTTTCCTCTGGAACTGTAAGTAATCGAGATTGAATTTCATTTGTTCAGATTTTAACTACAATACTTATTATACTTTTTTACATAGGTTTAGAAAAAATACAAAATTGCAAAGTCTTTCGCCATTTCTTCTCCATCTAAGCATAACTATTAAGTAAAATAATTATCTTGTCGAAATGGTGGTAGGGCTTTTGACGATTTAAAAGTACTTAGCAATGTCCATTTAAATAAAGGGCTTTACCATTTTAATTTTTTTTCATTTTCCCCATATCCGCCAAAGCGTCGGTGGCGTAATGCGTAAGGGCGTGGCACCAGTTCGAACCCCGTTATGTAGATACCAATGTGTTCTCAAATTTTTAATTCATATGTACGTTTAATCGACGCTTTTACGGTGAAGGAAAACATCGTGAGGAAACCTGAACATACCTATGAGAAGATTCTTAGGTTGTGTGTGAAGTCGACCAACCCGCACTTGGCCAGCATGGTTGACAAAGGCCTAATCGCCGCTAATGTGGGGTAGGATCGTGCCCCTCGGTGGGGACATGGAGCTGTTGATGATATCCTCCAATGGATGTCGTAGAAGGCGACTAGTTTATCAGCAATCACTTTATAATGATGGATTGATCACCTTATATGCGCTCACCATTTCGCATTGGGCAAGCGTGGTGGACTACTGCCTAAACCTCCTTCGATGACAAGGAGAGGCCTTGTGTTCCAGCAGTGGGTCCAATTATAACGATTCGTGGACGGAGTATAAGGTAATCAATACCCCTTTGCTGATCCATTAGTCGCCTTCTACGACACCCATTGGAGGATATGGGGTGATGCTATTCTACTCTGTGATTGCTATGCAATTTGTTTGTAGTTGGTTCAGTATGTCTTGTTATCGGTATACTGCCACTTATAGGCATTGTCATTTGGTTTTTGGCGGGCCGCCTGTGCCTGTAAACAACCTTGCATAGACCTAAGACGCGTTTTACGATACCCACTACATGCAAAGTCGTACAAGACGAACTACATGGCCAAAATTATGAACAAAATAAAAATAATTAAAAATATTTGAATTCCGTTCTTGAAAAGTGAGTAACAATAAAGTAAATCACGTTAATGTTACCAACTGTTATCGCTTTAAATATTTAAGGAAGATCGTTAAAATTTATTTGTACAAATACTTTTAAAATCGCATGTTTGTTATTAAAACTCAAATCCGGATTAATATGACTACCGCTGAGAGTTTGATACAACCCATCTGTTGGTTATAAAGCCTGGAGTACACAGGGTTTTATTAAATTACCTAATGGGCATATTTTTGCTTATTAGTTTAAGTTAACTGCTAAGGCTATGAAGCCTATAATTATAATAATAAACGCTTTTATTGCACAAAAAAAGTGAAAAAAAAATAAACCATTCAACTGTACACAGACATGTACAAAGTAGGCGTATAGGTAAGGGAACATACGAGCGACGCGTCTTAACGGCAGAAGGAATTGCGGCCGTAATTTTTTAACGACTATATGTATTATAGTTGGCCAAAGTGGTTTAATCCTTAAAAATGAGGTTTGGATATAGAGTATAATAAAATTTAAACAACTTTAAAACGAAATTATAATTTAGGTATATCTAGTACAGTATTATAGAATTAAAAGAAGGTAATTGTAAAATAGAATATAATGCAGTAAGTAAAAATATTGTAAGACTACCCCCATTCATATAATTTAATATTTTCGTATAGTCCTGTCTTCGTTTTTTATTTTACATGTAACATTTTTTTGGATGGAGGGTTCATAAACTTGAGACACAGGAATCTTCCTAATTCCTGAATTAGGAAGATTCCTGTGTGGCACGGAATATAAAACCTATGATTAATACCTGTATTAATCATAGGTTTTATATTCCGTGCCCGCCACAAATTTCAACTGTGCCGATTAATGTATTCATGTGTAAAATGTGTAATTGATATTTGTGGTGAGAAATAAATACATTATTGATATTATGACAGACCAATCATCGATTAAAGAATGAAGAATGCCTAAATGAATCTGTATCAACAAATTCCTGTTCATATTGTGTTAACTTTGAAATCCAATAATACATTTTTATAATCATACCTTCACTCAGTGTACCTACACCCTAATAAGAAATATTTGAAAACAGGACATAAAGAGGATATTTCCATTAAATGGTAGGTACCTAAGTCGGATGTAAAATTTGCATAAATATCGAACAAAATGTGCCATAAAAATTTCTTTGTTTTTAGGTGAATGTTCTTTTATTTGCGTGTAAAATCTCTGAGATGTTTTGTATTGCTTTAAGTCGTATACGTCGAACAATATTTTTCTTGAAAGGGAAGCTGTCTTGCTGTTGTACAATAAAGAATATTCTATCTACTTAAATATCTATTATTGATCATATTATATTGGTACTAAATAAACAGTCTCTGTAAAATAAATAAATATCTTAAACCTTAATCGTTTTTTAATATTATCCCGAATAGGATCGCATTTTTTTAAATGTTATTTTATTTTATTTTTATTTTTAGACAACGTAACAAATAGAAACGATAGTGAAACAATGTATGCGATTATATAGATAGAGGTCTTCTAAAGGAGACGTTTAAAAGACGCCGTCTTGGTGGAGTGGTCAGTATAGCTGCCTACACATCAAGCACCTACGCCGTCGTGGTGGAGTAAGCAGCAGTGGCGTAACTATAGGGTGGCATGGGTGGCAAAATGCCACGGGCCCCGAGGAATAGGGGCCCCGGTAGTGACACTGACATTTTTAAATTTAAAGAACGAAAAATGTCAAAACTTTGGTGTAAGGGCCCCAGATGGTATAGTTACAAATTTAAAGAACGAAAAATTTCAAAACTACTTGGTGGTGTATATGAATTTGCCACGGGCCCCACATGGTATAGTTACGCCACGGGTAGTCAGTTTAGCTGCCTTGAGCTGCCTACACATCAAGCGGTCTGGGTTCTCGAATCCTGGTAGTGGCAAATATTTGTGTGACGAACACATATAAAAATATAAAAATGTCCAAAATTATTAGGATCTAGTATCCATAACACAAGTTCTTAATGATACTTACTGTGGGCTAGATAATTGGTGTGAGCGTGGAAGTACAATTATTATTATTATAGATAAAATGTTATAGAGAAACAAAAGCTCCACAACATATTGGAGGAGCCAGAGAGTAATAAAATCAAGTGGCCAATCGCAGCTTTTAGTAAGTTGGTAGCGAAAGATAGACACTATAGATAATCAATCAATATGGCCTATGATGACGAATTTCGATATGTTATCGGTATGAAACCTTAAAGCATAGGTTTAGGTCTCAGAATTGGTCTGAGGTTTAGGTATAGGTAATCAACTAAGAAAAGTAAAACATACAATTATTCAGAGCACACTGGCTGTACTTTATTAACCAACTGGTGAATCCTTGGGTTCATAAATCACCTTGACTTCATAAACCAGTGTGCACTGACTGCACAGCGAAGATCATTTTCTATGAACAATTTTAATAAGTATACTTTATACAATTTATTTATGGAGTCGCTCGCTGCGCCCCCCTTAGTTCACTCTACGCCCCCCAAAAAGGGCGCGCCTCACTGATTGGGAAACCATGTACTAAGCTAACGCGTCACGGTCAATCGCGTTGCTAGTTCAAAGAAAATTAAATGTTTATCACTTAAAAGGCAAATGCCTGCACATCAAGCGGTCCGGGTTCGAGTCCTGGTAGGAGCAAATGTCTGCGTGATGAACACGGACATTTGTTCACGAGTCATAGTTGTTTGTGTATTTATTTCAGTTTATTTATAAAAATATCTATACCTACTATTACAATATGTATATTATCCATAAGACAAATTCTTAATGATACTTAATTTGGGCTAGATAATTGGCGTGAGCGTGGAAAAATATTACATTATATATTAAAAAAAACCTATAGGCGAAGGAAAATTGAGTCCGCCACAGTATCTCAAAAATCTCCTTGGAGCAAGCACGTGGGGCATCCCGGACGGCGCCTATTCTAACGTCGCGGCTTGAAAATAACAACTAATTGCCCATGCGCATGCCTTAAACTAGGGCTGTCGAACGCCACATATTCGGCCTAGTTTAAATGAGAACATTTGTTAAAATTACACTACATAAGATTGCTTTTGCTAATATTAGTCGGCTACTTTGTCATCATCATTTCAGCTGGGAGTCATCCACTGTTGGACATAGGCTAAGGATCTCCAACTCGACTGGTCCTGCGCTGCCCGCATCTAGAGGCTTCCCGCAACCATAAACAAGATCGTCGGTCTCCCTTGTGGAACGCTTATACAACGCTGCGTTTCGACCTTTCCGCCCGTCAGCCGTCAGTCCTCCTCGCAATGTGCTCTATAGATATTTTGTATGTGCCAGCTATGTCTTTCCTAGTGACTGTCACCATTCTTCGTTAGCTAAGTACTTATTTAATGCGGGTCGACTGCATCGACTAACCCTGCGGTCCAAAATGCGCAAACTCTACGAACGTTACCAATAGTGCAAACGCCTTGGCCGATAGCGCACAAAAGCGCAATTTGGACCGCGGTGAAAGTAACGACTCGGACACAATATATTGCGGGAGTTTCTCCCGAGTTCTTGTTGCAAAAACACGTGCTGAGAGACTCCATTTTAACCTCAATCTACCGTACAATTGTCGGTTACTTTAATAAAATTTTCACTTGATATTGGCGCAATGCGTAATCTTTATGTGTCGCGATCGCCATTCACTTAAAATAAGAAGAAGAACAATATATTGCGACACCGTGTCCAAATTGATACTTACATACCTACATACATACATACGATCACGGTCATATTCCCAAAAGGGCTTGAGCAGAGCCTTAGGTAACATTTCGTTACACAGAAAGCCACATCTGCCAGTATGCGGTGGTAAACCCATATGCAGGGTCATCTGGGTAGGTACCACCGCCTTTCTTATTTCTGCCGTGAAGCAGTTCACTGTATTTCGGATTGAAGGGAAAGGTAGCCAGTGTAGTTACTGGGCATGGAAGGTATATGTTAGTCCCCAAGATGGCAAGAACGCACTTGCAGTGTTAAGTGATTTACCCCTAATATGCAAGTGTCTATAGGCAACGGTAACTACTTAACATTCAGGTGGGCTGCAAGCTTGTTTGCTATCTCAAAATATATAAAAAAATCCTGCTCCCCTTGACTTTCTCGTATACCGGAAACAACTCAAAAGTTGATAGAAACCTTATATTTTGATGTTATACATGCATATTAAATTTGGTTGCAATAAGTTAAAGCATACTCGAGTTATCGTGCTAACGCACAGACACACTGGATAATTCCAAAAACGGGTTTTTTGGACTCAGGGAGGTCCAAACGTGTAAATCCATCAAAATCTCGAGGTCGAATTTTTTGACGATTACAAGACTTCCTCTATACTACGTATACGAGAAAGTACAAATGAACCAATGAAACATACAGTACCTACTCCAAAATAGTGACTGTTTTCCAGCCTACCTCCTACCGCTCAGGGGCGGATCTACTTAAAGGCTTTTTGGGCTGCAGCCCAGGGCCCCGCGAATACAGAGGGCCCCCAACCGAACTGAAACCAATAGACGATATTGTCAATAATAAAAATTGTCTAGAATTTAAAAAATCCGATCATAAGGTTGGTTTTCCTATATTACATATACCTACATCACTACAGAAAACAGTTTCTTGTCAAAATGACAATTAGTTGAGTAATTAGGTGGGGCCCTACCTAATTACTCAACTAATTGTCATTAATGCTGGGGCCGCACTTGCGCCTATCGTCACGAAGCTTCGTGCTAGGACACGATACACGCAGATGTGACCGGCCGTTATCGGCTATCGTCGCGAATATTCGGGTTGAGTGTGCGTTATCGGCCGGGAGGCGGTACGTCAGGGTTTTAGCGCGCTAACCTATCGCGCTGCGTGGTCAGACATGCGTTGTTCATTTCGAAGGTTGTTCTCCATTAGTTCAGACGCGTACGGATGACTAAGTATACGATACAGCTGAGTTATTTTTTATTATAAATGCATTACGTAATTATTAGCACACAATTTAGAAGTAAAGAAAGTGATTATGCATAGTTAAACGCAAAAAAGGATAATAATACCACACAATTTACACGTCTGGAAATGATTTCGGCCATCTTGGATTATTGCACGATAGTTCGTGCAAATAAAGAAATGCCACATGTTTTATCGCGATAACTTTTAATGAGGCCGCACTTGCGTGTATCGTACGAAGTATCGCCACGCATTACTTCGGGACGATAGGCGCAAGTGCGGCCCCAGCATAAGCAGTATTAGCCCAGGGCCCCACAAATTCAAGATCCGCCCCTGCTACCGCTAGATACACTCTTAATTACTCAGCAGCCTGGGTATAACAGAACAGAAGTTAGCAGGACTAATTTCAAAGGTCTCACAGGAATTTCTCTTAGATCCGATAGAATTTCGTAGAAAAATCGGCAGCCCTTCCACATTCCTCTGAAGCTGTTTATTTACGAGCGAACTAATAAGCTAGGTGACTGTGAATATCTAATTAGAGACGCAATGTGGCGCACAGGTATGTTTTTGATGCGAATAAATATCCCGCATAAATCATACCAGTGAGATATGCTGCAATTGGTTTTGGCATTAGCATACCGGAGCGCTAATGTCTTATATTAGTAGCGTCATCGTTTAATACGAGAGAAATTGAGAAAGGTCGAAGGTCACCATCAAATGCCTGCCTTGCTCACAATATGGGGTCAACGTACTGTTTTATCTCACTTCTCTCAAATTTTATCTTCTTCACCTTTCTTGCCATATTGGTAAATCTCAATGTCCCTATAAAATTGCCACGTTTTACCAAATATGTTCCATTTGCGGTAAAAGGCAGCAAGACCAACCTCGGGCACCACGCCACCATGAACAGACTCCAACGTCAATACAATGATCTAGTTAAAATGCCTAAGATAATAGACGAGAGATTATAAATTGTCTCCGGCTCGGGTCCTTCAAGCTCTGGTTGTGTTCTTATTATTTTGTTTTATATTTTTAGTGCTAGAAATTATATTATATTTTTAGCTTCCTAAAAACTTATTGTAGAACAAATATACTTAAGGTTTTGTAACATCGAGTCCAGATATGCATGGCGTGGCAACCTAGAATTAAGTCTGCACTTAGAAGGATTGTTAAGCACTTAGTTTTAAGCTGTAATAGTGTAAGATTTGTTGGTTGTCCTAAAATAAATAAATAAATATCATCTTTCACGCAGTCTATCCATCTTTGGCAATGTGTAGAGATACGGAGTCACTCTGCATCTTCTATCGCTTGTATCACGGGCAGTGATCCGAGGAGTTGTTCGAACTTATACCAGCTGCTGCATTCCGGCATGGTACCTGGCGACGTCAAACCCACCCCCACTGTCTTGATGCCTGGTTATCCACAACTAAGCATGTTTCGCGCAATTTTCTGCCGCGAACCAAAAGACTGTGGAATAAAATTGTGCCTAAAGATGTAGCAGTATTGTTATACAGGGTGTAAAACGACCTAAGAGCCGTAGTCTACGCATTCTTTACATCAAAACAAGAAATATATATAAAAAATATTGCTGAGAAACGATTTTCAGTTTTTAGTTTTAGTTAAAAAAGCTCCAGAAAATACCGCGCAATGTACTTACACAGCGGCAGTCGCCCGGCTCTTGCCGCTACCTACTAGGATTCGAAAGCTTGATGCGTAGGCTGCTATACTGACCACTCCACCAGGACGGCGCGGCGTAACGGAATATATCGAATTCTTTATTAAATTCATTGAGATTGGCAGAAATGGTTGTTTCCCTAATAAAACGACTAATTGTCATTAAATAAAAAAGAAGAATAAAAAGATGAAATAATGTGCACATATTAAGCATGTGACCTGAAACTCTATTGGTAATTAGGTTCTAGAAAATTAAATGTTCATTGTTAACTAACTCTTTACTAAAGGGGCACAGGCAAATAAGGCCAATAGATTAGAATTATATTTAAGGTGTTAACGAAGTAATATGCACAGAAAATTATTGAGCAGATAATCTTTCGCGCCACAAATTGTGGTTTTAGGTGTTGAGTAGGCGTGCTATTGATATTCCAATGGTTCTCAAACTGGGTAGGTATATTTTATCTTATTCTAAATTAAGTGGATAGTACGACGAGCACCGTCTTCGTACAAAATAACGCAAATGGAAAAGAACGTGTTTTGATACCTCTAATTCTTATCCGATCATTATGATAGCTTGGAATCTTTTTAACATACTAAAACCTATGCCTGTCCGTTTTCCAGTTTAAATTTTTTTTTTCAAAATAACTTTTTAAATTTTATCATGACTCCGTCGTGGTGGAGTGTTAAGTATAGGCAGAGTACAGGGAACTACACCTCGTGGAAGGTCGAACATGCAATGGATCGGTCAATTAAGGCCGCAGTGGGCGGTCCCTTGCACGAGTCTACCAGAACACCGCAAATAGAGGACATTGTGAGGCAAGCAACTTCAGCCCTCAAACTACCAACATACTGACCATGACCACTCTGGCAAGAGTGATACAAAAGAGATTAAGAAATGTTACCTAAAGCTCTGCTCAAATCTCAAATTTGAGCGTGATTAGTATGTAGGTATGTATTATTTTAGGGTACAGATTGCTACCACCTTCGGTGTTATCATTGCTTACCACCAGGTGAGATAGTTAAAGTTAAAATTTCTTTTCACCTCTCCAGCACCAAAAGATTTCTTTTGCTTCGTAAAATCTCGAAGAAAAAACGATTTTGCTGCTAGCTCCATTCAATCTAATCTTACTTTTAATTTTCAATAATTATTTTTAAGATAATAAACATGTATATTAAAGTATTGTTTTGTTTTTCTCACCTATAACAATTTTCTCGCTGGAGAGGTGAAAAGTTGTATGTTTCACACGAGAGCATTTTTTTTTAGTTTCGTGCCTTTAAATCACTCATTGCGCTCAGTAGTCTATTTATCTAGACTACTTCGCTAGTTCGCGATTCTTGCTCATTTGTTGAACAAATAACTATTATTCATGTAGGTACAATATGTACTTGTCCACTTATAAAAGTCAATTATGATACCATCTGTTCAAGTCTACCAGAGCGTAATGCCGGAGAACTTCTCCGTTAGCTTTTTTTAATATAAAAAGGTCTATCTAGTGACTTAATTAGTGCTCATGGTAATCAGAAGTGGAAACGAAATACAAAAATAGCTAGTGCAAGAGATACTAGCCCTCGTATTGCCAATCTGAAAGGTGAGTCTTCACGCTTCTTTTGAATAACCCAGGATTGTAAGAAGGAGGGAACACGCTACTGGCAGTGAATTCCATTTCTTGATCGTGCGACTTATAAGCGACTTGCCAAATTTCTTAGTTCGCATTGGAATGGTAGCTACAATTTCTCAATGTAAGCCAGCACGCATAGATCTTAAGAAGAAGGTTTTTTTTTTAATAATTTTGCTTGATTCCGATGACCTTCTCTGCGTCATCGGGGTTTTTTGTTGAAGGCGAGGACCTAGGTGGGTCCTCTAGCCTGTAAGTCTAATCTCCCCAGAGAGGATTCCTGGCTGTTGAGCATCTCCCTCGGAGGAGTCTGCACCGATTAGGGTCTCTAAGGCGTTTGAGTCGGACACGGTCGGTGCACCTTCGGGTGGCTCTAGAGGCTCAGCCCTCGGTTCAGGCGTGTCGTGGAGGGTTAGTGGGTGAGAAGCGCCCCGGTACATGTCTGTACCGGGTATAGCGCGACGTTTGTGACCAGAGTCTTCGCACCCGTCTGCGGGTGCGGTGTGTTTTGCCTGCTTTGGTAGCCGTAGCCGAATGGATAACAGCCCGCTACTCACAGGTCCGGAGAAGGAGGGTAAATGTTTAACTATATTTGAAAAGTTTGACAATCACAGCCCACAACTTCAACTCACAGCGAGGCTTTTCCAATACTTTGCACGGAACGACATTATCTGATAGATAAAATTAAAATACCGCTCAGATAAAGTTTCAAGTAACGGAACGCTCGGTTCGATTCCCGGTCGGATAAACACGTCGGGTTGATGGTCGCTACGGGTAGCAGTGACAGAACACCGCTGCTGTCGCATGGCAAGCCTTCAAACGTAAAATAAAAACATTATCGCGAACGTAACTGTACCTAGAAAGGTATAGAAAATATATATATTTTTTAATATATTACGAGATGGCAAAAAAGCTTGCGGCCCACCTGGTGTTAAGTGGTTACCTTCGCCTATAGACACTTGCAATATTAGGTAAAAGTAAATCACTTAACATTGCAAGTGCGTTGCTATGCTGGGGATTGAGATGATATGCCTTCCATGCCCAATAATTACACTGGCTACCTTTCCCTTCAATCCGAAACACAGCGAACTGCTTCAGGGCAGACTTA
Source organism: Elophila nymphaeata (assembly GCA_955850985.1). Classification (NCBI taxonomy): domain Eukaryota; kingdom Metazoa; phylum Arthropoda; class Insecta; order Lepidoptera; family Crambidae; genus Elophila; species Elophila nymphaeata. Next base: position 17,677,329 of record OY039087.1, read on the forward strand.
AGAAAGGCGGTGGTACCTACCCAGACGACCCTACACATGGGTCAATCAATAAAAAGTTATAAAGCTTACAAAATAAGTACTAAAACAAATACGAACTTCTTTACAATGAGTATGCCAAAGTGGCGAATGTCGACACGACAGCTGTTTTGTAAAAGTAATACAAGATTTTTTTATGAATTTTATGCAATTCGTATGTTCTTTGGTTGGCAGACAAGCATACGACCTGCTTGATGAAGCAGTCACCGTAGCTTATAGATGCTTGCAAAACTGATGTGAAACTGACACGCTGTCAACCCTTGTCCCATTCCCTACCCTGTGGAGCTCAACAGAAACACAACACCTTAAAAATGTAGTGTTAACTGACTGTTATCTTCTGTAAGGTTGGAGGTTCTAACGCAGTTCGGCCGCTCCAAATTCGAGCAGCTAATTCGCTGTGCCCTAACCTCGACTAACGTTGCTTTATGTAGACAACAATTATTATAAGTTATATTTTTTATTTGATTAAAAACAAATTTCTGAAGAATTGTTCGCTTAAAAGTTTTTAAAAACGTAAATCGCAAATCTTAGCTAACTGTATCTTTCGGAATGATTGTGTAAAGTAAGTAAAATTTTATTATTGCGGAAAAATATCACTATAAATCAAAATGATATAAAGATTTTTATTTGGCGACGCACTATTAAAACAAACTAGATTAGATAGCGAGGAGAGAAGAGCAGTTGATGACAGTCTCGCACATACTATGGACAACTTTGGCTATAGAGAAATGAATTCGTCGAGTTCCCAACAAACAAATGCTTCTAAGCCTGCACGACCTCGTTTTGCGAGAAGTTTCAGCAGCAGAAACAAAGAAGAAGAATTTCCTTTGAACGCTACCTACAAATATGTTCGTAATTTGGATTTGTTGGAAGCCGCTAAGGAACCAGGAAAAGCCAAAGCATATTTATTTGTCGGACCATCACCGCCCGCCGAAGATGCACCAAATTTACATCACAGTTATGATATACTAGCCCCCGATCCCGACGCAAGATTAACTGAAGAATCAGTGAGAAAAGGTCTGTGTGAACGTGCGCTTTCATTGGGAGCTATGAGATTTTTCGATGACGTCGAATGTGGTTTGATCACAGCAGAAAATATCGTCGAACACATTAGTTCTGCTCCTGAAGCGGTAGTGAATCTAACTTTATTGTGGTGCGCATTTTTATCTCGCGAGGAATTGTTGCCGATGATTTTGGAAGCAGGAGCGGATATACATTACTCAGAGTCTACTGGGCTCACAGCTTTGCATTTGGCTGCATTTAGTGGAGCCAGTAGCGCAGCTCTTTTTCTTATATCTCGTGGTGTGGATGTAGATTTTGCTCCCAAATATTTTACTCCTCTTCATTGTGCTGCCTTTGGTAACAATATAGAAGCTGCGGAAATACTAATCGCGAATGGTGCGTCTTTACACGCTGTGGTGCAGAGAGCTGGATGTGAAGATAATCTTGTGCACTGTGCGGTGAGAGCCGACGCCGTGGAGTGTATGGAGTTATTTATTGGAAGAGGAGTGGATCCAGGGTATATTACATCAGAAGGGTTAAATGCATTACATCTCGCTGCAGAATTAGGTGCTACTCGTTGCTTGTCATTTTTGTTAAAGGAAACGAAAATAAGTGTTAACGGAGTCACTAAGCAACGAGATAAGGAAAGTACTGCGCTACATTTGGCAGCTGCTAGAGGGTATGCTGAGTGTGTAGAGCTGCTTATCGCAGAAGGAGCAAAAGCAAACACTAAAAATCACAGAGGGTTTACGGCACTTCATTTGGCAGCTAGGTGTGCGAGCTTAGAATGTGTTGAAATACTTTTAAGAGATGGCAATGCGGATGCGAATATTGAAGACTTGGATAAACGAGCGCCTCTGCATGCAGCAGTGGGTAGATCAGAAAATGCATGTGATATAATTGATGTGCTAGTAAGTTGGGGTGCTCAAGTGAACAAGAAAGACGCTTATGGGTATTCACCCATACATATAGCTGCTATGGACGGTTTAACACCATGTGTGGAGACATTGATTTTTCTAGGCGCAGATGTAACTTCAAAATCGAAAAAAGGTCATACCGCATTGAGTGTAATAGCAAGGAAGAGTCCAAAGTCATTAGCTATTTTAAGACATAATTTAGATAGTGGAATATCATTCAGTTCCTCTACGGAAAGCAATGAAGAAGTTCAAATAGAATTTGATTTTGGGAAATTATTAAAATTTTCATATCCCCGCGAAATTACTTACCTCAACAGCTTAATCGATGAGGGACAGAAAGATATATTGCAGCACCCTTTGTGCTCAGCATTTTTGTTTATGAAATGGAAAAAGATAAGAAAATTCTACTTGGCAAGATTAGTTTTTTGTTTCCTATTTGTAGTATTTTTATCTGTTTACGTTTTAACAGCTGTCGTGAAGACGTGCACAGGCAATTATTCCAAAAAATATGGAGTGCCTAATGAACTATGTCAAAATCAATCTCTGTTAGGCGTTATCTTGAAGAACAATCCAATAGAATTAGAGAGATGGTTTCTGATAGGTATAACAGCCTTTGAAATAATACGAAAATTAACGGGCATTACCGGATATTCTAGTATTTATCAATATATTACCACTTTCGAAAACTTAATGGAATGGTTTGTACTACTTTCTGTGTTCTCCCTTTATAATATCGAAAAAGACTATAGTTGGCAAAACCATATCGGTGGTTATGCAGTGTTGGGAGCATGGACAAACTTGATGCTGATGATGGGACAGATGCCTATGTTTGGCGATTATGTTGCCATGTATCAAAAAGTGTTAACCGAATTCCTAAAACTATTCTTGGCTTATGTTTGTCTGCTGTTAGGTTTTGCTATTTGCTTCTGTGTAGTTTTCCCGAACGAGGAAATGTTTTCAAATCCCTTAATGAGTTTGATTAGTATTTTAACAATGATGGTTGGTGAATTAAATTTGAATATACTTATTAACGATCCACTCAAAGAAGACCCACCTTTAGTCTTTGAATTATCCTCTCAAATAATATTTATTTTATTTCTAATGTTTGTCACTATAATATTGATGAATTTACTTGTCGGTATAGTTGTACATGATATCCAAGGGTTGCGCAAAACAGCTGGGTTATCAAAACTTGTTCGTCAGACCAAACTTATTCTTTTCGTAGAAATGGGAATGTTCAGTGCTTTGCTACCAAAATGTTTGCATAAGTATGTCTACAGAACGGCGCTGGTGTCGCCTGAAGCAGGGAAGGTTATTTTGAGCGTTAAACCTTTGAATCCTCGTGAGAAGAGGTTACCAACTGACATAATGATGGCAGCTTATGAACTAGCGCAGCTCAATAAAGTAAAGTCTAGTAGATCGGTCAAAGAAATGCTTCACAAGAATAAATATTCGTCAAAATTCAATAAAGAAACCCCGACCACAACGGATTATAACTTCAACATAGAAATAAGGGGAATGCAAGAAAAAATAGACCAGACCACGTTCAATTTGAAGAAGATAGAACAAGAATTGAGACATTTAAATACTTTGTTGACCGAGCAGCAAATGTTTCTACATAGTTTATTTAAAAACTATACGGATGCTAACTCATTTAGAACTCCCTATATTTCATCACCATCATATTCAGAAGCACCCTCAGTATTTTATACGAATAATGATGATATTAAATGACTCTACAAGTATATATTCTTTGGAACTGTTTGATTTCATTTTGGTAATATTGATAATGGTCGATTTTGTAAAATTGACGTCTTATCTAAATAAACAATATTTATTTGTTATCTCATTCAAGCAAGAACAATATTATCTAACATGAATTAAAATGGATCTTTAAACATGTTCAGTTATCAAAGTTCACGTTTATGCTATCAAAAAATCTTACAAGCAAACAATTTTCTGTAAGGCGTTAGGTAAATTGTATGTTTTGGCGATAAGGTGTAACACTAAGCTCCTGTAATGAATCTTGTTTGTAATGTTTGACGCAGTTCATGTCCAAGGTGATTCTGATGTAAATTATTTTTACTCTATTATAAAGTTATTTACAACTAAACGAATGTCTTATTTCCTGCTACATCCATCCAAGTAGTTCTGAAAGGTTTTAATGAAATAAAATGTAGGCTTAATGAGACTCTTCATAAAATATAAAAACATTAAACTAATTTATGTACAATTTACCGAATATATGACAATAACAACACTGCTAGCATTTTTTAATTTAAAGCAAACTATAGTTATGCTAATAAAATCAATAAAAATCAAAATACCTAACCATATGAGGCTCACAATGATTTCAATAAACAGATAATCTCTTATCACTTATGACCGCTTACATCATTACACTATACGATGAAGTTTAAATTAGTATTTTTGAATTAAAAGGACTCCATTCTACCTCATGCTGAGCAGAACTGGAGTACAATGCAAGTGTATAGGTAGTATGAGTGTTAACTTCAGCGCCACACTAGTCATCCTCACCTTGCTGACCTTCAAGGTGCTTCTTCATGCGTCTTTGGCTTTTAGATGGAGTTATTTCCATTTCTTGATTATAGAATTTATGAACTGTATAAGAGATGATTTTATCTTTTAGCTCAGAGACGCTTATTGTTGGACATAGCCCCCTAAGGACCTCTAGCTTGGTCAGTCTTGCGCTGCCCGCATCGTGCGGATTTCGTTTGTGGGGGCCTACCAACGCCTCGTCTTCCGATATGCGGTTCCGCCCCAACGGCCGTCAGACCACCTCGCAATTTTCCCTGCCACTGCATGTTTTATCTTTATGGGTATTAAGATAATTATGATGTTACTACTTTGATTATCTATATATTTCGTTGTCTAATGAGGCGTTTATTATATCTTATCGGAACGGTTTTTAATCCTCGTGTTTCCGGCTTTTGCTGTTTTCCTATCAATGTTCAATAATTATATTAATTCTGTTTATTATTATCGTCAAATTTTCTTCATATAGGCATTAGTTATGATTAGTAGACTTAGACTAATTATTTTTTTAGTGCAAGCCTTTTGAGGAAAATGGTGGTTAGTGACGATGACCACTGCACTGTGACAGTAGAAATAAAGAAAGTTAAGATAAATTCAACTATTTATGTCTCATAAATCTGGTAAAATGTCTGTAAAAATTACTGATTTTATACGCAGAAAATATCAACATATCTAATTTTTGTGGTATTTTTGAAAGCAAGTCTTCCTTTTACGCAAGCTTCGAAATTTGCACGTACTGCACTGCCAAATGTCCCTACGGGATTTATTATAGTGCTGTACTCGCAGAATCTTGTTGAAGTTGATTGTTCTGGTGACAGGTACTTTCAGAATTGATCTCATATGAAACTGTTTATTTGTGATTTTTTATAACCACTGGCCTAGGAGACGCTGCTGGAGAGGAGTGCGTACTATCAAAATGTTAAAATTTTTGTCAATTTAGAAATGTTGGAGCTAAAAGCCCTTGGAGTTAAACGGCGAAATTCTTGGAGCACCACTAAGCAGAGATACACTCGAGAAATCTGAAAATAAATCTTAAACATAAAACAATAAATTAGTTTTATGGATAAATAACACTTTCGATTGTTACAGTGGTTAGCAACAGTAGGTAACCACCTTATTATTTACTCGATAACACATCATAAAAAAATATAATTTTGAATAATTTACATGACCAACATAATATCAAATAAAACAATACTGTTTCAAAAAATGTTTCTTATCTTTTTTTTATAATTTTACTTATGAGAAAAAAAAACCCTCTGATTTCGATATTCTTAAATCGCCCTTATTATTCACACAAACATGTGCGGTGAAATAAGGATCTACACCGAGGTCGTCCGAAAAGCATTAATTATCCTCATAGTCCTAATTAAATAATAAAAAAATCTGAATAAGCGTTAGCGTACCAAGACTGAAAGAAATATCCTTAAAAACTATAGGTTCTTTGATATATTCAGATCGATTCCCTAAAGTGTACGAACCACAGAAATAATAATGTAGTACGAACATAAAACGACAACAGGCGAAACAAGATGATTCGGGAGGTTAAAGAATAAAATAGTTGCGGTAAAACTAAAAAGGAACATCCAACGAATCATAGTCGAATCAATTACCAAGTAAGTAAACATATTTTTCTTGATTAACGCAACTCTAACTTTTCTCTCACGATATTTGTAGTGAGAGAAAAGCACTTAAGTACGTACGCTTTATACGGTATATCGCCAATATGTGTACTGGCTCAAAGAGTCTGAAATGAGCTTTCGTCCCTCCGTGTAGGCCCGCGCACCCCGCTACCATCTTGGATCTGAGAGAAGTGACCGGAGCGTCGAGACCTCTCTCCCGGAAGAAAGTACAAGTCGCACCCAGCTCGCTAGCATCCATCACTGGGCTGACCGTAGCTGCAGGACATAGAGGGGGGCACCACCGCGAGACGGTTACGTAGGGGTCGTCCATTAATAACGTGAGGCTCCGAAAGAAGGGGGGGAGGGGTACGGTGCGGTAAAAATCACGAAATATCACAAGGGAGGAGGGGAGTGTAGTAAGATATCACGTGTATTTATTTATTCTTCAAACGCGCGATTTTTAAACCGAAAAACGTTTTGCTAATCCGTGATCAGAGGGCAAATATATTCATGTTATGTCATGTTTGTCACATGATTACACTATTTCTTTAATATTCTTTGTAAGCCATTAAAAACAACATTAATTTTCTAAGAATAAAATTAGATATAGGTACTGTACCTGTATTTACAGATAATATTTAAAAAAAAAGATTCATTGTATGTACAAAAAAATACATGTGATTTTTATTAGTGCTAAACCTCACCACGAATCACCGAGGGGGAGAAAATGCTAACAAAAACATCACATGATTAATGGACGGCCCCATATCGACGAGAAGTCGCTTACTGATAGGCTGCCTGGGGCTGGGCAGTGAGTGGTGAAGACCCCGATTATTGTTCAAGTGACCCTATCATGAGCTCTTATGCGCTACTCCCAAATCGTCTTCTGCTCAACACTCCTGAGCCGAAGTCCAAGCTTTTAACGGCTCAGTTCTGCCGCTTCCTTTCGGTTCGATGCCTGCAGGACTCCAGACGACAGTGAAGATTCCCTCCCGTAAGATACCTGTCGAATCGAAACTCTCTACGAGAAGTTTGCCCTATAGCTTGGGGAACCCACCAATGTTCCCGTCTTCTTAAAAATGTCCTATAATATGACAATGTAGAGACAACTGCCAACAGCAATAGTCTTTAAAAACCTTGTTCAAGCGACGCCAACGTATAAGCAGAGCCTATATAAGTTTTTACAGTCAGCCAGGCCAATCGTGAGAGGGACGCGGGACGAGAGCGACGCGGTGGCGCCACCGAACTGCCATACACTCGTTCGGTATACGCTGGTCCAATGGTCTAATGCACGCTGTCCAAACGGCGGCATTTTCATCAACTTCAAAGACGTCGAACCACTGTATGTTTTTACACTGTTGTATAAGAGTAAATTTTTCTCAAAAATATTTTCGGTTTCCGCTTCAAAACGGTTCATTAAAGTCATATATTATATGGACTTTAAAGAATGAATCGATATGCTATCATTATTTATTAATTATATTTTTTCCGCTATATTCATTAAGCAGCAAAATCAAAGATAGGCTTAGCCAACTATCTAATCATTGTCTTGGATACGTCCAATCAAGGAAGATATGAGATTAAATATTAATATGTATCTTTGACTAGGCTGATATTTGATGTTTCTATCGGCCTAAATAATTAGGGAAAAATTTATAATATCAACGTAATGGAAACCTATCCAGGTTTCCGATTCAAGACTAAAAATTTACAAGTCTCCGGCACGTCATCTTCTTAAAAAAAACTCAGGTTTGCGCGTTTATGTTCCTTTCTTTTCCCTCTCTTCAGCGCACGACACTGAGGCTACCGAGCTGTATCACCATGCTCGGTATGGAGGTTTGCAGCGACTTGGATCCGGAGTATAGAAAGCGTGATAAAAACAGCTTCAAGGAAACTCGGAGTTCTGAACAAGGTGCGGCGATTTTTCGCTCAGGAGCAACTATGCTTGCTACACAAGATGCAAGCTCGATCCTGCGTAGAGTATTGCCCGCACCTGTGGGATGGCTCGGCCAAGTACTTAATCGATGCTTTAGATAGGTGGCAGTATCGCGCCACCCGCATAATCGGCAACGAAGAGGTGACGTAACATCTTGGCCTCTCCAATTGCGTCGTGATGTTGCGTCATTAAACGCATTCTACCGGCGAGTGCTCTACTTAGCTTTTCCCTAATCCCACCATTTCCCTTCCTTTTAAGGACTACGCGTAATGGTTTACATCGTCACCGACAAGCAGTGACTTCTATTCCAAAGCGAACTAAAAGTTTTGGCAACTTGTTTCTTTGTCACATAACCAAGAAATGGAATTTACTGCCAGTACAAGTGTAGTATCCTTTCTACAATCCTGGGTCATTCAAAAGAGGCGTGAAGAAGCACCTTGCAGGTCGGCAAGGCGAGGGTGGCTAGCGCGGCGGTTTATCTCTTGCATCACCAGCTAGATATATTCGCAGTTGGACTCCACTTCTGCTTACCTTCAGATGGACTGGAGTCATTTGCTTGAACTTTTCATAAACAATACAAACTCACAGAATGTATGGAAATTCCGTTAATTACGTAGAGACAAGATTGGGTTTTTTCTTGGTAATTACATTTAAAAAAATATTATATAACCTATCAATTTTTTTGATTAAATCCTGGTTTTTACCGAAATAATAGATAGCTATGATATTAACGAGGCGGCATTAAAGGGCTTTATTGAATATTTTATCGTATATCAGGTTTTTAGGTGTTATTGCGAGCCAAAATGCGTAAGAATCACGCGACGTAAAGCAATCAGCGTATAAAAAAAAAAACTGAGTTTGTCAGGAAATAAGAGCAAAAGCTTCTCCTAAATCTTTTCGGAAAGAATACTGGTACAAACTGATTCGATAACTTAGTTGTGCAGGATATTATCAGTTGCGTGAAAAAAAGAGAAACGAAAAGTTCATCACACATTTAATGCACGATTCTAGCTTTATCTTCAAGTGACATATTTTCTTGTTTTCTCTTTATTTTCTTAAAAAATTACCTAAATTATTAATGTATAGCAGTAAGTTATTTTAGTATTATATTTATATCAAGTGTATTGTTTTAGATTTTTTTTCGTTTTATATTTAGAGACAACAGCTTACTGAGTTTCTCACTGGCTCTTCGCAGTAAGCTCAGTTTTCCGAATAGGTTTAGTCTAGTATAAATATTTTTAGGTTACCGTCAACAAATACTTGTAAAAGTCTACGTTCAATAAATTATTTTTATTTCGATTTCTGATTTTGAGTGGGAATTCACATTTCGAGCACGTAACACCAGTGCGTAGAAAAGACTGGGTAGAGAAAAATGAAGTACATTAACAACACATTTTGATCTTTTTTCTTGCACTGACTGATGAGCATTATGGAGGAATAAAATACGCCATTGGAGATATTGTAGGGCTCCTCTAATGAAAATGAAAATGAATGAAAATGCTCTTTATTTAAATGGACTTTGCTAAGTACTTTTAAATCGTCAAAACCCTACCACCATTTCGAGATGAATAATTATTATTATGCTGAGATGGAGAAGAAATGGCGAAAGAAACTCCACAGCTTACAATTTCGTAATGATTTCAAAACATCAATACAAGTCAATAAATAATTATCAATATAATTTAAGTTACATTTTAACATGCGTAAAGTTTGGGTAGTTATTACTCCCACGCATTTGAATTATTTATCTTGTGAAAAGCTTTTCTATATAATTTAATTAATCATATTATTGAACTAAGCAATTTAAATTTTGATACCCACTACCATTTTATGTTATTGTTAGATAGGTAATTACAGATATTCCTTTCAATATAAGTGGTAAGCATACATTTAAGATCCTCCTATTAATAGGATTGTAGACTGAGACTACCCATTAAAACTATTGCCCCACGTACTTCTTCCAAGTATCTGGTCACAGTTGGCCTAATCCGGTTATGCAACTGTTCTTGTAGTTCCATTTCCAAGCGGTTTGCTGCAACCTTTCCAAACCCAGTCCCATATCCCATAGTCCTGGAAAGAAGTAATAAGAAAAAAATTCCGAAATAAATACGAAGAGGCTTCCTTTAAGAAGTTTTCTGCAATTTGCAATACTGCATTTATCTGTTTTACATTAGCAAGGTCTCAATATTTATGAGTCGCTTGTTGATGGATATTTTATCTTTACAATAAAAACCGACAGTCTGATTGAATATAACGAATTACTCCTTAAGTAATTAGGTACGCTTCGGCTCATTAGAGATACACGCAAATTTTGGAGTAAATATTTTTATGTTTAGATTACGTAAGAAATACCCGTAGTGATTGCTGGAAAAAAAGTCCAAGGCAAGAAATTTATAGGTAAAACTGGAAGCCAAACTGTCAATGAAAATTGAAGACAACTTTTTTAACCCCAAATAACCTATGAATATTTCCGTTTCCTACCTGTCTTTTCCTAACTCATAACACAAGTAATATGAATACGTATGTACGTATGACGTATTGGACGGTCCCTTGACATGTGCTCAAGTGGTTAGAAAGAGACAAACGGGAAATAAGAAGGTTCTAGGTTAAACTTTGTCTCCACTTTTTTATTGGTAGTGTGGCTTCCAGTTAACCTATAAACTTCTTGGTCGAAGGTCAAGCTCAATGGCGTATTATAGGAGAGACCTGTGCTCAGCTGTGGAACCCTGTTGTAACCTGTAAGTGTTTCCCCAGGACGGGCGTTTCTGACTTATTATGAAGATAGATTTTGATATGATGCAGGTGGTAGCTAGCCAGGCGGACCACCTAATGATAGCTTTTCAGTTAACTGGTAGAGAATGCCTACGGCAGTAAAATATGTTTAAATTTAAAATTTAAAAAAGTGTCCCGGTAACACCTTGGAATGATTTTGTAGGTGATTTCACCACCGCGGGAGTCAACTCTTGGTGCGATAATCTGCACGGGATTCCAAATCTCACTCGGACTTTTAAGATACCCACAAGATGAGAAGGGGTCACACCGGCACCAACAAAATCAATCGATAACCGAAAAATATATTTAGTTTCTCCAAAGGACATTGCCTAATTTTGTATGGAAGTTGGACCAAGTGCTGCCTAAAATGCTCACATAGTGCATTTTGTTCCTCAGACCATCACTAACCTGTTATTCAAAGCGCATAAAAATCTATCCAAGGAGTGCAAAGAAAAGACAGTTTCTTGTCTTAAAGATTTTCATTGGAAAATGACATTAATAGCAACAAATGTACAAAATCAACTAATAAACAGTTAGTGTGTGTTCAATTATAATTGTATTCTGATGTTGTAGTACATAATCATTAGGTATCAGTCAGTTATTAATATAAATGATTCAATTACATATTATTGTATCAGTTAACAAAACTAGTACAATAATATGTAATTTATATTTAATTAATCTTCTTCGTCGTTATCGATAATTATTGTGTCTAGGAATAAAGCATTTTTGAGAAAAAAATGCTCAAAAATTCATTATCACAAAAACTGGAATTATTAATTTTTATTTTATTTTATTTATACTTACTTTAAGAAACATACAGCATCAATATTACAAATGTTTAGTTAACAATGAGTATTTCATAAGCCAAAACAGTTTCCAACTATATAAAGTTTCATAATGAAGACAAAATGTAAGATAACTTAAAAATACATAATATGACAGTTTTAAAGTACTTATTTAAATTATTAAAAAGATTAAATATAGACACACATAAACATACGTGCACACACATACACATACGCATATGTGCATACATGCACACACATAAATATGCATCATAGACACACGTGCGCGCGCATGCATGCATACATATACATACACATATTATATAAGTTCATATTAGTAACACATGCGTGTGAATTATAAACATAAATATACATTTTTTTTATAGTTCATGTTAATGCAACAGTACCACTGAACCAATTCACATTGATAGGCAGCACTTGGTCCAAACCTTGGCAATGTCCTTTATCGATATAATCTCTGGGAAAAAACTCTGGGAAATAGCATTAAATCTTATCTAATAATTTGATAAAATATCGTACGTACATCTTATATCTCCTATCCAATCCAATTAGATATATAAAGAAAACTGATAATACAGATATCATTAACAAACACGTGTGTGGACAACATGGCGCATTTTTCGTTGGTTGCATTGGCGCTTCTTGCAGGTAACATTATTTGGTGTTGAAATCTTCCAAAAGAAGATATTAGCTTTATAAGGGTGTATTTAATATCCTGCGGATTTCATCACGCACGCGGGATTGCCCCACATGCGGAAAATTTCACGCAGTGTGAGACAGGCTAGCCCACGATCTAGTTTTCTGCGGGTAGGTTGTGTACAATGGACGACCCTCCGTATGACAGTTAAATGTACACTGGACTTCATAGAACTGCTCACGTACGGGGTCCCCGCGCGGGGCATCTCGCCCCGCGTCCCGCGTGCGTATCCTACGCATTACAATAAATACTTCTATTGCTACGGCCGCACACATCGCGATAACATTCGTGCGAAAATCTTCGCCTGCGGCCTATCACGAATGTGCATGGCCACACAGTGCGCGCTGTATAGTCTGTCGCGATGTGATCGCGATGTTACGCAAAAAAACAAAATGGCCGCCGCGGTCGGCCTATATTATAAGGCACTAAATTTTGATTCTGTCAGGAATTATTATTTAAGAAAAAAGCAAGGCTAAACAATATTGACTCACACTCCTAATTGCTAATAAGTTCTAAAATCCTGTCGTTATTCCAATCCAATTCCAATCCATGGCATGTGATGAATTTAGGTATTACAGATTGTAGATGTGTATACAATAATCCAACATTTTTACTTTCTTGTAAGTATACTGGGTGTAAAAGACATGAGCAGTCAAACGAAAACCACGTATTCTATACATCAAAATAAGACATATTTCAAAAAAAATATTGCTGGGAAATGATTTTTATTTTTTGGTGTTACAAAAAATTGCAAATTGTACCGCGCAATGTAAAGAGCTCAACTCGCACGCAACTCGCAAAACCGCGTTAATTTTGCTTGACGGCGGCGGCGGCCCCATTCGTTAGTGTCCGTGCGCATCGAGTGAGATACATTGAACGCTAACGTTTTGAAGCCATTTTTTGTTATGAAATACTAAAAAAAATGATAATGTTTCTTTGGACAATAGTAGTAAGATATTGGGCATTCTAACTCACTCTCGTGAGTTAGAATGCCCAATGTCTTTATTGGTTTTGTGGGTCGTTGGTTCCTTTAAAAATTTCATCGTTTCTGTCTCGCACAAAACTGTTGTTGGCATAGATTACCTATCCAACATCATACTCATAATGACAAGCTGGTCCAGTATGTTACACATTAACTGACAAACTTGACCGACATTTAAAATGCTTCAGCGATCACATTAAAGCTCATTTACTCGAAACTCATGATACATTACAGTCAAGTACTTACTGGAAGTTGAAATGAAATTTGTTAAACAAAAAGAATCACTCAAATTAGAATGCATCTGCCCTGTTTCCACCAGTCAACCAAAACGTCATGGGGAGCTATTACCGAATACTATTCGTTGTATTGTTTGTGGTCCTTCAAATTGTGGAAAAACGAATTTAGTGATAAGTTTATTGTTGAACAAGGATGGGCCACGTTTTCGAAATCTATATGTTTATTCAAAATCTCTATACCAACCTAAATACGTGTATCTAGAGAAAGTTCTTAATATGGTTTCTGGAATATCGTTTAACAAATACAACCATAACAGTGAAATTTTGAGCCCTCATGAAGCTATGTCAGATTCTATTATTATTTTTGATGATGTTGCATGCGAAAATCAAAATAGCATTAGAGATTATTTTGCCATGGGCCGTCATAAGAATATCGATTCCTTTTATATAAATCAAACCTATAGTAAAATACCGAAGCAGCTTGTAAGAGACAATGCGAACTTAATAGTACTTTTCAAGCAAGATGACATAAATTTAAGACATGTTTACGAAGAACATGTAGGAGCAGATATGTCTTGGTCTAAGTTTTGCGAAATGTGCTCTGCTGTTTGGAGTAAACCGTACAGCTATCTTGTTATAAATAAGGACTGTGAAAAAAATAAGGGCTGTTATAGGTTAGCCTTTGATACATTTGTGATAGTGGACTAAAGTACATAATAGCTTGTTATGTTACGAATTGATCACTCTTATTCGTGATTCACATCTAGACATTACATATATTCCTTAAAATGGAGAAAAACCTGAAACAACAAATTGTGAAATCTGCTGCGGCTGTAAAAAGAAAAGTAGACATGATAAGGGATGCAAAGAATAATGATAATATGGTTTTCGAAAAAATATTGAAACCTATAGTTGACCCACTTAACATGATAGCAAATAAGAATGATGAACAGAATCTGGATGAAAATGATCTATACAAACTATTACCGAAGAAAGTTAAAAACGAAGAAAGTGCGACGTCGTCACTGTCCAGTGATGACTTCAATGAAGTTGAAAGTGAAGAAGAAGAAGAACTAGCAGACCAAGAGTTATACAATAACAAAACTCTTATATCATCACCTTTTGTAGATCATAATATCAGCGAAACATCGTTTAAGTCCGTCCAGTCATCGCCGTGCGCTGAAAATCAGTCATTATCGTGGTCCACATCTTCAGAAGTATTTTCTGGTGTACCTTTTGGAATAAAGAATGTACGTGGAAAACTGATGCTTGGAAAAACTCGCGTTCATGATGATGGTCTTTTTCTTACAGTCGGTACACGTAAATTGGAAATTACAAAAGGATTAAAAGAACTTTTGTACCAGAAGAAACCAAATTTAGATATTATATCAAGTGACGATTTACAAAAGTACAAATTATTACTGTTAGAAACCAATGCTCACCGACGCAATTTCGATCCATCCAAACCAATAAACAGTAATAAGGGGTTTCGATACATAAATATTATCAAACCTTTGTTTAGATTGGCTAGAAATCCCACAACAAGCGCAGGGAGTTCGGCACAAGGAGACGGTTTTAAAATTTTGAAGACAGTTCATAAAAATAGCAATTATGTTTATTGGGATGATCCAAACGAATTAGTTGACCGATTAAAATTACTTCTAGCATCGAAAATAGCAGGTAACACTGGAGTTGATAATGAAATAATTTCAATTGTAGAGGAATTACACGAGGCTGGTATTTGTATAAATTTCAAAGAATATAAAAAGCTTGATGCCTCAGGAGAATTGGCCAGTGCACTTGCAAATACCCTCAACAAAGCATCGAGGCTGCAATGAATATAGATAAATTTGGTCACCACGTTCATAAGCGTCTGCGATTCACCGAATATATTGATACCTGTAACCATTACTTGGTGAAATCAGAAACAGGACACTTTGATTTAAAGGCGTCGAAATTAAAAGGCTTATCAATTCCTAATGAAGATGATGAAGCAGTGAATAAAATTTATGTGGACAAAACAGTTCAAGAACTAAGAAAAGAAATTAAGAAAGTCCAAAGTGACGTTAAAACTTATCTAAATAACCTGGAGAAAGTAACAACAAATCGATTAAACACTATATACTACAGCAAATCTGAAATAGATAAATTGATTGACGACAAATTAAACAAAAAATGAGTAAAAAAGGTATAGTCGATGAACTCCATAAAGCAGCAAGAATAAATTTTCCATGTCAAAGTACCATCATCAAAGGAATAGATGATTTATGGCAAGCTGACCTTATAGATCTACAGAAGTATTCAAAATATAACAAAAACTACAAATACATTTTGGTGGTGATAGATACTTTATCGAAATATGTGTGGATGAGTCCTTTAAAATCAAAAGAAAAAAAATGTGTTACGAAGGCCATACAAGAGATATTCACGAAGTCATCTCGAATACCTAAACATTTACAAACTGATTTAGGCAAAGAGTTTTATAATGATACATTCAAAGGAATATTAGATAAATATAACATAAATCATTATTCCACCTACTCTGTAAAAAAAGCTTCTATTGTTGAACGGGTAATAAGAACAATAAAAAGCCAACTTTACAAACTATTTAGCTTGCACGGCTCTTACAAATGGTTAGGAAAGAATTTAGGGTCTGTTGTAGAAAACTATAACAGTACTGTACATCGAATAACAAAACATAAGCCAATTGATGTCGATAAAGCAAACGAGATGATTGTTCGATCTAATATTATTAAATCAAAGACTTTTCACACAGATAAGAAACCGAAATTTCAAGTTGGAGATCACGTTCGAATTAGTAAGTTTAAGGGAGATTTTTATAAAGGCTATACTCCAAACTGGTCAACTGAAATATTTGTTATTGTTAAAGTTAATAAAACGAAACCAAATACTTATCATATTGAGGATAAGCACAAACAAAGAATTTTAGGGTCATTTTATGAATATGAATTACAAAAAACAAAATTTCCCGATCTCTATCTAATTGAAAAAGTTTTGAAAAGAAAAGGAAATAAGCTTTTTGTTAAATGGCTAGGTCTGGCTGATGACGAAAATAGTTGGGTAGATAAGAGAGCACTAGTTTTGTAATATAAATTTAACTGGTTAACTATAATATCAGCATTTCAAAAATATCAATGAAGCAGGGAAGTGGTGTTATAAACGAATTAATAAACCGTTTGCCGTTTGAATTACATTTACCTGGATATCAATTTTGTGGTCCTGGAACAAAACTTCGAAAACGGCTACTCAGAGGTGATCGAGGTATAAATAAATTGGATGAAGCTTGTATGCATCACGATATTGCATATAATAATAGAGATTTGAAAGTTCGACATAAGGCTGATTTAGATCTTTTAAATATGGCTAAAAATAGGCTAAAATCAAAAGATGTTGGAAGGGGAGAAAAAGTTGCCTCATGGATTGTAAAAAATGCGATGAAAGCAAAACTTAAAGCTGGTGCTGGAGTCAGACCTTTTATGTCACTAGTAAAAAAAATACAATTACAGTTAAGAAAATTAAAATGCAAAAATAATCACTCAGCTATAAAATATGCATACGCGGCAGCAAAAAAATTATTTACTAATAAAAAGGGAATACGATTGCCACGATGTATTCCTATACCTAAAAGCGGAGGTTTCTTGCCTCTCGTTCCAATTTTCGCAGGGTTATCTGCTCTGGGTTCACTTGCCGGGGGTGCTGCAGGTATAGCCAAAGCTGTAAATGATTATAAAGTTGCTCAGAAAAATTTGCAAGAATCTGAAAGACATAACAAGATGATGGAAGCGGTTGCACTTGGAAAAGGGCTGTATATAAAGCCTCATAAAAAAGGAGATGGTTTATATTTAAATTTTCCAAAAAACTAATAAAGAGGCTACCCAGACATTCTCTCACTAATTATGACATATTGGAGAATGCTACTGATATACCATACTTTAGAGGAGTTTTTATGAGAGATGCACTACCATCAAAACCGCAAAAAGTAGAGTGTGCGATAATAAATCTTGATAGTTCTGATAATCCTGGAACTCATTGGGTAGCCTATGTTAAACAAAATGATTATTGCGAATATTTTGATAGTTTTGGTAATTTAGGACCACCATTAGAGTTGATAAACTATTTAAGAAATATGCCGATACATTATAATTATGCACAATATCAAAAGTTTGGCACTGTAAATTGTGGTCATCTTTGTCTAAGTTTTTTAAAAGATTATTGGAATAATCATTTATATTGAGAATAAAATAAACATACTGATCAGTATAACAATGTCTTTCACTGTGTCAATAACTGGCCAAGGAGATTCTTTATTAACAAATTATTCCCCCAGTTTACAATTAATTGGAGAGTACGAGTGTGGTCTCTTGTATTTTTCAACATTTAATTCTATCCCTAATATAGATCAAAGAAACAACAAATTTCACTATGGGTACAATGAAGTAATCGAAATACCTGAAGGGTCCTATGAATTTCAAGATATTTGTGATTATCTTAAGAATAATATAAAGAATGCCACGTTAAACTTGACTTGCAATAACAACACATTAAAAACACATGTATTCTGTTCTCAAAATGTTCACTTCGATAAAAACAATTCCATTGGAAAGGTTTTAGGTTTCGGCACGGAAGCAATACAGGCAAATATAACTACTGAGTCCCGGCATCCTGTTAGCATTTTATCAACAACTATCGTACGCATCGAATGTGATGTTATCAGTGGATCATTTGTGAACGGGAAAGCAAGTCATATAATTTACGAATTTGTACCAAACGTGCCACCAGGTTACAGAATCATTGAAATACCAAAAAATTTAGTCTATTTTCCCGTCAACCAAAATTCGATAAGTAGTATCAATATAAGAATTTTGGACTCTGAAAACCGAGAAATCAATTTACGAGGTGAAGAAGTGCAATTATATTTACACTTTAAAAAATGCTAAATTTCAATAAAAACCTATCTACTTCGCATAATCCAATCAGTCCTAAAATATCTCCTCATAGAGAAACACCGTTTCGCTTGAAAAAGAAACTGACCAAGAGGAATAAAGAATTTTTAAAGTTACTTGGCTTGTTAAAATGAACATTTTAAATATATCACAACCAGCGTCATATGACAACAGCATTGAAAGTTTTGAATATCACTCGTACAAACCATATGTGACAAGTTTCAACAAGAATGATGAAATAAGGATACCAATTAATCAGCAAGACCTTTACGTTTTACCCGCACTCAGTAGTTTGTACATTGAGGGCAGAGTCGATGTTTATAAGTTTAACACCATTTCTAAAGAAAAAGAACGAATGTCAAATGTACATTTTGTAAATAATCCTGCATTATTTTTATTTCAAGACATTCGATATGAACTAAATGGCGTAGAAATAGATAGAATAAAAAATGCGGGGGTCACTACAACAATGAAATCTTATCTCTCATTAAATGAAAATGAATCAAAATGCGCAAACGTATGGGGCTGGTCCCTTACAGGCACGAGCACTGTTAACGGCGGATTATTTTCTGTTTCTATACCACTAAATAAAGTATTAGGATTTGCAGAAGATTATGAAAAAATTATAATGAACTGTAAACATGAATTAGTACTATTGAGAAGTAACACAAATCTCAATGCCTTAAAGTTAAATGTCGGGGAAGTTGTGGAAGACATAATGATAAATAAAATAGTATGGCGAGTCCCTCACGTTAAAGTATCAGACCGCGAGAGAATTAATTTATTAAAGCACTTAGAAAAAGATCGTGCTATAACATTAGCATTTCGTAATTGGGATTTGTATGAGTATCCACTACTGCCTAAAACTCGTAAACATACTTGGTCTATTAAAACCTCATCACAGATCGAAAAACCGCGGTTCGTTGTTATTGCTTTACAAACTAACCGTAAACATAATGCGGTAATATCAATGGCAGAGTTTGACCATTGTCATATACGTGACGTAAGAGTATTTCTTAATTCATCCTATTACCCATATGAAAGTCTGAACATAGATTTCTCTAACAACAAGTATTCATTAATATACGAACAGTACGCAAGGTTTCAGCAGTCTTATCATGGTTGTCGAGCCAACCCGTTGATGAGCTTAAAAGAATTTAAAGAAATTGCTCCTTTATTTGTTATTGACTGTTCCCGCCAGCACGAAACGCTAAAAGGATCGGTCGACGTGCGAGTTGAAATCGAAGCCGATCAAGAGATACCCGATCAGACCGCTGCATATTGTCTAATACTGAACGATTGCATATTTGAATACAAGCCCTTGAGCAATATTGTAAAGAAAATATCATGAATA
This sequence comes from Elophila nymphaeata, assembly GCA_955850985.1. Lineage (NCBI taxonomy): Eukaryota > Metazoa > Arthropoda > Insecta > Lepidoptera > Crambidae > Elophila > Elophila nymphaeata. Next base: position 17,697,212 of record OY039087.1, read on the forward strand.
ACAATACCATAATTGTGGATGTGCAAGGATTTAAAGATTTGAAAAATAAATTTATTATTAAAGAGTTCGCAATAGCAACTACAGATCATACGCAAACATTCTTAGTTAAGCCGCCGTATTCTTATAAAACTTTATCAAATGAAGAAATGAAACAAGTTCGATGGTTGGAAAAAAATCGTGGTCTCAATTGGAGTGAAGGATTCATAGATTATCGTGAATTTCTACGAGTAGTGGGTCCGTATATAAGCGGGAAAAAGGTATTAACAAAAGGATTGGAAAAAGTGATGTGGATTCGAGAATTATGCCAAGATTGTGAAGTAATAGAATTAGGCGAAAAAGGCTGTCCCAATTTTTTTAAATTATATTATGATTACTGTGGGAAGGAAAACAAAGTATTAAATTGTATTTATCACAGTAAAACATGTGCATTAAAAAATGTACTGTGTCTGAAAAAGTGGTATTGTGATAATTTTATTTATAATTTTTTTTAGTTTTTATTGTAATTCGGTACTTATTTGCGAAAGAATAAATTATTATAAAATTATATGAAACTCTTTAATTTTCTTTTTTAAATGCAGTGCGCAGTATGAGATGAAATTACAAAACCAATTTTCTTATTTAAAATCTTTATTAGTATCATACAATTACACACAAAAATAATTACACATAAATCTAAACTAAAAACTATCACCACACAATTTTTTTGAGATTTTTCTTATTACTGTCTCGGTTAAGTCCATTATTTCGTCAACCGTGTCCGTTACCACATATTGCGCACTGAGCACCACATTGTCACCATATTCACTGAACGCATCCGGTTCCCGCGTCATCGAACATGAAGGCTCACAAATCAAATCACAGACTTTGATTTGTATGAGGCGTCTGCCTTTCAAGCGCTCCTTGTTGATGACGAAAGACTTCGCGGCATGTCGTACTCTTTGTTTCGAAGAGTTGGTCTTTCGCTTGACCTTCCTTTCTTGCGAAGTTTGAAGGTCGTTAGTCTGGTTCCTTATCTCCTGGCATGCCTGCGTCAATCCTTCCCAGGGATCGTAAGCAAACTGGGACAACATGATGCTCGTATCGTCTGTGTTTTGCATTGTCTGAAAAATAAAAACTGTTATTGGATACCAACCCTAAGCATAGAAATTTATTTATTTTAATAGAAATACAAATATTTGGTCTACTTACAAAGTGGTTTTTTCGTTCACCGATCTGGATTAGTACACTGCTATTTGAAGAATGAATAATTCCAACCAATAACTAATATTAAACATTATACCTATAAGCTATGACGTGTTACAGAAACAACACACACTCTAAAGGTTAATTTATGCATAATTGTAATTAGAGTAAATTAGACTACTTTCGTGTGCATTATTTCTGTTACATATTTCGTAATAAGAATATTTCCAAATTGTTGAGCTTGCAAACATGAAATTCGATATTGTCAGGCGACACATTTCCATATATTAAGTAAATTTGGGTCACTACATTTGTTTTACTTGGTTAATTCTTAAATTATATATTTTTATTTAAACCTGGCTAGTGCTGTCTATGGGGAGAGTACTTAAAATTGAACATCAAAATCTATTGAAAAAATTTGTGAGTTTGTATAGCTTGATGTGTACCTAGTCTTCTTCTTCGTTTCGCTCTTGACAGAGCGGTCGTGGTCGTCATGAGGGAATGCCATTGGCTGTTGTCACTCGCCTCACTATATTTCGCCAACGTGTCCGATTTGTAGCGCTTCTTGTGCATTCGTGCAACGGGCCGCCCACGGCAGATTTTATCTGGTCGGTCCATCGCATGGGTGATCTGCCTCTCGGTCTAGTACCATCCACTCTACCCTGAACAACCAATCGCTCAATCGACTGGTTTTCCCGTCTCGAGACATGACCGAAGAACTTCAGTGTACGTGTTTGCACGAGAGTAGACAGACGCTGCTTGATGCCGAGTTCCTGGAGTATAGATAGATTTGTACGGAATTCGGTCCATGAAACTCCCAGCATTCGTCTCCAGCACCACATCTCTAAGGTATCTATCTTGTGTACCTAGTAGCCTAATCTATAATCAGAGTTGATCGAAAACTATTTTCGTGGAATGAAGGATATTGAAATAAAACAAAATAATAGCTTATAATCGTTTATTAATATTTATTGGTTGTTAAGTACAGATACAATTATAGACTTAATACAAATATAGACTTAATACTACATACAATCAAGTATACATTTTACAAACCATTGCGATGATGCCCCCATGCTCTGGTAGAAACTTTATCCGATAGTATGATCCGTTTATCATCTGCGTTAGATAATGCAACCTTATTAACGCTTTGGGTATATATCTCGTGTTTAATACATCGAAACAATATATTCTTTTTACGTATTACCTGATCATGAAGAAGAACATTTTTATAGTCACTTGAAGTAAGATCTTTGACCACGCTCTTTTTAACACCCTTCGCTTTTTTAATAATATCCGATTCAGTTTTGATACAATATAGTTTTGACCTTAAACCTACAAACTCTGTTATAATTTTCCCTCCCATTTCATCTTTAAATAGCCCAGGAACTTTTTTGTTCTTAATTGGTACATTAAATATATTTTTAGATCTATAATTACTAGTATCAAAGTAACTTAGAAAGTGTTTGTTTAAATCTCGATAAAAGTCATTTGTTTCTATTTGGTAGAGAAAACTATCTGTGTCGGTGTAGCACAATTGTACTCTATCTCCATAATGTGGTTTCATGATAGAGTAGTGAAATTGATACATATGATTCTTTGAAAGTTCTAGTACGGAAAATCCAATATATATAGGTTTGTCTAAAATAACTCTATCTGGCTTCATCTGAACTGCCACTAAGTTTTCGGAAAACACCGTAGCACTGTGAAAGTTTGGGCGTGCAATTAATTTATCTGCACTTGCATACTTTTTTGTTTTATTAGTCTCATCACGCCATTGATTTACTAATTTTACATCAACTCGACGTTCATTATCTTCCAACGTCTTTCCAAAAACAGAATTGTTTAACAATTTAAAAAGATCCTGTTGAAAAGGAGTTGTAGCTTTTTTTCTTAATTCGGTATTTAAGTTAATATATTGGCTTAAAAATGCATTTTGCTTGAACGCTAAAACCCTATGGATATTATTTAACACTAAGCCATGACTAATACAAGTCTTTAAATGGATATAATGAATTACGTACTCAAATTTAGGATAAAGATTTGGTATAAGCTTTAACGTTTTTCCACCAGGTGGTATAAACTTTTCTGCGCAAAAAGGATAATCGTTATGAAAATTGTGTAGTTCCTCTGGGTAAGACAAATCCACTTCCAGAATGTAACCAATTTCGGCATCGTCGGGAGTAGATAATATATTCAACTGATCTATTTCACTTTTTTTTAAAAATCTAAAATCTGACACAGGCAAAGATTGAGACATACTATAGCCATACAAGTTATTACAGTCTATATACACAAGATAGGACGAAGGTTTATTTGGGTTATAATTTGATAAGTATTTATTATTAGCTTTACTATGTCTTGTAGAGCATATACATATGCCTCCTCGTATGCCTTTTTGTATAAGACGGATTATTTCTAAATCGTGTAATAATTCTAACTGAATGCCTGTCTTTAACAACATCGCATCAAACGATAAACTTGGAGCTGTTAAATAAAAAGCAGGATCTAACTGATAATTATCCTTACATACATTTCGAAAGTTTTCAAATACATCGGCTAGCAATAATACATCTGTTTTAATATACAGATCTGTATATTCTCCCATATTTTTTATTTTAAAGGAAGACCAAACGGATTTCGCATGTGTGTAATCCGATTCACTAATATCTTCATCAGTTAGCGAGTTATGAAACTGGCTCTTCATTGGTAGGCTTTTCTCAGTGAAAGATTTCCAATTTGACATATAGTCATAAGGATATACTCCTTTTCTTGTCAATAAAGTGAATTCGCGTTCGTTCGGAAAATGTTGCCTCAAGTGAAATAGATCAGATTTATGCAAACCACTAACCAGTTTTTCCAAACTAGTACCTAAAAATTTAAACGAATCAACAAATCGTATTTGACCAAATTTTTTATCGGGTAATTGTATAAACTTGGTAAAAGAAATGTAATTTTCTTTATTCTTAGGAATAACTTTAATGGGGCCTAAGCTTTCGGCTAATTCTTTTATGAATAAGTGACAATCGTAACCAGACAAATTATGAAAAAAAACCGGAACGAATTTAGGCACATTAAAACGCAAGTTACAGTATGTATGTGCTGCGCCACGATATCTACCGGTCAAATGACAGTGATCTCTTACCGCATCACCAAGTAATAGTTGGTTACATATGTGACAAAAAACGGCGCGTGAATGAGCTTCGGCATCGATTTCATTAAAAATCATTTTCACTTCGATATTTAAAACTTCATAAATATTTGTAATGTCTGAGTAAAGGCTTTCTAGAAATTGTTTACTGCAATTCGGTCCTCGGTATTGAACAAATTTATTTAAGTCACTATTATTGGAACATATTATTTGATATGCAAACGCTACTGGAATATGTCGTTGCCTGTGCATTGTGAAACTGGTTTGAGGATTCGGTTCACAGCCTTGAAATCGTTCTAGGATAGTTTCAAAATCAGCATAAATAACAAATGGAACATCTTGTTTGCGATCAAAATTTTTAAACTGAAGATAAGTACCTTTTTCTGGCAGCACAGTGCTAACACCACTACAGAGGTGTCTATCGATATTATCTTGGGAAGTAAAAAATAATAAACAGTCGTTACAAAAATACATTTGTCCGTGGTGCTTAGTGATTTGACTCCGAACTAAACGCGACAAGTTTTTAATTAAAACAAAATGAGAATGTCTATTATTTTCAAGTAAAAGTAAGTTAATGTTTGTTCTGGAATGGATTTGTAATTTGGATCTGTAAATAGGACCAACAATGCTGCGGTTGTTTTTTAGGGAATAAACATTAATACGAATTGTTGGATTATTTTTTTCAAATATGTCAATGTCTTCAAACGTGACTGGGAAAGAAAGTCCCTTGACATTAAGGACACGTTCGAAATGTGGATATGATGATGGTCGTTCGCAATTTCTTTTAGTGGGATATAATGCCGCGATAACGCTCCACAGAAAACAGTGCACATCATTGTTTTTTATATTAACACACGCTTTTTTCTTTTTTATTACTGCCGGTAAATCAATATAAGTTGACCCTGATCCACACAAGGGATCATATCTATTTACATTAACTTCTAAATAAATATTATTAATAAAAGTCCATCCGCTGTCGCGTTCTTGAAACTCTTCAACCTTCTTCTTTATAGCCGTTGTGGCTGATGTAAATAACTCCTCAAAGTTAAAGTTACTATGAATAACAAAATTCTTTGTGGCAAATGACTTTATTTCTTGCTCGTTATTTTGAAATAGTATAAAATTAGCAAAATACTCAAAATTTACTTTAACATTTATATGTTTTTTTAGAGATCGCTGTAAAAGTCGACATAATTTGGAATAAAGACTTTGTAAAAACAAGTCGGGTAAAGTTTGTTCCGTATCTGCCGTAGCGAGCATTCTATATGAAACTATACGACCGCGGAAAGCAGAAGTGATCTCAACGACCCCATCATCAGCCTGTGCCGCTTCGCACTTGTTTTTGTGAGCAGTACTTCGCAAGTGACCTATCCATTGCCTTTTACCTACTTCAGTGGCACACACAGAGCAGAAGGGCATCTTAGACGATTTATCTTGGCAATACTTAAATTTCCCTAATTTTACCTTGGTACACCTCTTAAATTTTTATAATAGGAAATAAAAAATTTAAACTAAAAAATAAAACTAAAAAGATGAATGAAATGAATGAATGAAAAAGCTCTTTATTTAAATGGACTTTGCTAAGTACTTTTAAATCGTCAAAAGCCCTACCACCATTTCGACGAAATAATTATTTTACTTAAATAATTATTATTATGCTGACATTAGCAGGACGTTAAATTTGTGATTAGGTACCTCTGTATTATTGTTATATTGGAGGGATACCAAGGTTAATGAAATACCTACGTATTCTAAACGATTATTATTTTAGTAAATAGGTTACCTTAGCTTAGGCTGTCTATTAAAATATAAATAGGTATTTATTTTTTAATGTTATCCGTATAAAAAACCGGTTCACTCTCGTTAAAAAGCGACCTCTTGGTTTTCTTCAAAAACTTTTGTAGCAAGTCCCATTCGGGCTGATCGGGTTGGAGCTGTACCTTGAGGGTGACGAGCGCCTTGGTGTAGCGCGTCTCCGGGCTGGTGTATAGCGCGTCCTGCGTGGCGTAGAGACGCACCTCAGCGTAGTAGAGGCCGTCCAACTGCGCGCGCCGCACCACTGACCCGTTCGCGACCTTGCTGCAGATGGAGCTCGCCAGCTGCTTCTTAGCCGCAGCCCGACGAGATGCGTTCGAACACGCTGCCTCCTCCTCGTCCGAGGATAGCAACCCGATGAGATCTGATTCTGTCTTGGTGCAGCGTTTCTTCGAAGTGTTGGTCCTGCAAAAAATATTATGTTATGAGTTATATGATACGTTTACTTTGCCTAGGTGATTTTTTATAGATATTTGTTAAACTGAAAGGTAATAACAAAATAAGTAATTTTCGCATTATAGCACTGTCGGATACTTTGCGTAACTCACTTGGAAGGAGCTCGTGGCATTGATTTCCTCTTCGGTTTTGTTGGACGGATGTGCTTTGAAGGGGTCTCGTCTTCTGAATCAGACCTGTAAAAACAAAATAAAGGAAAAAGTTAGCCATCTCGTAATATTAAAAAAATATTACGGTAAGTACTTAATACTATAAATTGCTATTCAAATCAAACCGCAGAAATTTATTTAAATCATACACATTTCGAAAAACAAATACATCGATACTCACTTTGAGATTGGACTTGAAATTGCTTTGGCCGGCTTCGACTTTTGCACTCGGCTGGCGATAACCTTAGTTTCAAATTCGGAGTCAGACCTGAAATACACATAATGACATGATTAAAATAGATAGGTCAAGCCTTAGTCTACTACACAAAAATAGGTACAAGTACAACACGACAAAATCTAGCTTGAAAAACAAATAGATTAGGCAAATAAAGAAAAATATACCTCAAGTACTTACATAGTGATAGCAAGATGATATAAACTCACTCGATAAACTTGATGCTGAAGCTTTGGATGACGTAGAAAGTGCCTCGAGCGAAGCTGGAACGTACTAGTGTCGATTTGCAGCACAGAATGAAACACTAATGGAATCGTTTGTAACTTTACCGACAAATAATTGCAAATTTTGCGTTATGCATCAGGGTTGTCACTAGTGCATTAAATTGAAAGTCACGTGTTCGGACCCGTGATGACGGCTTATTGTTGGAGTTGATTTTATGACTAAAATAATAACAGAAAATATGTTGTTTTAAAACACATAAAATAATCATTAAACTCAAGTAATTACAGTCGTTCCTACGATTTACCCGATCTTAATTAATAACATAACTCTAAAAATGTTAACTCTATCAAAAGTCATCTATTCTCTTTCACTTATGCGGTATATATAAATTAGTATGAAATCTGAGAGAAAACTCTCCTGACATTTGTTATTCACAAATTATTATTCACGAAACTATCGCCAACGACAATGTTCGATGTTGCACTATTTGTGATAGCCCTAGTTATTTGTGCGTAAGCATTTTTCGACAATGTGATTGTCGCTAACACATGGATGAAAATATAGTTTGACCTCAATTTACAAGTACATTTTTTCTTAATTACGACTTATTTATATTATGTATAATTAAATATAAAGTTGTATTCAAGTATGAAAATTAAAAATATACCCGGAATGTTGAGATAATTTTTAGGGTATTATCTGACGTTGTGGATGGCTTTTGTTTGTTGTTTACAGAAGGACTTTTACTGATTGGGGTCGTGTTATCCGCCTGTCTGCCAGGCAAGCTTTTTTGGGCGTAGTTGCAAAATGATATTGTGTACTTCAATTTAGTTTTTATCTTCATAAATAATATAACCATCAGACTCCAAACAGAGAGTTAAAAAATACTTACAGGTGACACAGTTAGATTACATTTTTTATGCATGACAAAATGTTTAATTATTTGAGTATTTATACGGTAAGTAATGCTAGGATTACATGTTAGGATTTTCAAATATTATTCTGTATATTTATAAAAATATTGATAAATTTGGTAAATGAAATGACATGTCATTTGCTAACGTAATACTTCCAAGTTCGAGCAATTTTCGCTAGATGCCACTAATTACACTTTATTTTAACTTAATAATTTATGCATAACAAAATGTTGATATTACATTTTAGAATTTATAAGGTAAGCAATGCACTAAATATGAAAACAATGAATGAAAATTAAGCCACATTATTTATATTTACTTACTATGTTTGCTACGTAACACTTCTTAGTTCGAGAATTTTTTGTTAGATGGCACTTTTGTGTTTTTCCATTGACCGCCACAATCGGTAACCCGAATTATTGTTTTTAATCATTCAGATACAATTATCAACGTGCATAACAATATGTTTAGGTTACAAAGCACATCTGGTATATGTTATGTAAACTATTTCACTAACATTATTAGTGTAACATTTAAATAATTGATTTTATACCTGAATCGCGCAAACGAAGTTTTCATGAGTAGTCAGTATATATACAAATTACGAATTGATTACCATCGAGGTTTGCCTAGTAATGAGTACGCAAAGCACGTGGCACGGATAGTGCGCTGGAACACGAGCTACGCTGGAAAGTGAAAAGCAGGGCGTTTTCGCATTGAACCGGGCTCGTTTCCAGCCGATCCCAACTCAATGTGATCGTAACACCTTCCCTCAACGGGATGTCGCTCACAGTCTGTTCAAATCTAGAATGAACCGGTCCAGACTAAAGCAATTCCCGGATAAAATCCAAACTAGCTCAAATGTTAGTTTGGTTTTTAATATATCAGTACCCACCCAATATATAATACAAAATCGAATCGGGGAACGGCGGCGCATACACACGACACACCTGTTTTGTATTTTTTTGTTTGCAAAATTGATGAATTCACATCACATTAAATACTATTTTAAGAACAGTTTCACAATTTCAAACAAGTGAATATCGGGTAAATTCGTGCATAATTCATTCATGAAATTTTTAAACGAACCAATGACCCAAAAATCCATAAAAGTCATTGGGCATTCTAAATCAAAAAAAGATATTGGGTATTCTAACTGACGAAGTGAGTTAGAATGCCCAATACCTTACTACTGACAATAATTAAGAAATAACGTATAGAATACGTTTTCATAAAAAAATGAGAAAAAAAATTATGACTTTGACCTTCAATAAAATCGTAACTATCAATTTCCCAGGTATAGTCTAAAGGAAGAAAAATGTTATGACGGTGAGCAGAATACATGGTTCTCGTTTGACTGCTCATGTCTTTTACACCCTGTATACATATAGTATAGAGGAAGTCTTGTAATCGTCAAAAAATTTGACATTGAGATTGTGACGGATTTACACGTTTTGACCTCCCCGAGTAAAAAATTTTTTTTGGATTTATGTCTGTGTGTGTGTCTGTGTTTCTGTATGTCTGTGTATGCGTGTCTGTGCGTTAGCACGATAACTCGAGTATGCTTTAACTTATTGCAACCAAATTTAACATGCATGTATGCCATAAAAATATAAGGTTTCTATCAACTTTTGAGTCGTTTCCGGTATACGAGAAAGTCAAGGGGAGACCACTCCCGATTTTTTTACGAGAAGTTGCTATTTTTCTGAACTTGCTAATCGCTCATAACTGTTTTTGGACACGGGTAATGTTTTCTTGTTTTCGTTTTTATTAAATATATACTTATTTTGTTTTTTTAATTTTTTATTAAGAGACATAAATATTAAAACAAAAAATACATAGAACATTTAAAGTAAGTAAATAATTCAGGACATTAATCTAACTTTTAATTTACTTTTTATGTGTTTTACGATTTTTTTCCAGGTAGACATTTATGAGCGATTTCCATGTTTAGGTAAAAGTACCTAACTTCTACTAAAAAAGTTGGATTATTGTACATCTATAATCCTTATCACCTAGTCATCACAGTATGTGAAATTTCAGCGATAGATGAATTTTGCGGTTAGATAAAGCTTTGTTGACTGGACTAATTTGATTATCAAGGAAAACAAGAAGACGGGGCGGTGCCGAGGACTGCATTCCTTTGAATGGGGTAAAAAGTAAATGTAACTTCACAATTTTATTTTGGGACTAGCTGACCCCGCAAACGTTGTTTTGCCTTATAAATAAAAAAAAAAATTAAGGGTGGACAACCCTTATCACTAAGGGGTATGAAAAATAGATGTTAGCCGATTCTCAGACCTACTCAATATGCTCACAAAATTTCATGAGAATCGGTCAAGCCGTTTCGGAGGAGTACGGGAACGAACATTGTGACACGAGAATTTTGTATAGGTTTAAGACTAGCGGACCCGACAGACTTCGTCCTGTCATTAGAAAACATTTGTATGGGAAAAAGAAAAGGGCTGTTTTTATGGTTTTTCCGGCAATTATTCGAATTTTTCTCGCCGTGAAAACCATCCTTGAACTTCAACGAATATTTTAAAAAAATAATTGGCCAAATTGGTCTAGGCGTTGTTGAGTTAAGCGCTTACCAACACATTTGCGATTCATTTTTATATTATAGATTTAATGCATATTTTAACAATTCTAGGTTCCTGCTTCGCTAGCCCGACGCAGCGGATTATTGGTGGTCAACCAACTAGCGTTGATAGATATCCGTCTATGGTTCAGGTGGAGTTTTATTTCCATCAGATAAATTTCTGGGGACAAAGCTGTGGAGCCTCTATCATTACTAACAGACATGTTCTATCTGCTGCTCACTGTTTCAACTTTTATGACGATGGGTACTTAAACATATTTATTTATTTGACACATAACTTTTAGTTAATAAAGATTTGGGCCAGGGTCTTAATAAACGCGACAATCCGAAAACTATGTCACTTTTTGATAAATAAGTCTAATAGTCACGAGCAATGCCGTTTAATAAATGAAAATTACCCCCAAATGCGACATCTAAATACTGACTAAATTGTGACTTTTCCTGTATCACGACGTAACGTTAATGTATCACGACGCCATTAATTAAGAATAGAATAGAAGAAGAAGAATATCTGCATATTTCTGATTTCTCTTCTTTGAAAACCACCATGAGATCTAAGATACTATTCGCCGGTTATTCGGTGAAAGGGGCCGACTTATTTTTATCATTAATTTTTTTTGCACATCTTTTCTATTACAAGAACTTCAATTATGCCAAATCTCACAGTTCTCCGTGTATGTAGGTACAAACTTTTTTTCGCCTATGAATATACAGTGTGCCTGGTCAATGGACTAGCGATAATTTAGGGGCGTCAAATTTACCTAATATTATCGACAAAAACACCCATTTTGCCAATAGCGGCCATTTTAGTTTTTTTTTTAGTTTCGTCTTTCTTAAAAATATCGATTTCTCTGGACACAAAGGTAACAGACATTTAAAAAAATGTGTTAGTAAGGTAACAATACCGCCTTTTAAGTAAAAGAGATCTATGTTTAAACTTTGCACTACTACTTAAGACGAAACTAAAAAAAAAACTTAAATGGCCGCTATTCCAAAAAGAGGGGGGGTTGACCACCCTTATGGGTGTTTTTGTCGATAATATTAGGTAAATTTGACGCCCCTTAATTATCGCTAGTCCATGACCAGACACACTGTATAGATACTATATTACAATTGCTTTTTTTTCAGTTCCTATAATCCTAGTAGGAGACGTATCCGTGCCGGTGCTACGTTCCGGAACACTGGTGGCGTTCTTTATAACGTCGAACGAGAGTTCAACCACCCCACATATGCACAAGCTGCGAGATTCGATGGCGACATAACCGTGGTCCGGCTCGCCAGTACCATCGTGTTCACTCCAGTCATCCAACAAGTTCCCATTCTCTCACAAGGATCTGTTGTCCCTGATAACGCAACTGTTGTTCATGCTGGCTGGGGTACTACAGCCGTAAGTATTTTAAAAAGTGGATTTTTCTATAATCTCAAATTTCTCCATTTTATTAGATCAATCGACTTTTTAGGCAGTTGTTATATTAGTTTTGAAAAATTTCCAGTAGTTGACATACCTGTTTGATTCATTAAAGTCATGAGGATTTTAAAATCATACACTAAAACTTTCATAAAGTTACAAAACTATGTTTAATAATGGAAATGCAATGTTATGGGTTGGGTACATTATGCAATTGAAAGCATAATCATTGTCCTCTCTTATTCTGAACTAGTAAAAACGCGTGATAAATTATTCTTCAAGTATCTATAAAAATTGGCATTAGATGCGATATTAAACCTTATGGTAAGTGACCGTAAGGCCGAAGTAACGTAATAGATCTTCACCTGGAACCCTCAACCACAAAGGGACAGGCTACCTTATCGTTCAATGTCGGAACACAGCTGCTGTTAATATTATTATAATGATGGCGACAGATTTTGATAAGATGGTAACCAAGCAAACTTGCCAAAAATCCTACCAACAAGAAAACCGTGCACAAATTTGCACTTCCCTGGGGAGCGAACCCAAGATTTCTGTTTCCAATTCCGGTGACCGAACCACAGAGGAAAGTTTTAAATCAAGTAAAGTTTTACTCAAGTTTTATTTCATTTATTTTTACTTTCTCTTTTACATAGTATAGAGGAAGTCTTGTAATAGTCAAAAATTCGACCTCTAGATTTTGACGGATTTACACGTTTTGGACCTCCATGAGTCCAAAAATACCGTTTTTGGAATTATGTCTGTGCCTGTTTGTGTATCTGTGTGTCTGTGCGTTAGCACGATAACTGGAGTATGCTTTAACTTATTGCAACCAAATTTAACATGCATGTATGACATCAAAATATAAGGTTTCTATCAACTTTGGAGTCGTCAAGGAGAGACCACTCCCGATTTTTTATTTTTAACGTAGGCATAGGCGACAGACTAGCAACCTGCCACTATGTTGAGGCACTAGCCCATAACGATAGATGGCTTTAGTGTAACTGAGTATTACCTGAGACTCTGCTCAAAACCTTCTGAGATTATTTGCGTGATAGTATTATCTTTTTTTGGTGCCACTCACTTGCTCCTCACGCCCGCGTGCTACGGGTAGTCGCCGTGTTTGGCACTATAAGTCAGCAGATTGGGATAGCATGCGGTCCTTTTTTGCGTCCTACCCTTGGGGGCGGATTTGCTTCATGCTAGGTGATCCTAGTTCCGCTGCTGATTCTATCGCTGACGTGGTGCTGCAGGGGATGGAACTTTTTATTCCGTCGTCTGTAGTTCCCACGGGTGGTAGATCCCAACCCTAGTTTGGGCTTCCTTGCAAATCGGCATCTCGCCGTAAGCAGGATTGCTATCATGCTTGGGCAAATGCAGTAACTAAGGATCAGGATACCAGTATTTTGAAAAAGGAGTACAACTCTGCCTCCAGGTCCTTCAAAAGAGTAATAGCCAGGGCGAAGTCTGAGCATATTGGCAGGATTGGCGAGAAATTAGTAAAACTTCCTTCGGGAACTCGTACGTTCTGGTCTCTCGCCAAGGCTGTTCAAGGGAATTTTTGTAAGGCGTCATTTCCACCTTTACACAAAATAGGCGATTCACTGGCCTATACTGCAAGAGAAGGCCGACCTTCTGTGCTCTCTTTTTGCATCAAACTCGACACTTGTTGACGGGGGAAACGTGCCGCCTACCATCCCGCGGTACGAGTGTTCTATGCCGGATGTCCGGTTCACTCAAAAATTAGTGCGTAGGGCTCTCCTTTCCCTTAACATCCACAAGTCGAGTGGGTCAGATGGAATCCCTGCCATAGTGCTAAGGACGTGTGCTCCTGAGTTGGCACCGGTTTTAACGCGCTTGTTTCGTTTATCTTACTCGCTAGGCGTTGTCCCATGTTCTTGGAAGACTGCTGTTGTACACCCGATCCCTAAAAAACGTAACCGCTCAGACCCATCCAACTACAGGCCTATAGCCATCACCCTCCTGTTTGCCAAAATAATGGAGACCATTATTAACTGCCAACTTCTGCGTTACTTAGAGGATCACCAGCTAATTAGCGACCGTCAGTACGGATTCCGTCGGGGTCGATCGGCTGGTGACCTGCTGGTCTACCTGACCCACCGTTGGGCAGAAGCAATTGAGTCCAAGGGTGAGGCTTTAGCGGTCAGTTTGGATATTGCGAAGGCCTTTGATCGGGTATGGCACAAAGCGCTACTTAAAAAGCTACCTCTGTACGGGCTTCCCGAGAAATTGTGCAATTGGACCGCCAGTTTTCTTACGGATAGGAGCATCAAGGTCTTAGTTGACGGTGCATGCTCTGATTCCAAATCCGTGAATTCTGGTGTCCCACAAGGCTGTGTGCTATCCCCTACGCTATTTCTTTTGCACATCAATGATATGTTGCAAGTAAGCAACATTCATTGCTATGCAGATGATAGTACGGGTGATGCCTTATATTCCGGTCGTGTCAGTATTTCTCGGGAAAACGTCATCGAGTGCCGAAACAAACTTGTGTCCGAAATTGAGGCCTGCCTTAGCAGAGTTTCGGATTGGGGTCGACTTAATTTGGTCCAGTTTAACCCAACGAGGACACAAGTTTGCGCGTTTACCGCAAAAAAAATACCTTTTGTCGTGTCCCCTCAGTTCCAAAACACTCCCCTAATAGTCTCAGCCAGTATCGGAATCCTTGGGGTCAACATATCGAGTGACGTTCAGTTCTGCGGTCATTTGGAGAGTAAAGCTAAGTTGGCCTCCATGAACCTTGGTGTGCTCAACAGATCAAAGCGGTATTTCATGCCGGTCCATCGCCTACAACTATATAAGGCGCAAATTCGGCCCCACATGGAATACTGCTCTCATCTGTGGGCGGGCGCACCCCAGTACCAACTTCTTCCCTTAGACCGCATACAAAGGAGAGCAGCTCGAATTGTTGATGAACCAGCCCTTTCTGATCGGCTTGATACTTTGGCATTACGTAGAGATGTGGCATCACTCTGCATCTTTTATCGTCTGTATCACGGGGAGTGTTCTGAGGAGTTGTTCGGACTTATACCAGCTGCTGCATTCCGCCATCGTTCCTCGCGACGACAAATCCATCCCCACAGTCTAGATGCTTGGCTATCCACAACCGTGCGTTTTTCGCGCAATTTCTTGCCGCGGACCACAAGACTGTGGAACCAACTTTCGCCAGCGGTGTTCCCGAACCGATACGACCTGGACATCTTCAAAAAAAGAGCGTATTCCTTCCTTAAAGGCCGGCAACGCATTTGCGATGCCTCTGGTGTTGCAAGTGTCCATGGGCGGCGGTGATCACTTACCATCAGGTGAACCGTCTGCTCGTTTGTCCCCTTTTCCATAAAAAAAAAAAATCTTATTTATTTGACGGTGGCTGACAGTGATGCATGGAAGAGCGAAAATAATACGTCGACCCCAAATAAAATTGAGAGCAGGGCAGGCAGATGATGAATATATTATTTATTTTTTGTTAGTTAAAACGTTAAAATAACCATTACATAAAAAATACTAAAACATTTAACACATTCATATTTTATAATCTTCTCGCCGTACTTCAAAAATTCTGAAAAAAATTTTACCCGCGTTTACGATGAGGCTGGACTTAGCCTTTGAGGTGATAATTATTATCATCATCAACTCAAAATTGCCCCACTGCTTTGCACAGATCTCTGTAATATGAATAGGCTATCCACTAGAAGAAATTTTACTTTCGATGATGTGGCATTCACACAACTGTACCTACATTCGATATCGATTCGCTTTCGAATATTTGTCTTTTCGATTAAATGGCCCATCGGCTAAATGGTGTTTCGTTCATATGGCACTTCTTGGCTTTCGCTTATATGTTTTTCGAAATCGGGTCCTAAATCCTTTTTACCAGTCGATCATATAAGTAGGTATTGTTACGAGCTAGGGGTTCGTAAATGGTGACACTGATGATACTTAATTCCGTACACCACTCTAGAATTTACAGTAACCAAGCAACAAAGTCCAATCACAATGCTAACTTAATCCGTAGTATTTTTAATCAGACCATGAACTGGCTTTCCAATAACCTTCTTACACTAAATTTAGATAAAACCACGTTTATCACTTTCTCTATCAGACCCTCAGCCCAGCCACCACTAAATTCCATTAAACTAAAAGCTCACACATGCTCTTCAACTGCTTTATCCTCTTCTTGCTCTTGTCTTTCTCTTAAGATATCTACATCAGTTCGGTACCTTGCTGTACAGCTATTGTTCACTTTTTTTGCCAAATGCCTCTCCAGTGTCTGATTAAATCGTTCCACCATTCCATCAGACTGAGGGTGGTACGCAGTCGTTCGGGTTTTATGCATTCCCAAAATCTTGCATACTTCTTGAAATATTTGGGACAAAGAGTTTCTCCCTTGATCGGAATGGATTTCCAGAGGTACTCCATAGCGACAAATAACTTCTTCGACTATCTTGGACGCAACGGTTGTAGCTTCCTGGTTGGGAATGGCAAACACTTTAGGCCATTTGGTAAAATAGTCCATGACAACCATGAAATACTTGTTTCCCGACTCAGTCACAGGGAATGGCCCGGCTACATCTACTGCAATGCGTTCCCAGAGTGCACCAACGTTGTACAGTTTCAAGTTTCCTCGACTCCGTGTATGCGGCCCTTTTACTGCAGCACATGTAGTGCACTTGCGGCACCAATCCTGTACATCTTCACGACAGTGGAGCCAATAAAACCTCTCTCGTACTTTTATTAGTGTCCTCTTAACGCCGAGATGACCTCCCGAAACACCATCGTGTATCATACGGAGAACCTCTGGAACTTTGATTTTTGGAACAACTACTTGCAGGTGGAACTCTCTGCCGTTAGTCTTTTCCTATTTCCGGTGAAGTATTCCATTTTGTATGATAATGCTGTCCCATTGCGCCCAGTACGCTTTAGTTGTAGCACTCATAGGTGCCACCTCGCTCCATATTGGCTTTACGTCTCCTTGTTTCTTCCACATGATGATGTTACGAAGATCGTTATCATTTTCTTGAGCCTTTCTAAAGGCATCATCTTCCCAGGATTCCAAAGGAGTTGTCCGAGTGAGCTTCTAAGTTTGCTCTTTGGACTCTTGTTTGACGCAATGCTTGCAGTCCTATGAACATGGCCTTCTAGAGAGGGCGTCTGCGTTTCCGTGGGCCTTTCCGCTGCGGTGTTCCGTGGTGAAGTCATACTCCTGAAGTTGCTCGATCCATCGTGCGACCTGACCTTCTGGGTTCTTAAACTGCAGAAGCCATTTCAACGCTGCATGATCAGTGCGCAGTAAGAATCTTCTACCTATGAGGTATTTGCTGAAGTGTTGTAGGGTCTTTACCACAGCCAAAAGTTCCCTCCTTGTCACACAGTAGTTTCTTTCTGGCTTTGACAGTGACTTGCTGAAGTAAGCAATAACAACCTCTCTGTCTTCTTGCATTTGAGACAGAACTCCGCCAATTGCCGTATTACTTGCATCAGTATCCACGATGAATTGGCCCTCAATTTGTGGGTATCCCAAAATAGGCGTTTCACACAGATGTTGTTTCAGTATTCTGAAGGAATCTTCACAGGCCTCATTCCAACAGAATTTTCGTTTATCTTCGGTCAGACGATGCAACGGCTTGGCAATCTCGGAGAATCCTTTAACAAACCGCCTGTAGTATGAACATAAGCCGAGGAATGCGCGTACCTCTGTTTTATCTTTGGGAGTAGGCCACTTTTTAAACCTCAACTTTCTCGGGATCCGTCTGGATTCCTTCACTGGTGATAACATGGCCGAGGTAGCTCACTTTGTTTCTGAATAAATGACACTTTTTCGGATTTAATTTCAGCTTGGCTCCATGTATCTTAGCAAAGACTTGTTCCAGATTACGCAAATGGTCCTCAAAATCACGACTGACTATGATGACATCATCCAGGTATACCAGGCAGGCTTTCCCAACTAGCCCTACTAGGACACATTCCATCAGGTGTTCAAAAGTTGCCGGTGCGTTGCATAAACCAAAGGGCATGACGTTGAACTGCCATAGACCTTTGCTTGTAGAGAACGCTGTCTTCTCTTTGTCCTTCTGATGAATTTCCACCTGCCAGTACCCGTATTTTAAGTCCAGGGTGGAGAACCATTTCATGCCACTCAGAGTATTCAGTGTGTCATCAATTCGTGGCAATGGGTAACTGTCTTTCTTGGTGATGTCATTGAGTCCTCTGTAATCTACACAGAATCGCGTACTTCCATCTTTCTTTTTAACGAGCACAACAGGTGAACACCATGGAACCAATGGCACCAATAGATCTTTGACCTCCTTCTCCTTCGCGATTGGTATTCGCCTAGCTCGTTGTCTCTCATTCCCGGTATCAATTCTGTGCTGTACCAAAGATGTTCTTCCAATATCACCTTCTTGATTGGTAAAGATGTTCGCATAGCGTAGAAGAAAGTTCTTTGCTTGAACGCTCTGGGAGAATGTTAGATTGCTTTTGCAGTCATAAAGTAGCTCCTTGATTGTGGTGTTGTTCCTAGCTTGCATTTCGTCTGAGCTTGGCGTTGAACTGCATTTCTTCATCCACAGAACTTCCTCACATTCTCCGATGACCTCGCCTTTACTTAAGTGGATCTCATGATCATCCAGATTCAGCACTTTGACAACTGCTGTATGTCCACCACTAACTAAAGTTCTGGCTGTCATAAGTTTCCGGGTCGTAGAATGTGCTTCTTCAATCAAGACACATCTGCTTGGCTTGTTTTTTTGGGTGGGCTTTACAAGTACTTGAGCTTCTGTACGTCCGGGTATGACAATATTTCTCAAACAGGTTACTTTGCCGTGTACCCCTCCAAGTATAAAGATTTCTTCTTCACCACACTTAAATACTCCATCAGCAACATCTATTTTGCAATTGTATTTCTTCATGAAGTCCAACCCCAATATGCAATCGTCCACAATGTCAGCTATAATGACGGTACGTCATGATGGTACGCCACTTCTCCCATGTACATGATAACTGACACTTCTCCAAATACGGGTATTGGCTGCCCGGAGGCGGAAAGAAGCCGACAAGTGACTTTCCTCTTGCGTCTCTTCTCGGACTTGACTATATCCGGTCGAATTATTGTTCTCGAGGCTCCTGTGTCAATCGTTATTTTACCATCATTACCATTTATTTTTCCGGCTATTGCAATGCTCTTCCCATTATGTACCTGTGAGATGATGGTTGTCGGGGCTTTTTCCGCGCCGTCAGCCAGTACCCGCCCCTTAGTCCTGGCTGTTACTCGTTTCCCTGGTTTGCAGTAGACAAAGATTCGTATTTCTTCGTCAGCTCCTCGATACGCTCCTTGAGTTCCTTATATGGCTCCTTTTGTGGGCAATTAAACTGGAGGTGCCCTCTTTCTCCACACTTGTAGCACATGGCACCTGATCCTTTCTTGTATGGAGATTTTACCACTTTCGCCTCCTCCGTGACTTCTCGAACCTCATGGGTCTGCCGGAAGTCATGCCTTACAGCTTCGACCTCCAAGGCGTGCGCTAGTGCTTCCTTAAGTGAGGCGTGATGCCGGAGCCTCACCGCAGCTCTAATCTCGAGGTCCTTGATACCATCAACGAAGGCTTGCACGGTGTTTGGTTCCACCATCTTCATGTCGGCTGCTGGGTAGGCCTTTTGGACAAGCTTCTCAATCTCCAGAGCCCATTGCTGTAGTCTTTCCCCCGAACGCTGGACTCTGTCGCGCAACTGAGCACGGAAGACGTGCTCCAGGTGTCGTTCTCCATATCTGGATTCCAATGCCTCTAGCAGGTCTTTAAAGCCGCTTCCGGAATTAGGTAGCACCTCCAACACGGTAAGAGCCTGTACTCGGAGTGCAACTGTGAGGGCGGTTAGGCACTGTCCGTCTGTCCATCCATTCGTAGCAGCGATCGTCTGAAACTGTTGACGGTATGCAGCCCAAGAGCCCCCTCTTGGGCTGCATACCGTCAACAGTTCCGTCATACGGAGGCAACTTAACATTGGGCCCATGGAGTACACCTACAGCACCACCCGATGTGACTGCTACTCCTTTAGTTTCCAGACGCACCACCTTCTTTTCTAATTCTGTGAGTCCGGTCTTCACATTGTCCATGTCATTACCCAGGATGCAAAACTTTTCTTCTACTGCGCTGACGTCTTTCTTGAGTTTTGCAACCACCCCGCTTATCTCGCTGACTGCTGACAAGACCTGCTGTTGGTCGCCCTTTAACTCTGCTCTTAGCTCTTTCTGAGCAGCGGTTAGCTCTGCTCTTAGCTCTTTCTAAGCAGCGGTTTGCTATTTCTGAGCAGCGGTTAGCTCTTTCTGAGCAGCGGTTAGCTTTGCATTTAGCTCTGCTCCTGAGCTCTGAATTGCGGCTAAGAGAGTAGACAAATCGATGCTGGGCGTAGCCTGGTGAGCGGTGCCAGTGGTTATAGTAGGCGGGGCCACGGGGTGCGTGGCCTGTTGTGTAGAATCAGTCGGTGAGGCTTCAGCGGCACGCTGAGCTCGCGTCCTGATACCCTCGCTGGTGACATCCTCGTCTCTCGGAGTCAATGGCATTATGATCCAAATCCCACTTCTGACACCAAATGTTACGAGCTAGGGGTTCGTAAATTTGAATGGAAACACCTGGTGACACTGATGAGACTTAATTCCGTACACCACTCTAGAATTTACAGTAACCAAGCAACAAAGTCCAATCACAATGCTAACTTAATCCGTACTATTCGCGAGTATCGCTTTGATCCGCACTTGTTCGCTTCTAAACTTAGAAGGTCCATACGCTACAATCAACAGTCCTTTTATACTACGCAAAACGATAATCGCGCAAACACTAGAATGTTCGACTGTTATCTTGACCAAACAACTAAGTTCATCTGACGAATATAAGCCTTATGTCATAGAACTGTAGGTTCATTATTGCTCGAACGTTCCTATCGGTTCTAGAAGTTTCTCGACTAATTTGTATAGGTCCTTCTGGAAGTTTCGATTACTTTCTCGAACATTCTATTGTTTTCTCGTGATTTCTACGGCAATTTACGAATTCGTAACAGTATGTTTATCTTTAACGGGGAAATTCTTGGCCTTCATGTCGCCTGATCTATGCTGATGTGTGGACTATATCGCAAATTTATTTACAGAATCAGGGAGTACCATCAGAAGTTCTCCAAGATGTAACTATCTATACAGTGAACAACGCCGAATGTCGGAGACGCTACCAAACGGTATTTCAAGATGTGACAGAAAACATGATCTGTGCTGGAATTTTGGATGTCGGTGGCCGTGACGCTTGCCAGGTTAGTATTACGAAAACAGTTTCAGTTTTTTTAGGTCAAGGTCAGTTAATAAGTGTTAAGATTAGGGTTTGCACCATTTTCTGAAAACTGTTTCAAATCAATCCTGAGGTCGTAACTAACCAGTAGAATTTTTATTTAAATTTTATAAAACCAAAAATGCCTTAAAAACTTAGTTTTAATTTAGCTTTTGAATTTTCGCGCGGAAACGCTAGCCGCCGGCTTTTTGGCCCGTGACGTCACTCCGTTAGTAAACAAAACAACTGCTATTTCAAAATCAACACAAAGCAAGATACAAATCTACTTTGCTTACTATCGGAGTAACTTCACGTCGCATTC
This sequence comes from Elophila nymphaeata, assembly GCA_955850985.1. Taxonomy (NCBI): domain Eukaryota; kingdom Metazoa; phylum Arthropoda; class Insecta; order Lepidoptera; family Crambidae; genus Elophila; species Elophila nymphaeata. The sequence goes on from OY039087.1 coordinate 17,719,000, forward strand.
CAAATGGCGAACGGCAATTTTAGGGACAGATTAAAAAAGTCGATTTTTTAAATTTAATTATAAAATTTACGTGGCATATTTATGAATTAACATCGATGTTTCTCGTTTACTTTTTGCAATATCGATCATAAAAATGCATTTTTATATTTTTTCTTCCATGATGTAAAATACCCTATTAAAAAGTCCAAATATGACATTTAAAAACGGAAGTGAGTTTCACCTGAGTTCTTGACGTAATAACACATGTTGTTGTGTGACTAAGTTTTTTTTAACTCAATCTAACGTACAATGTATATTTAAATCACTTGACATTTGCTAAATGCGCAATATACTGGGTGTAAAAGACATGAGCAGTCAAACGAAAACCACGTATTCTATACATCAAAATAAGACATATTTCAAAAAAAATATTGCTGGGAAATGATTTTTATTTTTTGGTGTTACAAAAAATTGCAAATTGTACCGCGCAATGTCGGGCTCAACTCGCACGCAACTCGCAAAACCGCGATATTTTTGTTTGACGGCGGCCCCGTTCGTTAGTGTCCGTGCGCATCGAGTGAGCTACATTGAACGCTAACGTTTTGAAGCCATTTTTTGTTATGAAATACTAAAAAAAATGATAATGTTTCTTTAGACAATAATTAAGAAATAACGTATAGAATACGTTTTCATAAAAAAATGAAGAAAAAAAATTATGACTTTGACCTTCAATAAAATTGTAACTATCAATTTCCCAGGTATAGTCTAAAGGAAGAAAAATGTTATCACGGTGAGCAGAATACATGGTTCTCGTTTGACTGCTCATGTCTTTTACACCCTGTATTTAACTGCCGCGTAGCCATTATTGAAGAAAAAATAGTAGTTAAGACCAAGACCTATTTAAACTTCTTAAGAAGAAGGAAGATACATAAATTAATTTATTCTACTTTTCCCTCAGATGGATTCCGGTGGTCCTATGTTCCACAACGGCGTCCTCGTTGGCGTAATCTCCTGGGGTCATTACTGCGCCCTACCATTCCTTCCTGGCGTCAGCGCCAGAGTCGCATCCTACACAAACTGGATCGTTGCTACTGCAGTTTAATAATAGTTACTCTACCATAACTACTTTATGACCTAATAAGTAGAAGGTTTATTAAAAGGATTTTTTATTTATTTATTTTTGGGAAACATACAGTTATTATAACACTTAAAATACAATATAAAATTAAAACATAAATCAATAAAGTTTCCACAGTTATATCAGACAGACATATCATATTAAATAAAATTGAAATTAAAAAGAAATTACACTAAAATTAAATTAAAATGACAATAAAATCGAATCAAAATAAACAACAATTAAAATTAAATCATAAAAAAAGCATGCAATGTCAATTAGAATAAATTAAAAGGATAAACCTGAGGTACATACATAATTTAGTATTGTAATAACAGATATAGTCTTAAGAACACTAGTCTAGTCTTTCGTTTCTGAACTTAAAATAATCTGATCCTTTATTTCTGATACTGAGTATTAATGAAAATAAAGAATATATTATAACTGTGAGTGATGTTTTAATTTTGTTGGCATCCTAAGAAGAAATACTGTCGCTTTCGACAGAAACAACTGCTATCTTTATAGCAGTCATTCTCAAAGGAGGGTTGGTGTAAAGCAGGTAACTGGCCATAAAAGACAAGTACCAAAACCTATATTCGCCATTCGGTGCAGTATATCCTGCTATCAACATAGGTAGAGAATAGAGATCGTCTAATCTTAAACTAAACGCCGCTGCATTGACCTATTCTTACATGCACAATCAGTGTACAGATGTAATACACTCAAATTTTATTGATAGAAATTTTATTGCTAGTTTATTGCTAGTTAAATGAAAGCTTTAAAAAAATGATTATAATGGAATGGGTTTCAATAATTATTATGTTGCATAGATAGACGACAACAAATCCAAACTGTCAGATTTCTTCAATTTATTGAAGAAATTATACAGTTTTGGGTAGAAATATATGTGATTAAGAGCGTTTACGCGTATTTTGCGAAAATCGGCACTTTTTGAGCTTCTTAATTTCCATGAATTCTTATTCTACCAATATAAATGTTATAAAAACTACTAGATAATATTCTTTCGCAAAAGGTTGTAAAGGAAAATATTTCATTTAATTCTTTATTCATTAATTATAACAAAATATCTTAACAGCATTTTTAAAATTTTACGTTTAGATGCAATTTCGAAGCCCTTAATATCCGAAAAGGCTAATATTACAATGAAATAAAAAATACTGTGTAACTGACAATATCCCGAACAAAATAGTTGTAAAGGAAAAAAAATAAATTTCATAGAATTACTAGTTAAAAAAAATCAAATCACACTGCAAGTATTACGAAAATACGATTTGGAAAATTGCTATTTCTAACAATTAATATCCCTTATTTGAAGAAACAAATGATGTAATTTAAAAGAAGAACATATACTCTAAATTTTGGTATAAAAATGATATCTGAACAAACTATAATATATTTATAACAATTATTTAAAAATCAGTATAAAACAGTCCGCGCAATCGCTTTCAAATCAGTCGCCCATGAGGCTTGTCGGAGAGAGGTCACGTCGCTCGGTGCTAGCTCCGTGATCACACGTAAATATTCGTAATGCTACTACAGATCGAACGATGGTGTTGATACTTTTAGTATTGATAACCGACTTCATATAAAGTTCTATGTTGCACTCTATGTATTTATGAATGTTCACGGATATCTCTATTAATTGTGGACCTATTTTCTAAATACTTCTGATATGGTACTATTGTCACCAAGTCAGGATCTGATGATGAGATTCCGAGGAAATCGAGAGCAACTCTCAAATTTTATATGCAGGTATTATATGCTTCATATTTTATTTCCTGAAGCTATTGAAGTATTTGCGTCTGGTAGTCATCATATCATGTTAATGAGCTGGTGATGGCAGGTAAAACTCCTCCATGATTAGGAGTTGAATGATAATTCTTGAATTAATATATGTATTTATAAACCGATAGTTGTATCATTTTATGTTATTCAGGTGAGCTGACGATGAAAAAAAAACTCCTAATAGTTAGGAGTTGGATGATAATTCCTTAAATATTATGTGTACCTTCGTATAGATCGACAGTTGAATTAAGTTTTTTTCTTTCTATTTCTATTCTATCAGGTTTTTCAGGTGAGCTGATGATAGAGGGTAAAACTGCAAAAGTTAGGAGTTTGAGGATTATTCTTTTAATATTATAGTCCACATAGTAATATTCGGTAACGATTAAGAGATGGAGAATAATTCTTTAAAATATCATAGGTATGTACAGAACGATAAATCCGTGGTCCTTGCTTTGGCTTCCCCTCCACACCTTGATTCTGTACAATTTTGTTGTACTGTTCGTTCTTGTCCCTGTTTGTTTGTCCTTATGTATTCTTTCAGGTTATACACGAACTTCAAAAGGAGGTTCTATGTTCCAATCTATGTATTTTTTACTTAGCAAAGTCAATGGTTTTTGCTAAATACTTTTAAAATAAATAAAATTACTTTTAATGCAGAATTGTCGACTACCCAAGATTTGTTACTTTTAGCACTACCATAATAATAATTATGTAAATTAAATATGACATGACAATCATTTGTCCCCTTTTCTATAACAAAAAATATAATTGTTCGAGATTTTTATGAGTAAAATCATAATGTAATTTATTTATTTATTTAATTTTGGAAAACCAAAAGCCAAGATATAACACCATATAAAGTTGGTTAACCGCATTTTCTCTACAGAGCCTTTCATTTGATACCCATGTATCAAATGAAAGGCTCTGTAGAGAAAATGCGAATGAACCGTGTCAAAATAACTATACAATAAATTACTGATAAAAGCTTTAAAAACAAAGATTTTACTTAATTGCTCTAAAAACAAGAAAGTAAACGTAAATTGCATTTAAAAAAAAATATAGGTAAGTATGTACTAATATGATAAAGAGTTAAAGTTTGTAAATAGTTTATGTAAGTTTGTGAATAGCTATACGTGATACCGGCAGAGTAGAATAGCATCACCCCATATGCTCCAATGGGTGTCGTAGACGGCGACTAATAGGCCAGTAAAGGGGTATTGACTACCAATCCACATTATGCAAGCGTGGTGGATTACTACCTATACCTCCTTCATTGAAAAGGAGAGGTCTTGTCTTCCAGTAGTGAAATGAATTATATAGGCTGCGATGATAAAAGTTTGTGAATTGTTTTATTGTGACGTTGTAGGAGGTAATTGCTGGATCTACTGAACCAATTTTGAAAATTGTTTTTGTGTGAGGTAGACCATGCATCTAGAAAGGCTAGCTATGTATATAATAACCAACAATACGCGAAAGAAGCCACGGGCTGAGCGCTAGTTATATGATATATATGCTTGTGGCAAGATTTGCTTCTATTATTCATATCTCTTTATTTATTCAATCGCTGATATACACAAGTAAATCTCGCGACAAGTATTTATATCATACTAGTGGCCGCCAGCGGCTTCGCTCGCGTTAATGTCGGTTATAAAATGGCCTAGAGCCTTCCTCGATAAATGGAATAGCCAACACAAAAAAATATCTACACTCATGACATAATATTAAAATTATTATCTCAATGATATACCTCAAATGACATTCTTTTTAACAAAGATAATTAAAATGAAAATAAAGGTCATTTACCTGTTGCATAATTAATGACCATTATGCAACATGTTCGGCTCAATACGTTACAGTTATTTTTTTCAAAAATCAAAAACTTAGAGCAAAACGGGACGGCAAAGGGAGCCAAAGGGACGCTAGTTTATGTACTGCACATAATTAGGTATTAAAACACTTGCGGGATATTATTAAAAAACTCGCCAAGGCTCGTTTTTGAACCCCGCTCGTGTTTTAATAAACCCTATTATGTGACAGTAATATGAACTACTATACCCATGTACTATATGATAGGTGCGACAAGGGTGGCCGGTGGCCACCAGATGTTATTATTACTTACATATATATTCAAAATTTAATTCATGTTAAATGTGTAACCGTTAATTTTCCATAGTATTCAATTTAAATAACTTGTATTGTATATTTAATTTCATTTTGTGAAAAAGTATCGAATTTGTTTTTGTGCTCTGTACCTGGATGGCAGCGCGAGTAATGCGAGAGGGAATGACCGCACAGCGTGTAAATACCTAAACTTGGAGTCTGCCGTACGGCGTAAACGCTCTTAAATATCTCCCTCTTATCATACAGCAAAGTATAATCAAAAGCCGGTTAATGGTGCCAGATGATATAAGCCGGGACCTATATGCTATCGACGTGTTCCTGACTGAATTGGCTGCAAACGTTCTCTTATGTGGCAAAATAGATTGTTTGGTAAAATCTTTTGATAAGAGCATAATATTATGGTGTAGTTATCTTATCAAACATTTTTAATTGTACGTCATCATCATCATCAACAGCTCATATAATGTCCCCACCGAGGGGTTCGAGCCTACCCTACATTAGGGGCGATTAGGCCTTAGTCAACCACGCTGGCCAAGTGCGGGTTGGTCGACTTCACACACAACCTAAGAATTTCTTCATAGGTGTGTGCAGGTTTCCTCACGATGTTTTCCTTCACCGTAAAAGCGTCGATTAAACGTACATATGCATTTCAAATTTGAAAACACATTGGTACGTGGCGGGGATCCAACCAGTGTCTCCCGGGTGGGAGACGACGTTCTTACGCACTATCACCTTTAGTGAATGGGCAACGCCTGGTATCTACAATAGCAGGAATAAGTTGTACGATTTGTATGGTCCAAAATCATTTAATTTTGATCCAGTATTTGTTAATTATGTAAGAGACTACTCTAAAGTTTTCAAAAGAGCCTGTTCCACTGCCAAGTCAGTTTACTTAAGAAACAAAATTAAGAATTCTACAAATAAGATTAAAGAAACTTGGAATATTATTAACAGTGAAACTGGTAGGAGTCAAACACGCTTCCGTAATATTAACTTAAAGATTAATAATGTAAATGTTGAAGCTGATTTGGAAGTAGCGATGGAATTTGAAAGGTTTTTCTCAGATGTTCCCATACAGACTACTAAATCACTTCAGTCGTCTTCCACCTCAGCTGAACAGCTGCTTAAACAAAATGTATCATCATGTGATAGTAACTTTGAATTTACAGTTGTTAATTATAAAGATATTATAAATACGTTTAATACTCTAGACCTGAAAAAATCTATGGATCTTTGGGGATTGTCAGTCAGGACAATCTCATCCATTATAACTATAATAGCCCCTTATTTAGTAGTCGTATTTAACAATTGTATTGACTCTGGTGTATTTCCTGACTTGATGAAACATAGTAAAACTATACCGTTATTTAAATCTGGCGAAACCTCAGATCCCACCAATTTTCGGCCTGTTTCTATTCTACCAACTTTAAGTAAGATCTTTGAGAGACAAAGACATCTCAATCAACTATTAAAGCATTTCAATAAATGCAACATATTTCATCAAAAGCAATTCGGGTTCAAAGGGAAAAAGGACATCAGGCCTTCGACCCTCAATAAACTCAATTAAAAAATTACGAAACTAGTTTCAGGAGTATCTTTTTTTCAACATTTATGTTCCTATTCTAAACGCTTGATGTTTGTTAAAAAATTGCATGTTATGTTACCACTTATCACCTTATTATATTATACAACGGGACACTCGTGACGACAACGACTCTCTAACCGCAGGCCATCCACCAGCGCAGGGTTTCCCAACCTGTGCGGGGCATCATCTCAGGGGAGTCGATAGGCGATCCATATATATTGGCTGTCTGTGTAGTGTAATGCGAGTCCTTTGAGAAAGAAATGATTGCAAGGACTTTCAAAGTCGAGCCCCGTGTTGAGCCAACAAAGTAAAATAAATACCCCTTTTCATATCATTATTTATTTTCTAATTCTTCTGATAACTTGGCTAGAACAACTGGTAGGTCGCAAAAATGGCAACTTCATAAGGGCGTCACCTAAACCTGTGGGCGTCACATAAAAAAATAAGTTTGGGAGTAAACACTATTGCAGGGTATACAAGCGTTTAATCCGTATGACTTATCTTCATGGATAAACTGTAAAAAACATTGGGGTAAACAAAACCGTTGAGGCCACTAATGAACTAATGTCATCTCTATGCTTTCCTGCGACTTTACTTTCTGTATGTATAAGTCAAGGTTGTCGCGTCGTCGTGCAGGCGCGACGGAATGGAAGGGACAAAAAGATTTTAACACCGTCATTCTTTTGCGCCTTGACCATCCACTAGGATTCATTCGTGTTGGACATTCCGGCGGATATAAACGATAAAGTGGAGGCAGGCTAATCAGCCTTTATAATTTGACCCACTGCTGGGACGCAAGGCTTTGTCATCGACGGAGGATTATGGAGTAGTCCACTAAGCTTGCCCAATGCGGGTTGGTGGACAGAGTATAAATTGATCAATACTCCGTTGCTGATCCATTAGTCGCATTCTACGACACGCGTTGGAGGATAATGGCGTGATGCTATTCTACTCTGCCGTCTCATGGCTAGCATGTAAGGCTAATGCTCTATATTTTTGCGTAATGAGTTACGTCATGTTGCACATATCTAAACCTACATAATACCGTCTACGTGTTATAATGTCCTAAAAGTGAGTAAGCTACAGAGGATGGAAACTTAGAATTTCCAAAGAGATTTAGATCAATAAATTTTATCTGATGTTGTGATAAAGTTTAAGATTTATGCCTTTAATCCTTGATTATAATTTAATATATAAAGGAAGTAAAGACTTCCTATACCATTAGCAAAATTCGTGTGTGCACAATATGGCTCATCTGTCGCTGGTCGCTTTGGCGCTGCTTGCAGGTAATCATAATTTCATTAATTACAATAAAATAGTCGATGGCGCCGCGGTAGTGCATTCTTCGTAATGATCACGAAAGCTAAGCTTCCTTGTGCTCTTGCTTGCTTTCACCTAAAAATTTATGGGAACTATGGATTAGATTTAAATGTTCCCTATACTTCATTCGAAAAGTAACTTGTCTATCCCTGGGTCCTAAATTATCCCCAAACCTTTCATCATTTAATTAATCGTAGGGAAACGTAGGGATAAAGAATCCACACCGGTTGATCATAAAAAATACCTTAACCATCAACAATACGTGATCTTCATTCGAATCAAATGTCATTGATTCGAATAGTCACACTACGACCATGGTACCTTGTTCATAGTAGGCAAATAAATAATTTGAATTTGATCGTATTGATAATCTATCTATATCTTTATATATATTATATATATATAAATATAAAATAAAAATCAATCGTGGTTCGTTTGTCTCGCTAAAACTCGAGAACGGCTGGACCGATTTAGCTGATTATGGTTTTGAAATATTTGTCGTAGTCCAGGGAAGGTTTAAGCGGTGAGAAAATATGGAGAAATTGCGAGGAAGATAGTAAAAACAACATTTTCATTTTCCCATATAAACTGTTCTGCCTACTTTCCTGTTCAAACATTTGACGTTCGTACAATGATGTTACCTTGTACAGTAGACTCGAGTCCATTCGAATTGAAGCACGTATTAAATTTAGGGTTTTGAATCGACAACATATACCTATCCACATTACTCAGATTATCGCGTATTTCTAATCTAAGGCGTATTTAAATTTTAATATTTTGATGGTTAACCTGACCGGTTCTTGGAACACATATACAGCAGCTTCATGTTACCGAGATGAAGATGTTACGATGGATGTGCGGTGTTACGCGACTAGATCGCATTCGTAACGAACATGTTCGTGGTAGTCTCGGAATCAGGGACATAGCGGATAAGCTCCAAGAAAGTCGTCTCCGATGGTACGGCCATATATGTCGGAAGCCATACGAATATGTGGGGAACAGATGCCTCAGCCTCAATGTACGAGGTCCGAGAATGCGCGGTAGGCCCAAAAACGCTGGCTGGATGTCGTGAAAGCGGACATGGAAGAGAACCACTTAACTACGGAGGATGCACAAGACCGGGCAAAGTGGAGGAGTTTAAGTAGGAAAGCGGACCCTGGCAGCAAGCCGGGAAAACGATAGGCAGAAGAAGAAGAAGATGGTTGTCATTGTTGGTTCGTTCAGAAAATTTTGTCATTGTATTGACATACCTAATTATTTTGATGGTTGTCAATGTCCGGTCTGCCCTACCACCCTAGAGAAAACCGCAGTAAAACTCTACCATTTCATAGTTTTGTGGATCTGATCATTGGAATATGTTTATGTTGCTGGAGGTAGTTAAAGAGGAAGCTGTCTACCCGGTGCCATGAATGTGGTCGTGACGATGACACAGTGCAGTATACCGTCCTGGGTCGCAGAGCGCAGTGTCCTCGTCGCGACATTCGGTGCAGATCTCTCGCTGTCGATAGTTAAGACTATGGTTGGCAGCGCGACGTGCTGGGAGGCAATATTATCCTTTTGTGAGCAAATAATGCAACAAAAGGAGGCTGCGGAACGGGCTAGGGAGGACGATCCCTTAGCGGAGCCCATCCGCAGGAGGCGTACACCCGCCTGAATAGAGACAAACGAGTGTTAAGATAGAGCCCCGTCGCATTGCACGTCTCGAAGCTGATACAACATCCCAAGCTTTCTCGGGATGTACTTTCACGACCCAGTGTTCCTCGTGAGACATACCGACAAGCGGGGCATACAAACGTCAACGGTTTTAAGTGGGTATTCTGGAGTCCCAGTCCCACATAACCTCAGTGCGGCCCGTTATCGCAACTAGGGTAGATATAAAATCTTTTCCGTCGCAAAAAAGGTTGCTAGACCTCCATAGCGTGGATGGGATTAGGGGGTGGCACATCAGCCTACAATGGGCCTCATAAGAAGGCTCAAGGTTGCTCAAAGGGCAATGGAGAGAGCTTGCTCGGAGTTTCTCTGCGTGATCATATCAGAAATGATAAAAATTTGCGAATCTTAGTGGTAGAGGCCAGGGCACATTGCGAGGAGGAATGACGGTCGTTGGTCGTTGAGGCGGAAAGACCGCATACTGGGAGACACAGTGTTGGTAGCCCCCCCCCCCCCCCCCTCACATCACAAAGTGGACCGACTATCTGGATAAGCTCGCGGAAACCGCAGGACCAATCGGGTTGGAGATCCGTGGGAATGGATGTCCAACAGTGGGCTTCTCTCGGCTGAAATGATGATGATGATGGCAACAGTCATGTTGTATGCTTGTTTGCTAACCAAAAATGAAAATAAAACTTTACATTTACAGGTTCCTGCATCGCAAGCCCTTCGCAGAGGATAGTCGGTGGTCAGCCGACAACCATTGATAGACATCCGTCTCTCGTGCAGGTGGACCGTCTTAGCAGCTTTAATGCTTGGAGTCATGACTGCGGAGGGAACATCCTTAATTCCAGATACATTCTGTCCGCTGCACACTGTTTCAGCAGGAGTGACGATAGGTATATAATATATACTTTTATTTCACAAATAACCTTATCAATAATTTATAATTTAGGCTTTATTTAGTAGGCCTCTGTATAGATCATAAATAATATTATCTCTATTTGTCACCGTCAGTTTGTTGTAAGCGGGGTAAACAAGGTCAAATGTGTCGTATTTTATTAATAGTTAAAATCGACCCATGAGTATGTAGGTATTAGTATACAAATTAAGAGTACTTCTGTCAGTTATAGGTTGCATACATTAGAAAGTGCGATGGTGGGGGCCGTGCGAGCGGTCAGTCGTAGACTAGATACCGGACGAGACGGACGTCTGGGCAGATATATGGAAGCGGTCCCTAAATAATATTTGATCTATGATTAAAAATCAGAAATGTCTAGATGTATTACTTATCGTTTGACAAAAAACATCACAATCATATATTTTCGATTTCATAAAAATAATACCGCATTGCAACTATTCTTCTTTTCAGTCTGTACACACCTAGCAGGAGACGTATACGAGCTGGTGCTACCAACCGGAACACTGGTGGCGTTCTGTATTACGTGGAACGAGAGATCAACCATCCTTCGTATGCACAAGTTGCGAGATATGACGGTGACATCACCGTGGTCCGTCTGACCAGTAACATCGTCTTTACCCCAGTCATTCAGCAAGCAACGATCCTCGCCCATGGCAGCGTAATCCCCGATAACTCAACCGTTGTTCATGCTGGCTGGGGTGCTACAGCCGTAAGTACATTTTTTTCATTGTTAGATTGTTGAACCAAAAGAGATGAGATTATCGTAATAAAAAAACTGTAATAATGTAATATATGTATGTTCAACTGTAATATGGAAATATTGCTATTTAAACAAATAGTCCGACATTCATAAAAACATAATCGCTTAAAATTATGCGTAACTATCTTACAAATTGTATTACATTGCAACCATGTTATGTAGTACGGCTGCTGATCGCGACACTCGGACTTCTTATGAACTCAGCGATTTGACCGATCTCCTTTGCGGCTGTGCTTAACTTTCATTGCTTCGCAGTCCTTAAGACGCGTGCAATGAATAGTGTATATTACGGCATGCTCAACTAGAACCATGTTATGTAATACGGTTGCTGATCGCGACACTCGGTCTTCCTATAAACTCAGCGATTTGACCGATCTCCTTAAAATGATATATCAGTGGTCAAAACTATCAGTGGATAACAGACTTTGATCTTGACAAAAATGTGACAAAAGTGTTATTTGACTGTGCTCTTCTGTAAGATGGCGTTCCAACTTTGAGCGACTGTGTGGCCCTACCGCGACTAAAAATGATTCGGAATTCTTCATTTTGGGTATTCGTAATTTTATACTGATGTAATTTGGTTCAGGGCTAATATGTCCTAAGATATTAATGTCATATAAAAAAATCACAACTAGACAATTACACTCATTAACAAAAAGTTGCAAAAACGGGCACCCCTACTTAATTTCATACAAAGTACTAGGTACTCACTTTGACTACGTCCCAGAATAAAAAGGAAATATGTACAGTTTTGAATTGATGATTGTTTCAATGTACGGGGGAAATGAACATGTCTTTAAGGAGTTACCGGATGATTCCAACAAAATCTTCGTTTCCCCATAGAAGCTACTGTGTAACGCATTTTTTTTCTTCCCTATAACGTTATATGGGTAAAGCGTGATTTACTTAGTAGCTTCTATGGGCGAACGAAGATTTTCTTGGAATCATCCGGGTGACTCAGTTCATTTCTCCCGTACATTGACACAATCATCAATTCAAAACTGCACTTCCTTCTTAATCTGGGACCTAGTTAAAGTGAGGAGTCATCATCATCAACAGCTCATATAATGTCCCCACCGAGGGGCTCGAGCCTACCCCACATTAGGGGCGATTAGGCCTTAGTCAACCACGCTGGCCAAGTGCGGGTTGGTCGACTTCACACACAACCTAACAATTTCATTATAGGTGTCTGCAGGTTTCCTCACGATGTTTTCCTTCACCGTAAAAGCGTCGATTAAACGTACATTATGAATTCAAAATTTGAAAACACATTGGTCTGCGGCGGGGATCGAACCAGTGCCTCCCGGGTGGGAGACGACGCTCTTACGCACTACGCCACCGACGCTTCTTGAGTGAGGAGTACTTTGTATAAAACTAGTAGAGTACCCGTTTTTTTAATACCTATACAAGTCAATATAGTAATAGTCAAGCCCGTAATATTTTTTGTTATACAATTCAATTAATCAAATTAAGTCTGTCATTCAAATTTCGATACCCACCGCCAAACGACTAAACCACCACACACTTAAGCGTACCTTCTTATACTGGGTGTAAAAGACATGAGCAGTCAAACGAAAACCACGTATTCTATACATCAAAATAAGACATATTTCAAAAAAAATATTGCTGGGAAATGATTTTTATTTTTTGGTGTTACAAAAAATTGCAATTTGTACCGCGCAATGTAAAGGGCTCAACTCGCACGCAACTCGCAAAACCGCGATATTTTTGCTTGACGGCGGCCCCGTTCGTTAGTGTCCGTGCGCATCGAGTGAGCTACATTGAACGCTAACGTTTTGAAGCCATTTTTTGTTATGAAATACTAAAAAAAATGATAATGTTTCTTTGGACAATAATTAAGAAATAACGTATAGAATACGTTTTCATAAAAAAATGAAAAAAAAAAAATTATGACTTTGACCTTCAATAAAATCGTAACTATCAATTTCCCAGGTATAGTCTAAAGGAAGAAAAATGTTATGACAGTGAGCAGAATACATGGTTCTTGTTTGACTGCTCATGTCTTTTACACCCTGTATAATTGCAAATTTGTTAACAGTCCGGCGGTGCGGCGTCTGATGTTCTTCTTGATGTACAAATCTACAAAGTGAACCGGGAAGAGTGCCGCAGACGCTACCAAACACTTAATGGTGTTATCACAAATAACATGATCTGTGCTGGAGTTCTGGATGTTGGTGGTCGTGACGCTTGCCAGGTTTGTATTATAAAAATCATATTTTTATCTACACTCATGTCATAATATTCGAATAACGTTCACAAAGGCGAACGTAAAATGCATGACATAAGAATAAAAAATATAAAAACAACCTGTAACTTAATGATTAATGACCCTCAGCCAATCCTTTACCTGAGTAATGACTTTTATCATAGGTATCTCTGAGACATATGACCAGATTTTATAGAGTCCTGGCAGAATTATTAGGTTGGGGAAAAAGTCTTTTCGCATTAGATTACAGGTATATAATCTAAGCTTTTCGCCTTATAGTATGTATAAACTTGTAATAAAATCTCTTTGGCTATACTATTTGTTTTGGTATCATTGAAAGTTTAAATTTTAAAGAACATAATTCCAAATTCAAATTAGGAAAATGTGTGATTTTCATTTGTTTTTCGTACCGAGATGAGTGAATCTAATGAAGAAATTCGATACATTTTAAAATTTTACTACAAAAAAGGTAAAAATGCAACGCAAGCCGCGAAAAAAAATTTGCGATGTTTATGGACCTAGTGCAGTGTCTGTGAGAGTAGCACAAATTTGGTTTAAGCGTTTTCAATCCGGAAATTTTGATGTCAAAGATGCACGTCGCTCTGGTTGCCTTATTACAGATAAAATGGATGCCATTTTTGAAAAAGTGGAGCAAGATCGGCATGTCAGTAGTTACGACGTAGCTGAAGAACTGGGAATTGACCACAAAACAGTTTTGGCGCATTTGAAAAAAACTGGGTACACAAAAAAGCTCGACATTTGGGTACCTCACGAGCTCACTGAAAGAAACCTAATGAACCGTGTACTCATTTGTGATTCTTTATTACGACGTAATGAAACCGAACCATTTTTGAAGAAGCTGATAACTGGTGATGAAAAGTGGATCACGCACGACAAGAACATGCGAAAAAGGTCGTGGTCAAAGGCCGGTCAGGCTTCACAGACTGTGGCGAAACCCGGGTTAACTCGCAACAAGGTGATGCTGTGTGTGTGGTGGGATTGGAAGGGCATTATTCATTATGAGCTGTTACCACCAGGCAGGACCATCGATTCTGAACTCTACTGCGAACAACTGATGAGATTAAAGCAAGAAGTTGAGAGAAAGCGGCCGGAATTAATCAACAGAAGGGGTGTGGTTTTTCATCATGATAACGCTAGACCTCACACATCTTTAGCCACTCAGCAAAAATTAAGAGAGTTGGGCTGGGAGGTGTTAATGCATCCGCCGTATAGTCCTGACCTTGCACCTTCAGATTTCCACCTGTTTCGGTCTCTTCAGAATTATTTAGGCAGTGTCAGGTTAACATCACGAGAGGACTGCCAAAACCACTTGTCGCGGTATTTTGACCAGAAGTCCCAAAATTTCTATAGCAATGGGATCATGTCCCTACCTACAAGATGGCAAAAAGTTATCGAACAAAATGGTACCTACATACTTTAGTTAAATGTAAATAAACTATATTAAAAAATGTTTTGAATTTTCTTAAAAAATGCGAAGAAACTTTTTCCCCAACCTATTATTTATTCTATTTTCTTTTTCCATCAGGGTGATTTCGGCGGTCCTCTGTATTACTACATGAACCTTACGTTTAAGAGACAGCGTTGAATAACACTCACCATAAGTCACACTCACATTTACACAACGTCGCTCTTCATTGGTCGCGTCGGCACTATCACGGTAATGTTATCTATACATTACCGTGGCATTATGGCTGTTATCATGTCCGTCCGTATCGTGTCTGTACCATGATCTTTTGTGCTAGAGAGAAGGGATATCGAAAATCACAATACATTGCTGCGTATACTTTAAAAGGCTCTGCGTTTTTAAAGGCATGAGCAGCAATGGTTATGAAGTTTTATGTTAATAACGTATAGACCAATATTTCATAGTGAAAGATTTTCTCAAAGTGTATTTTGATAAAAACAGCATTATTACATTAAAATAATACATTCGAATGAAATGTGATCCCCTTATTAGTGTAATTACACACTCAGGATGAGTTTCCGCAATTACCAATGCCTCAAAACACCATTTTAAGGCATTTTTATCACACCGACCGACGCGACGGTTCGAGCAGCACTGAGCCGCAAGTCACGCGCTTGTGTCCTAAAGAGACACAAGTGCGGCACCAATGTCCTCGACTAAGGCAATTCTATTCTCTTTATTATTATTTCTGTGCCTGCGACATATACACAGGAGAAGGACATTTCATCGAGCCCCGGCAGCATCATTTATTCTATTTTCTTTTTCCATCAGGGTGATTCCGGCGGTCCTCTGTATTATCAGAACATCATCGTGGGAGTTGTCTCCTGGGGTTTCGGTTGCGCTGATCCGTTCTTCCCTGGCGTCAGCACCAGGGTCGCATCCTACACCAACTGGATCGTTGCCAATGCTGTTTAATATGAGCATCTTCATACGTCATATCAGTACTAAGTACTGTGGCAAGAAGTCCAACCTTCGATGATTTTATTGCGTACTTAACTACATTTCGACAAATAGATATTAAAACCTTTTCGTAAAAAGACTAGTGTTCATTCGTTTCTTTGTTTAAAATAAATTATGTTTTTTTGTACTGAGAATAAAAAATATTATTAATATTATAACTGAGAGTGGTGTTTTTTTTTTTAATTTATTTACTGTAAGGTTATGCATTAATTACAATATTAAGATTAATTAAAAGATTTTCTGTCAGAAAAAGGCAGGTAAAAATAAAGGTAGGTAGATAACAAGATGATAAGATAAGGGTGCTGCTCTCCCTCTGCGTCTTCAGTTTTTTGTAAACACTCTTGGGGTAGGAGCGACTAGTACCTACTTCATGGGGTCGGGGTAGACTGCTTCGTTTGTGAACAGCTTAATAGTTTGGTATTTTTATTAATATTGAGAGTTAAAAAAGTTAAAAAAGTTTATTATACGACCAACCAACGATATAAATTAAAATACCTAGTTTATGCAAGTCACAAAAATATAATTATTTTAACTAGAGCTCTGTTGTATTCGAATGTTTATTTATTTTTATTGCGAGAATTTGTAATTTGAACACGCGTTGATTTATTTGTTAAATAAGTTTTTTAATGGCGTGCCACCTATTTCTGTATTGCGGCGCTGCAACGCGCTGGTTGTGTTTTCGCCCTTGTTGCACTTGTTATAGTACATAGTATAACATTTATACTAGGTAATATACTGTATAGTTCATGTTTAAAATGGGTCACCATTGGCAGACGACTACCTCGATAACTCGCGTTGTAATCCTGATGCCGCTTCCTCAATGTTCTGTCCGTACAGGATCGGAAACCTGCCTGTTCACTCCGAATAAGAGGGCCGACAGCTTTTTTGATTCTGAACAATAACACCTTGCAGAGGACTTGAGAGCAAAGTAATTCCTCTACCAGTTGTTGTACTAAATCACCCTCCTTTGGGCACAGCAATCATGGCTCTCGTTTGAGTCATCTGGTGAATCTTATCTTTCTTTTAATAAATAGCTTCGCATAAGCATTTAAGCAATGTCGAGTAAAAATATTAATTCTACTAATATTTCGAAAAAATTCAAAAAAAGTTTACCCGTTATTTAAATTTTAAATTTAGAATTCCCAAAAGGTCCTACGATGAACGCTGTTCTAAATTTCACATTTTGCCACTCACGATTAGACGTAACGTTTCAGATGTTGTATTGCTTCTCAAGTTGGTCAGAAACTTAGTAGATTGTCCCGATTTATTGAATAAAATTTCACTTAACTCGTTAAGCCCCGTTCGCGCTCAGGAGCGCGAGAACACAATTAAAATCAATTGTGTCTGGATATTAATAATCGTCCAGGGATTAATATACCTAAAAGAACTCCCCGTGGCAATTCATACAAACCATTTAACATTCCTTTTGTACAAACAAACTACAGACGCAATAGTTTTCTCATTAGAGCCTTTAAGATTGTTAACAAATCTGATGCGGACATAGATATTTTTCACGACAGTATCAATACTGTAAAAAGGTTACTATTTGCGCTGACTAATTGAGAACAAGACTACGCCTAGCACTTTTGTATTTTAAATTATGAATCATAGATTATACACCTGTGATCTAAGATAAGAATCAATATTGATATGTGGTAGCTTATCAATAGCTTTAAGTAGCAATGATTTCTAATTATAAGAGTGTTTATTATAATCTGTTAGCTATCCTTAAAACATGTAAATGTAAAAATATTATAAATGTCAAAGTTTGTATGAATGTATGTGTGTTTGTTGCTCTTTCATGCATAAACTACTGAACGGATTTTAATGAAAGTTTAAAAGAGCATCAGAATAACATATAGGCCACAATGACGCGAAAGAAGCAGCGGGCGACTACTAGTGCTATAATAATTTGTACGGTAGATTAAATTAAAATGGTTTCTCTCAACACGCGCTATTACAACCAGAACTCGGGAGAAACTGTGCCGAATTTTCAGTGCTCCAAATTTTCTTCAACTTACAATATCTCCTAAACATTGTAAATAAAACAACTTTTACGGATATAACTCACGTGTATGTGTTATTATTTATTAAGCTATTGCATAGCTTCTATCGCGGGCCTTGAGCGCGGGGACTGAATCTAGAAATTCCGTAACGAAAAAACCTCACGCTCCCCACTCCGATCGGCAAGGAGATGTGGCTTGAAGGCCGTGTATCGTCTAACGTCGTTTCAGTTCGGCAGTCTTCGACACGGCGTTGTGTGCGTGCGATTAGACGTATTGTACGACTCTACGAAACTCGCACGAATCGAGACGAGCTGCTCCAAAATCGGACGAATACATAAGCAGCTGTTTATGACAAAGTATACAGGGTGTAAAAGACATGAGCAGTCAAACGAGAACCATGTATTCTGCTCACTGTCATAACATTTTTCTTCCTTTAGACTATACCTGGGAAATTGATAGTTACGATTTTATTGAAGGTCAAAGTCATATTTTTTTTTTTCATTTTTTTATGAATACGTATTCTATACGTTATTTCTTAATTATTGTCCAAAGAAACATTATCATTTTTTTTTAGTATTTCATAACAAAAAATGGCTTCAAAACGTTAGCGTTCAATGTAGCTCACTCGATGCTCACGGACACTAACGAACGGGGCCGCCGTCAAGCAAAATTATCGCGGTTTTGCGAGTTGCGTGCGAGTTGAGCCCTTTACATTGCGCGGTTCAATTTGCAATTTTTTGTAACACCAAAAAATAAAAATCATTTCCCAGCAATATTTTTTTTGAAATATGTCTTATTTTGATGTATAGAATACGTGGTTTTCGTTTTACTGCTCATGTCTTTTACACCCAGTATAGGTGTATAGGTATTTATGTACAACAGTGAACAGCTGTACTTGTAAAATTTGTGTATAAAGTGTTTTGAATATGAATGTTAATTATTTCAATTATAAAATTAATATCAAAGAAAAAGAAATACTGCATGAATAAAATAAATAAATAAAATTATAATTGCATAAGTTGATACAAAATGCTATGCAATAGCTTTTTATTGCCCGACGTTTTATTTACAATGTGTAGTGCTCGCGCTAAGCTAAGAGAACATTATTGATCTCCTAAAATTTTGCAAGTGTAATAGTTAGTTGCCAATGCACAGTAGAAGTTACAAGTTACTCTTTGTGTTTTTTATAAATAATATATTTCGCAGGACGCTTTTACAAATCGTAGTTTCGCGAAATTCCTAGGAGCCTTTAACTTTTCTTAAATTTATTTTAGGTTATTTTACAGATTTTTGTTGTTTTGCTACTTATAAAGAAAGAAAACCTGTAAGCACTAGGGATATAGGTTATCCTCTCGTGTAGGAGGTACCCTGGCTACATTAAAACTGGATTTTGTCGCAGCCCTGGTGATTAGTTAGTACCGCAGCTCGTCAAGGTTATGGCTCCGTATAGAGCAATTATTCGCTCAAGCTCCTGTTGTTGCTATCTCGTCAGGTGTGGAGTTGGTGTCGAGAAAAATCGCAGCTTGCTTTTCAGAATCCGGATTTTTTTCGATTATGGACATCATTTGCTTCTTTCCTAAGCCAAAGAAGCTGAATGTCGAGTCGCAACCAGACGATTTTGAATTTTGAAGCGATGCTGGAATACATGACACCTGATGCTTTGCCTCTTCCACATTTATTGTAAAGAAATCTTTATACGAGCAATACTAGCACACTCCGTTGGAGCTAATTAGAACTTCATCCCGCTAGAGTTATTCGAGTGACGTCTAAAATATTGCAAAATTTGCGAAGTTCGAAAAAAAATGATAAACCCTGAAAGGCTTATTCTCTAAAACTATTTATTTTTTACCGGATTTGACAACCATGTCCGGACTTTCTTCCGGATTTTTGAATTTTTCTTTTGTTTATGTCTTTTTGTCAGCGCGCTCTCATGAAACATTTGTCGACACCAGATCGCAGACCGATACGAGTCCGGCAGGTAGTAGCAGGACTTTTGAGCATCAGCCATACAAAGGGGCGCTACAGGATACAAATAGCCGCCACTTTTTACCCCAATCGTAAATTTCACGTCTTCTTTTTATACGTCCGGACTTCACTTTAAAATATTATGGCAAGCCTAACTATAATGCTATCTTGCCATATGACAGTTTTATGGCCGGCTGCCTGCCTGACACAAATTCTCATTGGGACTACTGTTGTGGGTGGCCGCTGCCGCCGCCTGTTGCACCAAAGGGTTATTGCATAATTTGATCCTCTTGACATGATAATGATCCTGCTGTATCTGCTTGCATGCTTATAATATAGGCGAAATATGATGTACCTACTAAAATGTATTACCATCTTAACAACCATACTTGAAGCAAATAAATATTATTATTATTATTGTAATAATTTGTAAATTGTGTCAACAAGCCCTAATGTTCGAAGAATCTTTTTAAATTTGGAACACACCGCATCACCGCCGCCTTAGGGAAGCAAGCAATTAGTATGAGCTTTTCCCGGGGAGAATTAGCGTGTTCCACCAATAGTCGAGTCCAAGAAACGCCACTCACCGAGTATGAGAAATGAAAAAGAAATGAACGCGTTGACGACATCACGTCACGCTCACTGTTTGACGATGCCTTTAGCTGCTCTATATTTTTGCGTAATGAGTTTCGTTATGTTGCACATATATATATTAGGTTGGGGAAAAAGTCTTTTCGCATTATAGTATGTATAAACTTGTAATAAAATCTCTTTGGCTATACTATTTGTATCTGGCTGGTTTTGGTATCATTGAAAGTTTAAATTTTAAAGAACATAATTCCAAATTCAAACTAGGAAAATGTGTGATTTTCATTTGTTTTTCGTACCGCCAAGATGAGTGAATCTAATGAAGAAATTCGATACATTTTAAAATTTTATTACAAAAAAGGTAGAAATGCAACGCAAGCCGCGAAAAAAATTTGCGATGTTTATGGACCTAGTGCAGTGTCTGTGAGAGTAGCACAAATTTGGTTTAAGCGTTTTCAATCCGGAAATTTTGATGTCAAAGATGCACGTCGCACTGGTCGCCCTATTACAGATAAAATGGATGCCATTTTTGAAAAAGTGGAGCAAGATCGGCATGTCAGTAGTTACGACGTAGCTGAAGAACTGGGAATTGACCACAAAACAGTTTTGGCGCATTTGAAAAAAAAACTGGGTACACAAAAAAGCTCGACATTTGGGAACTTCACGAGCTCACTGAAAGAAACCTAATGAACCGTGTACTCATTTGTGATTCTTTATTACGACGTAATGAAACCGAACCATTTTTGAAGAAGCTGATAACTGGTGATGAAAAGTGGATCACGTACGACAAGAACGTGCGAAAAAGGTCGTGGTCAAAGGCCGGTCAGGCTTCACAGACTGTGGCGAAACCCGGGTTAACTCGCAACAAGGTGATGCTGTGTGTGTGGTGGGATTGGAAGGGCATTATTCATTATGAGCTGTTACCACCAGGCAGGACCATCGATTCTGAACTCTACTACGAACAACTGATGAGATTAAAGCAAGAAGTTGAGAGAAAGCGGCCGGAATTAATCAACAGAAGGGGTGTGGTTTTTCATCATGATAACGCTAGACCTCACACATCTTTAGCCACTCAGCAAAAATTAAGAGAGTTTGGCTGGGAGGTGTTAATGCATCCGCCGTATAGTCCTGACCTTGCACCTTCAGATTTCCACCTGTTTCGGTCTCTTCAGAATTCATAAGGCGGTTAGTGTCAGGTTAACATCACGAGAGGACTGCCAAAACCACTTGTCGCGGTATTTTGACCAGAAGTCCCAAAATTTCTATAGCAATGGGATCATGTCCCTACCTACAAGATGGCAAAAAGTTATCGAACAAAATGGTACCTACATACTTTAGTTAAATGTAAATAAACTATATTAAAAAATGTTTTGAATTTTCTTAAAAAATGCGAAGAAACTTTTTCCCCAACCTATTACGTACAAACTTCTGCGTGTTATAATGTTCTAAAAGTGAGTCAGGTACAACGGATGGCAAGACAATATAGATTAGAATTTCTAAAGTGATTTAGAGCAATAATTTTTATCTGATGATGATAAAGTTAAGGATTTAATGGATTTTTATGATAGTCGATTGATTATAAAAGAATATATAAAGTACGTGAAGACTACGCTACCATTAACGAAAACGTGTGTGCACAACATGGCTCATCTGTCGCTGGTCGCCTTGGCGCTGCTTGCAGGTAATCATAATTTTATTAATTAGATACAATAGTAGATGGCGCCGCGGTCGTGCGTTCTTCGTAACGTTTTTTTTTTTCGAAAAAAAGATTGAAATCAACTCAGAAGCCGATCCCAAACCACCTGTATTCAGGGTGTTGGTTATTTAATTTACATGTTGTATATACTAGAAACATGCAAATTAGTAATAAAGAATCTGAATATTTTCCAAAGAGGGATGATCTTAATCTTAAATAGGCTGAGGCCGTATCTCCGAGCACTTCGACCCTATGGGATCTTTTGTGCTTCCCCTTTCCTTATCACCCATCCCCGCCAACATCGAAAACACTTTGTATGAGTTTCACGATGCTGGTGGGGATAAGGTCTATAAAGTCCTCTGGTCTAGGGTAAGCTAAACCTAGAACCCTTAGTCGCCTTGTGCAACGCAGTCACATAGTATGTGCTCCATGCTTTCTTCCTCCTCACCACACATTCTACAGATGGGGTCATCAGCTTTGCCTGTTGTGCACAGGTGTCTTCTAGTTGCAAAGTGGCCAGTGAGAGCACCTATGAGGCAGCGGATTTGGGTTCTGTTGATTCTTCCCATTCTTTTGAGGTAGCCTATGTGTGAGGATCCTAAAAATTTCTTTGAGTGTGTCAGTCGGGGAGTGGACAACCATTCGGTGCCTCTTTTGACAATACTCCTATAATGCCATTTTTATGGTACTTCTAGATAATCCTACGAAAGGCTTGGGCCCATTGATGTTTTGAGCCGATCCTTTCCTTGCTAGTTTGTCAGAATTTTCGTTACCTTCAATCCCTACATGTCCCGGTACCTACACAAGTTTCACTAGGTTGTGTTTGCCTAGATTATTTAGTGTGTGTATCGCGTTCAAAACTAGCTTTGAAGTGATTTTGTAGGTAGGTAGTTAAGGCTTTAAGTGCCGCTTGGCTGTCACTAAGAATGTAAATGGTCATTCCTTTGGTGCCCATTTCTAGGTTCTTCTGAGCACAGGCAATTATTGCATATGTCTCAGCCTGAAAGAAATGAAATGAAATAAAAATCTCTTTATTTAAATGGACTTTGCTAAGTATTTTTAAATCGTCAAAACCCTACCAACATTTCGGGACGAAATAATAATTATTATTATGCTGATATGGGGAATAAATGGCGAAAGAAACTCCACAGCTTACAATTTGGTAATGATTTCAAAACATCATTACAGTACAATAGATAATAATAAAATTTAAATTATTTATTTTGGACAGTTATTACTCCCAGGCCACGCCATTGTTATAAATGAGCCAAATGCTCATTTATAATAATAATTTATCTTGTAAAAGCTTTTCTATATAAATTCAATTAATCACATTAATGAACTAATTAATTTAACCTTTGATACCCACCACCATTTTGTGTTAATGTTAGATAGATTCCTTACAATTTAGGTGCTAAGCATACATTTATGATTTACTGGATAGTAAATATACTTATAAGAATACAATGTATTAGGTATTGGATTTATTTTTTGGTATGCCACCAAAAAATAAATCCAATACCTAATACATTAGTTATTAGCACAATATCCCTGTAACGTAAAGAACGCAAGACCATGGCATTTATGCCCTTACGAACATAAGTACATGTTCTTGCATCATTAGTAGGACAGTGATATATGATTGTTCCCCCTGTGCTACCTAAGCCTTTAATCTCCCCCTTATACTGATAAGGTTCTTGAATTAATGCAATATCGAATTAATTCATTTTGAGCTGTCTGGCCAGAAGGGCCGTCGCAGCCTTTGCTTTGTGTAAATTAACTTGTACACACAACAAGCTTGTACAGCAACAACTATGTTTTTATTTGTAGTCTAGTTGGAATGTACAAAGCATGCCTTGAGTTGTTCATTTCTTATTATAATTTGTTAAGAGATATTTATTATTATTTGAAAGTTAAGTAACTATTTGTACTCATGATCTATTCAATGCTGTGTACGTACAGTGATATTAGGACATGTGTAATATTTGGACACCAGCTTCAAGTAACTGACAATGAAAATAAAACTTTATATTTACAGGTTCCTGTATCGCAGGCGCTTCGCAGAGGATAGTCGGTGGTCAGCCGACGACCGTTAACAGATATCCGTCTATCGTTCAGGTGGACGGTCTTAGCGAGGCAAATGTTTGGCGTCAGCTCTGCGGAGGAAACATCATTACTAACAGACATATTCTGTCTGCTGCACACTGTTTCAGCTTACTCGACGATAGGTATAAAAAATATACTTATTTTACAAATTACCTTGAAATTCTTGAACTATTTATGCTTTTATTAGTAGGCCTCAACATAGACTATAAGTAATATTATCTCTATCCAAACCGTGAATGTTCTCGGGATTACGCATTTAGTCAATGTCAAGTGAAAATGAAGAAATTAAGCTAAGCGCAGGAGAACCAAGGTCACCGACATAGGCCAAAGATTTGCAAACCCGAGGAGGACTGACGGCCATTGGGGCGGAAAGGTCCTCGAGGGGCGACCACGTAAGTACCGGGAAACACAACGTTGGTAAGCCTGTAGGAAGTCCAAAGGGAAGTACTTCTGCCGGGCAAGGTGTTGTATGCCCGGGGACCGCGGTCCAACTATCTGTAGTTGGAACTTCTATATATAGCGAGCACCTTGGGAAACTTCGTTTGCGCGATTCAGGTTTCCATACTATTTGCGCGCTTTGTGTGAGCACTGTTGAATAGCGCCATCTATGATTTCTATGAGGAGGCGGCAATGGCCGCCACAAGCCCCCCACAAGATGAATTGACGAGCTGGTAATGGTCGCGGGAAGCCGCTGGATGCGGGCAGCGCAGGACCGACCGGTTTGGAGATCCTTGGGAAAGGCCTATGTCTAACAGTGGTCACCTTGGTTTTTACCCAGAAATCCAGCTGAGTATCAAATGACCTGATTGAATTTGAAATGACCTGAGAAAGTCAAATGTACCTGATTTTATTAATACATAGTTAAAATCGACCCATGGGTATGTAGTAGGTAGGTATACAAATTAAGAGTATGCCAGCATGGGTATAAATATATACTAGTACAGTGCGGTGGTGGTGGGGGGCCATGCGAGCGGTTCAGTGATTAGTCGTCTTTAGACATAGTCTCTCTAATCTGTGATTAGGCGTAGACTAGACCCATGACGAGACGGAAGTCTGGGAAAATCGCGGCGGGCTCTATACATTATATTTTGATTTATGAATAAGAGTTAGAAATGTCTAGATGTATAGGTACGTTTGACAAAAAATATCACAAAGATTTTCGCTTTCATAAAAAATACCGTACTACAACTATCCTTCTTTTCAGATTCTACTCACCTAGCAAGAGACGTATACGTGCTGGTGCTACATACCGAAACACTGGTGGCGTTCTGTATTACGTGGAACGAGAGATCAACCACCCTACGTATGCACAAGCTTCGAGATTTGACGGTGACATCACCGTGGTCCGTCTGACCAGTAACATTGTCTTTACCCCAGTCATTCAGCAAGCAACGATCCTCGGCCAAGGCAACGTAATCCCCGATAACTCACTTGTTGTTCATGCTGGCTGGGGTGATATAGCCGTAAGTACTTTTTTTACATTGTTAGATTGTTGAACCAGGGGCGTCTCTGGCCGATGTAGCGCCCAATCATCAACTCAAAACTGCACTTCCTTCTTAATCTGGGACCTAGTCAAGTGAGGAGTACTTTGTATAAAATTTGTAGGGGTGCCCGTTTTTTTTTAATATACAATTTGATAAAGTAATAGTGAAGCCCGTGATAATTTTTGTTATAGAATAATTTAAATTACCTATGTGATTCAAATTTCGGTACCCACCGCCAAACGATTGCACCACCCCACACTTAAGCGTACCTACTTAATTACAAATTTGTTACCAGCCCGGCGGTCCGGCGTCTAACGTTCTTCAAGATGTACAAATCTACACAGTTAACTGGGAAGAGTGCCGCAGACGCTACCAAACACGTAACGATGTTGTTACAACTAACATGATCTGTGCTGGACTTCTGAATGTTGGTGGTCGTGACGCTTGCCAGGTTTGTATTATAAAAAATATATTTTTATCTACACTCATATAATATTCTAATAACGTTCACAAAGGTGAACATAAAATGCATAACATACGAAGAATAAAAAATATATAAACAACCTGTAACTTAATGATTAATGACCCTCAGATAATCCTTTGCCTGAGTAATGACTTTTATCATAGGTATCTCTGAGACATATGATCAGATTTTATAGAGTCCTGGCAGAATCATTAATTCTTTTTTCTTTTTCCATCAGGGTGATTCCGGCGGTCCTCTGTATTATCAGGACATCATCGTGGGAATTGTCTCCTGGGGTTTCAGATGCGCTGAACCGTTCTTCCCTGGCGTCAGCACCAGGGTCGCATCCTACACCAACTGGATCATTGCCAATGCTGTTTAACAAGAGCATCTCCATATGTCATATCAGTACTAAGTACTGTTGCAAGAAATCCTACCTTAGATGATTTTATTGAGTACTTAACTACATTTCGACAAAAAAGATCTTAAAACCTTTTCATAAAAAGACTAGTATTCATTCGTTTCTTTATTTTAAATAAATTATATTTGTTTTTGTACTGAGAATAATAGTTATTTATTATACAAGAGAGGAAAGTTCCTTTTTAACCGCGTGCTCGATTTGGATGACCGAGCAAGCGAAGGATTCTAAAGTTGAATCACGAGCGCAGCGAGTGATTCTAAATTAGAATCCTGAGCGTCAGCGAGGGAAACAAACGAGCACAAGGTGAAAAATCTTTCCACTCGAGTGCAATACGTAACTTTTCATCCCACCTCAGCGAGGAAATGACAAAATAATCTTCATTCTAATCATAAATTTGGCACCATAGAGGTTACATTAAATAGGTTTAATGACGTTTTGAATTTACAATTATATTGAGTACTCATTATATGTGATGTTCTAAATTCAAATCTACTTTGCCGCTCAAGCGAATAAAATAGAATTTTCCAGCCAGATTTCGAAGCGCAAAATTACACTTTCCGAGGTGGTGGGATGAAAAGAATATTATTATAATTGACAGTGGTATTTATTTACTGAAAGGTTATACATTAATTACAATATGTAGGTTTCCTGGCAGCAAATGTTAGGTAAAAAGTGGGTAAGTAACAAATAATTTTGGACAGAGAGAAAAGCTAGGGTAGTAGAAGAGGTGAGTGATTCCTTACAAAGGCGCGGTGCAAATAAAAATTACATGGTGAATCCATATAATTAAGGTTTATTGTTCTCGTCCTATGGAAAAGCAAATCGACAGGTTTTTTTTATAGTAAAGAAGACAAACGAGCAGACAGCTAACCTGATGTAAGAGATCACCGCCGCCCATGGGCATTTGCAAATCCAGAGTAATCCCAAATGAGTGGAAGGAATACGCTCTTTTTTGAAGATGTCAAGGTCGTATCGGTTCGGGAATACTGTTGGTAAAAGTTGGTTCCACAGTCTTGTGCTCCCCGCTATCAGGCATTAAGATGGTGTTATGGGACCAGCATCGCCATGTGATGCTGACAGAGTATTTTACTCTGCAGCATCATCCCATATCCGCCAATAGGTGTCGTAGAAGGCGACTAATGGATCAGCAAATGGGGTATCGATCACCTTATACTCCGGCCACCAATCCGCATTGGGCAAGTGTGGTGGACTACTGCCTAAACCTCCTTCGATGACAAGGACAGGCCTTGTGTCCCAGCAATGGGTCGAATTATAAAAGCTGTTATCATATGTTAATGATTGAGATCAGCAGAATTGGCATTGTAAAATTTTATAAATAAAACAACTTTTACGGATTTAACTCGCGTGTAATTAGATTTTACATGGTGTTATTATTGCCCGACGTTTCGTAACACTTTTCAGCGTTCGTGGTCACGGGATGACTAAAGATGTAGGTTGTCATATTTTATGAAATAGTTAAATCTACCGTCACTTTAAATAATAATTTGGAGTGTTCCGTTTCACGCAAACGGAGCTCACGGTGTCATTAGGTCTTGCTGTTGCGTGGTTTGCTTGAGTTTTAATAATTTTAATTACTGGATCCCAAGCAGGTGGTACGGCCCAACCATCTTCTTTATTGAAATTTGGGTGTTTCTTTATTTCCATAGCCTCGCGCAACATCCTTGGGATGTATCGACGTTCCTTGGCGAGAATGTGTGGTTTATCGAACCTTATATAATGATTGGGCCCTTCTAGTAACTTCTTCTATAAAACTTAGGCGCGAAACGAAGTCTGCAGTATTTGAACATACGCTAGAAGGGCTCAAACATTATGTAAGGTCGATAAACCACACATTCTACGATAAATTATTACGAAAAACCCGATGCCCTAATCCAAATCTTAATCTACGTAAAAGTCTGTTACATTCCTTTATTACTTTCTCGTATACGTAGTATAGAGGAAGTCTTGTAATCGTCAAAAAATTCGACCTCGAGATTTTGACGGATTTACACGTTTTGGACCTCCCTAAGTCCAAAAATACCGTTTCTGGTTATTATGTCTGTGTGTGTCTGTGCGTTAGCACAATAACTCCAGCATGCTTTAACTTATTGCAACCAGATTTAACATACGTGTATGAAATCAAAACATAAAGTTTTTATAAAATTTTGAGCCGTCGATCACGAAAGTTAAGCAACCAAGTGCGCGATCGGTACCTACTCAGATGGTTGACCAAAATTTAACATGCATGTATGACATCAAAATTTAAGGTTTCTATCAACCTTTTAGTCGTTTCAAGGTTTCTATCAAATTTTGAGCCGTCGATCACGAAAGTTAAGCAACCAAGTGCGCGGTCGGTACTCGAATGGGTGACCAAAATTTAACATGCATGTATGACATCAAAATATAAGGTTTTTATCAACCTTTGAGTCGTTCCCGGTATAAGTTGAGGTACTTTTTATTACCTGTCAAAACAATTATTCTTCCATAGATTTCGTCATTACGAATTTGCGAGGTCATAAATTCTTATAGTCAACTGAGTGAATATTAAATGTTTTTGATACGATTAAAAATCCAATTCTAGAGCTAATTTGACACACACAATGGAGATTTTCTGGCATAAAATGACATCACCTGTTGCCAATCTAACACTAACACCTTGTAATAATTTGTGAATAGTGTCAACAACCGCTAGAAAAAAACCTTGAACGAATTTCATCAAAGTATTCAGTGAATTAGGTCAAAGTTGGGTCAGATAGAGATATTGTTAGCTAAGGAGAGTATTCAAGTGCTCTGCTTTAGTGAAACCTTCCTTAGACACCAAGATGTAAATTTATTGCAGATGCCTGGCTATGATATGTCTGCATCCTATAGACACAAATCAAGAGGAGGAGTTTGCATTTTTGTTGGAAGTAATATAAGTTATAAAATGTAAGACTGCATAAGTTCACTTAGTATCGACATAAATTTTTAGAGTTGTGGTATTATGTTGCCGGACTTAAACTACATTATAATATGTTTATATAGAACCCCAGACTCTAATTTTGATACGTTTATTAAATCATTAGATCTTTTATTACATAGAGTTACAATTCGTCCTCATTATGCAAAAAAGATAGTTATCGTGGCCGGGGATTTTAACATACTTAAATATATTATAGAAAATGACAAGAAAAGTACAATATTTAAGAACACTATATCAAAATATAACTTGAATTTTACAATACATGAACCAACTAGAATTACCCTTGGCTTATTGGATCACTCAGGCCAAATGATAGAAGTGCCTAGTAACGAAAAACATACTGAAAAATATTGGTATGTTTATAAAAGAAACTTTCACAAATACAAAGATATTTTTATGTATTATTTGTTGAGTTTCTCAGCAGTCTATTTAAACAATGACGTCAATACAGCCTACAACACAGTTATTTCCCTATTTAAATTATTATATGATTTATGTATTCCTGTGGAAAAAATTAGAGTTCGTCATAAAATTAGAGCTAGTTGGTAGACTAAGGGTATATATAAAGCGAGCAAAGTTAAACGAAATCTATACAAAAAATACTACATAAAAAAGAAGAAAATTTAATATCATATTATAAAAACTTTTGTAAAATATTAAAATATGTAATACGTAGAGCTAAACAAATTTAATATCTCATTTATGAAAAAAAGTAATAATAAAAATAAAACTTCGTGGAATTTGACAAAAAGGCAACACATTTAAAAAAAACTACCTATTAATAAAATAAATATTGATGGAGAAGAATTTACCAATTTTTTTTTTAATTTATTATTACCATAAGAAAAATACAATATATTTGTTTTTATTACAGTGCCACATAAACCTATTTAGGTTTTACCGGATAATGTAAGTGCTATTGTCGAAATTTTTAATAAGCATTTCATTACCGCTGACACTTATGATAGATCGATAGCTGAATGGAACCTAGCTCCATCTCACCCATATAGTATATATCTGGCAGGTATTGATGATAAAGAATGAAAAAAAAAACGTGCAAAATTTCAAAAATAAAAAGAGTTGCGGTTTTGACAACATACCTATTGAGGTCGTTAAGTATTCTTTGGATTACATAAGTGATCCTCTTGTGTACATATTGAATATAATGTTGGAAACATCTGTTTTTCCGGACGAACTTAAGAAAGCTAAGATTAAACGCTTATTCAAAAAAGGAAATAAATGTAATGTTAAAGACTATAGACCGATAATATAGTTGTCTTCATTTTCCAAAATTTTTGAAAAGGTTATTTCTGAAATACTATTTTTATTTTTGTTTGGCAAGTTTAATTATGATTGAAATTGATACCAAATTAAATAGAAATGAAAAACATTGAAAAAAATCATGTCATGGATAAGTCCCGTCTCAGCACTTATCCATGACAGGATTTTTTCCCATGTTTTTCGTTTCTATTTAATTTGGTATCAATTTCAATCATAAAGTTATTTCTGACAGATTAATAAATTACTTATACAAATTTATTTGCTTAATAAAAACCAATTTGGATTTCAAAGAAATAAGTCTACTACAATGGCTATCTTTAAGGTTTTAAATCAGATATGGAAGTCCTTGAATGACAAAATTCCGTGTGTGGGATTGTTCCTTGATATGTCGAGGGCATTCGACTGTGTTGTGCTTGAAATCCTGTAACGAAAGTTGGATAACATGGGTGTATCAGATATGGAAGTCCTTGAATGACAAAATTCCGTGTGTGGGATTGTTCCTTGATATGTCGAGGGCATTCGACTGTGTTGTGCTTGAAATCCTGTAACGAAAGTTGGATAACATGGGTGTACGAGTATGTACGAGTATGTACGAATACCCTTAAAACTCTTTGAAAGTTATTTAAAAGATAGAGAACAATTAACAGTTGTGGATTCCTTTGACAGTGTAAATAAAATTTTCAACGAAGTAAAATCTGCACCCATTAAGATGACTGTAGGTTTACCGCAGGGCAGCATTCTGGGGCCCATTTTGTTCTTAATATATGTCAATGAACTACCTAATATTATAAATTATTCGTGTGTATTGTTTGCTGATGATGCAACAATATTTATACCGGATATCTAAAGAAATTGTTGCAGTTTTGAAAGTCATATAAATAATATTTTAAAAAAATGCATTGACTGGCTAAATTCATTGAATCTAAATGTTAATCCAACTACAAAACAATACCCTACAATTTAAACATTACTGAACACGATACAACAATAAATGCAGTAGACGAAATACATTTCTTAGGTGTAACTCTTGATGCCCTTTTGAACTGAAAGGCGCATATTTCCAATATAAATAAAAGAATATCCTCCTCTTGTTATGCTCTTTCTATACTTGCGGAAACAACATCTGTAGAAGTAACTAGGGCTGCATATTATGGACAAGTTTACTCATTGTTAACATATGGAGTAATTTTTTGGGGCAACTCTGTTGTTCAATCAGTCAACCTTTGTTCTTCAAAAAAAGTGCCTACGAATAATATATAACATGTATACAGATAAAAATAATAATATAATAATAATGTTTATTAGTTCTCTTTCACAATATAGCTATTACAAAAGTTATGAATAAGAAAAGACTTAAGAACAATTTAATAACTATATTGTGAGAGACTGGCTTCTGTACTAGGAAAACCTGTGTTACAGAGAAATGAAACGGTTAGAAACATTTTTAAGGACAATGGTTATTTAACATTGACAAACATACTATATACTGGAAGTTTGTTTTGTTATAAAGACAAATACAGAATGTTTCACAAATAAAGCTGACACACACAGACAGCACAAATATTCGAAATAGATATAAGTATGATCTTTGTGTACCAAATATAAATAGTTACATTTATCATAAGAGCGCCTTAGCTATAAAAATATTTAATAATCTGCCTTCAGCGATCAAAGCGTTGTAGATGCCTAAATTTAAGTCAAAATTGAAGTTGTTATTGATTTATAACGTGTTTTATAACCTTAGTGAATATTTTAATGTTAAACATGTGTATAAGTTACATTTTTAAGTACCTATTTAAATTATTTTTCAGCGATATAAATTTTAAGTTGTTTTTACCTTTAAATAAGTATTGCATGCTCCATATGAGCATTCTGTTGTGTCTAAAGCTATACCTAATCACCTGCAATATGTACACAGAAATAGCAATAAATGATATTCTAATTAAATTTTCTGAACCCTAATAGGCCCTCCAGACTCACGCAGGAAGTCTCGGCGAGAAGTCTCGCCGAAACTTAACCCGAGAAACGGGATGGTATCTACACTCACGCGATCTTCTCACTTGCGTTCTCGACCGCTATGCGAAATGGATGACTTTGACAGTGCAGCGGCTTTGGTATTTACTGTGAACGAGAATGTGATACGGTTCTCGTTTCTCCCCCGCGAAACCCTTTGAAGCGGGCCAAAAAACCGACACCGAGCGGAGAACAGGCGAGCCCGAGAACGAGAACGCGAGAAACTAATCACACTCACGCTTCTCGGGTGTTCTCAGGGGTTCACGGCGTGAGTCTGGAGGGCGCATAATGTATAAAGAATCTTTTTAAATTTGGAACACACCGCCGATGACCATCTCGTCGAATTTGTGAGAATGCTCACTAACCAATTAGATACAGTTCTATTTGTACTTTCTCGTATACGTAGTATAGAGGAATTCTTGTAATCGTCAAAAAATTCCACCTCGAGATTTTCAGGTAATTTAGGCCCCAACCTGCCTGAGTCCAAAAATACCGTTTTTGGAATCATGTCTGTGTGTCTGTGCGTTAGCACGATAACTCGAGTATGCTTTAACTTATTAACCAAATTTAACATGACATCAAAATGTAAGGTTTCTATCAACTTTTGAGTCGTTTCCGGTATACGAGAAAGTAAAGGAGGAGAGCACTTCCGATTCTTAAAATTCATTCCCGCTTGAGGGAAGGAAGCAATTACTGTGAGTTATCCCGACCTGTGCTGGGAATTAGCGTGTTCCACCCAATAGTCGGGTCCAAGAAACGCCACTCACCGAGTATGAGAAATGAAAAAGAAATTA
Source organism: Elophila nymphaeata (assembly GCA_955850985.1). Taxonomy (NCBI): domain Eukaryota; kingdom Metazoa; phylum Arthropoda; class Insecta; order Lepidoptera; family Crambidae; genus Elophila; species Elophila nymphaeata. The sequence continues at coordinate 17,752,712 of OY039087.1, forward strand.
ACGCGCTGACGACATCACGCCACGCTCACTGTTTGACGATGCCTTTAGCTGCTCTATATTTTTGCGTAATGAGTTTCGTCATGTTGCACATATCTATACGTACAAACTTCTGCGTATTAATGTTCTAAAAGTTAGTAGGGTACATAGGATGGCAAGACAATATAGATTAGAATTTCCAAAGTGATTTAGAGCTATAAATTTTATCTGCTGGTGATAAAGCTAAGGATTTAATGGATCATTACGATAATCGATTGATTGCAATATAATATATAAAGTACGTGAAGACGACGCTACCATTAACAAAAACGTGTGTGCACAACATGGCTCATCTGTCGCTGGTCGCTTTGGCGCTGCTTGCAGGTAATCATAATTTTATTAATTATTATACAATAGTCGATGGCGCCGCGGTCGTGAGTTCTTCGTAACGATCACGAGAGCCAAGCTACCTAGTACGCGGTCGGTACTCAGATTGGTGACCGAAATTTTTTCAACTTGTGCTTTCCGTCGTTCCTCCGTGCTTTGGAAAGTACGTTGAGCTGGTCCAGGCTGCTGTCGAAAGATAGTACTCGTTCCCAAGGAGGGTTAGTGTTACGCAGGCGGCCGGACGTAAAAATCTAACGCCAAATCCTGTGAAATTATATACTGGGTGTAAAAGACATGAACAGTCAAACGAAAACCACGTATTCTATATATCAAAATAAGACATATTTAAAAAAATTATTGCTGGGAAATGATTTTTATTTTTTGGTGTTAAAAAAAATTGAAAATTGTACCGCGCAATGTAAAGGGCTCAACTCGCACGCAACTCGCAAATCCGCGATAGTTTTGCCAGACGGCGGCCTCGTTCGTTAGTGTCCGTGCGCATCAAGTGAGCTACATTGAACGCTAACGTTTTGAAGCCATTTTTTATTATGAAATACTAAAAAAATGATAATGTTTCTTTGGACAATAATTAAGAAATAACGTATAGAATACGTTTTCATAAAAAAATGAAAAAAAAATTATGACTTTGACCTTCAATAAAATCGTAACTATCACTTTCCCAGGAATAGTCTGAAGGAAGAAAAATGTTATGATGGTGAGCCGAATACATGGTTCTTGTTTGACTGTTCATGTCTTTTACACCCTGTATAATAAAAAAATATAATTATAACCATGTAAATATTATCAAGACATTAAGGAATAATTTTATTTTTGCGCTTACAAACGCGTAAATATTTTTAATACTAGAAAAAATGGACTGAAAAAATCTTGCCTCAGGCCGGAAGACTAGAAATCTTCCTGAGGCAAGTCGATTTTTTTCAGTGCATTTTTTCTAGTATTAAAAACAATTATCAAAACATACTGAACCGACCCAAAAAGTTGGGAGCAGGGTAGGATAACTAAGAAATCCATCGCCGATAAGTCCATTATCATTTTTAGTAGTCGCTGGCGACTGTTACTAGTACTCGCCCTAACTATGCTCACATCAATAGGCCCCATCCAATGTCAATGGAATATCCAATCTAGAAGGAATGAATTCTAGTCGATGGGCAAAACGCGAAAGAATGACGGCGTTAAAATCTTTTTGTCCCTACCACGGATTTAATAAAAGGAGATAGGCCAATAATGTCTAGTGAATACGTACGTATATCAGCAAGAAATACCGTTTTTCTTTCAAAATGCCATCCTGTTCAACTGTAACATGCAATCATTGCAGTAAATCAGTTATATAACAAGTAATGGAATAACTTTTCACATGTAAGAAGCGAAAAACTTAGATTTATATTAAAAAAAAACAACATTCAAACAAATAGTCCGACTTTTATTCATAAAAACATAATCGCTTAAAATTATGCGTTACTATCTTACAAATTGTATTACATTGCGGCTGGGCTTAACATTCATTGCTTCGCAGTCCTTATAACGCGCGCAATGAATAGTGTATATTACGGCATGTTCAACTAGAACCATGTTATGTAGTACGGAGGCTGATCGCGACACTCGGTCTTCATATGAACTCGGCGATTCGACCGATCTCCTTAGATTGATATATCTGTGGTCCCTACCGTCGCGCCTTCACGACACGACAACCATACTAGGTGGTAGACCCATATGTAGGGTCGTCTGGGTAGGTACCACCGCCTTTCTTATTTCTGCCGTGAAGCAGTTCGCTGTGTTTCGGATTGAAGGGAAAGGTAGCCAGTGTAATTACTGGGCATGGAGGGCATATCATCTTAGGTCCCCAGGATGGCAGACGCACTTGCGGTGTTAAGTGATTTACACTCAATATTGCAAGTGTCTATAGGCGGCGGTGACCACTTAACATCAGGTGGGCCGCAAGCTTGTTTGCCATCTCGTAACATAAAAAAAACCTTGACTTAGTTACCTCCATAGAAAGTCACAGGAAAGCATGTAGAGATAGTATTAGTTAGTGGCGTCAACGGTTTTATTTATCCCTACGATGATTCTCTATAGTTTATCTATGAGGATTAGTCGTACGGAATAAACGCTTGTAAATGGGGGGCTAATGTCGCGCCAAAAAATATCCTGTCCATCCCAGGGTCCTAAATTATCTTCATACCTTTCATCATTGAACAATTACTATCGAATTAATAATAATAGTAGAGAGAGATAAAGAATCCACTCTGGTTGTTTATGAAAAAAATAACCTTACCTACCAATAATAAGTGATCTCCATTCGAATAGGTATTCACACTGCGACCATGGAAGTCATTTATCAATTCTCTGTTATTATCATATGCCTGCGACGTAACTATTATGTATAAGTAGGTAGAGATGCGCTGTTTTGCTGTGCGCAACAATTATGTTTTTATTAGTAGTCTAGTTATTGGAATGTACAAAAGCATGCCTTGAGTTTTTAATACTAGAAAAAGTACACTGAAAAAAATCGACCAGCCTCAGGCGGTGAACCCAGCATCTTCCGCAATCCGGGGGGCTATTCGCTTTTTTTTGACAGTTGAAAGTGATGATCACTGAGTGAATTACATATCCATTGCTGTTTTTACACGACGAGCGCCATAATAGCGTGTCGTGTAATACAGCAATGGATATGTAATTCACTCAGTGATGATCACTTTCAACTGTCAAAAAAAGTTAGGGAATAGGCCTACCGGGCGGCTGCGTTTAAAATATATACGCCTTTGTAAACGCATAAAATATTCCATAATGCCTTGAGTTGTTAATTTCTTGTTATAATTTGTTAAGAGATTTTTATTATTATTTAAAAGTTAATTAACTAAGGAGATTGCTCAGATCCCATACATGTTTTGCCCTAGAACCAACAATCATGAAAAAATATTTTCTGGGTTCGAAATTATAAGTAAATGACTGTATAAACGTTGATTATTGACGGACACTTCTGAGAACTTAATTATTAGCATACTACTTACCGATATTGAGGTTATGTTTCCAAACAAATGTAAAATAATAAAAAAAGAAACTAGTAAGTAAACTAGGAAAATCATGCAAAAACTTATTTACAAAGTCCGTAGTTCAAAAAGATATCAAGTCCGTTGTCCGAAAGGCTAACAAATGTTAGAAATAAAAAATCGCATCGAACACCGTAAACAAACACAAGCACCTTATATTTTTAAAATTCTCCCTATTAGGGGAAGGTAAAGGGATCTAGGTCATACAGCCATGCCTTCAGTAGTTTTATTTCGTTTTTAGGTTTGTATTAAAATATTTTTATTGTGAAACACCTTTTAACGTATCTAGGTAGTGCTTGGCGAAAAATGTATGACAATAAACTTCATGGTGGCGACTACCATCTTTATTTTTGGCTTTGCATGTTTGCATTTAGCGTAAATAATGTTGAAAATAATAATATTGTTATTGATTGATTAATAAAATGTAATTTCATTTTAATCAATCTCTACCAAAGAGATTGTATTTTTGTAAATTAAACAACTTCGATAAATCTTTGGCTGTATGTTAGAACACCAAAGCCATTAAAAAGGTGATCTTATGGTTTCTAAAACGGTAGAATGATAAAGTCTTTTTTAAAATGAATTTAATATTCAGAAGTGTCCGTTAAAATCTAATGACTGTTAATTATAGCATAAATTATAACAAGAATTATCAAATATTCCAATATTTTGTTGGTTCTAAGGCAAATTTGAGCAATCTCCTTTACTTATGATCTATTCAATGCTGTGTTAATAACAGAACATCGGTTTCACGTAACCAACAATGAAAATAAAACTTTATATTTACAGGTTCCTGCATCGCTAGCCCTTCGCAGAGGATAGTCGGTGGTCAGCCGACGACCGTCAACATACATCCGACTATCGTTCAGGTGGACCGACTTAGCCTGGCTAATGCTTGGGGTCAGATGTGCGGAGGAAACATCCTTACTAACAGACATATTCTGTCCGCTGCACACTGTTTCAGCACTCGCGACGATAGGTATTTATAAAATATATTTATGACACATTTGCTCATTGTCGCCAAACGTTGCCTGTAAAATTATATCTGCTTCAACCACGCAAGGCGATTACTGTAGATATTGTTGTATATGTGATGATAACCTGATGATAACTAAACAAAGTCTCACATCTGTTAAGAGATCGGACTTTACTGAGTTGAGATTGAAATTCTGAGCAGTTCTGAGCTATCAACATTGTTGATACACACGTCAAAAAGGGCCGCAGCGCGGTAGTCCGGTAGTCGCCTTCGCCTCCCTTTATAGCGACCCCATTCCACTCAACATTACTGAGTTAGTATTCTGAGTATGTCCTTGTCTGGACCTGAACAATTTATCTGAATCTTAAAACTGAGAACCACCTGAGAACACATAATTATCACCATACTGTGTGCCTGAGTTATAACACTGAGATAACGGTAGGTAGGTAGGTATGTCTTTATCGACTAAATGCACCATAGGTATATTCAATGCAAAAACATAGAATTAAAGTACATTCGTAAAATACTAAATTGTACAAACTCACGGTTCCTTAAGAAATGCATCGACCGTGTCTGTTAATCGGCTGCACAGAACATTATTATACCCTAGATCGGCTGTGTCTGTGACACGAACGCAAAACGTCCGCTCGCCCCATTGACGTCTACCGCCAATCGAAAATAATATTTCTACAGATTATGAAACTTCGCGGCATTCGCGACACTCGTAAAGGGTCTCTTATTTCACCAATTTCAATATCATATTGTACAGACAACAGCACGTTGGGTTACCACAAACTGTAAAATTTTCCCAATCGATTATGCACGTTATATTGAATAGCCTTAGTTTGAAAATCGTTTGGAGAAATTTGACAGTTTTGTATAGCCCGACGTGCTGTTGACTGTACCTCATTACGTACTTGTGCGATAATGTAAAGTAAAACGCACGGTTTATCAAGAAGCACACCGTCTAAATAGGAACGGTACTTTTTTAAATCTTAGCAAAGAGTTTTTATGTTGGAAAAGTGGTCAACGTTTTATGAATAAAATTAACTTTGGGAGATAAAATAAATAAACATTTAATTATTTATTTTAATTAATTTTGACAGTAAATTCTTCTGTAACAAAAATACAAAAATATTAATTTACTTTTTTAGTAATACTGGCTGTTTATGTGCTTTAAAAAAAAGCGTTGATGCGCGCGCATCGCGAACTTTTGAACAAGTAAAAATTATTTCGCGCGCTTTTTCTTTTCGCTGTCTTTCTGTATTGTTTTTATTTGAAAATGTCGTCAAGTAGTGATGAATTTATTAATTGTTTCCTTATGTTAATAAACGTCGTATGACATACGTGCCCTTTGATAATTACAGCATCTGCTTTCTTGTAGCCATCGCCTACGGCTCAGGCTAGCAATATCGCCTCGGCTGTAATTTTCAACTTACTGCAATTATATCTTATGGACTATTGTTTGACAAAATACCTTGAAAGGTGTTTGAGGCTTGAACTATTTAGGCACGATTTAGGCTTTAATTAGTAGGCCTCACAAATAATATTATCTCTATTGTCACTATCAGTTTGTTGTAAGCGATACTCAGCTGGATTTCTGGGTAAACAAAGTCAAATGTGTCGGATTTTATTAATAGTTAAAATCGACCGAGTATGTATTATACAAATTAAGAGTATGTCCGCTATAGGTATATTATGTAACCGGACGATAACAAGATCAATATTTATACATTTCCTAGGAAATTTATAAATTCGTATAATTCTAAACGAGAGATAAATTGTATTATTTTACGCCCACATCTTCGCAAATTTATCAATTTGCGACGTCTCGTGGTAAATTTATAAACTAACGGCTATCGATTGGTAAGATTCTAAACGGTTCGACCAATCACAGAAGAGCTTTTAATTTTACGTTTTTTTAAAATACGGCAAATAACACACTGCTCTCTGTTTGGTCGATGTTGACAGTGGCAATGCTTGTGTCCAGAGACTTACACCCGTATTCGACCGTAACGAACCAATCACAGAGCACTATTCAAGGCCATTGCGTTGAATAGAGCTCTGTGATTGGTCCGATTCTTATCCAAGTGTCGAGTGATCTCATAGTAATGTTTGTGAATACGGGTGTTAGGTACAATCAGATTTGCAAAAAAAAACTATTTTCACAGTTTCATCTCTTACTAGTCTGTGCACAGTTTGTTGTAACTGAGTTATTAAAACAATAAAAACTTTTCCAAGATCACACGAGCAACCGGTTTGTTTGTGTTCCGTGGCGAACAATGGCGGTGGAGAGGAAGGAGAAAGACCAAGTGAATTATTCAACCAATCAGACCGCACATGACGTTTGGTTATTGGTTACTTATTATTTTACACGTAAGTCTCACAGTTCCGTCAACAATTAAAATGGCTTCCTATCCGACTTCGCAGAAATTCGCGCATCCTTTTTCTTCTTTTTAATGTATAACCCACTTTCTCCTATATATCTTCGCGAGCGTTTTGAGTTTGCACATCCTCCTGGTGTTTCTTGCAGATCGCATCTCCGTACCCTTCTCAAACTTCCTACAAATATTTTCCGCACGAATTTCTTTCAGGACTCGTTCACTGTTCATGCAGTTAAATTATGGAATGCACTGCCACCGTCAGTACGCGACATACGTTCTCTTCCAGTGTTTAAGCGTAAAGTAAAAGAGCACTATCTCTCCTTAACTTAAATTATGTTGTTCTCCTTCAGCTTTCTTTTTTTTATATATATATATACATATATTTATCCTATATTTTTATGTTCACGTATTATAATATCTATTTGTATAAATATATAGATATATTTGAAATTGTGTATAGTATGTATTTGTATATGTATTGTATATTCATATATTTAGTATAAGTATTTTATTAGTAATATTCCTATTTATTTTATAAGTACACGCGATATCCACGTTTCTCAGCATGTCTCCTATCACAGGTGGGTTGGAAGAGATTTCTTTTAGAAATAAGCCACACCTTTTGTACTATTTATAATTTGTAACTTTTCCTATTTTTGTAATTCTCGTGTACAATAAATGATTAAATAAATAAATAATAAAATAAGTTTATCAATTTGCAAAAATGTGGGCGTAATATAATACAATTTATCTCTCATTTAGAACCTTACGAAAGTTTGTAAATTTGCTAGAAAAATTACAATTTTGCGGTTCTTGTTATTTTCCGGAACAGTGCGGTGGTGGGGGGCCATGCAAGCGGTTCAGTGATCAGTCGTAGACTAGACACCTGGCGAGACGTACGTCTAGGCAAATCCCTGGCTCTATACATAATATTTTGATCGATGAATGAGAGTTAGAAATGTCTAGAGTAAGACTTAACGTTTGACAGACAATAGTACAATCAAATATTTTCGCTTTCATTAAAAATATCGTATTACAACTATTCTTCTTTTCAGTCTGTACACACCTAGCAGGAGACGTATACGTGCTGGTGCTACATACCGGAACACTGGTGGCGTTCTGTATTACGTGGAACGAGAGATCAACCATCCTTCGTATGCACAAGTTGCGAGATATGACGGTGACATCACCGTGGTCCGTCTGACCAGTAACATCGTCTTTACCCCAGTCATTCAGCAAGCAACGATCCTCGCCCAAGGCAACGTAATCCCCGATAACTCACATGTTGTTCATGCTGGCTGGGGTGCTACAGCTGTAAGTACTTTTTTTTCATTGTTAGATTGTTGAACCAAAACAGTAGATTATCGTAATAAAAAAGGTATAGCCAGGGGCGTCTATAGCCGATGTAGCGCCCAATCATCAATTCAAAACTGCACTTCCTTCTTAATCTGGGACCTAGTCGTTTTTTTATTATACAATTCAATAAAGTAATAGTCAAGCCTGTGATAATTTTTTCATACAATTAATTTAAATTAACTCTGTCACTCAAATTTCGATACCCATCGCCAAAAGATTACGCTTACCTACTTAATTGCAAATTTTTTAACAGTCCGGCGGTCCGTCGTCTGCTGTTCTTCTAGATGTACAAATCTACAAAGTGAACCGTGAAGAGTGCCGCAGACGCTACCAAACACGTAACGGTGTTATCACAAATAACATGATCTGTGCTGGAGTTCTGGATGTTGGTGGTCGTGACGCTTGCCAGGTTTGTATTATAAAAATCATATTTTTATCTACTCTCATATCATAATATTCGAATGACGTTCACGAAGGTGAACATAAAATGCATGACATACAAAGAATAAAAATTATAAAAACAACCTGTAATTTAATGATTAATGACTCTCAGACAATCCTTTGCCTGAGTAATGACTTTTATCATAGGTATCCCTGAGACATATGACCAGATTTTATAGAGTCCTGGCATAATCATTTATTCTATTTTCTTTTTCCATCAGGGTGATTCCGGCGGTCCGCTGTATTATCAGAACATCATCGTGGGAGTTGTCTCCTGGGGTTTCGGTTGCGCTGATTCGTTCTTCCCTGGCGTCAGCACCAGGGTCTCATCCTACACCAACTGGATCATTGCCAATGCTGTTTAACAAGAGCATCTTCATACGTCATTTCAGTACTAAGTACTGTTGCAAAAAATCCTACCTTAGATGATTTTATTGAGAACTTAACAACATTTCGACAAAAAAGATCTTAAAACCTTTTCATAAAAAGACTAGTATTTATTCGTTCCTTTATTTTAAATAAATTATATTTGTTTTTGTACTGAGAATAAAGAATATTATTATAATTGACAGTGGTATTTATTTACTGAAAGGTTATACATAAATTACATTAAGTAGGTTTCGTGACAGCAAATAGTAGGTACCTAAGGAACAAATAATTTTGGACAGAGAGTGAAGCTAGGGTAGTAGAGGAGGAGGTCCACGTCCGGAAGCCTCCTCGTGGCGGACCCTGGTAACGTGGTGGGGAAACTTTCTTGGCGGGTGTGTGGCTTTTGATGTCAAGTGTGTCCGCTTAGCATTTGAAGTCACATGCCATCGTCGAGTTGATTTTGTTTTCCCACCACGGCTAGTTCCGGACGGCCCTTTTCAGGGCCACGACCGCGCCGGGCGTCTCCTGGGTGCGGTTTATAGCAGGCGGCCTATAAGGCAGGCGTCGGCCAGTGGCCCATAGGTCGCCAAGCTTTCGGCACATATCCAGATGAGTAATGACGCCGGCCTTATAGGCCGGCGTCGGCCAGTGGCCCATAGGGGCTGGCGTTAGTCGGTAGCCCCTGTGGACTTCTGGCCACCAATTGGTGCACAAGGAGTGCCTAGACGGGCAGCGTTGGGTCAGTCTCGGTGTAGTTGTGCTCATGTGCGCAGATCCCGAGCCGTCCCGCAGCGCACTGGAGGTCAGGTTGGGGAGAATGTTTAGTGGGTATGGAGGGATCGCCTTTACCTCGAGCCCCACATATCCCCTGCGGTTGGCACCACCCTGGGACGATGCGTAAATGCGTTTGGCCTCCCCGTAAACAAAAAATAAAAAAGAGTAGTAGAGGAGGTGTGATTCATTACAAAAGGTGCAATAGCACGGTGAATACATATTATTAAGGTTAAGTGTTCTCGTACCATGGAAAAGCAAATCAACAAGTTTTTTTTATAGTTAAGAAGTCAAACGAGCAGACAGTTCACCTGATGTAAGAGATCACCGCCGCCAATGGACATTTGCAACTCCAGAGTAATCCCAAATGAGTGGAAGGAATACGCTCTTTTTTGAAGATGTCAAGGTCGTATCGGTTCGGGAATACTGTTGGTAAAAGTTGGTTCCATAGTCTTGTGCTCCCCACTATCAGGCATTAAGATGTTATTATGGGACCAGCATCGCCATTTGATGCCGACAGAGTATTTCTACTCTGCAGCATCATCCCATATCTTCCAATAGGTGTCGTAGAAGGTGACTAATGGATCAGCCAATGGGGTATCGATCACCTTATACTCCGGCCACCAACCCGCATTGGGCAAGTGTGGTGGACTACTGCCTTAACCTCATTCGATGAAGGCCTTGTGTCCCAGCAGTGGGTCGAATTATAAAAGCTGTTATGATATGTTAATGATTGGGATCAGCAGAATTAGCATTGTAAAATCTTATATATATATATATATATAAAAATGTTATGTTGGTTGGTGTATGCTTCAAAAACTCAAAAAGTACTGCACCGATTGAGTTGAAATTTTAACATGATATAAAATCCGCATCAAGGATTGTTTTTATCTATTTTTTGCATCAGTCACATATCTGCGACCGCGAGAAAGCGAGAAAAACACACAAGTGTGATGTAGCCGACCTCCGTAAGTAGCCATATAGTTTATGGTGTTTTGAAATTTGAATTATGACAACTGTCAAAAAAATAATAAATTGAGATTGATTGATTGTGACAAGCGGTTTTATTTACCAAGAAAATATAATTAATAAATTATAGCAATAATCAGCTATTCATAACATTACCTGAGAACAATCTAATAGGTAGAGATATTGTTTAGGAAACCGTGATATAATAATAATAATAATAATAATAAAAATCGTTTATTTCTCCCATAAGACACAGATACAAATAAACATTAACATAACTAGGCATCAATAAGGGAGACAGGAGCCCATACTAAGTAAAGTACTTGTGTCATAGGTCTCCTGGTCTCCTTATCCCAAAGATAATGGTGTATAATTGATTATTATGAAAGTGGTATGGAGTTGAGAAATACAAAAAACAAGAATTACAAATAAATTGAGAATGAGAATGGACTGCAAGTAAGGATACGAAGAGCGATGTTTCAATAATTAATTGTTGCGAATTTTTGTTTCCACGTGTATATAATTGTGTGTGTGTGTGTGTGTGTGTGTGTGTGTTGTGTGTATATTGTGTATGTGTGTGATTACTTATAATTCTCTGTGCCTTTTTAATAATTGTTCTGTTTGTTCATAAGAGAACGTTCTCAACCAAAGCGAGACCTTTTGCTTGCATTCAAATGTTTTATCTGAGTATATAGAAAGAACCTTATTTACAAAGTTATACAAACGCGGACCTTGAAAAACGAAGAAGTTATGTATGAAAGCAGTACTGGCCGGTTGAGGTTGACAGACATTGAAATTACGTCTCATAAGTAGAGCTGGATTACTTTTGTCGTACTGTAGACAGACATGCTGTCTTAGGATAACCGAAAGGACAAACAATTGTCTAACAGTTAAAACTTCGGATATATTATAAAGCTCGGTGGTGGGGAATAGAAGAGGTTTAAAAAGACTGACTTTAAGAATAAGTCTTTGGGCTCTCTCTAGTTCAATCATATGACTCTTAGCAGCACCTCCCCAGGACGAGATACAGTATGCAAGGACAGATTGACAGAGAGCAAGGTATACAGTTTTCATGACCTTGGAGTTCGCTACATGCCTTAGGTTTTTAAAAACATAGACAAGTTTACGAACTCTCTTCGCTACATTACTTATGTGTTCTGCAAAATTAAAGTTTTCGTCAATTGTTACACCAAGATATTTAAAAGACTTAGTATTTTCGATTTGTGGGCAGTCACAGTATGAACCAGGGACCTGTTTACATAAGTGAGCTGTTAATTTATGTTGGTGATTTGGTGGGTTTCGTAAAAAGAAAGTTATAAAATTCGTTTTTGAAGCGTTTAACGTTAAAGAGTTACAGGCCAGCCAATGACATACTTTATTGAAACCTTCTTGGGCGTCTTTGAAGACACTGTCCCAAGAGTCTCCATAAAAAGTAAGAGTTGTATCATCGGCGTATGAGATGATCTTACAATTTTTAAGTTTAAGTTGGCAGAGATCATTAATGTAACATAGAAAGAGCGATGGACCAAGAATACTTCCTTGCGGAACTCCCATATTGCAAGAACGCACCTCACTCAAGATATCACCCACCCTTACCCTTTGCATTCGTCCTGTAAGATAGTGCTCAAATAAAAGTAATTGCGTATCTCTGATACCCATGTTCTCAAGTTTCGACAATAGCTTGGGAAAAGACACTGTGTCGAAAGCTTTTGCCAGGTCAATAAAAATTGTCAAACATTTGGTTTTGTTATCCAGTTTAGTAGCTATGAATTCTGTAAACGTGTGAACCGCGTCGTCTGTCGATTTCCCTTGTCTAAATCCAAATTGAGCCTCAGACAGAATATTTCCTTTCTCTAAAAAATTTACTAGTCTTTTGTTAATTATCCGTTCCAATACCTTAGACAGCGAAGAGAGGAGAGATATAGGCCGATAATTGTTGATGGAATCTCTGTCTCCTCCCTTATGGATTGGCACAACTATCGATTGCTTAAAAGCATCTGGAAACACGCCTTGTCTGAGACATCTATTAAATATTTCGGTTAGAGGGGAAACTATGAAATCTATTGTTAGCTGCAACACTCTCACCGTAATTCCATCCCATCCAGCACCACAATCAGACTTAAGGTTTCTGATTTGATTCCTTACTTCATCACAGTCGGTGTCTAGAAGAACAAAAGATGAACATGTGTGTTTTGAAGAGTCCAGGTTAGAGATAGACGGCATAGTTGGTATTTTGTTTGCCAAATTGGTACCAATATTAGTAAAAAAGTTATTTATTGTATTTATAGAATGCAGCGGTGTGGATTCTATACGGAAAAGGTCATAGTTTGCCTCTTTTGGCTTTTGGAGGTTCGTGATATTCTTAATGCTTTGCCATAACTTCTTACTATTGTTTTTGGCTGATTCCAGTTCCTGCCTCTCGAAGTCTCTTTTGCATTTTTTAAGTAGAGCGTTACAAAAATTTCTATACCTCCTATACGTCACCGAGAGTATAGCATTGTTTGGATCACTCTTTAACCTGTGGTGCATTCGATCTCTATTTCTAATGCATCTCAATAATCCGACAGTAATCCATGGCTTTAGAGTTACTTTATTATGTGGTATTTTTATCTTAAGTGTATTTTTTATAGGCCTATATACCTCCATAACATTACTACACCACTAATAGCAGTTGAGCATCAATGAAAACTGTTGCAAAAACGGGAAATCCCCGCGGACGTAATCGCGCGGGCACAGCTAGTTTAATATAAATTATTACATTTTGTTGGATTTCCTATATGTGATATTAAGTAAAAACCACTTTGATAATAATGATTTTTGATAAACTATTTTTGTTAAACGTAAAAGTCTGATAGGTTCCTTAATTACTTTCTCAAGTCTTGTAATGGTCAAAAAATTCGACCTCGAGATTTTGACAGATTTGATTTTACACGTTTTGGACCGCCCCGAGTCTAAAAATACCGTTTTTGGAATTATGTCTGTGTGTGTGTCTGTGCGTTAGCACGATAACTCGAGTATGCTTTAACTTATTGAAACCAAATTTAACATGCATGTATGACATCAAAATATAAGGTTTCTATCAACTTTTGACTTAGTCGATCATGAAAGTTAAGCAAACAAGTAAACTAAATTAAGTAAATTTTGGTCACCGCGCGGTCGGTGACCAAAATTCTGACGAAAAAAACATTCTGACGCTGTAAATAGGAAACTAAATATAAGAATAAGTCGATATTCTCACTGGAGATTACACTTCACCTGCTAACAAACATCCTGAACACACTATTGTAACATTTGGGGTTTTAAGTTTAGTACGTAGGAAAGGTTAGCTCAGTAAGTAAAACAAGTGAACAGTAATAACAAACAGCTTTATTAATACTAAACACTGGGGGTGAGTCTATGATTCTATTGAGCCACTTCCACTTAACACTGTCCTTATGGAAAACCACTTATCTGCCATGTGCTCTTCAGGTGCGCGTTGACAGCCGCATACAGTCCTCTAAGTCCGTCCGTATAATTATCCTTGACATCAGTATTGTATGTCAGATTTATCCGTAGAGTGGAACCCTGGAATTCCGGAAAGTAGTCATTTTAGAAAATGTCCGAATTTGTTGAACTGACTGCAACATTCCGTTGAAGATGAAAGCATAAGCACTAACTAGCAGAGTGGCTACCATAAACATTAAGTAGTGATCGATGATGTTGCAGTGCAATGATAAATCAATTGATTAAATTAATTAAAAGAAAGACAATAACTTGTTTCGTACTGAATAATTTGACTTAATCAAAATATTGTACATTAGTTAAATAACAATTATTTTATTATGTTTGAGAATTCTAATTGTAAATAATAATAGTTTAAGATATTGTAATTGTTTGATTATAATGGATTAATTCATTCTATGGAAAAAGAATGATTAACATTAACTTATTTGCTGAAATATTAGAAATGTAGATAATTAAAATCATGCAATTGCGTAATTCATAATATAAAACGATTATATACAATTAATACTGAATGATTTGATTGTAGAAACATTAATTTGAATAAAATGAAAAATTTATAATTTTAAGTGGGTACATTACAAAAAAATCACAATTACTAGAAACATGAAGAAAGTTAATTAGGCTGCTTTATCTACATGGAATATGGAATGAAATGATAGTAAGCATTAAAACAAAACGCATATTAATCCCACATTGTGAATTCTACTTCCTTAATCTAAATAATTTATTTTGCAACACTCACCCGTATTGGGGTCAACACAATTCACCAACTAAGTAATAAATATTATAGCAGTATTTCGATAATTCACTCCTTAATTGTATTATCAATAAAACGGTAGCAATTATTAAATTAGATTTAAAATCTCGAGCAGTATTTGAGATTGCTGTTAGCTATCAGCGGTCGGCGGTTAAGTCACAGTATAGAAAATACTGTGGTTAAGTCAATCGAGCGACACCTCTCGCATTCACGCAGCCGGTGCCATCCTTTTGTTCGCCGTGCGTGACGTAGCCACCCGTCAGTCTTGTTATAATAAAACACCACAGGTGTACGTATAGCTCGGTACTTAGGTTGATTGCTAGTTATAATACTTGTTTTTAATAAACACAAGTAAAAATATAAAGTTTAAATTAAGTTAAGTTTTGTAATTGTATTTATGTAGTATAATTCTGTAAATTTAAATAAAATTATCTACTCCAAGAACGTTCCGTTACACTATAGCTATGAGCAGAGATGTACAAAATACTTTTAAAACTGTATTTAAATACAAAATGCAAATACTTTCTAATTTAGTATTTCAAATGCAAAATACAAAATACTTTTACTTTTTGTATTTAAATACTAAATACAAAATAGGTATTTTCAAAATACTTTATTCAAATAAAATACTTTAATATGGAATGATAATAATAATAGTTTCACTGTTGGACATAGGCCTCCCCCAAGGATCTCCAAACCGGTCGGTCCTGCGCTGACCGCATCCAGCGGCTTCCCGCGACCTTTACCATATCGTCAGTCCAGATTAAAGATCTTTGAACCCACCGTAAGGACAGCTTCTACGAACCTGTCATTGCATGTGTCCACATCTAAGCAGTCCTCCAGGCATTCGAAACAATTTTGTTGTTCGAGTTGAAAGTGTTCGGGGTTTGGGACCTTTCGGATTTGACCTTGAGATTCAATGTCCAATCAGTGATCGCTTCCCGTGCTTAAACTTAGCAGTGCACCTACTTTGCACTGCAGTACCTACTTTAAGTAAAAAAGTATTTTGTATTTTACACTGTATTTTACAAATACAAAATGCATGTCGTATAGTATTTCAAATAAAATACAAAATACTTTTTTAAAAAAGTATTTTAGTACAAAATACAAAATACGTATTTTGTATTTGGTATTTGTATTTTAAATACAAGTATTTCAAATAATGACTTATTTAACTCTGGTTAAGAGGCTGGTTGCAGATAAACGTTTAACATAAAAAAGAAACTCAATTTTTCTCCGAAAGGCACGTCAAGTTGGTCCGAGCGATGGTCCGGGACTACCAGCTTGACGTGCCTTCGAAACACGGAGGAAAATTGAGTTTTTGAATTGAATTGCTGCTGAAATATAGCAAACGTACACCAACTATTCCTAAGGAGGGTAGGTCTCAGGGTGGCGACTGACCGTGTAAATCAAATGACAAATCCTTTAGCAGTGTGTCGATAGCCAAACATACTGCACCGACACCAAATAAAACTGGGAGCAGGGTAGATAAAGAAGAAGATTTTGATGCAGGTCGATACTACATATCCTCACGTTGAGTGCTAGGAATCTATGTTTTTTTTAAGTCCCCTCTTATTTTAAGAGCATTTTTTTCTTTGTCTTGATTCTCTTTTTTTATTCGTCATACAATTTTCTTTTCTAATTCTACTTTTTATTATTTACAATTACTTTTAGGTAGATACTATTTGTTGTATAATCCACATTTCTTGCTCTTCTTTTGTTATTATCTATTTGTTACAACAGCAATGTAGTTATTGTGCCACTTTACAATTTTGCTATTTTGATTAACATTTGTTACATAACCTTTGTTAGATTGAGCAAGCATTGATACACCATAACAAGTCGTCAATCGAAAATCGCTAAGATACGGAATTATTTAAGATTAATTTGTATGAAAATTGATGGTTTAATTTACACGGACCTTATGTTGCCGCCAAACGTAACCGTGTGGTCGGTGCCGACAACATCGCAAACACGGCAAAAAAAAATTGCAACGACGGTATTCAAAAAGTTAAAATTTAATAATACTTAAATACCTTAAGATACTTTTCAGCAGCGACTGGTGCTAGATGCGGTTCTACGTCAAAAAGCAGTAGATTACTTGACAAGGGTGGATGAGGACGTAGTTAGATAGCCCGAGTAAGAATTTTCATTTCAAATACAAGTAAATTTAAAAGTATATTTATTAATAAAATACTAGTAAAAAAAAAATTCTTTTTTACAGATTATAGTACCACGGCCCCTGACCACTTTGTTTAAGCCAGGAACCTTATATTTCTTGGTCTAAGCTGACCAGGGATGTTGGTTGTCAAGTCAGTTGAAATACTTTTTATTTGCTGTCAAAACAATTATTCTGATCTCTTGTGACGTCACGAATCAATTCTTATTGTCAGCTGACTGAATATTAAATTATTTTCATTCGCTTAAAAATTGAAATCTAGAGATAGATTTGAAACGACAGTGGCCTGATATAGTGGTCCATAACAAGATTTTATGAGTGAATATCCACGGAATACTTTAGGTATTCACTCATGGCACATGCCCGGGAAAAATGGAATGACAGGGACTCATTCTGTCGCTTGCCTCCCCTTTTACGTCGGATGCAGTAGGATGTTGATCCGCATATTCTGACTTGAACGCCGCTGGTCACAGTTCTAAGCTAACCTAACTTGTGCATCCCCTTTATACAACACTCGGCCCCTTACAGTTATACATAGTTAGAACTCATACTGATTTTGTCCGAAGTAATTACATTTTTTCAACTCCAAATACGAGAAGCCACTGGATGCGGGCAACGCAAGACCGACCGGTTTGGAGATCCTTGGGGGAGGCCTATGTCCAACAGTTACAGTGGGCGTCTCTCGGCTGAAATGATCATGATGAATTCTAAATACGACGCTCGCAGTTATAAAATGTTTCCAAAACTGCTGCGTCACTTGTTTGAGGCCCAGAAGGCAATTAGATTTCCATTGAGCATTTATGATAAGTATTATGATAAAAGTAATATACTTTATCATTACAAGGCAATATTAAAGATTCTAAAAACTGTAGTCACTCGGTAGACCGGCGGTGCCTGGAACAACATGGTTCATCTGATTGTTATTTCATTGGCGATAATTGCAGGTAAATACTTCATACTTCTTTTTCGTATTCGAATATTAATAATGAATTTACAAGCTCTTTCTCATTATCTAGCCCAAATTATGTGATGGATACTAGAGAACGGAAAAATATACATAAATAATTTACATATTTATGTAAGTAAGTATTTTTGTAATTTAAATAAATATAATATATAAAGACATGTCGTCGTGTTCATTACGCAAACATTTGCCACTACTGGGACTTGAACCCGAACCACTTGATTTGAGGTAGTATTACTGACCACTCCATCACGACGGCTTCTAGGTATGGTTATTCGGTCAACCTGAGAGGCAAATGTCATGTAATGACGGCAGATAGTCGTGTGATGCGGGTACAGCTGAATAGCATCACCCCATATCCTCCAATGGGTGTCGTAGAAGGCGCCCAATGGTTCAGCAAAGGGCACACATTATACTCCGTCCACCAATCCTCATTGGGCAAGAGTGGTGGGCTACTGCCTAAACCTACTTCGATGACAAGGAGAGGGCTTGCGTCCCAGCAGTGGGTAAAACTATAAAGGCTGTTGTAATTCTTATATAGATGTTCAATTTCCCCTCCTTGTCCGATTATTCGGGTCTTTTAGCTGTACATAAACATCCTTACTCTATGAATTGACCAACCCGCACTTGGCCAGCGTGGTTGACTAAGGCCTAATCGCCCCTAATGTGGGGTAGGCTCGAGCCCCTCGGTGGGGACATTATATGAGCTGTTGATAACTCTATGAATTGTTTTTACCAACGTTTGATACAGCAGGATATGGGTGATGCTATTCTATGTCTGCTGGCATCACGTGGCGAACATATATAAGATCTTAACTGCAAAAGAGGTCGAGCATGATCTTTTTGGTTACACATAAACCTAGACGTATGGGCCACCCAGTGCTTCATAATCTCTTCATAATAGTGAAGGGTGACCAGCCGGTCGCCTACATAAAAGAGACAACAAACCCAAAAGTGAGAAACCTTTCCCTTCCGACACGGACGCCCTAGGGGGAGATGCTCGGTCGCCCAGTCATCCCCTAGGAACGTTCGACCTTATAGGCTTGAGGACCCCCTAAGGTCTTCGCCTTCTTAAAAACCCGTGATGCAGAAAATGTCATCAAAGACAATCTGCAATAGAATTAAAAAAAAATGAGAACCCTTTAAAATTTCATTACTTGCCGTCACTTTTCGACCGCGTCAGAAACCTCTTGTATTGAGAGATTGCAGCGCCTAAAATCACCCCATGCATAAAAGGTTAAAGAACTATTTCATTTATAGCCGCGGCGAACTCTTTTTTGTTTTCAACTGAAAAATATGAATTATTGCCATCTCATAATTTTATAAACTGTCAGCACTATAATTATTATATCAGATATGCTGATAAGTAATTATTAGTATTAGTAATTTACAGCTAATATAAAGATAATAGATTTTGTTTTGTGCTACTTTAGTGGGATTAACGTACACGTGCTAATACTTTTTTACTCCTTACTAATATTATAAATGCGAAAGTGACTCTGTCTGTCTGTGTGTAATCACGCAATCACTCCTAAACTGTTAAACTGATGGGGTTGAAATAGGGGAAGAAAGTTTGTATGGAAATTACGTCATTTAAAGCAAGAAGCTTGAAACTTATTTTTTGGCTTTTGATTAGTTTTTAAATGAATTTTTACAAACTTTGAATGTCATATTCAAAGTTTGTAAAAATGTTACCCTAAAGGGGATAAGAATAGGGGTCGAAGTGTTTGTATATAAAGTTTGTTACCCTTTCACGCAAAAACTACTTAGCAGATGTTAATGAAACTTTACAGTAATATAGCTCATACATCAGAATAACGTGTCCCAAAAAATGGTGTAAAGCTGAAACCCAGAGATAGAGTAGCCCTAGACAAACCCGATCCCCTATGTATGTTCTACGTTTTTTTGTAGTTTTCGAGTTATGATTTTTGAAAGATTTTTATTCGTTTCTGACTTTCAAGACATTTTTGTGCATAATGCTAAGGTAAAGATAGATGCAGCCTTGATTTTTTTCTCACATAGCTGAATATATGACTAGTCAAACAAAGTCGTCACCTTTCTCCTCAGGTGTAAATACAGTGAAACACAAATAGTAACCCCCTCAAAAAAAACGAAAAAGCGTTTGTGAATAATTGAATATAAAAAAATTATAATATTTTTTTAATAAGAATCATTCAGAGTTAGAAGTAATTTACCTTAATTGTTTTTTTCGTGATTACGATAGAATCCCAATTACGATGGTTATGCTACATCTAACAAATTAAGAAGAAGGTTGGCGTTTGTGAATAATTGAATATAAAAAAATAATAATAAAAGAACCATTAATTTTCTTTCAATTTTATTTCAAAAACATGTCCGTTTTATCATCAAACTACCATCAAAAAAATCATCGAGCTTGTTGCACTGTTTACATCTGAGGAGAACGGTGATGACTATGTTTAGCTAGTCATGTATTCAGCTATGTGAGAAAAAAAATCAAGGCTGTATCTATCTTTACCCCATCATTGTGCACAAAAACTACCAAAAATCGTAGTATATTACTACCAAAAATCGTAGCTTTACACTATTTTTTGGGACAGCCTATATATGCTATAATTTAACCGATAATAACGCAAGCGAAGCCGGGGGCGACCAGCTAAATACCTATAGATTTGCATATCTACTCATAAGCTGTAAATAATTGATTCTATCTCCCTTCATTTAAGAGCAGTGCTCTTATTGGTGCCTTTGAGCAGGAACATTCCTCCGCTCCTGTCTATCCGTCTCCCCGTATGAATCGACGTCAACCTTCTTCTTAATTTGTTTGATGTAGCTAAACCTTCACAACCATATCGGGATTCTATCGTAATCCCGAAAAAACTATATAATAATAATTAATTCAAAAAAGAAAGCACATTCACACATGATACATTGTAAATATTGCTTTATGATAAGTGATCCCTAACTCCTAGACTAGGATGTCCTATATTTTAGAAGCTTGTGAAACTATGCAGATTAATTAACTACTATCTCAATCGAAAAGATCGCATCGGTCGACCGCTAGCCAATTATGTCATATCTCGTAGCTTTTCCTTAACAATTTTTTTAAATTGTGACCAGCTGGCTGCGTGCCTGAGTATGATATGATTTTATCGATTTTATAAACAACTCTTTTTATATATTTCCAGGTTCCTGCTTCGCCACGCCTACCAGAATAGTCGGTGGGGAACCGACTACCATAGACAGATATCCATCGACCGTCCAGGTGGACGAATTAGATATCTTTGGTGGTGGGTGGTACCAGGTCTGTGCTGCCAACATACTTACCTCTAGATATGTTCTGTCTGCGGCTCATTGTTTCACAGGCATGTAAGTTTAAAATTCTCTTCTAATATTTTCTTCACTATCATTCCAAAATACGACTGCTAACCTAGCCCTTCTCGTTCATCTGCCCTTTCCCGGTGTTTATCAGATCATCAGTATGCCTTGTGAAATGCTTGAAAAGGATCTTTTCTCAACTACGGTCTCCATTTGAAGACTGTTCCAAGAAATATCACATGTTACCAAAACAATATATGTTAAAAATATATGTTAAATATTATCTACTCTCCAGTAGTAATGGTGTCTAAGTCTTCTCCAGTAGTAATGTTGATACGACATATTGCCATTCCAATTTTGGTCTAAGGCTCTAAACAGACGGACTATAATTCCGACTGCTAAATTGCCTTGGTGGATAAGCTAGCTACACAGTCAATGTGTATTCATTATGCAGTTGAACCAACTCGAACTTCAAGATATGTAGGACACGAAAAAGTATCTCTTGTTCTTATGGGTTCAATTAATATAGCGATGCAGATCTATATCAGTTCAGATGTATTTGGCACAACTGCATTAGGACTGGCAGAGTAGAATAGCATCTCCCCCATATCCTCCAATGGGTGTCGTAGAAGGCAAATAATGGATCAGCAAAGGGGTATTGATCACCTTATAGTCCGTCCACCAATCCGGTGAGCAAGCGTGGTGGACTACTGCTTAACCTAGTTCGATGACAAGGAGAGGCTTTGTGTCTCAGCAGTGGGTCGAATTATAAAGGCTGATAGTATACTAAACTAACCCCAAATAAATTGGGAGAAGAGGAAAAAGAGACTACTGCATATGAATAATGATTATGACCAGGTCCTAAAGTGTAATCGACTTCTGATGCTACCCGTGCCTGTTAGCTTGAACATGACAAGATGAAAACTCTTAGCATTCCACTGGATTCACCGTGAGCGTGCCGGGTTCATGGCGTTGCAGAATAGGGAGCCAAGAGCAGTGCCTAGGACTTGTGACCCGGGTGGACCTTGTTGACACCACCCAGAGAAGCCTTTTTCAGCCCAGCCATATTTGAGATGATTCCGCCAGAGTCAGTTCATATTTTACATGTTGTGTTTGGGAACCCATCACTTTATCGCAATTAACTTCATCGATTTTCATTTCCCATAAAACTATTCGCAGATCTTTTTATACAATACTTAACAACTCCTAGAATCAGGTTACATCGCAATTTCATTTCCTCGAATAGTTGTTATCTACAAGCTCATTCCATCGTAAATTCTTTTCCTATTTTATTTATTTTATCGAAATAATGTTAAATCGATGTTTTGTTACCCATAATTTTGTTTCCACGTAAGTTTCAGTTTGCAGAATAGTTGAAACATCAAGTTTTACTACACTAAAGTTAGTGTACATCGAAAATACTTTTTTTTATGTAATTACTCGTAATAATTTTTGTTTCCCTGTAAAGAAAACCTATGGATTAAGTTAGGTTATATTTAGAACAACAGGCAGTCAGCAGCGGTGCAACCAAGGCTAACGGAGATTGCTTGTTGTATTCTGGCATGCTACATACATGCTTGCATTGCATGCTGTATGCATGTTTGCATTGCATGATGTATGCATGCTTGCATTGCATGCTGTATGCATGCCTGCAAGATGCTTGCCGGGGGGTGCAGGGGGGCTGGCCCCCCTGCTCGGGGGGGTCGGGGGGCCTGAGGCCCCCCGCTATAAAGAAAAACCATTAATACGAAAATAAACCTAGGTTAGGTTAGGTTAGACTTGTGACCAAGCATAGCGGAGCGAGCGAAGCGAGCGGAGCATTATATTGCTTGCTGCATGTTTGCTTGCATGTTGCATGCTTGTTTGCATGCTGCATGCGCTTGCATGCTGCATGGTTGCTTGCATGCTGCATGCTTGCTTGCTGCATGCTTGCTTGCATGCTGTATGCTTGCTTGCATGGTGTGTATCTACTTGCAAATTAAGAATTAATTTTTAAATTAAGAACTAACCTCAACAGTTTTTATCGTCAAATGTCAACAGGCAAATGTATCGTTCGATGAAACGTTACTGCGATGGAAAGTTGTAAAACGAAACATTACAATGTGTAACGTTAAATATTGAAACATGTTTTTATAAATAGTGTTATCGATAACTTAATAGTTTATATGAAACGTTAGTTCGATAGACCGTTATTCTGGTAAGCAACACAACTTTGAAACATTTTTTTTATGAAAGTTTATTCGATAATATGAAACGGTGATCATTAGCTAGTCGATCAATCAAGGAAAATAGATATTGAAAATCGTGGAATAGTTTTCGGTGAAATGAAATTCGATGACAAAAAAATCTGTATTTTGATAGGTACCCGTTGTGTTTCCCACAGGCACGTTATTACCACGTGCCTGTGGCAACACGTGTCGATAATATCGGATACGTTATTGCGTCACCACAGGTCTTCCTTTTTTATAGTCCATGACATCCACCAAGGCAGTCACTATACCCATTCATACTTTATCTGATTTAGTTAAATTATATGTTCTGGGTTGCTCTATATTCTTCCTAAGCCTTTCTACCTTTCATTCTAAACATTGATGTAATTATACCAATAATACCCATATATGTTTGAGTATGTATGTTATTTTCAGTTTGTACTTTCCTGAATGGAGACGCATCCGAGCGGGTGCTACTGCTCGCAATTTCGGCGGCGTCGTAATTTCGGTCGAACGGGAGTTCAACCATCCCACCTACGGTGATTGGGGCAGAGATGGCGATATTTCTGTGGTCCGTCTTACGCATGCCCTAACCTACAGCCCAGTGATACAACAGGGCACACTAATCAGCCATGGATCAGTAATCCCTGACAACATGCCAGTTGTCTACGCAGGATGGGGGTCTATTGCGGTCAGTAACTTTTGGTATCGTTTAATCGCTTCCATGGTCTAGCTGTTCGTATAGCGGAATTAGAACTTCAGGTCCCAGATTCGAACCCTAGAGGAGTATAGTACCAATTTGTACTCAGTTTGGTTGGTAGAAAGACTTTTTTCAAGTCTACCTGGCTGGCTACTACCATTTTACCAAAATCTAACGATATAATAGTTATGTTAACAGCATTATTGTGTTCCGACAGTTAAAGAGAAGATAGTTGGTCCCTCCCGTGATTGACACCCGTATTCACAAACATTACTATGAGATCTCTCGACTCTTGGATAAGAAACGAATTATTGGTTCGTTTCTTATCCAAGAGTCGACCAATCTCATAGTAATGTTTGTGAATACGGGTGTGAGGGTTCTAGGTGCGGCTCGATTCCATCTTCAACTCTATTATCATTTACCATCTGGTGAGATGAAGACCTCTAAGCTAAGACCTTCCTTTTCAAGAAGAAACAAAAAGACTTTTTGTACACCAAAGGTAGGCAGCTGTCTGTGGGGATCACCTCTAAAAACGGGATAGTTAGCCTATAGATGCTATTAAAGCAAAAATATTGTTTGCGTGCTGAAAAACCAATAAAATACTGTTTTTATATTATGATGGTACAGTCAACAGAAGGGACTAGCGTTATTCGGTAGCCCCTGTGGGCTACTGGCCACCAATTGGTGCAAGGAGTGCCTAGACGGGCAGCGTTGGGACGGTCTCGGTGTGCGCTCAAGTGCGCAGATCCCGAGCCGTTCCGTAATAGCGCACTGAAGGATAGGCCGGGGAGGATGTTTAGTGGGTATGGAGGGAACGCCTTTACCTTGAGTCTCATATCCCCTGCGGTTGACACCACCGCTCAAGGACGATGCGTAAATGCATTTGACCTCCCAGTCAACAAAAAAAAAGTCAGGTTACCCCAAAATGACAATAGCTCCAATGAATTTTCAACATAAATGACTTAGATATAAATTGAAATATTTATTGGCAAAAATTTACAGTTTGTGCTCGTTTCTGTACATAGTAGATATCATTACGGTCGATACTGTAGGCTAGTACAGTCGGATCTGCAACATTTAGGTTGCAATATTTTGAAATATTTTTTAGCGTCTGAGACCAGATGTCCATGGGAGTACATAATTGAAAGTCAGTGGTCCAGCCTATTGTTCATTATAACCAATGCAAACTCTGAAAAAACTGGATATTATCCAGTCCAGAATTGAACCCCTGGAACCCATCTAGAATATAGGCCAAACCACAGAACTGATAAAAGAGGTTAGAAGTCGTATCAAGCAATGTTAATACCAGAGCCAGTGTCGCCTCACGCGACATGATATTTTTTCAATTTAACAGTTTAGTTGTACTTACCGGCGAAAAGAAATGTCTCCATTCGTAAGATTATGAGTCTTACTTTGCTTCCTGCTAGATAAAATAGCACAAGACGGTGTTTTAGATCTATTTTTAAATATTTTTCCTCTTTGAAAAGGAGCGAATATGAGTGTTTACTCATAACCAGCAGCGCGCGCGCCCCGCCCACTCACGACTTCTAACCTCTTTTATTTGTTCTGTGGGGCAAACAATATCGTTTTGTAAATTCGCGTATAATCACACTAACCGAATGTATATAATGTTTACAGGCAAATGGACCATCTTCCAGTGTACTACGAGATGTAACAGTTTACACCATAAATAACAATCTCTGCCGTGAACGTTACTCTCAATTAGGGCAAATTGTTACTGAGAACATGGTCTGTACTGGCATACTCGACGTTGGAGGGCGCGATGCTTGTTCGGTTTGTATTCAACACTTTCACCTTGAGCTCGAACTAGAAAATAATTAAGACAATCTACATAAAAAAGGAGTCGGCAAATACTCTGAATAAGATTATTTTATGCTAAATTAAAGTAACCAATCCTGGAATAGCCGCGTGATGCCGGCAGAGTAGAATAGCATCATCCCATATCCTCCAATGGGTGTCGTAGAAGGCGAATAATGGACCTGTTTCTGTGTTCTGTGAATGGACCAGCAAAGGGGTATTGATCAGCTTATACTCCGTCCACCAATCCGCATTGGGCAAGCGTGGTAGACTACTGCCTAAACCTCCTTCGATGACAAGCCTCGTTTCTCAGCAGTAGCTCGAATTATAAAGGCTGTTATGATAGGATGAATCATGGAAAAGTGTCCATAAATGCGTAACGTAACATGGACAGTGACATATCAAATTGCAACCCTTTGCAACAGTTTTAAAAAACCGCTTACATTAATATTAGTACTTTCACTGACAAACTATGAGTACCATTCAATGTTTTATCATTGGTAACATTATATTGCGAAATAAGATATTAGGTAACTCGTTTGTATATCACAAAATGCGTGAAATTGTAGTTGAAATCGAGTGCAGTACCCGTAGTGTAAGATTTTTCGTATAAAAAACGTAACTTAGTTGCGTTAAGAGATCAATTTGTATAGGAAACGCGAATAGCGCCCCTAGCGGAAAGAAGCGCAAATCATCTTTCCCATACAAAATGAGCTCATATCGCAACTACAATAGTTACGTTGTTTATACGAAAAAACTTACACTACGGGTACAGTTGATTTTAGATTTTAACCAATTTCAATTCATTCTTTTTTTCGTAGTCAGGTTACAGTGTTTTACACTTTTTGCTTATTGCATAGATCTTAGTTTTATTTCATCATCATCATCATCATCAACAGCTCATATAATGTCCCCACCGAGGGGCTCGAGCCTACCCCACATTAGGGGCGATTAGGCCTTAGTCAACCACGCTGGCCAAGTGCGGGTTGGTCGACTTCACACACAACCTAAGAATTTATTCATGGCAGGTTTCCTCACGATGTTTTCCTTCACCGTAAAAGCGTCGATTAAACGTACATATGAATTCAAAATTTGAAAACACATTGGTACGTGGCGGGGATCGAACCAGTGCCTCCCGAGTGGGAGACGACGCTCTTACGCACTACGCCACCGAAGTTTTATTTAACATCGGTTAAAATGGAGTCATTATTATTATCATAACAAATACATATTATGCTTTTTTTCCTCGACGTTGTTGGTAAAGCTGATGGTCCTGGTGGTAAGCATTCATCTTAGCCATCGTGGAAGATTGTAACACGATGTGTCATTCGCACGCTGTCAACCCACATGATTCCTATCAACGGAGCTCTGTCTGGCAACCTTACTCACCAACAGAAACATCTAGGAAAATGTATAGCTATTCGACTGCGATCTTCTGTAAGGAGGTGCTTCCTCAATTCGGGCTCTCAAAATTCAGTCAGAGGGATCTCCTAATTTAGTGACTCCCTGAGCGGTTCATTTCTTTCTTTTTGCTTAATTTTAGGGTTCTGTACCCAAAGGGTAAAACGGGACCCTATTACTAAGACTCCGCTGTTCGTTCGTCTGTCGCCAGACTGTATCTCATGAACCGTGATAGTTAGACAGTTGAAATTTTCACAGATGATGTATTTCTGTGGCCGCTATAACAAAAAGTACTAATAAATAGAATAAAATAAATATTGAACGGGACTCCCATAGACTAAACGTGATTTCTTTTTATTGCTTTTGCTCGATATTGATAAGGGCAACACGACGCTTGAAATATTCACAGAATACTCATTTAAATATTTACTTAAAAATAAAAAATTAAATTAAAATAAAACAAATATTTAAGAGGGCCCTTACAACAGACTTGAATGTTTTTGCGAGTCCGACTCGCACTAGGCCGTTTTTTTAATTCCATATTCTTAGCTCATATTAATCGTTAACAGTAGTTAGGAACGAAAACTTACAATTGCAATGGACGATATAGACGAGAACTATAGCTATAGGAATACGCCATTGTATTGGTGCTTACACATCAAGCCGTCCGGGTTCAAATCCTGGTAGGAACCAATGTTTTTATGTTGAAAACCGACATTTGTCGACTAATCTTGGATTTTTATGTGTCGGAAAATGGCCGACATGATTTTTTTTATGTTAATAGATGACAAACAAGCTTGCGGCCTACCTGATGTTAAGTGGTCACCGCCGCCTATAGACACTTGCAATAATAAGTGTAAATCAGTTAACACCGCCAGTGCGTTTGCCATCCTGGCGATGGGAACTAAGATGATATGCCCTCCATGCCCAGTAATTACACTGGCTACCTTTCCCTTCGATCCGAAACACAGCGAACTGCTTCACGGCTGAAATAAGAAAGGCGGTGGTACCTACCCAGACGACCCTACATATGGGTCTACCACCTAGTAAAATAAAATATGGCAGACGCCGCAGAAGTATCAAGACCCCTTTTATTCCGAACACAATCCCAATTTGAGCTTCACTTATTTGTAGCAAAAACACTTTAACTACAAATAAAAATCAATTGAATACGATGTTTTCTTTTTCTCAGGGTGATTCCGGAGGCCCACTGTTTTATGGCGATATCATCGTCGGCCTGGTATCGTGGGGCCAAGGCTGCGCTAATGGTACTTTCCCTGGCGTCGCTACCAGAATTTCTTCTTACACCGACTGGATAGTGTCTGTTGCAGTTTGAATTATCTGTCTGATGGTTTTAATAAAGATTGTATAACATTTTAAATAAAGATTGTTTAAGCTGTATAATTGCTTTCTTTAATAGATTGGAATTGAAATGAATCGGATCAATTGAAATTGAAAACCAAAATCGAAATCGAAATGAATCAATATCCGAGTTGTGCATGTGTGCATGAAAATTAGTACTGCACTATGCCAAGCTGTCAGTCAAGAAATACAGCAACTGTCTGGCTGCACAGTTGCTGTATTTCTTGACTGACAGGCTGACCGTGGGCTGACCTATGCCGCCAGCCTGTACGTGAAATGGTCTCGTCTATCTATCTCGCTCTAATATCCGCGTTAGTATGCTCTTTCACATTGTAAATCTACAGTTTTTAAATTTATGTTTGTGTGTGACACAGTAAAACATCCTCCAAAATATTATTTTATATTCCTCAGAATTGTTTTTATTTTCACACGACTACCTCTCGTAGCCAAAGATAGTCTTCCCAGCGTCAAAGGGTTTTGGGTCCTCGCCTTCTCAAAAAAAAAAAAAATAGTTTGTGATTCAAATCTCCCTAAAGAGGATCTCTAGTCGGTGAACATCACCCGCGGGGGAGTCTCGACTTAGAGCCTCTAAGGTAAGCTAAGGCGTTCGAGCGGAGCCACTGAGGGTGCTTCTAAAGGCTCGGACCTCGGCTCAAGAGCGTCGTCTCTTAGAGGGATCGCTGCGAATCGCCCTGGGCCCTGTTATTAAACGTTACAATCTGTCAATTTTGTAAAGTTGTTCGACAAGTCTGTTATTACCTTAATTGAAGCACAAAATTGTAAAGTTCTGAAACAGGGTGAATCCACCTGTTAAAGATGTAATACAATTTACAAAATATGTAATGTAAAATTGTAATAAAAATTATGCATTCAATAAAACAGTTTTCCCTAAAATATGTAAATTGTCACCTATTACATCTCTAGCACCAGCTGTCTTTGGATTTAGACTCCACTTCTGCTTATCATCAGGTGGAGTCATTTGCTTGACCTTTTTTATAAAATAAAACTGCATAAAACACAGAATTTTAAATTCTAAACTTTTTTAGCATTATTTAAATACATATACATAATCACATGATATAATATATATAATCACACTCCCAATACATTAAACGGATCGAGCAGAGCTTCAGGTAACATTCGGTTACACAAAGACACATCTGGCAGTATGGGTCATACAGTACTCCCCAAAATAGTGATAGGTTGCTAGCCTGTCGTCTACACAAAAGGGACACCAAACCCAAATATTACGTCGGCGGCGCGGCGTATTGATTTAACTAGTATATAGTTTCTCAAATTTAAAAAAAAATCAGGTTTCAACGCATTTTGTCATTGAAAGTGGTTGCGCTGCGGAGTATTCGTCCAGTGAAACCACCACGATATCTATTGCTATGCATAGTTTAATCAAATATATGGTATCTAATAATTCTATAATAATTCTTTATTGAATTAGGACCAAATCCTCACTAGAATTTAAATATGCGTATAAAGCAGTGCCTAAAATTTTCTATTCGTAATTGTTGGTAAACGCCCCCTGGAGTAAAGTTCTTAGCAATTTTAGCATTACATATCTTCACTGTCAGACGTTAGTGACTAGATAAATCATGCTACTCTCGGTCATATGGAAGGAACAAAATGACTTACAAATACAATACAATACAAATGCAAATAAAATCGAGAGCCAATTTTAAAAATCTTGGAAATTAAAAATATTTTGAATTTCGTTTTAGCATTTGGTTTACAGAATATTTTTGTATTTGTTTGATTTATAACGAATGTCATGGAGCACAATAAAAAATCACTGTTCTGACTCTAATATAGGATGAGAATAAATATTGCTGTGAAATTTGCATCGCATTTATTTATTTATTTATTTATTTATTAGGTATACCAACGATTGTTACAACAATACAAACTCTTATGTCTAGTTAATTAGATGAAAACTAATTGCACAATCAATTATAGGTATACACCGCATGCAACGAGTTACAGTTACTGAGAATGCTTAGGAATGATTTTTATTTGTACATACTGTAATAATATTTTATAAGTAACAAAAAAGATACAAGACAGAAAAGTAAAATATCTTATCTGTGATAAAATCTACATCTATCTACATCTTGGCTATTAATGTTTTTTTTAGACTTGCTAATGACATATAGTGTACATCTAAAAACTCACTAGATTTGTTATACAATTTGGTAAGTCTACATATAGGAGAGTTTGCGCCTAGCACTGTTCTACGAAATGGACGAGAAAATGGTTCGATTTGCTTGCGGGGAATTCGTGAAGGAACACGGATGTTGATCTTACTCAACAGAGCTGGGCATTGCAGTTGATTTCTTATAATTTTGTAAAAGAAGGATAGATCTAGTATATCCCTGCGATTGTCCAGACTCTGCATGGTGAGGAGTTCTAGCATGTCTTTGTAGGGCAGTGATCTTTTACTCCTGAAATGAGAGAAGATCACGTGTCTCACTAGTCGTTTTTGAATTCGTTCAATTCGTAGTATGTGGGTAGCGTAATGAGGTCGCCAAACTACGCTGCCATATTCCAAAATAGATCTTACCAAACTGTAGAACAAAGTGATTTTAGTGGATGGTTTATTAAAGACCCTTGCACTTCTGATAACAAACCCTAACAATTTTGATGCTCTTTTTATAATGTGGTCGATATGCGGAATAAATGTCAATTTGCTATCCAGAAGCACTCCTAAGTCCTTAATTATCTCAGTTTCACACAGTTTTTCCCCTTCAATGTAATAGACAGAAGGAATAGGGCTCAGTTTTCTATTAAATTTTATATGCACACATTTACTTGCGTTGAGCTCCATTCCATTCCTCCTGCACCAACCTAAGACTGCATTAAGATCACTTTGAAGAAGAGAGACATCTCTCGGTGATTCAATAACTTTCCATAGCTTTAGATCATCAGCAAATAACGAAGGGGATGCATGAATAACAACTTGGGGTAAGTCGTTGACGAATACATTGAAGAGGATTGGTCCCAAATGTGAGCCCTGAGGAACACCGGCTTTTACCTTATACATGATGGAGGAAAATCCATTAACGACCACATAGAACCTACGCTCAGAAAGATATGATTCCAACCAGGCAAGAACAGATCCGTCTATACCATATGACTTCAACTTCAACAGGAGTTGATAATGTGGGACCCTGTCAAATGCCTTGCTGAAGTCAGTGTACAATGCATCGACCTGCTTATTAACATCCAAATGACTGATAATATCCTCTATATAAGTGACTAAGTTAGTATTAGTTGATCTGCCCTTGGTGAAATCATCGCGGAACATCGGTTGAAATCTTCGAAAAATAAGAAAGTAACCATTTCATCTTATTTAGCAAATAAATTTCTTCAATTATTATCTAAATTTAGGCACACAACTGTAAAGTTCTGACACAGGGCGAATCCACCTGTCAAAAATGTATTACAATTTACAAAATATGTAATGTAAAATTTTAATAACAATTAAGCGTTCAATAAAACAGTTTTCCCTAAAATATGTAAATTGTCACCTATAGGTAAAGAAAAATATTTATTAAACAGAAATATTGTAAATTTTCTGTCATTGTAGATTTGAAAGTTGTAAACTTGGAGTAAAGTCAGACGTTAGTGAACCTAAATAATGCTACTCTCCGTTCTATGGAAGGAAAAAAATTACTTACACAGTAGCTTCTATAGGGAAACGAAGATTTTATTTAAATCATCCGGAAACATGTTCATTTCCCCCGTTCATTGACACAATGATTAATTCAAAACGGTACTTCCTTCTTAATCTGGGTCCTAGTTAAAGTGGTACTTTGTATGGAGTTAGTAGGGTTTTCCGTTCATTTTGCAAATCCGTTTATTTGCTCGACGATTTCAAGTAGGTACTTCAGACCCTGGCTCATTAATTTTAAAAAGTTTTCGATTTGGTCCATAAACGACCGACGAGGACGCCGTCATGGTGTAGTGGTCAGTAACGCTGCCTCCACATCAAACGGGTTTAAGTCCTGGTAGGAGCTTATAGGTAGGATGTTAGTGTGATGAACACGAACATTTGTTCACGAGTCATGGTTGTTTATGTATTCATATAAGTTTATTTATAAAAATATCTATACTATTATGTATAATATCCATAACACAAGTTCTTAATGATACTTAATTTGGGTTAGATAATTGGTGTGAGCATGGAAATATTTATTATTAGATAATAAACGTTCGCCTAGCTAGGTTATCCCTTATATAGTGTCCACGTCCGGAAGCCTCCTCGTGGCGGACCCTGGTGGGGAAACTTTCTCGGCGGGTGTGTGGCTTTTGATGTCAAGTGTCAAGGGTCCGGCTGCTCTGGGTGTCCTCGTCAGGAGGACGCGCCAGGTCGATTAGCCGTCGGTGGAGGAGTGGCTGCTGGCCACCAATTGATGCAAGGAGTGCGTAGACGGGTAGCGTTGGGACGGTCTCGGTGTAGTTGCGCACACGTGCGCAGATCCCGAGCCGTCCCGTAATAGCGCACTGAAGGTCAGGCTATCCTTTTTTTCAAAAATTTTTTTTTGCAATAAACTCAGAAGCAGATCCCTAAGGACCTGTATTCAGAGTGTTGGTTATTTAATTTACATGTTGTATATCCTTTTTAGGTCTTTTCCTGTTCCTACTCATTAACTTCTATTTTTTTTTCACGCTCATAACAATTATCTAGCCCAAAGTTAGTAAAGTAAAGCCTTTTCGTCAATTAGTCGTGGTAGGGTACAGCATAGCGGACTAACCGCTCTAATTTCACCATTACAACCTTTATAATTCGACCCACTGCAGGGACACAAAGGCCTCTCCTTGTCATCGAAGGAGATTTAGGCAGTAGTCCACCACGCTTGCCCAATGCGGATTAGTGGACGGAGTATAATGTGATCAATACCCCTTTGCTCCATTAGTCTCCTTCTACGACCATTGGAGGATATGGGGTGATGCTCTTATACTCTAACGGCATCACACGGTCACTCAATCAGGAGTGACGGAACTGGGCTATTGTCTCCACCTTACAGAAGACCACAGTATATAACACATTTCTGTGGTGTTGTATTTCCGTTGGTGAGTAAGGTTGCCAGACACACTCAAAGAAATTTTTAGGATCCTCAAACATAGGCTACCTTAAAAGAACGGGAAGAATCAGCAGGACCCAAATCCACTGCCTCATAGGTGCTCTCACTGGCCACTTTGCCACTGAAAGACACCAGTGTATAATAGGCAAAGATGATGACCCCATGACCCTGTCTATAGAATGTGTGGTGAGGAGGAAGAAAGCATGGAGCATATAATATGTGACTGCAATGCACTAGTCAATAGGCGAATAAAGGTCCTGGGTTAAGGTTAACCTAAACCAGAAGACTTTATGATAATAATAAACATAATACTAGAAAAATGCACTGAAAAAAATCGACTTGCCTGAAAAAAATCGGGTGGACGCGTTGACCAACATTGTTAGTCAACGCGTCCACCCGGATTGTGGAAGGTGCGGGTTCGAGTCCCGCCTGAGGCAAGTCGATTTTTTTCAGTGCATTTTTCTAGTATTATATTTACGCGTTTGTAAACGCAAAAATAAAATTATTCCATAATAATAAACATTTTATAGAACTTATTCCCGCCAACATCGTGAAACTCATACAAAATGTTTTTGACGTTGGCGTGGATGATGGGACAGGGTTGCCAGGTGTTCGGTATTTTAGCACTGTGTTCGGTGTTCGGTATGACAAAAATACCGAAGTATGGGAGGTTCGGTATAATTTTTCTCCCTGATAAACGAATCGTGGCCTCGTTATCAGCCATTTCACCGCTCTCTGCCCCCGCTAAGTAATAAAATCCGGAGAATCGACAAAGTGAAGCTATTTTCATAAAACCTAGGATAAGCGCGAGTCAAAAGATCAGCAATACGGCAAGTGAGGAGCTTTTTTTTTTTGCTCACTGTTCGGTATTTTTTTGGAGAAGACCTGGCAACCCTGATGATGGGTGATAAGGAGAAAGGGAAGCACAAAAGATCCCAAAGGAAAAAAAATCCACGGGTTGAGAATGGGGACTAGGGTTGGGCACCGCGCGAGTGTCACATCAGTGTTCAAGCGTCTATAGGCTACGGTAGCCGCTTGCCACCAGGCAGGCCATATGCTTGTGTGAAAACCAATTTTGGTTACCATGTCCACTTTCAAAGTACACAGATATATTAGAAAGAGTACAAGATAAGACCGTTTACACGTTTGTACCTATTATTAAAAAATATATCTTTAATTAATCCGATATAGTGATAAAGATATTAACAGTTGAATGATAATTCGTGAACCGTTAATATTATGATATATTACAGATAAAGACATAGATACAGAGTTATTACATCGATTGAACGATCGAACTTCTTATCAGACATGATAATTTTATATTATGTCTTCATGATAATTGTATCAGCTCTTTGTGAGACAATTTTGAAAATACCTACAAGGTTTAGACTGAAACCCAAGCCTAACATTATTTTATTAGTAGATGAATAAAGGTCATCGTATGTCATTGTACCTACTCATATCATGATCATCATGAACAACTCATATAATGTCCCCACCGAGGGGCTCGAGCCTACCCCACATTAGGGGCGATTAGGCCTTAGTCAACCACGCTGACCAAGTGCGGGTTGGTCGACTTCACACTCAGCCTAAGAAGTTCTTCATAGATGTGTGCAGCAAAAGCGTCGAATAAACGAAAATGAATTCAAAATTTTAAAACACATTGGTACGTGGCAGGGTTCGAACCGGTGCCTCCTGGGTGTAAAACAGCGCCCTTAAGTACCTACTACGCCACGGACGCTACACGTTTTGTACTCGTATATTTTAGGGGGTACATAAAAGGGTTATGTATACATAACCCTTTAGTCACTAATACACTCAAGTGTACCTATTAGTCAATAATTAAAAAATTCATTGGCGTATCATCGTAATTCAAAATTTTTACTTTTCTAATAGTCTAAGATCCCACTGCAAAATAGTGTACTCATGGAGCTAGTATTTTTAACAAAAAAAAAAAATACTAGCGGCCACATTTTGATAGGCAACATAGTAGATATATATTCTTCTGATGATGAATATGCGTATAAATTAGGTTTTTGGCATACCTATACTCGATGAGTACACTATTTTGCAGTGGGATCTCGTACTATAAGGTTTTGTTGACCTTCGAATGTTCGAAGAAATGTAAGGTTCTATCGATGATATGGGAGTTTGTATGGTTTTACTACTTTTCATTTTGAAGAGATTTTTATTATTTAAAAGTAATTTCATTTTGCTTTTTTGTGGTGTAACTATAAAAAAGGTACCTACGTTGAATAAGTAGTTATCAAAATCAGTTTACAGCCCAAAGATAGATAATAAATTTAAGTTAAGTCGGGATATTGATTGTTTTGTTTTTCAGATAAATAAAATACTTCAGTTTCTAACACTGTAAATTTTTTAATAAAACATCTCGAGATGTTAACAATTTTCGAAGATATCTTAGCAAAAATTTGGAAAATATTGCCAGGCATCTCGGAGACGGCCATGACCTTCACCGGAGTGGACGTGTACACGCAACCCGTGCCCATCATACCTGTATATTGTGACTGGGTAATTTTACGATTCTAATTAAAAAACTATAGAACCGATTCATGTAAATTCTTCATAGGGCCATTTGAACCCTTTCAAACAAAAAAACATTTACGCGTCCACCCGGATTGTGGAAGGTGCGGGTTCGAGTCCCGCCTGAGGCAAGTCGATTTTTTTTTTTCAGTGCATTTTTCTAGTATTATATTTACGCGTTTGTAAACGCAAAAATAAAATTATTCCAAAAAAACATTTTGTCAAATCGGTCGAGGCGTCTTCGCGTAATCGCGGAACATATCTAAAAAAACAAAGATGAATAAGAATTGCAAATCTCCCTCTTTTTTTAAGTCGTTTAAAAATGACGAATAATATAACCAATAATAAGAAATTTGAAATAACCTATCTCATTGTTAGTGCATATTTTAATTTTTAAATTTGAAATATAAGCGAGCATATTTTTAAATAATTGATCCCTTTTTTCTGCGATATAAACTAAATCACATAAACTTGTACTTTTTAAACGGTTTTCATCTCAGACGAAATTGGTCTGAGGTTTACATACCTACACCCTTAAATTTTAATTGAGTTCTAACGAAAACTTTACTCATGAAAATATCGTATAAAAATAAACCAAAGGAAGAGCTATAGGTATTAAAAAAATAGTTTAAAAAAAACTAAAAAACACGCTTTTATGTTAAATAAAAAAGTGAAAAATAACTTTTTAGTATAGAAATTAAATGATGAACGAAAAGTATAATTACTATTTAGAGAAAAGCGTGGAGTGCTCAATTACATTAGTTCTTGAAAATATTCGATCGGTACAATTAAATTGAGGATTTGTGCCGTTAGGTAGACAAAGCGAATTTTAACACGTAGTACCTAAGACAGTAACGTTTCACCTTCGTTGACGCAGGTGTAGTAGTAGCATTATAATTATTTACTATATTACATAACGTCACATCTCAACCTTGCACAGTGTTAAGTTTTATTGTCCTCAATATATTCTGTTTTTTTTTTGGGGAATACACTGAAAGATATGACAATTATAATTTAGATAAAATAACAAGATACCAACATTATTTAGGTGATGGAATGATTACTCTTAATCTTGAGCTTTTTATGATAATTAGTCCGATATATGTATGCCATTCGGCGGTATCTTATCGGCCTGTAACTGACAATTGATCAGCAGAAGTCTCTAAGATAGTCATAAAAATAACTACCTTCGTTTACCTATCCAAATTACATTCAGAGAGTTCGGGTTCAATCTAACGGATTAGGGAATATGGCTTAGTTCGACTGGTCTGAGTAACTGCAAAAGTCTTCTCTCCAAGCCTCCGGCTTAAGGTCTGCCTGTTCAGCTCTGTACCTTGGTGGCAGACTTCCTGTATGAACATAGAATTCGTGTCCTCTCTGACGGATGCAGTTCGCGGTTCATGTCAGTGAACGCCGGTGTTTCCCAGGACTCCGTTTTATCCCCTACACTGTTTCTTCTGCTTATCAATGATAATATGATTCCTCTCGGGAACATCCATTGCTATGCAGACGACAGAACAGTGCATGAGGGCTATTTAGGACACGCAGCAGCAAAACAAGCGGAAACCGTGGAGAGTCTTGAATCTTGTCATTGAACTCAACCGGGAGCTGGATCTTGTCTCTAAATACTTACTCGTTGCTTTGGATAGGTTGATGAAGAGGTAACCAAACATCGTGAGCCTCTCAAATTGCGTCGCGATGTTGCGTCGTTGAGCGCGTTCTACCGTCTGTACCACGGCGAATGCTCTGAGCACCTTTTTTCCCTAATCCCACCATCTCCTTTCCTTTTAAGGACTACGCGTGCTAGTTTGCAGTGTCACCGACAAACTGTTGGTACCACTCCAAAGCGAACTAAGAAATGGAATTCACTGTCGGCACACGTGTTCCCTCCTTCCTACAATCCTGGGGCATTCAAATGGGGCGTGAAGAAGCACCTTGCAGGTCGGTAAGGTAAGGATGGTTGGCGCAGCGGTTTATCTTTTTCTCTAGCTATCTTCACATGTGGACTCCACTTCTGCTTACCATAAAGTGGAAAGGAGTCGTTTGCTTGACCTTTTTATATGTATAAAACAAAAACCACTTATTAAAATCAATAGTCACAAACGCGTCATTGAGCACGTTCTACCATCTATGAAATGAAATGAAAAGCTCTTTATTTAAATCGTCAAAAGATGGATGGTGGTAGGCACCAGTACTAGGCAAAATGAATTATCATCATCATCAACAGCTCATAATTATAATGTCCACACGGAGGTGCTCGAGCCTACCCCACATTAGGGGCGATTAGGCCTTATCAACCACGCTGGCAACGTGCGGGTTGGTCTATTACACACACAACCTAAGAATTTCTTTATATACACGTGTAGGTTTCCTCACGATGTTTTCCTTCACCGTAAAAGCGTTGAATAAACTTTAAAAAATATACACATTGGTACGTGGCGGGGTTCGAAACGGTGCCTCCCAGGTGGGAGGGTTAAATTTTGATTAATAATGAATGAGCGCATTATTGTACATTCAAAAGACATTCAAAAGAAGCGTGTAGAAGCACCTTCCAGGTCGGCGAGGAGAGGATGGCTAACGTGGCGGTTTATCTTTTGTACTAGCTATCTTCTTAGTTGGGCTGGAGTCATTGACTTAACCTTTTTATAAAAAAAAAGATTTACTAGAATTTTACGAATGATCTTCACTTGTTATTCAACGGTAATGAATGTAAAGAAATTAATAGCAAACTTTTGAAATATTATGGAATATTTTTTTGCGTTTACAAACGCGTAAATATTTTTAAAACTAGAAAATACACTGAAAAATGTCGACTTACCCCAGGCGGGAATTGAACCCAGCATCCTTCACAATCCAGACGGCTGCGTTAACTACCACGCTACAGGGACACCGTTTCGCTGTTGAAATTTGTCAGTGCTTGGTGCTTATGTTTTTATGATAAACATTGCGAAGGATGCTGGACTTTTTCAGTGTATTTTCTAGTTTTGCATATTGACAAGATGACCAATCTGCCAGTTTTCTACTGCTATCTCATGTCCTAACTCTGATTTAACTATTGACTTTAAGAAGTTGTTTTTGTCGTGGCAACAGGCGTGTACAGCTGCGCTGGATCGGAAAGCATGGAAAGCTGTCCATCGAGCCCTACATCCCAGCGGGGGATAACAGGAATTTAAGGAATTGATTTTCACAAGTGTACAAATTGTACCTAAATGAAGAAAGTAATTTTGACTTTGACTTTGACTAAGAAGAAGAAGAAGAATCTCATGTCCAGTTCCAAGCAACTCGTAGGTACTAAACATCTATTGCTACTTTAGAAGCAAGATTAGCGTTGATACTTATAATAATGATACAAACGATTATGCTCGTAAACCACTTTGATAAGCAGATTACACGATCTAGTATATAAAATGACCGAATGCTAAGATTGATTATTAGTAATAATTTCACAATGGCGTCTTGGCAAATTCTGGCTGTACTCTTGGTTGCAGGTATGTATTATTTAATTAATACTTCAGTACAGACATAAAATCCGCCTTTTATCTATATGAGTAGGTAGAAGTAGAGATCACTTCTTTCCACCTGCTACGCTCCTTTGCGATATTGTTTACTATTAATAAAACTAAAACACAGTGTTAATACTTTCTCTAAAATATCGCTTTGGTAGTTAGTTGTTCATGTTTTAGACCTTTATTCTTGTTCATTTGTAAAGAGAATTTTCCGGTGGCAACTGTCTGCCTGTCTCTGCAACAACTTCTCTCTCATGGTTCGTTTGTGACGAAGGGATGCAGTCAAAAGTTGATCTGTCCTTTGACATACCCTAGTATAGGTTCTTCTTTAGTCTAGAGGAAATTATCATTGCCCTAGTCATGATTTCTTTGGATCATCTCTCTGACGGCTTTGTTAGCTGCTGGTGTCCTGGTTGTTCGAGGTTGACCGGCTTTTGGTCTATCATTGATAGAAGACAACCTATTGTAACGCTCGATGATCCGGTAAACTAATTATTGTGTTATTTTTAATGGTTTTAGCAGGTTGATTATCTCGACTGGTGTTTTCTTACATTTGTGTAATCACTGCGATTTGATTCTTGTGGTAGGTACCCCACTCCATGTTTACACAGCTATGTGTTAGTTCAAAATGAATAGTATAAAAGCTACTTAATATAATTATATCAAATAATTATTATATATCAAACAATTAACTATTGTCATATTATTTCTTTTGAAATACCCACATATAAGTTGGGACAGAACTTATGGTAGGTAATATTTCAGTGTCATATAAATCATTCTATTGTTCTTTCTCTAGATTCCAGTATATAATTTTCAATTGTGGCATTAAGCGTTCTCTTGAGTCTCGTTAGTAGTCATGTGAGTTAGCGTCTCTGATAATCTCATTGGTCGTCAATTCCTTTGTTAAAGTCCTGAAATTGACTGAAAATTCAATAACAATTATAAATACCTAGCCCCATACATAATTATTTCGCTTCATCTACTTTCATCACACCTCATCTCATCAAGTGCTTATGACCTGGCCCTTATTATCATCATCATCATAACATCCTTTATAATTCGACCCACTGCTGGGACACAAGCCCTCTCCTTTTCATCGAAGGAGGCTTTGGTAGTAGTCCACCACGCTAGCCCAGTGCGGAGTTAGGAAAAATAAATCTCAACTAACCACCTGGATCAATCAGTGCACAGAGTGGTTTCTCAGTTAAAAATAGAGGATAATTAGAAGCAAATAATAATTTACATTATTTGCAAATTAAAGCAATTTCGTAACCGAAATAATTTGAGTTTTTGTCTTGTTTTTTTGCTTGGATGCCATTTTTATTTCCTGGACTTCTTAGATTATTTTGAGTGTATATTTGTCATGCTTGTTGGCTTTTACGTTAGATTGTTTACTGAAGGATTGTTATTTTTGTGTTTGATGCCCCTTTTATGTAGGCAGGCTGGCAGCCTATCACTATTTGGAGGTGCTGCATGCTTCATATTGCCAGATGTGGCTTCATGTGTACCAAAGTGTTACCTAAGGCTCTGCTCAACCCCTCATGGGATTGCGTTGCGAGCATGATCGTATTGTATGCCACTTTATGCAGGTGATAGGCATCTTGTCACTTTCGGAGCACTACATTGCCCATCCTATACTGATTTAACTATTTGAGGTATTTCTCTATGTGTAATAAAATATTACCTAAACCTCTGCTCAACTTTTTTGGGACTATGAGCGTGATATTAACTGTTTATTTTTCTTATATTTCAGTAGCCGCCCAGGCTTCGGCAAGAAGCCGTGTTGTCGGTGGAAGCCAAGTCGACATTTCGACTTACCCGTCACTTGCCCAAGTGGAGAGGGACATCGCTGGCTATTTCTGGACATACAACTGCGCTGGCAATGTGCTGAACAGTATCTACATTCTTTCTGCAGCTCACTGCTTCGCTGGCGAGTAAGTTGTTGCAACTATTAGACGTTGGTCACGCTAGAGCGACTGCGGTGAGCGGAGGTGACCTGCGGAAGTGAGAGGAGTGAAGACGCTGCGCCTTGTCGCTGTAGTGTTCCACGTTGAAGCGGCGTAACGTACCGAAATCGCGGAAAAATCAACCTAATTAAGTATGTCTTCCGTTTGTTGTGGTCGCTATCCGCGCACTCCGATCGCATCAGAACCTGGAGTCTCTCGTTCATATCGTATTGCTTTTTTCACTCTGACCGCGGATTCAAAATGTGTCGCAACATCGTATACAAGACGTATGTAAAGATAGATGAATATGTTGTTGACTGTGAAGGTTTTATTTTGCTTTTTATTCTTGACGGAGAAGCTCTTGGATCTGACATGATGGTTAGTAATGATAAGGTCATAAGTAGAAGTAAGCATTATTCGGAACTTCAACCACTGAGGGACTGGCTATTTATAAAACAGTAAAGGCTGTTAACTAAATTGTTATGATGAAAAACTTAATATGATAGTAGCTAGGTAGTCAGGCGGACTAAAACATTAAAAATGTTCTACCGTCAATCAACCCGAGCTCAAATTTTTACACCACAGGAGTGGAACTAAAGGTAGGGTAGAGTTCAAAGACAAATACAATAACATATATATCAAAGACAAATACAATAACATATATTACAATAACGTATTACAAATTTACAAACAAAAGCCGTGACATTGCACTCAGGGTCCATAAAGATTTTAAAAAATATGTTATTATGTAAAATACAAATGTATACTTTACTAGATTACTAGATATTCTCAAAATTTCAATTAAAAAAGAGAATATTATGAGATGACGTTTATTGTCAAAGGTTATCTCCTGCTTCAAGTTTAGCACAATGCTTAATTAAAATACCACGAGAGATGGAAAAGATTTCTCAAGAACCACTAACAGAAAAATCCTGTTATTGTAGAAGATTTAGTTCTTATCCCATTTTTAACAGGCTTTCCTTTAATGCTTCTTCTTTTAATCTCTTCTTCTGTTTATTTGCTTTTTAATTATCACTCTTGCTTTAATGCTTCAACATTTTCTTTCCAGTGACTACACTCCCGCAACCACTCGTATCCGTGCTGGTAGTTCCACTCGTGGTGTTGGTGGCATGGTCGTTAATATCATCCAGGCGTTCAACCACCCCAGCTACGGCGAGAACGCCAATGATGGAGACATCACCGTTGTCCGTCTTGCCTCTTCCCTCTTCTTGGGTCCCACCATTGGCCAGGCTACTATCATGCCTCCAGGATTCATCATTCCCGGTGGCTGGGCCGTCACTTACGTCGGCTGGGGTAGAGTTAATGTAAGTGTACATTAATTTGAATAATATTATTACTATTTCCGATGAAATTGGATAGGTGTAGTGTACAACTAAGGTCGTTAAGAATTCTACTACCACTACTACCATATAATGCTACTAATGGGCGTCTTAAAAAGTGACTAATAGAATTCTGACCTGACTTAACACCATA
Source organism: Elophila nymphaeata (assembly GCA_955850985.1). Lineage (NCBI taxonomy): Eukaryota > Metazoa > Arthropoda > Insecta > Lepidoptera > Crambidae > Elophila > Elophila nymphaeata. The sequence goes on from OY039087.1 coordinate 17,796,190, forward strand.
TTTATGGCCAACCAAGTAAAGTAAATGACAAATGTCAGTTTTTCCTAATGCATGTTTACCATGTTCTCCATTCAGTATTTTCATTTGAAAACTGAAATTTGATCGTGTGTATAAACACCCACTATGAACAAAAAATAGCTGTAAAAGTATAAGTACATTTGAAGATTACCAGCTCTTTTCTATGTTAATCCTAATTATGGCTTCGCATTAAGCATTTAGCCAATGTCCAGTGAAGATAGTTATTCTTGATTTGTACTGTAGATTGAATAACAATATGAAGTATTTCAACACGTGTTTTTCAACAAGATCTCGCGAGAAACACCACCAACTCTTTTAACCTTGATAAATAATATAATAACTTCAACACGTCTGATCGATTCGAGATTTGGTATGTTTTAACTATAATGATATTGCTGGTGCTGTAGTATACCGAATGCTTCCCGAAATTACGAAAGAGGTATCTAGTTTGGGCTCATTGTATTGGTCTCAGTGCATGTACACCTAGATCGACGGATAGTGATCAGAGTTTCATAATAAACCAGGAGAGTGTTTTGAGGATCTAACATTAATGAACGTCACTCTAATCACCAAATATCAAGTCAGATCGAAGAAGCCTTGACATCTGTTTTCTGTACCTACCGAAACAGTATCTGTCTTTATTACCTACTCTTTCCTAGACTTTGTTTTGAGAGCTAGAGTGTGGCGTGTTACCTAGCCGGGCCTACCTACTAAAAATAACCAGTACCTTCCTCAGCCCTATGTAAATGTGATCCTAAGTCCCCGAGCTGGTAGCAAAGTGCCTAGAAGAGACCTGTGCAATGCACACGGGGTCAACTCATGAGCAGTGCCACCAGGGCTAAAGAAAACTAACTTGCGGTCGTTGCCGCCCTTCTTCTCCTACCCGTCCATTTGCATCTATTTCTATGTGGCTTATTTATACGAAATTAAGTAGTTACGATTTTAAAAGTTATAAATTAAATACTCGTTCTATTTTTCCACTAGCCTGATGACGCGGACTTCGCGTCTGATCTCCAAGCTGTCTCCACCGTCGTAGTCGACAATGCCCAATGCCGTACCAGTTACAGCACCCTGAACTCCCAGCCTCCAGTCACCGAAAACATGATCTGTGCTGGAAACGTTGTCTCTGGAAACCAGGACGCTTGCACCGGTGACGCAGGCGGTGCTTTGATCTATAACAATATCCTCGCTGGCGTCATTTCTTGGGGTAATGGCTGTGGCCAAGCGGATTTCCCTGGAGTCAGCACTCAGGTATCCTCTTACACGGACTGGATCGTCGCTACAGCTTCTCAGTTATAAGTTCCTACGAATTTTGATGATAATAAATTAGATGATAATTGTGAAATCTGTCAAAAGTTGACAGATTTCACAATTATTTATAGTTTTGCATGTGTTAACGCCCTCTGTTGGAGACTCAGCGAAACTTTACGGGGTTAGCAGCGGGGCGAGCGGCGGAGCGGCGACGGTTATATAAAAGCTGATGACACGCATTTTTAGAGAACTATTCGCTTCATTTTTTAAATAATATTATTTGTACCTATATTGCCAAATAAACGTACCTAATTCAAACTTTAATACAAAATTCATTTGATGTTATCTGGAAGTCCTGATTTCTCCTGAACCACAACATACGAACAACACACATATTTTGGACCTTCAGCACGGATCTCTTCAGGCAACGGTGGCAGTCGTCGTCAGGACCAGCTACTATCAAATACGGTCAGGCCATCAGATTTCCAGTCCTCAACCCATCCCTGTGCTCATTTGTGCTAATATCGTGCTTAATATCTGAATTTTAGAACCGCGTCAGTATAGAATTTGGTCGACGAGCTTTTCAATTCTACCTACACACTTTCAACGTTATCCAAAAGGTTGCCAAAATCAAGCCTACAGAATTGTAAGTACTTTCTTCTGTCTTTATAGTCTCCCAAAATGTTTAGTGACGAAAGCGTAAAAGATTTGATTAAGAAAAGGGGGGTTATTAAAGGTAAATTCACTTTGTTTGTAAAATACATGCAATCATTAGATTCGGAATTAACAGATATTCAGAGGGTAGCCTTGGAAAGCCGTTGTTCGAAAGCGGATAGTTTATTTGAGAGCTTTTCGAAAATTCAAGATGAAATCGAGTTTAAGTTGCAAGAGAAGGATTTAGAAAGAGAACTTATAGAACGAGAATCATTTGAAAATATGTTTTATGAGTTCTTATCCAAAGCTAAGTGCATATTAAATAAGAATGTAGTGAAGTTTTCAAATGATAAACCTTCCTGCATAAAGTTACCGACTATATCGCTACCTTCCTTTGACGGTACATTTGAACAATGGTTGGAATTTAGAGACACGTACATATCGTTAATTCATGATTCGAACACTATTGACGATATACAGAAATTTCACTATTTGCGTTCTGCCCTTACTGGCAATGCTCATCAATTAATAAAATCTTTGCAATTCTCAGCTGAAAATTATGCAATAGCCTGGGAATTATTGGAAAATAGATACAATAATAATAGGTTACTTGTACATAATCATGTCAAGGCCCTATTCACAACTCCGTCAATTAATAAAGAATCGTCATTTCAAATCCGCAAGTTGATAGATAACATTTTGAAAAATATTCGAGCTCTTCAAGCGTTAGGAGAACCCACTGAAAGCTGGGATACCTTAATTATTTATTTAATAGTCACAAAGTTAGACCCAGCTACTGAACGTGAGTGGGAAGAATATAAAGGTACTCTTTCGCAGTCATCTGACACCGTTAGAATTACGTTAAATAATTTAATTAAATTCCTCACGGACAGAGCAGATGTTTTAGAAACTATTAGGGCAACGCACAGTTCTAGTAAACAAAGCTCGGATAATTTCATCAAAAAACACTTTCAGAGTTCACATAGTGGCCTCACTACACGCAATTCGAGTAAGGTCCGAGAATCTAACCTGTCTAGTACTGAACCAAAGCATTATAAGAAGTGTAATATGTGCGAGGCGTATCATCCTCTTTACACGTGTAGTAAATTCGTAAACCTTTCTGTCACTGATAGGTTAAAATTCGTAGACGAAAATAAACTTTGTAGGAATTGCATGCGCGCCGGTCACACTGTCACTGAATGTTGGTTTGGCCCATGTAAAAAATGTAATCGTAAACATAATTCATTGCTTCACGGCGAACACTGTGATGATAAACAAGCATACCCTCGCACTGCCTGCGCGCACACTACGACTGTGGCGACCTCGGCGCAGCGGCCACCGATCGAACCAAACTCGGGGCACAGTACATCGCTACACAGTAACTCAACTTTAATGCGTCAACCTACTAATGAGCAATTTTCTTTAGAAACCGTTTTATTATCAACTGCACTAGTCGAAATTGCAGATTGTAATAATAAATTTCACACAATTCGAGCAATTTTGGATAATGGAAGCCAAAATTCATTCATTTCGAAAGCGTTATGCGATAAATTAAAAATACGTCTAATACAGTCCGCTATACGCGTCACAGGTGTAGGTAATTCAATTACACATTCAACACAATCTTGTAATGTGCGAATACGATCTAAGGTTGGCGATTATAATATGCGTTTGAATTGTTTTGTTCTTCCCTGTATTACGGCTACGTTGCCTTCTATTAAAAATCGTGCCAATGATTTTTGCATTCCTAGTGATGTAAAATTAGCTGATCCCGAATTTTACTCCGCGAATGAAATAGATTTGTTGATAGGAGCGGATAAATTTTGGGAACTTTTAAACGTAGGCTTAATTCGACTTTCTAATGGACCTTATTTACAGAATACGAAGTTAGGTTGGGTCATATCAGGTATTATTCATAATAGCAACTTGCGCATCAATCAAGTTCATTGTAATTTTACGCAAACGTTAGATTTTCAATTACGCAAATTTTGGGAATTAGAAGAAATCGTATCACAGTCGGATAATTTCTCTGATGAGGAGCGCTCATGTGAGAAATTATTTTTTGAAACAACGAAAAGAGATACTGACGGTCGTTTTTGTGTGCGAATACCATTACGCGAGTCACCCGACCAATTAGGCGATTCTTATAATTTTGCTAGGGAACGCTTTCTGAAACTCGAAAGAAAATTAAGTTGTAGCACACCAAGCTATAAAAAAATGTATGTTGATTTTATGCGTGAGTATTTGGAACTCGGTCATATGACAAAAATCGACTCGTATCCGGATCAACATTATTTTTTACCGCATCACGGTGTCTTTAGAGAACACAGTACAACCACTAAACTGCGAGTTGTGTTTGACGCAAGTGCTAAGACCACGTCTGGAAAATCTTTAAACGACATTCAATCGAAAGGGCCTTCATTACAAAATGACATTTTCTCTATTTTGTTGCGATTACGACAGCACAAATACGCTGCTTGTGGTGATGTCGAGAAAATGTTCAGAATGATTTCAATTCAATCCGATCAACAGAACTTGCAGTTGATTTTGTGGCGAGAAAACTCCTCAGAAGCGCTTGGTGTGTATCGACTTAATACAGTTACGTACGGTACTGCTTCTGCGCCATATTTAAGTATGCGATGTATTAAACAATTAGCTTCGGAATGCAACGACGATGTCATATCTAATGTTATTGATAACGATTTTTATGTAGACGATTTGATCACAACTAGTAACGATAAAAAAGAATTGTTGAATATTTGTACTAAGGTTTCTAACGTTTTAAGATCCGGTTGTTTTTTATTACGAAAATGGCTATTTAACTTCGACATTTCGACATTAGATTCTTCGAAAGAATTATGTTTAGGAGATGATTGTCAGAATAAGACTCTTGGCTTAGGCTGGGACGCGCGAGCTGATTATTTTTATTTTACTACAAAGATTAACCACAATGGTAATCATGTATCTAAACGTGTTATATTGTCAATCATTTCACAAATATACGATCCTTTAGGTTTATTAGCGGCAACTGTAGTTCTGGCAAAAATTATGTTACAAAAATTATGGTTATGCAAAATCGGATGGGACGATCCGGTCCCACACGATATTTTGATAAAATGGCAAAAATTTATAGACGCGTTTTCTTACTTAGAAAAAATCCGTATACCGCGTCAAGTTATAGGGCATAAAGCAAACCGTACAGAATTACATATATTTACCGACGCCTCACAAATGGCTTACGGGGCTTGCGCTTATGTGCGAACGTATTGCAATGACGATATTGCTGTGTCAGTGAGGTTGCTTTGCTCTAAGAGTAAGGTCGCGCCCGTCAAACCCATAACTATTCCGCGTTTGGAATTGTGCGGTGCGCTATTAGGTGCTAAGTTATATGATAAGATTACTCGCTCACTTCGTATAAAATTTGATAAGGTTTATTTTTGGACAGACTCAACAATTGTCTTGGGATGGTTGCGAATGATGCCTAGTGCTTTGAAAACTTTTGTTCAAAATAGAACGTCTCAAATTAACAGTCTTACTAATGACTTACCATGGTTACATGTAAGTGGTAAAAATAATCCAGCCGATTTAGTATCACGTGGGCTCAGTTTAGATGAGCTGTGTGTCTCTGATATTTGGTGGCACGGCCCTGCTATGTTGCGTCAACATCATTTGAACTACGAGCGCGAGTTTTGTTCACGTAATATTGATTATCAAGAATTACCCGATATTAAACAAACCACTGCTTTTTTAATTTGCCGAAATAATTTAAATTCATTCCCTTTTGAAAGATTTTCTTGTTTTAATCGTATGAGACGGGTATTTGCATACATGTTAAGATTTATATTAAATATTCGTAACAAAATAAAAAATAAACGGAATTTCGGACCACTTTCAGTAGAAGAGTTAAATAATTCAACTCTGCGTTTGACTCAGTTTGCTCAGAGACAATCATTTCCTGATATTTTCGACATGTTAAATAAAAAAATAACTTTAAAATTACCTCGTTCGATTTCCGGTCTAAATATATTTCTTGATAAAAATAACATTATCAGAGTAGGTGGTCGCATAGAAAATTCTTTATGTTTTACATACGATAAAAAGCACCCTATATTGTTATGCGGTAAACATATATTCACTCGTTTGTTATTTCGATATGAACATAAACAACTGCTGCATGCCGGTCCACAGTTATTGTTAGCCACTATACGAGAAACTTGGTGGCCTCTTAGAGGCCGTAATTTAGCAAGACAAACCGTGCACAAATGTGTAACATGTACTCGTATGAAAGGTAAAAATTTACCTGTTCAAATGGGTAATTTACCTAAATCTAGATTGGAACCAGGGTTTGCTTTTCAACGATGTGGTGTCGATTACGCGGGACCAATGTACATGTTAAATCGTAAAGGAAGAGGTGCTCAGTTGGTAAAATGTTATCTTTGTTTATTTGTTTGCTTCACTACACGTGCAGTGCACTTGGAATTGGTTACAGACTTAACTACCGATACCTACATTCTTGCACTTAAAAGATTTATCTCACGAAGGGGTAAGCCTTCGGAGATTAATTCGGATAACGGGAAAAACTTTGTTGGGGCCATGAAGGAATTTTCACAATTTTTAAATATTAATAGTAATAAAATAATAGAATACGCAGGTAATGATAACATTAAATTTAATTTTATTCCACCTTATACGCCACATTTTGGGGGATTATGGGAGGCAGGAGTAAAGTCTTGCAAACATCATATTCGACGCGTTATTGGTAATACTCGTTTAACTTACGAGGAGTTCAGCACGGTATTAGCACAAATAGAAGCCGTCCTGAACTCCCGTCCCATGTACCCACTGTCCACAGACCCAGATGACCTTCTTCCCCTCAGTCCAGCTCTCTTTCTGATTGGCCGACCCCTCGTATCACCTGCGGGCCCGGACTTGACTGGAGTTGCTTCACACCGCCTGTCACGCTACGCTAGAGTGGAACAGATACGACAGCAGTTCTGGAGGAGATGGTCTAAAGAATATATTTCGGAATTACAAACTCGAACTAAATGGAAGACAAAGAAGGAAGAAATTTTACCCAACACACTTGTCCTTATTAAGGAAGATAACCTTCCACCACTCAAGTGGCGTCTGGGAAGGGTACTACAAACGTATGCAGGCAAGGATGGAATTTCGCGAGTCGCAGACATCAAAACTGCAACCGGAACAATTCAAAGGGCATTCCCTAAGATATGTCCTCTTTTCCCACAAGAAGATGGACCCCTTTGATGTAACACCGAGAACAAGATACTTCGTTGGAAGCAGGTACAAGCTTCCAAGGCCGGCGGCTATGTTAACGCCCTCTGTTGGAGACTCAGCGAAACTTTACGGGGTTAGCAGCGGGGCGAGCGGCGGAGCGGCGACGGTTATATAAAAGCTGATGACACGCATTTTTAGAGAACTATTCGCTTCATTTTTTAAATAATATTATTTGTACCTATATTGCCAAATAAACGTACCTAATTCAAACTTTAATACAAAATTCATTTGATGTTATCTGGAAGTCCTGATTTCTCCTGAACCACAACATACGAACAACACACAGCATGTAAATAAATATTTATTTTTGCTATTCCGGGTTTCATTTTTATAAAACTGTATTCTCTTAAGCCCATAGTTGTGGCACTAAATAAGCAAATAGTAGAGCTTCTAATATTATGAGATAAGACCCAGTATCAAAGGTTGTGATTAGTAATCTGGCAGTTGAAATTGGCAATCTTGTATGGACTATTGGTCAAATAAACGCTAATGGCAAGTAACTTGGAGCTTTCCAAACAGGCCCTTAGTCTCTTTTTTCAATTCTTTGGTTAACTTGCTGTACTTCAGCTTGGCATCTTAAGAATATAAAGATATAATAAAGATGTACCTAATAACTTCATCAGTACGGGCGTATATCAGTCTAGTAAATGACTCCGTTCCGATTGATGGTAAGTAGAATAGGACTCTAATTGCAAAGATTACGACGACTTTTCGAATGGCGAAATACGAAAAAGACTAGTGCGATTGAGCCGCACCGCCCTGACCTCACTCGCCTTGCCGACCTGCAAGCCGTAAGCTTAGGGGTGATTAAACAAGTAGAAACCATTGATTTACAATTACTAATGTTTATAGACTGGCAATGAATCGACTAGGGCGAGACCACAAAAATGCACCAATGTGTGAGTAATGCGCATGTGTGCGGGCAAATAGTACTGCAGTCCGACAGTTGCTGTCTTTTGTACGTGACTGACAGGCCTACTTAGGCCGCCTGCATATACGTGAAATGATCTCGATATAGTCTTTGGATCTCGTCTATCTATCACATTCTAATATACGCGTTAGGACGCTCTTTCTCTTTTGCCGATCTACAGTTTCCAATGTCTATGGTACCTAGATACTTATTTGATTAATAGCTAGTGAAACTATAATAATAGGTAGTTATTATAAAATAAAAACATAAAATAAAAGAAGGAAAATGGAAACTTATACGTGAGTTTTCATTCAATTGCAACAAAAACTCGGGTGAAATTCTCCCTTATCACGCTTTTTTAAGACTTCGTCTCCGTAGGATTAGTAAATTCCGGCCTCGGCCAGCGGCCCACAGGGCTTGGCGTCAGTTGGTAGCCCCTGTGGGCTGCTAGCCATCAATTGGTGCAAGGAGTGCCTAGACGGCGGCGTTAGGGCGGTCTCGGTGCTAGTTGCGCTTGCACAGATCCCGAGCCGCCCCGTAAAAGCGCGAAAAAGGTCTGGCTGTGGAGGATTGTTAGTGGGTAGTGAGGGAACGCCTTCACCTCGAGTCCCACATATCCCCTTCGGTTGGCACCCCCCGCAGGGACGATGCGTAAATGCATTTGAATTATAACCTATATCTATGTTCTTCTGATTTATGAGCTAGTCATTGTATAGTTTGTGAAAGAGTAACAAACGTCGATGAAAACTTTGGCATATACAGGGTGACTGGTAATTAAGTGGTACCGTTAAGGGGAGATAGAAAAGGACAACACTAGTCTAATTTCACTATGGGATGTACTATCCGAAAGCGAACCGTTTCTGAGATATGAGATATTTTAGAATTTTATAAAAAAAAAACGAAAAACCAATCCGAACGCCACTAATCGCAGGAGCGGACTTAAGAGGGTTTGCCAGCCCTTCGTTTCTGATAACTCTTGCTATAGCGCGCTCTCTCACACCTCTAGTTGGTATGAGCGTGCGCGCTATAGCAAGAGTTAGCAGAAACGAGGGGCTGGCAAACCATCTTCTGCGATTTACTGCGTTCCGATGTGTTTTTCGGAATTTTTACAAAGTTCTCATTATTAATATCTCAGAAACTGTTCGCTTTCGGATAGTAGGTACATCCCATAGTCAAATCGACTAGTATTGTTCTCTTCTATCTCCCCTTAACAGGTCCACCACTAACTACCAGTAAGCCTGTATAATATTAGAAGATTGTTAGTTATGTTTTAATTTTACAGCAACCGTCCATGACATGTTTACAATGTCCAATATAGGTCATCATCATTTCAGCCGATTGACGCCCACTTTTAGACATAGGCTTCCCCCAAGGATCTCCAAACCGGTCGGTCCTGCGCTGCCCGCATCCAGCGGTTTCCTGCGACCTTTATACTGGATCGTCAGTCCACCTACCAACGCCGCGTTTCCCGGTACGTGGTCGCCACTCGAGGACCTTTCCGCCCCAACGACCGTCAGTCCTCCTCGCAATGTGCCCTGCCCACTGCCACTTAAGGTTCGCAATTTCTTTGGGCTATTTCGGTGACCTTGGTTCAGTTCAAATAAAGGTACTTATAGGTTATTTTTTTTTGTACTTAGTTTTATTTCTTCGTTTCGGTCAATAAAGATTATACAAATAAACAGTAACAGACCACTTTTATAATAGGATTAAAATGATAAGGATATAAATGTTGGTATGGTAATACCCAATTTAGTGACAAGATAACCGTGCTGATATTTGCAGACTATTGATAAAATACACATAATGCTACGAAGTCCAAAAACTAATTTCTTTCATCGATATAGGACAAATATGTGAGTGAAATATTTTTTAAAACCCTGGAAAACTGTAATATATAAATACCTTTTTTTTGACAGAAAACGTTTTATACGTAACTTTGGCGAGAATAGGGCTACGCCAGGGTTATGTGGGAGTCACCAGCTGGCATACCCACTAAACCCTCCTCTCCGCATGTCGATGGTTGGGAGCATACATTCATCCGCACATTAAAATGATAATTTAACATTAATGTTTGTCAATTTTGTATGCCTTGGTTAATACGTAACAAAATATTGAAGGTGAACATCACAAAAACCACTTAAGACCCGTCTGGTCAAAAAACTTATTTTCTCAGTTTTTTACATGCTACACAGGTATGGACGCTGTGAGAAATTGAAAACAGAAATACCTAACTGGACGCTCTCGACTAAAGATATACAGTCTTATTTATAAACATTCAATAAACCTATTTTAGTTACTACCTTGTTAAAAAGTGTTTTGTCTCATTCAACTCGTGCCAGAGTGACAGAGACAAACGATTTTTAAATCTCTAATAAATTCACTTGTTTTTATGAATAAGGGGGTAGAAGATATAGTACTGGAGACTAATGCTGGAAGTTTTATGAACCAAATTTCGCTCAAAATGAAAGATTTTGAGCGAAATTTGGTTCATAAAACTCTTATTCTTATTTTTCAAAAACTCAGCAAAAAGAAGCTGTTTCTGATGTTGATAATCCAAAAAGATATATATTTACATACATAATTATGATCACGCTTACAATTTCAGAACTGGTTGAGCAGAGCTCTTGGTTACTGTGGCGACTTAAAGTAAGCCTCATCTGGTAGTATGGGCCATACAGTATCCCCCAAATAGTGATAGGTGCCAGACTGTCTCCTGTTATTGATTTATATCCTTCTGAATAGTAAAAATACGCATCATGTATACGTTATTCGATTTATATATTCAATTTACACTGATCATGATAACCATCCAAAACTGAGATACACGCTAAAAAATTGACAAAATCAACATTTTAATTCGACATTTTTAGGGTTCCGTACCTCAAAAGAAAAACGAAACCCTTTTAGGATCACTTTGTTATCCGTTTGTCCGTCTGTCCGTCGGTCCATCTGTCTGTCGGGAACGAGTGGAGGTATCGAGTTGAAATTAAAACCATATACTCAAGTCTACAGTCACTTGAAGCTGCGAAAAAATCAAACTTCTTAGTTAACACAATAAAAGATACGGCCTTCTATGCCGCAAAAAACTTATATTTCGACACTCTCAAGGTGTTAGGTTCGTAACGTCGCTCTAGATGGCGTTGAACCGAACCCGACAATTCTAAATGGCACTTTGATGTACAATGCGATACCTAATATTCGTTCTTTTTTCAGTTACCAGTTGCTAATCTGGATTAAATTTGAGATTTAAGTATAAATACCACTTTAATTATGTTACCTAGTATGAACTGGTAGTATAACCACAATTATAAATATTTAATAACAACAATAAGGGCGTGGAAACTGAATCTCGGGAAAAGCTGCGAGACTCGATTACTGGCGACCCAAAATTTATGCATGTTAAAATGTAACTTAAATTATATTGATAATTATTTATTGACTTGTATTGATGTTTTCAAATCATTACGAAATTGTAAGCTGTGGAGTTTCTTTCGCCATTTCTTCTCCATCTCAGCATAATAATAATTATTCGTCCCAAAATGGTGGTAGGGTTTTGAAGATTTAAAAGTACTTAGCAAAGTCCATTTAAATATAGAGCTTTTTCATTTTTATTTTTCACTGAACTATTTATAATATGTTCTAACCACAAATTTCTACGGAACCCTAGGTGGGCGAGTCCGACTCGCACTTGTCCGGTTTTTTTTGTTTATATTTCTGATTAGGTAGGTTTGTTCGACAAGTTGATATTAAGGCAAACTTATCAATTATTATCATTTAAACACAACCTTTGAGCTTAGGTATGAAATAAGTATTAAAAATTTGACAGTATTCAGTCTCGCACTTGACACCGAAATCGTTTTTGCTTTCATCTGGAACTCATAACCACTGAGAGTTTTTTCAGATTATTCGTTCCGATATCGTAGGCAAGTACAATGTATGAACTTAAGATCTCAGGCGTTCTAAACGTCAATTTCATCCAATAACTTCGGTTTATCGTGGTTCTAACATCAGCAGCAACAGCTCCTGCGAAGTGGAGATCCGCAGGAGTATTGGAATTGGACGGACAGGAAAATATCATAGGGAACCAAAGTAAAAATTGTACGCATCCTGGTGTTCTCCATATAGTAGAATACGTAGGAATTATATTGAACGCCTAATATTCTTACCAAGAAATTTATTATGCATCCCCTCACTCAAAGTTTGGAGAATCTAGAATACCCAACCACTATTATCTGTTATATACCTACCCAGCATCCGGCCGCTGTTTACACTCTACTCTCTGATGATGCCCATCATAGGATTAGCAAAGGCATTATTCTCCTTAATCCTCTCCGTCGCGTCGTGACTTTCTGCGACAGCAAGTCTTCTACCGAATCGGAATTAAGTGACTCCTGATTTTCTCTTACCGGGAATATCTACTTATAAGACCATAGAGTTTTACAAATCAAAAGTTGTGCTGTAAACGGGCGCATGAGAATCGGTTGCACGTGAGTGATATGCGTATCCTACTCGTAAGATATATGTGTGGAGTAACAAGGATAGACAAGGTGAGAAATGGATGTGTTATTAAGACAGTCCGCATGTAGCGCCAGTGGCAGAAAGACTAAGAGGTAATAACCACCACCATGGTACGGGCATGTAATGAGAATAAATGATATTCATTCATAAAGCTGATGGCTGATGGCTGAGACCTTGGAAGACCTGGACACAATGCTCGACGATCTCTGTAGAGTCTCCAACAAGTGGGTCTTAAAATGAACATGGTTATGACGAAAATCATGTCTAATATCCATGTCGCACCCACTCCTGTAAAGGTTGAAAGCTCTACACTGGAAGTTGTCGACAATAATGTTTACCTGGGACAAACAGTCCAACTGGGTAAGTCCAACTTCCAGAAAGAGGTCAATCGACGAATCCAACTCGGCTGGGCAGCGTTCGGGAAGCTACGCGTCATATTCTCGGCCCATCTACCGCAGTGTCTCAAGACGAAAGTCTTGAATTCGTGTGTGTTGCCAGTGATGACTTACGGAACCGAAACGTGGCCGCTTACAATGGGCCTCATAAGAAGGCTCAAGGTCACCCAAAGGGCAATGGAGAGAGCTATGCTCGGAGTTTCTCTGCGTGATCATATCAGAAATGATGAGATCCGCAGGAGAACCAAGGTCACCGACATAGGCCAAAGAATTGCGAACCTCAAGTGGCAGTGGGTAGGGCACATTGCGAGGAGGACTGACGGCCGTTGGGGCGGAATGATGACTGACCGAGATGTATCGAAGATGGAAGGGGAAAACATTATACACAGACCATCAATAAAACTGGGAACAAGGCAGGCGAATTATGATGATTAGTTGCCTAACAGTAGACTTAAGGGGTTGAATTATCAATAAAGGCAACTTAAGGATCTACAACTTCAGATTCAACTTTAGGATTAGGGATAGGTACTAAAGCGTCTGTTACACAAGGAGGGTTTCTCGCACGAGAGTGGCGAATAATCGAGAGCGAATATCCCATGGCAAAACTCGGAAATCGATTCTCGCCTGCAGTTGCTTACATTTTGACAAAAACTTGTATTATTCAAGCGTTTCTCGAATCCGAGTATCACAGGCGAGACTCACTTCTCTTATAATGTTTACACTACAGGTTAGTAATCGTGGATCTATAGACGCATACGTTTCTCGACTTGTATAAACAATGCTCGGGCGAGAATCGCAAGCGTTGATGCAAGACTTGCGCAAATCACTACGTCCTGATTTAGACACGAGACGCGCCGTTCGTCACCTACATTTTTCAAAGGCAGGACGTCTTTAAAAATGTACACCTTGCGCCACCTCCGATGAACTGAATAGAACCACCACTGACACTAAAGGTACTGGTGCCACCACCACCACTGACACTACTGGTGCCACCATCTCTGTCGTGTTTTGGAATGGCGAAACTCGTAGGAGAAACCCTTATGGTTTGTTTACACAGACTCGCGGCCCAGGATAGAGCTAGAATTATATACGAGAGGTAATGCTCGGAGCATTTTGCCTAGAAGAAATCGCCGTTAGCGTGCGAGAAACTCTGCTTTGTAACAGACGATTAAGAAAAGCAAATCTTATAACTAGGTAGTTCTTTATTAAAATCAAAGTTATCATTAAATAAATTAAGGTATAACAAATGACTATTAAACTGCAATGGAGGCGATCCAGTCGGTGTAAGACGCAACTTTAGCGCTGACGCCGGGGTATGTTGCATCCGCGCAGCCAGAGCCCCAGGAGACCACACCGATGACGAAACCGTCGTAGTACAGGGGGCCACCAGAATCACCCTGGTGGAAAGACCAATATTATGATGTTTATTCTACAATGTTTGAGGAGGTCACGCCGCGAGCGTGCACCTTAAGCTTGTGGTCCCGGGTGTTGTAGAAAGATAAAGGCATATTTGTGGTATTGTGTTTCTCTAGGCGAGTAAGGTTGTCAGATCTCCAAGAGTAGACAGCGCGCAAATATCACGTCGGTATTTTTAGCTTCTATAAGCTACGGTGACTTAGCTTATAGAATATACCAACTGATGTGAAATGTGAATGATGTGAACGACTATACCAACCAAATAACCTTATAAAACTATACCAATAAAAATGTTATGAACAGATGTTTTAGCAATACAAACCTGGCAAGCGTCACGGCCACCAACATCCAAAAGTCCAGCACAGATCATGTTTTCAGTGACAACGTAACTGTCTCCTAGCTGTTCGTAGCGTTTGCGGCATTCGGCGTTGTTCACAGTGTACACAGTTACATCAAGAAGAACATTTGAAGAGGGGCCACCTTCCTGAAAATTATAACTGCGATTTTTAGAATACGTATATTCACTTGATGGGAAGCAAATGCACTTTTGCTTCCAGGCTAGATAGGCGAAGATAGTTAGGGCGAGAGATACCTAATGCGCCATATTAGCCGCTCTCACCTTGGCCTAGACTCGTAAGAAGGATACACGTGTGCTGGCAGTGAAAGTCATTTATTGATTTAATATGTATTAGATGAAAATGAGTTGCCAATCAACAACCAATCACACAATAAATTATTTTGAAATAGATGATTGCTTTCGGAATTGGTAAGGGTGGCTGATCCTTAGCAAGCCACTGTTTTTTGCGAAATATATCATATAAGTAACCCATTTTTCACTGCCTGTTACAATCCCGTTTGAAAAGGTTCAATTTTCACCCATGAGAGCAGACTTGTGGTGATTGACATGCGTAGCTGCATCGGAAGTTCCTTATGATTCGATCTAATAAATTCAAGTTAACCCCGCAAATTTAGAATCTCTTTTTCCCTCTTACAAATTTATCCGCAGAGCTCTGTTTGACAGTATACCGATCTTCGACTCTTCGTACATAACTTCGACTCAATAGTCGACACTAATCCAACACCCTTTCCACTTGAACTATCGAATCGGTGCAACGAGTTGTCGACTAGGCGATCAACTTGTCGGTCACCAAGGTGGTGGACAACTTGGCATCAACGAGTGGGAAAGCGTTGTCAACCCTCTGTCCTGCAGCTTATGTGCACGGAATGAAGGAGTTGCCCGCTAGCCGTTGTCGACTCGTCATCCGAATCATGGCCGATTCGTCTTACATGTTGAAAAATTTAATCTCAAATTAAACAACATAAAGCTAACATTGAATGCCATACTGTGACTTGAGTTGGGGGTGAGTGGGTGTAATGTGCGAAGACTTTAATACTGTCATTTTATTACACATTTTCAGCTTATTAGCGCGGCGTCAGACTAAGCACACATTGTGATTGGCGAAGCCTTTCTGCATCCATTTTTAAAAATGAAGTACCTAGGTTACTTACGCTTATAGCACCCCAGCCTGCGTGAACAACAGGTAAATTGTCCGGAAACTCAAATCCTTGGGGAACCAAACTGCCTGGTTGAATAACTGGATTGAACTGGAGAGCCTCGTCTAAACGGACCACGGAGATATCGCCATCTAGGCCCGAGCTTCCAAATGTGGGGTGGTTGAACTCGCGCTCTATGTAAACGATAATGCCGCCATTGTTACGGTAAGTTGCGCCAGCGCGGATGCGTTTTCTATCGGGTCTATAGAATCTAGAAAAAAGAGATTAATTTCATGGTTATAACACAAACAACAATACAATACATAGACTGCTAAAATCATGACCCTTCCTTTTGGCTTTGCCGTAGTCGGGTAAAAAGAGGTGATAAGGCTAGGTTCCTTTTCTGAGCTGATAAGTCTGCCACAATCTTAAGTTTTTCAGAGTTCTGGAGCTATGGCATGGACACAATGTGATTGGTAGGGCGGGAGTGACACATCAGTATTGCTATAGGCTGCGGTGACTCAGGCGGACGTTAGGCAATATGCTAGTTGGCTAATAAAAATCGATATTAAGATGTTATTTGTTAACTGAAATAAAGGTATTTGACTTAGACTTTCGAATCATGATTTCGCGAGTCAGATGTGTGAAGAATTGGGGACCAAAGTTTTTAATCAAGAAAATTACTTGAAATAATAAATGACGTTTATGGCGTGTGATGCCGGCAGAGTAGAATAGCATCACCCCATATCCTCCAATGGGTGTCATAGAAGGCGACTAATGAATCAGCAAAGGGGTATTGATCACCTTATACTCCGTCCACCAATCCGCATTGGGCAAGCGTGGTGGACTACTGCCTAAACCTCCTACGATGACAAGGAGAGGCTTTGTGTCCCAGCTGTGGGTAGAATTATAAAGGCTGTTATGATGATGAATAGGTACAGTTTATTTTTAATTTTTTATAAACTAAAAGACGAAATCCAAACGGAAATCCGGAACGGTATTTAAATTACTTTTTTAAACCAAATTTATGATACTCAAACGTTGCCTGTCCCCGACTCCATATGGAGTCGCAAATTGTCTTCTGTCATAAGTCCACTCCACGCCCCCATATGAAGTCGCCAATTACATAAATTTTAAATGACGAAACATTGACCTGTAGGCCTAATCGCTAACTTTTTTTGACAGATGAAAGTGATGATCACTGAGTGATTTACATATCCATTACCGTTTTACACCACACGCTATTATGGCACTTGTCATGTAAAAAGAGCAATGGATATGTAATTCACTCAGTGATCATCTCTTTCAACTGTCAAAAAAGTTAGCGAATAGCCCCCCTGGACCTGTGAATTGGGATTGGATTTTGGTTTAGACTTGTGAGTTGATAAGTTTATTACGAAAATACGAGTGGACGCGACAGGAAAAAATTACCCTTGTATGGGGTCAGGAAACGTGTTAAGAAATTAGTAGTTACTTACATATCGACCAAAGCACTGAAGCAATGGGCTGCAGACAGGACATATCTGGAGTTAAGGATGTTCGCTCCGCAATTCTGTGACCAAGCCCCAGAAAAGACTCCGAGGGTATCCACCTGGACCAAGAATGGATATCTCTCTATGGTCGTGGGGTCACCGCCGACTATCCTGGTTGGTGTGTTCGCGTAGCAGGCACCTGGAGAAGTGTTTGATATATCGGTATTAGAATAGTACCTACATTTTTCTTGTATCAACACCTATTAAATTATGTAGCATCGAGGATCTTTGAAATGGTTAATAACTGTAAGTACCTATTCGTAGGTACCGGTTTATGATATTATTTAGGTTAAGCGATATACAAATATAGTCATATATAAATTGTATTGCTTTCTAGATTTTATTTTTTATTTTTTACCGCATTTAGGGCGCATTCACACAGTGTACTTTGTTTTATAGTATACTAGCTGTCCCGGCCATGCGTTGCAGTGGTAATTTCATACTTCTTACCTACAACATTATATCTGCAGTAAAAAAATATGACTACTTATCAAGATAAAAACTATCCTATCTCTCAAGTTGGATCAAACTGCACACGGTGTACAAATTTGATTAAAATCGGTTAAGTAGTTTAGGAGTCCATCGCGGACAAACAACGTGACACATCTTAATATATATAAATTACGTGTCACTAATCTATGGACGATTATTAATATCAAGACACAATTGATTTTAATTTTTTCGCGGTATAGATATAGTAAAGATAAAGATAAAGATAAAGATAAAGATAATTTTATTTGTCAGAAACATGTGTGAGTATGCTATACATAGCTAAGATTTACAAGCTTATCATTTTGGTACCAACATGTCTTACCTCGGAAGGTGTACAAAAAATATATTTTAAAAATTTAAACATTATAAAATTTAAATTCATGTTTAAGATTTTTTTATTAAAAATGTCAAATAATGAATTGAATACCTAACTAAAAATGTCAAATATTACAATTAAAATCATGAATAAAAAAAAAATATATTATAAATGTCAAATAAATAATATCCACAATGTCAAATAATAATACTAAATTAATATGTAAAATAAAACGATGTCAAATTAAAGTTAACTTTCCAATCTGTCATCAAGAAAATCTCTTACCTTGTAATAACATTTTTCAATCAATAAATATTTCATTTTTTTCTTAAAATTATTTATATTAAGGTCTTTAAAGGATTTTGGTACTTTATTGTATAATTGTGGCCCCATACAAAAGACGCTTTTTCTTAATAAAGTAGTGTTAGCAGATTGGGATTGGAGTCTATAGTTATCACGTCTATTGCGGCTAACCATGTCTGCTAGACGAGGAAACTCATGTGGATTAGACTTCACATACACAACCACTTCGAAAATATATAGTGACGGAAGTGAAAGAATTTTTTGTTGAATAAAATAAGGTCTGCAGCTATCCGTAGTTTTCAGACCAAACATAGACCTTATGCATCGTTTCTGCATTTTAAATGCTAAATCTATATTTGTAGAGTTTCCCCAGAATATGATGCCATATCTTAAAATTGAAGCTACCAGTCCGTGATAGGCAGTAAGTAACGCTTCCGAGTTAACAATAGGTGCGAGTTTATATAGTGCATAAGATGAACTACTGATCTTTTTGGTTATATAATCGATATGAGCTTTCCAATTAAGTTTACTGTCAATTATTAAGCCGAGAAATTTAGCACTTTCTGTATTTACTACCATATTATTGAGATTATTAAATCTTAAAGCAGTCTTACGTTGTCCAAATTGCATGATTTGAGTCTTGCTTAAATTAATCTTTAAATTATTGTTGTTTAACCATTGTATTATTGATGTCAGAGATTCATAAATGTCGGATTCATAATCGTTTAAATTATTGGATGTAATTGATACTGTACTATCGTCTGCAAAGAGCGTCATGGGATGTCTAATTGATTTAGGTAGATCGTTGATATAAATAATAAACAGTAATGGCCCAAGTACACTACCTTGTGGAACTCCATATCGAATTATTTTTTTGCATGAGGTGAAATATTCCTCTTTTTTTGTTTTTATATTGATCCGCGCAATAGAAGTGTATTGAACACGATTAGTCAAATATGAATGAATTAATTGTCCCATTTTACCTCTTATGCCATACATGTTAAGTTTGGTTAAAAGAATACTGTGATCAACGTAATCGAATGCTTGGGTCATGTCACAGTACACTGCAGAAACAGGTTTTCTTTTATCAACATTAAATATTATTGTTCTTAAAAAGTCAAAAACTGCCATATTGATCGTTTTATTTTTACGAAACCCTTTCTGTTCATTACATAATATGTTATATTTTTCTAGGTATGTGTACATTACACTGTATATATATTTCTCAAATATCTTTGATATTACCGGTATGAGTGCAATCGGTCTAAAATTTTTTACTAAATCTTTGTCATCTTTTTTATGTAGTGGCTTAACAACCGATACTTTAAGCCATTCTGGATATACACCTGTGTCAATGCTCAAATTCATAATATGAGACAAATGGTTGCAGATATCACTACCTACAGCTTTTAATATTTTTACTGCGATGCCGTCATAACCTACGCTATTTGTATTCCTAAGGTTGTTGATAATTTTTAAGATGTCAAATGGTGAACATGGTGCGACAAAGATTGAGTTTTGTGTTGTACAGATTTGATGAGGATTATCTAAACCTTGTTGAATTTTGGAATTGGTTTTGTGAATAAAATAGTCATTAAAATGGTCAGCAATAAGTTTAGGATCAGTCAATATGGTTTTGTTATCTAATGTAATATGAGGTATGTAGTCTTTAGGTATATTAAATCTAGTATTATTAATTATTTTCCATGTCGTTTTAGATGTATTGTTAGATGTTTTTATTTTATAATTATTTTGTGTCAATTGCGTAAGATGGATAATTTTTTTAAAAGTTTTATTATATTTTAAGTATTTTTGTTTATTTATTTTTGATGGCTTATGTCTTGAGTACCATAGGAGTTGTCTTTTTTTCTTACTACAAAGCTTTATTCCGCGCGAAATCCATCTTGGTTTTTGTAATATAGGTATATTAATATATCTGTAGGGAAAACACAAGTCATAAAAAAGCTTAAAGTGTTCCATGAAATAGTTAAATGCATGATTGCAATCCTCCGTATTGTAGATTTCAATAAATGAAAAGTCTCTCAAACATTCCTTAAACTTTGCAATATTGTGTTTGCAGTAATCACGTGTTTGTTTTTTCCAATATTTATAGAGTGGAATGCTACTTATAGGGCATTGAAGTAGTTGTGCAGTATGGTCTGAGAGTGTTAATTCAATCACTTCAGTCTTACAATATTTACTCTTAAAATTATGTGCAATGTTATCGATACATGATTTACTTATGACTCTAGTTGGCATATTTATAGATAGATTTAAGTTGTAATTTTTGAGTAAGCATTGAAATTCAAGAGATACATTGTTTGATTTCATAATATCTATATTAAAATCGCCAGCCAAAACAATATTTTTAAACTTTTTTTGCATTGCATACCTTAGCATTTGGTCTAGTTTGTATAAAAAGATGTAAAGATTTGACAATTTAGGCACTCTATATAAACAAATAACAAGTAATTTACAGTTTGTTAATTCCAAAGCGCAACACTCTATCGAGTTTGATATTGACATTGCAGCAATTTCAGGTATTTCTCTGCAAGCATGGCCATTTCTGACTAGTATACAGGCGCCGCCTCTCTTCGTGTTGCTCCTACTGAAGTGTGCACCTAGTCTGTAGTTAGGTACGGTAAGATTCACCTCGTGACCAGCCATCATGAAGTGCTCGGTAAGACATAGCACATCAATACATTTACCTTCTTGTGTGAGATTATCTAAGTATACAGAAAGGATATCTGCTTTATTTATTGCACCGGCTATATTTTGGTGTAGTATATTTACGAATTTATTCGAGAAAAAAATCATTTTCCTTTTCCTTGTGAGTTAAAGTGTTATAGTATTCGTTTATATTATTCATAAGCGACAGAGCCTCCTCAAGAACCATTCGCATACCGTAGTCATTTACGCGTCCATTACTTCTATTATACATGTCATAATTGTAGGTCAAATTTTTGTTCGAGTCAACTAGGTACGCGTATTCATGTGTAATTATATCCAAATTAAGCATATTATTGAATATTTCTATTCTCGAATTAAACATATTAGTATACTTTCCCAGTTTAAATGTAGGAAGGCACAAAATAACGTTTGTGTGCAAAACCTTTTGTAGGGTCTCTCTCAGATAAATAATTAAATCATAATAGTCATTTGTACATATAAAGTCATCTTCGCCTATCAATATGACACAAAAATCCTTCATGGTATAATTCGTCAATTTATGTTCTATACAATGTGTTAATTGCTTCAGGTTGCAGTTTGGTGTCAAATAGTGACATAATTGATATTGTTTGAATGTCTTCTTAGCTATTCTGAGTGTCTTATTACTTTTGTTTGTGCTTAGAATTGTAATCTTAGGTACGCAGTTTTGCCTGTCATTATAAGTTGACTGTGAATTTGTTTTTTTGAATGCTGGTGGTTGTTCTCTGTTCTGCTTTTCTGTGTCATTTAGCTTTGTTGTGGCGTTTTTAATTCCTTTCTTTTGTTTTTTGTTTTTTGGCGTAATACTTTTTGAAATTGGGCTTTGTGTCACTTTTTTAAATAATTCTGTTTTCTTCGATAATTCGTCATTAATTCGTTTTAATTTGGTATTCTCTAAGGATAATAATTCGATTTCATTGTGTGCACTCTTTAATTCGATTGTTAATTTTTCTATCTGTTCCTTGAACATGACTAATTGTTGGTCAGTATCGCCATCTAGCGATATTTCTGGTAAGCTGTTAGTGGAGCTATCTATTTCTTCAATGGAATTATTATTGCTTACGAAAGAATCAGATTTAGTTCGAATACGACGAAAGGTTATATTCTCCAAGAAATTCATTTTACTTGGAAAAAAAATTTCAATTCCTTACTGGGTTTGAACTGGGTTCGCTCGACCAGAATGCGAACTTTATGACAACAGGCCACGGATTGCTCAGTTTGAGTTGGCAAAATAGTGGTACTGTATTGTATTACACAGTCTTTTTATTGATTCGAACGTTATTATGACTCATGCATTTATGAGTTTTACCCCACACACAGGGAAAATATAATTATTATCACGATTTAACACTTTTAATAGATCACTTAATAATTTCGTATTTATTTTATAGTTTTTGGTCACTAAATAACGTTGAAAATGCGAACTTTATCGTTTTATTCCGTAGTCACAATTTTTCACTTAATTTTATTATTGTTCGTTTATTTGTAGATTGTTGTCTTTAATAACATCACCACATATTAACCATAGTTTATACTGATTGAAATACTAGTAATATTACTGTTTCAACTGAGAATAATATTTTTAAAACAAGAAAAACACTGAGCACTATGTTTACGTGACGGCAGCGCCACCGATCTCCTTAGTAGTACGAGATCCCACTGCAAAATAGTGTACTCATGGAGTATATGCTAAAAATCTAATTTATACTAGGTTGCCTATCAAAATGTGGCCGCTAGTATTTTTTTTTGTTAAAAATACTAGCGGCCACATTTTGATAGGCAACTTAGTAGATATATATTCTCCTGATGATAAATATGCGTATAGATTAGGTTTTTAGCATATACTCCATGAGTACACTATTTTGCAGTGGGATCTTAGACTATAGCTACCGAGCCGGGACTGACAGGTTAATGGATAAGTACTGGAGGTAACGTTCACACCGCACCGCGCCGATCTGGAATACAAACGTGTGTGTGACCTCGTACAACTAATAAAACCGTTTACGATAAATGGACTGTTGTTCATTTAGTGTGGCGCTGAGTCCATGATAATTTATAAACTTATATTATTATTATAGAAACTCATTTCCAAGGCAATTTATAAACTTATATTATGCATCTAAACCTGGTTTAGTACTCCGTGATCTAAACCTTCCTCTTGAATCACTCTATCTACTGATGTCAACCTCATTATAGAACTTTGAGTGGCTTAACATATTTAAGCCTATAGCATGCGGTCAGCATCAGTAATACTTTAGTTTAGTATGAAAATGAAAATGAAATGGATATGACCACGCAGAACTCTGAGCTAAGCCTTCTCCATTGCCCTTTTGGTGACCTTGAGCCTTCTAATGAGGCCCACCGTAAGTGGCCACGTTTTTGTTCCATACTTCATCACTGGCAACACACACGAATTAAAGACTTTCGTCTTGAGACACTGCGGTAGATGGGTCGAGAATATGCTTCCCAAACGCTGCCCATCCGAATTGGATTCGTCGGTTGATCTCTTTCTGGAAAATGGACTCACCCAGTTGGACTGTTTGACCCAGGTAAATATAATCGTCGACAACTTCCACCGTTGCGTATGTATGATAAAGCAAGGTACTAAAGTGCTGATAAACTTCTGATGCAGATTGTGCTGACAGCCCGAGTGACCTGTTTCACACTATGTAAAGAAATTGCATGAAATAAAACATACCTGCGAAAAGTGCCAAAACAACCAGCGTCAGTCGAGCCATTTTGCCCCACACTTGTATTTGAAAAGATAATAATTATAAGATAACTTATATATAGAATTGTAATCAAGAGTAATATAACTATATCGACAAAACATAAAAGGTGTTTTATGACGTTAATAGATATTTTTTATGATACTCCTAAATGCCAATGTTTTGATCTAATGATATTCTGGAAGTTTTCAAGTTTCCAAGTTTCCTGTACAGTATTTTCCTGAAGTGTTCGTTAGCGTAGCTGCATTTATATTTTGGTTTCGACTCTTAAAAATACGAGTAGTACAGATTTTCTCAAAAATTTTACTATCATAGCAGATTTGCTCGTATTTGATGCGATCGAACTGGCACAAAAGAAAATGTAGAGGTATTTTACTGTAGTAAAAATACTCTAAATTAAGTTGTGTAAAATTTAAAGTTATTTCACTTTAGTGAAAGTGTTTTTCTTAAGTGTTGTGTTTCTATCGTTGGACCTTTCTTCATTGAATTTGACTGGCCCAGCCCAGCACCGAAACCGTCATCGGTGGTCGCTTATTTCTATAAAATCGCAAGGCCTTGGGACCTCACCTATGAAGAAATTCTTAGGTTGTGTCTGAAGTCGACCAACCCGCACTTGGCCAGCGTGGTTGACTAAGGCCTAATCGCCCCTAATGTGGGTAGGCTCGAGCCCCTCGGTGGGGACATTATATGAGCTGTTGATGATGATGATTATGAAGCAGTTTTTGCGTGAAAGAGTAACAAACATAGGTACATCCATCCAGACATCCACATACAAACTTTCGCGTTTATAATAGTAGGAAGTACCTACAGCTTAGT
Organism: Elophila nymphaeata; assembly: GCA_955850985.1. Taxonomy (NCBI): domain Eukaryota; kingdom Metazoa; phylum Arthropoda; class Insecta; order Lepidoptera; family Crambidae; genus Elophila; species Elophila nymphaeata. The sequence continues at coordinate 17,821,038 of OY039087.1, forward strand.
TTTTTAAGTCATGACACAATACGAGGTCACTTGTTGTATAGAGACTTCCGAAAATTTCCTTCGTCGCTGAAATTTGTCATGTGACGAATTTAGGTACCTAATACAGATTTTAGATGTACCGACAATGAACCAATTTTTTTTGCAAGAAATTATGTACTTTTACCTAAGCATAGGTATAAACAATAATAAACAGAAGAAAAATCAAGAAAAGTAAATATTTAGTAAACACGAAAACAAACAAAAAAATATTAGCCATCTCCAAAATTAGCTGATGGGCCAGCAGGGTATTTAATTTTCACGACAAATTTAAAGTCGACATTTATGAGCGATTTTCATACTTATTTTCTGATTATTGTACATCTATAATCCGTATTTCCTAAGTTCATCACATGTGAAATTTCGGCGAGACGGAGGGATTTTCGGGTTACATGTTATGCCCGCTCCACACTCGCAGCCGCGAACCCGCAAAAACATTATACATTGCGACTTCTTATTTTACATTACTTTTTGGTCCTTATGTAAAGACGGATGTAAATTATTTTCACGGGTTCGCGGCCCCTAATGTGGAACGGGCAAAACATATAATCCCCGTTGACTGGACTAGTTTGTTTCGCAACAGCAAAGTGAAAGTTCAGCATTATTATTTTTACAAACCCGAAAACTTTATGACAGGTTTTCCAGAAAATTATTTAGGTATAAATAGGAATCATAAACATCACTATTTGCAAATAATTTTGTGAAAACCTACAAAAGTTTATACCAAATAACTAAGGGCAAATAACACTTTTTAAAATAAATAAATCTTATATTTCTTTGTCATAATGCTTTCCGCGCCATCTAGGCGAAAAGGCAATACTTTCGGAGTAGTCAAAGTACGCTTCAGCTGTGTCTCGTTACCAAGTTTTCATCAAGCTTCGTTAGATGTCGCTATTTGGAAGGGATAGGAAAGCTATAGGGATATTTTTTTCTATAATCTGACAAAAAGTATCAATGGAAAAAATTAAAAGAGGTATAATTGCCATAAAGGAATAGTAATTTATGTTTTAAAACCTATTGCAGCAGTCTGTAAATATTGTGACTTTTATTTCTCCTATCTTACTCCCAATTTGGATTCGGTGCAGCATGACTTCAACAATACTGCTAATAGGATTTGGCATTAGATTTTTACGGCTGGCCCCTGTAACCAACCCTCATTGGGAGCGACTCCTATCTTATCCTATCTTTTGACAGCAGCCGAGACCACCAGCTTAACGTGCTGTCAACGTAAGTTTTATACTTAATATGAAAAGCTTAACTAGCTCAATTTGTATGGGAAACATGCTCTGTGCTTCTTCCGGCTAAGGACGCTGAGTATTCGCGTTTCCTATAAAATTAAGCTCTTAACGTTACCAAGATACGTTTTTATACTAATCATCATCATCATCATCAACAGCTCATATAATGTCCCCACCGAGGGGCTCGAGCCCACCCGACATAAGGGGCGATTAGGCCTTAATCAACCACGCTGGCCAAGTACGGGTTGGTCAACTTCACACACAACCTAAGAATTTATTCCTAGGTGTGTGCAGGTTTCATCACGATGTTTTTCTTCACCGTAAAAGCGTCGATTAAACGTACATATGAATTCAAAATTTGAAAACACATTGGTATGTGGCGGGGTTCAAACCGATGCCTCACGGGTGGGAGGTAACGTCCTCACGCACTACGCCATCAAGCTACGTTTCTCGACGAACTAACCTTACGGGTAAAATATTATCTACACGACGTAAACGTAAACCTAAAAGACGTAAGAAATCAAATCAAATCAAATTCTTTATTGCAAACCATTTGCAAACGAAATGTGCTACATATAAAATAGGAAGTAGAAGAGGTATATTGACAAATCCACAAATATTATTATAAATAGTTTTATTTTCTTTTTGTCATTTTTAACAAGGGTAATTTTTTTGTCCTTGATAATCTATATCTCATAAAAGCACCATAATAATTTATTTTTTTGCATAATGTACTGAAAACATGAAATTTGAGATGTTTTCCAAGTTAAAAATTAAACTTTCGTCGTTCGATATTTCAGTTAAACGGTCTTAAACAGCATTAGCTACGATCCAGTCTGTGTAGGATGACACAGCGGCGCTGACTCCAGGGTATCTAGGGTCAGCACAGCCCTGTCCCCAGGAGACGATTCCAACAAGCACGCCACCATAATACAAAGGTCCACCGGAGTCGCCTTGGCAAGCGTCACGGCCACCAACATCTAGGACTCCAGCACAGATCATGTTCGCGGTGATAGAGCGAGGGTTCAGCAGGCCTTGGTATCTTCTATGGCACTCTTCACGGTTGACGGTGTAGATAGTGACGTCACGGAGGATAGCTGAGCTGAGGCCGCCTGACTGTGAAATAACATTATTATGTTCAGCTGCAATGTGACCCTAAAGCGAAGCACTTTTGACTAGATGGTCGTAGTGGATATGTTGGTAGAAATTTTGAATTACTTTTGGCATATACAGTTAATATCCTGTCTACGATAGAAAACGAGTCGGGTCGACGTATCGAGACGCTGGACTTGAAAGTTCATAAAATAGGAATTGGGAATTTCATGATCTGTAATTGCAGTTCTCGTATCAACATTATGTTGATCAATAGCCCAGAAAAATTACTGATGCAGACAAAAAGATTTTCTCGAGGCACTTATAGGTGGTAATATTTTTGTGGATGATTAGTAGCTATAGGTATTCGCATAGTATCCTTGCCGGCCGCTTGCCTGACACCAACCTTCCTTGGCTGCTGCTGCGTGGTTTACTCATCACCACGCGAACACTAGGTGGTAGACCCATATGTAGGATCGTCTGGGTAGGTACCACCGCCTTTCTTATTTCTGCCGTGAAGCAGTTCGCCGTGTTTCGGATTGAAGGGAAAGGTAGCTAGTGTAATTACTGGGCATGGAGGGCATATCATCTTAGGTCCCCAGGATGGGAAACGCACTTGCAGTGTCAAGTGATTTACACTTAATATTGCAAGTGTCTATAGGCGGCGGTGACCACTTAACATCAAGCTTGTTTTTGCAAATTTTAGTGCGATAATCTGCTGAGAAAAGTTCAAGGAGATAAATATTCTGACTTTATCATCACAATATATACTGGAAATCTTACTGTATGTAAAGAAAAATATTATATTTTTTTCCGAGAAATGTCATACGCACAATATCAATACTATTTATATTAACTGTGATACTATGAAGAAACACGACCTGGTTACAAAAAACTCTCTCGTCTCCACAGAATAAATATTGCGTTTGTGGGCCAATGTATACGTTTTTACAATGAGCTTCCGAAGAATATTAGAGATTTGTCTATTAATAAATTTTAAAAAACTGTAAAATCTTAATTGTATAAAAAAGCTTATTACAAGATAAATGTTTATTTAAATCATGTAAATGCGTGGGAGTAAAATCTGCCCAGAATTTACGCATTTAAAATTTTAATTTATTTATATTGATATATACATTAAAAAAAAAACGCGCTTTAATGATAAATCCCACTAAAAAGTGAAAAATATTTTTTAGTATACATATTAATCTTGACCTGTAATGATGTTTTGAAATCATTACAAAATTGTAACCTGTGGAGTTTCTTTTGCCATTTCTTCTCCGTCTCAGCATAATAATAATTATGAAAGTAAAATAATTATTTCGTCCCGAAATGGTCGTAGGGCTTTTGACGATTTAAAATTACTTAGCAGTGTCCATTTAAATAAAGATCTTTTTCATGTCATTTCATTGCGCGAGGTTCAGAATCTCCGTCAGTCGGCTTTTACGGCACCCACGAGATAAAAAGGTAGTGTTATGTAATAAGTAATATAAAAGCAAACTTACAGCTGTGGCACCCCATCCAGCGTGAACCACTGGATGGTTATCTGGTACTACAGCATTTTGCGCTAGGATAGCCACGTTGGAGATGACATCAGAGAATACAAGATTTGTTGACAGTCTAATGATGCTAATATCGCCATCCGCTGTCGAGGAGCTATATGAAGGATGGTTAAGTGCACGGTCTATGGAGTAGATGGTACCACCAGTATTGCGGTTGCTGCTACCAGCTCTGATACGACGGCTGCGAACACTGAAGAATCTGAAACAGAAAGTGATTATTTGAATAAATAATTTTCTAATCTTTGTAGTCGTAATAAATTGACGAGGCTTGATGGAGTGGTTAGAGCTGGCTACACAGCAAGCGGTGCGTGTCCAAATCACGGTAGCATGATATGAAAAGCTTTGCTGAGAATTGTTCTCTGCAAAAATTTTCATTCGAATAAACTAATGCAAATAAACTAACTAAAAAATAAATTTCTATAAAAAACGTTTTTGAAAACAAGCTTTTATTTATAAATATGCTTTTATCTAAAAAGAAGAATATAAAATAAACTTTAAATTTGAAATATTATAAAGGCTTTTCGCGAGATATACTTGATAGAATCAGCAAAGAGATAGATAGTAAATAAACAGTGATCGAAGTAAATCTCGCGACAAACTTTTAACACATATTAAATTTAAAGTTTATTTTATTTTCTTCTTTGTAGAGCATATTTATAAACCAAAGCTTGTTTTTAATAAGTTTATAGATTTTTTTTAAATTGTAGAATTTCTCCGTAGCCATTACTGACTCTGGTTTCGATTTTTTTATCTTTTGACTACCTTTTACTTTCCTCTAACCTTTTCTTTTATAGATTACGAGATAGCAAACAAGCTTGCGGCCCACCTGGCTTAGTAGATACCATTGCCTATGGACACTTGCAATATTAAGGGTGAATCACTTAACACTGCTAGTGTGTTGTCATCCTGGGGCTGAGATGATATGCCTTCCATACCCACTACCCAGTAATTGGATACCACAATAGCTGGCTTTCTCTTCAATCCGAAAAACAGCGAACTGCTTCACGGCAGAAACAAGAAAGGCAGTGGTACCTACGGACTTATAGGCCGAATTCTGTGGCGTGCCATAGGACAGGTCATTTCCAGCAATGGAAGAGTGGGGGATGATAATGAAGATTATGATACACTTATGCCGACGTCATTGTGATGGAACGGTCAGTACACCTACACATCAAGTGGTCCGGTTTCGAATCCTAGTAGCAGCAAATGTTTATATGATGAATGCGAACATTTGTTCATGAGTCATGGTTGTTTATGTATTTATTTAAGTTTATTTATAAAAATATCTATACTATTATGTCCGTTATCTAGTATTCATAACACAAGTTCTAAATGATACTTAATTTGGGCTAGATAATGTGGGCGTGGTAAATACTCGTATATTATTAAAATATTATTCATATTCAATTTATTCGGCTTACTTACAATCCTCTGAAGCAATGAGCAGCTGATAGTAAGTAACGGGCGTTCAGAATGTTGGCAGCACAGTTCTGGGACCAGAGGATTCCATTTCTGAAATCCACTTGAACTATGGCCGGATATTTGTCGATAGTTGTCGGGTCACCTCCTACAATGCGGTTTGGCGGGGATTCACCGTGGATTGCAACTGAAAATATAGCAAAAAGAAAAAAATGTGATGAAGAATTTTAAAAATTGTAAAATTATGAAGTGTAGATGGAGATTAGCAGCGAGCTTCGAGCTCTCGGTATGTCATGAAAACAGGAATGATAATGTTAATCTGGATAAGTGCCTGCCTGTTATAACTATACCTACCAAAAATTCTGTATACAATACTAAATAATATATACCTTTATCTCTCGTTGTCTTGAGATTGCGTGTGACTTGAGTGACGTTTATTAGTACCTACGGACCTTTGGTCCGAATTAATCCTCATACATATTTAATAATCACTCAAATTATTTGCTATCTTAAGACGACGGGCGAGCGAGGGGGATATTATATTATTATGTACGTTCTTATTGAGGGGCTACATAGGAATTAGAAAAAAAAATGCAAAAAATTGCAAATTCAACCTCTAATTTTAAAAGTAGTCAAAGTTACAGCCGGTTAAAAATGTTCCCTCAGTCGTGACTGACATTATTAACACAAAATAGATTCAAAATTTACAAACTAATTTTATCTACACTCATGTCATAATATTCGAATTACGATATCAAAGGTGAACATAAAATGACATACTTTTTAATACAGATAATCAAAATTAAAATTAAAAAAAACAACCTGTAACATAATGACCCCATTATAACACCGGTTCGACTCATTATGATACAGTTATTTTTCTTAAATACTCGGGAAGGCAAAGGGATCTAACCCATACATTTGTCTTTTCTGTTGTTTTATTTGAATTTATGTATGAGTGTAGATAAAGTAGTGTATGCAACTGCATATAACACGGGTATTAAAACACTCGTTACTATTATGAAACTCGCTGCGCTCGTTTCATAAACTCACACTCGTGTTTTAATACCCTTCATTATATGACAGTTGCATAAACTACTATTATGATCGAGTACGCGAATGCTTCTCGTTGCGTATTCGGCTATTCCAAAGGCAAATTTAAAGTTGACACGATCTTAACTAATATTGTAAATGCGAAAGTGTGTTTGTTTGTTATGCTTTCACGTCTAAATCACTGAACCGATTCTGATGAAATTTGGTAAGGAGATAGTTTGCAAGGTTACTTAGAGCTTCGATTGGCCACGTGATTTAACGACGGCTCAATTCAATCCCTTACATTTTGTTCTTATCGAACTTCGTTATCTTTTAGATTTGCTAATTTGTAACGGTAAAGTAATGGTATCTACTTGAAAACGATGATTAAGTAATTAGAATGAATCACAAACTGCAATTTAAAAAAAAAATCGGGAGTGGTCTCCCCTTGACTTTTTCGTATACTGGAAACGACTCAAAAGTTGATAGAAACCTTATATTTTGATGCCATACATGCATGTTAAATTTTCGGTCACCCATCCGAGTAACGACCGCGCACTTGGTTGCTTAACTTTCGTTATCGACGACTCAAAAGTTGATAGAAACCTTTTATTTTGATGTCATACATACATGTTAAATTTGCTTGCAATAAGTTAAAGCATACTCGAGTCATCGGACTAACGCACAGACACTCAGACATAATTCCAAAAACGGTATTTTTGGACTCAGGGATGTCTAAAATCCGCCAAAATCTCCAGGTCGACTTTTTTGACGATTACAAGATTTCCTCTAGGTATATACGCCTTAAAAACTGTAATTTATTTAACAACTAAAAAGGGAGAAAGGAGAAATAAAAATTTTGTTTTAAAAAATATAAAAGTAAACTATATTTTTGAGATTGGTGCCAGTCATAGCCAGACATATTTACACAAGCTAACCATATACTTTATATTTACCAAGTAGGTATGAAACTAAAACCTCGGATAATAGGAGACTGGCACCGACATCAAAGATTGTGCCTTTTAATTATCCTTCTTCAGTTAATAATAAACTAACTGCAGTTTAGAAGTCGGTTTAATTTTTTACGTTACGTTTTCAGTTTCTTTGATTATGATGAGTGTCAGGATCATCAGGGTAGGTCGTCGGCAGCAATATAAAATCTTGTTAAACTCACACTTAATTTATTCTGGAGAGACACGTTATTGTAGACTTTACAGAACCGCCATTAGGTACCTACATCGCAAGAGAGAGAGCGAGAGCATTTGGACAAGGACAAAATATTATTCTTGTTGGTGTTGCCTACAATGAGCATGATTTCATACAACAGTTAATAGCTGAATAAGATAACAAAGTGAAACTTACCCACAAACAGAACCAAGACTACAATCGGTGACCACGCCATATTTACAAAATAGTAATTAAATGGTTATTACAATTACTTTTATATATCTTTAAAAATTCTCCTATCTTCTACGCACTGATAACATTAAAATCGTACTTCTTTAAGTTGCCACTACATTTTTGTAGTTTGTCATAAACTATGGATTAGCTAATAATCTGCTATTGATAAATTTAATTGTAATAATCTTATATTATCATAATTAATTATAAGAATGTAGCTACAGGTTGAGTTCAAGTAATGTAAGTATCGAAAACAGTTTAAACAGAAAATTAACAACATTCGAAAGAAAAGAAACATCGAGAATCTTTAGATACCTATCGATGTTCAAAAAATAGTGGTTTTGGTTAGGTTAGAGTTGCGAGCGGCTAGCAAAGCACCGGGAACTAAATTTTTTTTACAAGTGTTTTGGGTTTTTTGAAGCATTTTAACTTACTTAAATATAATATACACTAGCTGACCCCGCAAACGTTGTTTTGCCTTATAATTAAAAAAAAAAATAAGGGTGAACAACCCTTATACTTAGGGGGATAAAAATAGATGCTGTCCGATTCTCAGACCTACCCAATATGCACACAAAGTTTCATGAAAATCGGTCAAGCCGTTTCGGAGGAGTTTAACCACAAACACCGCGACACGAGAATTTTATATATTAGAAGAAGATATGTGTATTGTGTATTAAATGTTGACAGGTATAATAACTATTGACATTTTAATCATTCGACATAAATTTATCTTTATCTAAGTACTCTCACATCGTAAAATTGAAAATATAAAACTCAAAACGAGAGACGAACTTTACGAATAGTATATCGAAATAAAATTAAAAAATTTAATTAGGTACTTATAACACTATTTCTCTAACAAAATAATGTAATAATATTTTTTTTCATTACGTTCCGATAAAATATAATTATTTAAGCTTCTTGGCCGCCCAAAATGTTTGTCAGCTAGTACCTAATGTATGAATGTGACATATTTACTGACAGAATATCATGGTGGCTTTTGGAGCGCTACAAAGACTATAGTACTCCGTGGGGCGCTAGGACCATGCATCGGCGGGACACCGCTCCACTCCATTCACTCCTAGCCTTTCTTTCGTATATCGGTCGTATAGTTTTGTTTTTAAAAATGAATATAGAAAAACGACGACCAAGTTCCCTGACAAACTTATCATCTCTTCGCGGTCAACGCGATGTTCACACATTGACCATGCGACGCTTTAGCCGCTGTTTAACTGCGGCGCACGCGGTGCACGATGTCCACGCCCACGTTAGCTGCATGTGTCCGCTTGTCAGTCCACGTGATAAAACGTACTAATAAAATTGGTAGCCACCCACGGCCACCTAATACACGGAAAATGTCACGAACACATCATGGCCCGAGTCACGCAGTGCACGGGAAACGCCTGTACCTCGAATCCCACATACCCCTGCAGTTGCATCGTACTGCAGGGATGATGCGTAAATGCTAATGCTCTCCAATAAAAAAAATAAAAAAAGGTGCCAGTTAGGTAGCTCTAATGAGCTCTAATGGCTATAACCTCTTCCAAATAGACCACACAGAGTGCGACCACAAACACGAACGTTTTTTTTATTAAATATGTCGGCAGCCGATCGTAATAATTGGCCAGGACATGATATACCCGGGCACAAAGTGTTATGCCGCAATTATGTCGTAGGCCAATAGACTATCGTGGCCTGCGTGTCAAGGGTAGGCTCCTCGCACATGCATTGCACAGGCCCGTCACGTCTGGGGTTGCCCTGAGTTTCCCCCGGGCAACCCTTTGGCGCTGGCGCCACTCTAGGTTCGGCTTAGGCTGGCCCTGTGGTGGCTGCGTGCATGCGCCTCACATCGGGACCGGACGCGGCTACGGCCGCGACCGGCTCGGGGTGAGGCCTGGTGCCCCGCCCTAGGGCTGACTCCGGCCGGTTCTAGGGTCTTGCTGCCCGGAGGTGGCTTGGTGAAATGCTTCAGCAAACCCTGGGTCGTCTCCAGTAAGGGCATGGGGGAAACCGGAGTGGTTTAGCGGGTATTCCCAGTGCCGTGGTGATCAGGTGCCGGGCGACCCTGCACAGGCCCACGTCTAGCCAACGGTCCGCTAGTCCACTAGCCAGCGGTTTAGGGTATCGTCCGTAAGCGGATTACACTCTGATAAAAAAAGGCCAATAGACTATACCACACAGTCCAACCCGTTTGGTCATAACAAAATTAACCCTGAACCTACGGATCACTCCCGACCCCTACCATTTTCAGCATATCTACTGCTCCTATAAATCATTTCAAAAAGAGATTGAATAGATTGGTCTTGGCTAGTCTTGCCTTTGATCACCGTGTTAATTAGTCCTCCGTCTCAGTGCACAAATTATACTCGTACATTATTTCCAGATCATTTAACATACTGCGCCACATAACTCCTTATTTCTTTATATACCTAGTAGTTTTTATTATTTCCTAATCTCAAACAAAGAAACTGAACAGTCCCCTAATTAAATTCAATAAGATTAGATAATTATTTATAGTGTTATAATATAGATTACGCATTTTCTGTCAGATCATCGAATGCAATCAAAAATGTTTCATAAGACGTAAAAAGACTGCTAAGAATATTTTTTATTAAACATCAAGTTTAAAAACTTATAACTAATGGCATTATGTGGAATGGAATAGAATAGAAATAAACTTTATCGCGTATACATAAAAATTTAAAAGAACATGATAGCGTGTACAGAAAATTATACAATGGGCGACCTTATCGCTGAGAGCGATCGATAGGATGGACAGGAATTAAAGATTAAAAAACAGTGAGGGAAGTAGCAATTTGCATACAGGACATACACAAAACATAAACATTATAACATATTGAAGATCAGCGTCGTGGCTCCACGGGGTCTCGATATTATGCTGAGTAAGCCTTTTCATTGCTAAGTAGCTGTAAAAGTAACATGTTGTAATTTGTGATGTTTGGCAATGAGTAATATTTTCTTTCTTTCTATTGTTACCAAAATACTATGGATATACATAAACAGTAAACCATACATAATATATTTAATACAATGTCGTTATACACTTATCAACTCGGAAAGGCAACGCCTCTTTCTAGCACGCTTTTATAAGATTCACCTGTATGTTTGATTGCTTGCTTGCTTTTATATACATGTTTGTAACCGCAATTTTACCCATTTTAAACGGTCAGTTTTAATTCAAACTTTAAAGACGTATCAAAGACCGATGACAATACAATAATTCGATAGGAATATCCCAATATTATGATTAAAATAGCCAAGCGGGACTTATAAATTAAACGTTTGTAATGTTAGTTCAGTTATACGTCACTAGGTGGCGTTGTCATTGTTACGGCTTGTTCTAGTATGCCAGTTTTATTTAATAATATATGTATGTATGTATATACGATTTTTGCACACGCTTTAGTGACAAAACGACCTAAAAATTTTAAAATATTTTTTAGTATACCTATATACATAGAAACAAAATGATTAACGAAAAGTACATTTATTATTTAGAGAAGAGCGTGGTGTGCTCAATTTAATTGTACCGATCGAATATTTTCAAGAACTGATGCTATTGAGCGCACCCCACGAGTCTCTCTAAATAATAATTATACTTTTCGTTCATCATTTTCTTTCATTTTTTATTACGATTTACTTGTCATTAAAGCGTGTTTTTTTCAGTTTTTTTAATCTATTATTACTATGAAAAGTAGGCGATGCGCTACGGCGCTTTTTTCATGTTCGTAATGGTTCAGTAGCCGCCGATCCGTAGCGCTCATAGTAAAAAGAAGCGTCCCCTTTGCGGCCTGATAAGTGTGCTATGATCTTTATAGATAAATAGCGATCTTTTTTATGCAACCTTTAGATAGACAGGAAGCAAAGAAAACATTATTTATTTCCTTATTTATTTATCGGCGGTGGTGGTGTCCTGGGTCCACTAATACATTACACTAATCGAGGGATGGTATTTCCGTATGAGTATGTGGAAATACCCATTTCTTGATTACCAGTGAGTAGGTACCCAAAGATGTGTCAATGTTGTAATTTTAATTAAAACTTTTTTTATATAAGTTTCTATTATTAATTTTGATGTTGATGCTGGACAAAGTGCCTAATATAAATGAAATGACATGACAGACAATTTGGTTTTACTAAGGCTACCCTTAGTGAAACCAAAATATCTACATATTATATACGACAGATGCAGGTGTTGCTTTAATGAAACATTTAATTGATACCTGGGAAAACAAACGAGATGCTCTAGGCGTCTTTTGTGACTTGTCCAAAGCCTTCGATTGTGTAGAACATAAAACCTTATTAGGCAAATTACACCATTATAGCGTCTCAATAAACTCAATAAAAATAATTGAATCATACTTGAGTGACCGATTACAAACAGTGGTTATAAATAAAGCAAAGCCTTCAGGGGCCTCTATTCTTATGGGTGTGCCGCAGGGTTCGATATTAGGTCCGTTTACTGATTTATATAAATGACCTACCTTTCTTTGTAAACAATTTAAGTGAGTCGGTATTATTTGCAGATGATACTTCCTTAATTTTCAAACTAAATATACAAACAGAAAATGTTGAAGATGTGAATAATGCCCTTTCCAAAGTAATGTGTTGGTTTACTAATAATAATTTGTTATTAAATTCAAATAAAACTAAAATATGTATTGAATTTTCGTTACCAAATATCAAACAGGTCTGTACAAATATTAAAATTAACGAAGAAATAATACAATGTGTTGACTCAACAGTATTTTTAGGAATAACTTATGATTCACGTTTATAATGGAATTGGACGCCGTCGTGGTGGAGTGGTCAGTACCGCTGCCTACACATCAGGCGTTTCGGGTTCGAGTCTTGGTAGTGGCAAACGTTAGTGTGATGAGCACGAATATTTGTTCAAGAGTCATGGTTGTTTATATATTTATTTAAGTTTATTTATGAAATATCTAGATTATTATGTATATTTGTCCGTTATCTAGTATCCATAGCACAAGTTCTTAATGATACTTAACTTGGGCTAGATAATTGGTGTGAGTGTGGAAATATATTAGGTATATTATTATTAATACTCATATTACTACCCTATCCGGAAGACTTACCTCTGCTGCTATTGCTGTTAAAAAATTAGATTACTGTCTGATATTGCGACGGCAATGATCCGCTATCTTATTAACTGTCGGAACACAATATATAAATAATAAACGAAAAATAAATAGCGGTGGAAACGATCCAGTTGGTGTAGGATCCGACTCTAATATTGACGCCACATCTGTGCCAATGACACCTTCCCTGGCGTCAATACCAGAGTCGGATCCTACACCAACTGGATCGTTTCCACCGCTGTTTTTTTCGTTTATTATTTATATATTGTGTTCCCACAGTTAATAAGATAGCCAATAGTCTCTCAGTTGCCGAGGGTTCCTTTATAAATCACTAACCTTGTTAGATCAACGCCCAAAATGTTAGTCGTCAAGATATAAAAATATTATACATGACGATAAAATGACCACCATAAATTTTAAAAGCATTCTAGACCAAACTCAACTTAGGGTTCCCGGGTCCGATCAATATCTCCCGCCTATCCCGGTTCCCGCCACGCATGCGCCCGCCATCTTGTCAAACCACAGATACTAAGTCTATGGGATTTTATAAACAAAAGACTGCTCAATAAGTATTTGTAAGTGAGGTTTTATATCAATTATTTATTGGAAAATGAGTCCAGAAAGAGAGGCTGAAGGTATGATTTAGTTATAGTGTATATTTTCGTTAAACTATTGTGATTAGATTGAGGAACTCATTTCTTTTTGTGGATGATACTCCATGAAATGGGTGTAAAAATTCAATAGTGAAAGTTATATTGAGAAAGATATCCTAAATCATTATACCTAGTAAACGTATTTTAGTTTCTTAAATAAGATGTTAAATGTTATATTGATGTTTGATAAACTAAATTTCGAACTAAGATTTATGAATTAAATTTTATTAAATGTAATTCAGATAACATGTTATATTGATATTTGCTAAACTTTTCTTTTCCAACTAAGATTTATGAATTAAATATTGTTATTTCACATAGCAAAAAAGTAGTTTAAAAATATTTAAGAGTTCTTTAATCAATTATTTGAATATTAAATGTAATTTTCGTAAGTAATTTAAAATTAAAAGAAATTACACAGTAATTGTACTAAACATGTTAATATCTATCATGTTAATGTCTTTATCTGGATTGGGTAAAATATTGTGATGAATTATTTTCTTATTTCCAGCTTCAGAAGATATGCTAGAATCCATAGACGAATTGAAGGAAAGGTTGTCTTCCATGAAACGCATGATGGAAGAAAGGAAAGCGGCCGGTTCTGGTACAAAAGACCTGTTCCAAGGTCACGCAAGGAGCCTGCATGGGACCACAATGATCAACGAAAATTTCCTCAGTTTCGTTTTCGGGGGTTCCCTGATAGTAATTCTAAGTGTCTCTGCGTACGCCTTCTATAACCTTTATCATGCTGTTTTAAAGAAATTTCCGTCGACACACACGGAATTGTAAATTGGACTGTGCGTTTGGGGTTCGATATCGTTCTGATTTTAAAGTGATTCGTGAATAAATTATGTGAGAATTAACAAGTCGTTTCATTTGTTTCTGTCTTATTATAGACACGGTGGCGCTGGTGGTAGTGGACTTGGTGGTGCTCTCTTTGAATTAAGCAGTAAAACGCTAATGACTACTTCACAAACATTTTTTACTTTCTCGTACGTAGTATAGAGGAAGTCTTGTAATCGTAAAAAAATTCGACCTCGAGATTTTGACGGATTTACACGTTTTGGACCTCCCTGAGTCCAAAAATACCGTTTTTGGAATTGTGTGTCTGTGCGTTAGCACGATAACTCGAGCATGCTTTAACTTATTGCAACCAAATTTAACATGCGTGTATGAAATCAAAATATAAGGTTTCTATCAACTTTTGAGCCGTCGATCACGAAAGTTAAGCAACCAAGTGCGCGGTCGGTACTCGGATGGGTGACCAAAATTTTACATGCATGTATGACATCAAAATGTAAGCTTTTTATCAACCTTTGAGTCATTTTCGGTATACGAGAAAGTCAAGGGGAGACAACTCCCGATTTTTTAAATTAAACTGACTTCAAATCTGTAAAGGGAGATATAAAAACTTTATGTTTTAAACGATCTAAAACTCAGTATGACATTTTTTTTTGAGGTCAGTGCCAGCCTCGTGGTATTCTAGATTACTTTTTATTTTAATAACGACACTTAGCAAGCACAGTCTCTTGCACACACACACACACACACACACACACACAAATGCGTACCCTAATTCCCTGATTTTTTTTAAAATATAAATATTTTTACTAATTATTTTTATTTAGTATAATTAATATGGATTATTTAATTAGAAATTCATTGATTATTGTGTTTTTTTTAAGTAAATTATTTTGAATTTGTTTCTTTTTTATATTCAATTGAAATTATAATTTAATATTATTTTAAATCTACCTCACGATTTAACTGCCTGTGCTGTAGATACTATGTTCAATAAATAAAAAATAAAAAAAATAATCTTACCGACTGTGTATATACAGTATTTACTCATGTACTTAATTATTTCTTTTAAACTAAGGCTGGAAACGACCTCAAATAGATAGTTGGTATATTGACTTATAAATCGCTTACAACATTTTTTTTATTTATTTATCCTTTTTCAGTTTTGAAATTAGTTGTTTTTGTTTATATATTCATGTTTTTATTTCAGCTGTAATTGTAACGATATGACATGGATTTTTTTTTAGAATTACGCTGTTTAGCCAAATTCTTTTTTTCAGTTCAGTTCAGTTTTCTTAGAGACTAATACACATTTTAACTGTCTATCTCAAAAACTACTGAATCTATTTATATGAAACTTGCATCACCCCTAAGTTGGTATAAACTTAGTTAAAAAGGGACTTTTGAAAACCGACTTATAGTTTTAGAGTTATGCGTGGACAAAAATACAAACATACATATACATTCATGAAATTTGGCATCCGTGTTTAGAAGCTGGTACAGACTAACATCTACAAAAAATGTGCAAAATGACAATTTTACATACATACAGGCATACAGGTCTAATTGATAACTTTTTTTTTATTTTATTGTCTGTTAAAATATGGACTGAGATGAGTTTAAATGTAGAGTGTAACATCTCCTTGGTTGTTGGCTTTTGTATGTAGATTCACAGAAGGTTTGTTAATTGTGAGTTTGGTGCCCCTTTCATGTAGGCGGCATGTAGGCAGGCTGGCAACCTGTCACTTTGAAGCACTGTATTGTAACAAGAAAGAATAAAAAAAATATTTCGGTATACACGTTATCAATATCACATTAAGGTTAAGACGAGTAAGCATTAAAAGATACTTGTGACAGGCAGCCCCACTCTTTCATAGCACTTCCATACAATAAACTAAGTACAGGAAATAAAGAAGTAAGTAATAGGTACAGTTTCTTTTTATACAGAGTGGAATTTTTCAATGCCACCTGGAGGGAAAGTACTCTACATGCTGGAGACAGAAAATTGTACCCAAAGGAGGTCGTGTTACGAAGTTGTTTCTTAGCGAGGATAATATTGTACGTGTAGCGGAAGTTGCTACGGCTGGTGGGGTCCTTCGCAGACCCAGTAAAAAGCTGGTGCGGCTACCTGTCTGATGGCCTTCGGACTTCTCTTCCTCGTTGTTAGAAAGCCGGGAGAGATGTTAGGAACTGGCCATCAGGCCGGTGAGTTTTATTCCTTTTTTACACTGATGTCAATGACCTCTTGGTTGTCATTCTGGTTTTTATCGCTGTCGGTCGCGGTCCTATGTTTTTCTCTGTGTTTTATATTATTGTACCTAAGTAGCCTTGTTTTATTAATATATTATTTTACTTTGAGCTCCTCTCTTTATTCCTTACAGTCCACTTTCACACCAGTTCGTTACAGAAACATTACTTTATTTTTAATAAGAAACAAAACTACATTCAAAGATTTTCGAAAATTCTCTAGCCACGCCTGGGAAATGAACCGGCTAAAATCCGAAAAACAATAGCCTGTACTATATGGCATCTATCGATAGGGTCAATCATAAGGTTCAAATCTCTCTAACAAACGTGGTAAATTAAATTAAAGAAAAACCAATCATCAATGGGATAAGATGAGATACTTTTAGTCAATGGTCCATCAGATTACTTAAGTTGTGTTAGTTCATTCATTTATTCATTAAAATGACGACCAAGTATTTAGATAAAAAGATTGCAATTTGCACGTGTTCGTAATGTAGACTCTATTATCAGATATGCGACGTGCGAGAGGCACTAGTATAATTTAAAAATGGAATGTTACTCGTATATTTGAAAATGGAATATTGAAATAGGAGGCCCTGTTTACGCGCTTTTCTATAGTCGTAATGTTTTGGCACCAAGTGAACGGTTACATGCACTTATTTTGATACTGGCACTATGCTTCACACAAAATCCTTGGTAGCAGCGTGCATGTAGCCTGTCACGCGGTTGACAAGTCATCTCCAGCACATGCCAAAAAACATTCATTCTCTGATCGCATAAGAAGACTAGTCTCGTGGTCTTCTACCGTTTTTCGCCATCCGCCGCGCCTCATTATTTTGGGCGAATTCGCATCACTTTCGCATCCTCAAACATATACGCGCTACATCGCCGCGTCACCGCGCCTAGCACCTGAACATGTGCTGCGCCGTTGTTTTGTCGAGGAGTGGAGAGCTAGCTTCAGGTAAGTGCGTGTGACTCGTTTATTTGTTGCCGAAATTGATTATAGATAAGTTTAACGCATCCGCATCACCAGGCCCTGTAATAGTCTTTATTTTATTCACCTTTGATTGTTTCTACAATTTTTTGAGTTAGTTTTTTCAGGGTTTTTTTCAATTATTATGGCATTGACCCTATCGATATCTTTTTATCAAACAATTTACTTTTTTTATATCACGAGAAGGCAAACCAGCTTGTGGCCCACCTGGTGTCAAGTGGTTACAGTCGCCTACAGACTTGCAATATTAAGAGAATATCACTTAGCACTGCAAGTGCGTTGCCATCCTGGGTACTAAGATGATATGCCTCTCACTGGCTACCATTCCCTTCAATCCGCAACACAACGAACTGCTTCACGGCAGAAATAAGAACTTTCTTCTATCTGTCTTGAATGAAGACCCCATCTGTAGAATGTGTGGTGAGGAGGAAGAAAGCATGGAGCACATACTATGTGACTGCGATGCACTAGCCAATAGGCAACTGAAGGTCCTGGGTTTAGGTTACCCTAAACCAGAGGACTTTATAGACCTTATCCCCGCTAACATCGTGAAACTCATACAAAATGTTTTCGATGTTGGCGGGGATGGGTGATAAGGAAAGGGGAAGCACAAAAAATCCCATAGGGTCGAAGTGCTCTGAGACACAGCCTCAGTCCCTTGCATAAGAATAAAAATAAGCTGTCTTGAATTATCTCTTTTAACAATAATATTTTTGTTACGCACACATTCCATTTATATTAGGCGCTTTGTCCAGCATCAATATCAAAATGAAGAAAAGAAACCTATAAAAAAATCGTTTTAATTAGAATCACAACACTGACACATCTTTGGGGAATACCAGTACCTACTCACTGTTAATCAAGAAATGGGTATTTCCATATACTCATACGGAAATACCATACTTCGATTAGTGTAATGTATTACAGCGATTAGACAAAAATATGTTGTCGTTTTTGTAATACTGACTTTGGAAACGACCATAATATCTCATCGTCATCGTAAGTAGCTATGCAAAATCGTAAATGTGGATTAACAAAATAGAATCTCTTACAAAATTCTCAATCGACTGGAATAATTTTATTTTTGCGATGACAAACGCGTAAATATTAATACTAGAAAAATGCACCGCCCGGATTGCGGGTTCGAGTCCCGCCTGAGACAAGTCAATTTTTTTCAGTGCACTTTTCTAGTTCTCAATCGACTCTTGCGAAAGTATTAACAGTGTATAGTAATAATAATAGCTGCAAATATTGCAGTTTTTAGTTTAAGTCGTAGCACATTTAACAGATCGGAAACGCCTCAGCATCGCCTCAACTCGACACGTTTAGTATTCTTTGAATATCTAGAATTTTCTTCTGATGTCACGTGATATACAGATTCTAAAATTGTGTTTTAATTTACAGAAAATATTATATTTTTTGGACTTTTGAATTAGAATTGGAATCGGAGAGTAATATTAAGTCAAACAAAATCATTTCAACCATATTGGAAATTTAATTGAAATTATTGGACAGTTATATTAGGCGAATTTATCGACGGACTGTCACTATTTGGAGGCATTGCATGGCCCACGATGTCAGATGTGGTTTTATGTGTAACGAAATGTTACCTAAGGTTCTGCTCAACTCCCCTTGGGACTGCAAGCTTGGTAGTATGTGTATGTGTATAGTATATTAGACAGTATATGTACTCCAATCAACGAGGACATTTGTTGTTTAGAGACTTCCGAAAAATTCCTACGTCGCTGAAATTTGGCATGTGATGAATTTAGGTGATACAGATTCTAGATGGACTGGCTAGAACCAGGAATAGTCTGGCTGAGGTGTCAGTCCTGCAGGGGACACTGGAAAGGAGCCGTGAACCGGCGAGGCTAGGTAGAAAAAATTTAGGTAAGGTTCCCTAACGCCCCAGTGGCGGTGTGTGGGGGGAAGGATAAGCGCACTGACCTTGAACACGTTGTAGTGCAGTTTTCTCGCCTTATAGGAACTTCCAAGGTGACGCAATTTCAACTTGTTTCTTCGCCGGCTGGCCTTTTCTTCTAGTATCTCCTGATCATGGATAAGTTACACGGAACACAAATGCACTTATGTGGCAATTCACTTACGGGTGGATTCTTTGAGACGATTCACGAGCACAAGGACCGGTGGAATCACCAGATACTTAGGGGAGAGTAGGTTACTAGCGCCGAGGCGGGTCGGATCGCGTGCAATACTGACTGGCGCGCCGCATTGGTGCAAGCGTCCAAAAGATATAATTAAAAATAGTGCGCTCATCGAGGATATAGTGGAGGCGGAAATGCCTATCCTACCGCCGTGGCGTTAACACAATAATCCAACATTTTCTTACGAGAAGTTAGGTATTTTTGTCTAAACATGGAATTCGCTCATAAATGTCTACCTTTTTGTTAATAAGGCATAAACCATGCAGATCCAACTGTCTGAGCTGATTTGATCTGATGAACGTTCGGATCTACCCGGACTTCTGAGATGATTTTGAGTGTAAGATCTGTCCTGGTCATTGGTTTTAGTTGGTTTGTTTACTGAAGAATTGTTAATTTTTGGGTTTGGTGCCCTTTTATGCAGGCGACAGGCTGGCAACCTGTCACTATTTGAAGGCGTGGCCATACTGTCAGATGTGGCTTTATGTGTAACAAAATGTTGCCTAAGGCTCTGCTCAACCCCTCATGGGATTATGAGTGTAATCGTATGTGTGTATAATCCATATTACCTGAGTTCATCACATACAAAATTCCAGCGACGTAGGAATTTTTCGGGTTAAATAAGCCATGTTGACTGGACTTTTAAAATTTTAATTGCTTGAAGTTAAAAACAAAATTATTTAAAAATCAAGATAGGCAAAAGCTACTCAATTCGGTACAAGTTGAAATAATATTATCAAGATTTCAGAGTAACTGAAAATAACGATCACCAGTTTTCAATTAAAATTGTTAACTCTAAAACAATCGTTAATAAGAGGTTTTCTTGTTAAAAGTTGGGGTTGATGAAAGACACTTTGTAAGTTTAAAGTTATAAAGCTAAGCTTAACAAAATCAAGAAGAGAAGATAGCGACAGTTTCCCAAAATAAGTTTAAACAGATTAAACTGTATTCGCTCTAAGTGGATATGTCGAAGTATGTACCGAGTATGATGAAAACAGAGAACACCAAGTCTTGGAATAATTTTATTTTTATAATTTTTTTCTAGTATTAATATATTAACGCGTTTGTAAATATCTTTAATACTAGAAAAAATTACACTGAAATAAATCGACTTGCCCGCCTGAGGCAAGTCGATTTTTTTCAGTGAAACATCAAATCTTTTAGTGATTTGATCGAAAGCAAAAGGAGATAGCCCATTCCTGCCCCAGTCGTTTCATGTTTGAATCCTGAAAAACATGAAGAGACCAGATAATGTTATTTAAAAATAACTTTATTTAAATTATAGAATGCTAGTGTATAAATGGGGACTACTTATCTAGCGTGGTTCAAAATTCAATTGAAAAACTATTTAAAAACTACTCTTGAATGTATACATTTTCTTTACGTTATGGCTGTGGCATGAAGGCTTTTGAGACACACGTAATTCATCAGTCAGTATATCATATTCCAACAAAAACCATACCATTAGAAAATATTGTAGACCTAGAAAAATGCACTGAAAAAAATCTTTGAAAAAATATTTCGTTCGGGTCTTGGAAGTGCAAATTTCAAAGATTTGATGAAACAATGTTTACCATAAAAACACAAGCACAAAGCACTGACAAATTTCGACAGCGAAAAACAGTGTCTCGGTGGCGTAATTGGTCAACGCAGCCGCCCGGATTGCGGAAGATGCGGGTTCGAGTCCCGCCTGAGGCAAGTCGATTTTTTTCAGTGCATTTTTCTAGTATTAATATTTACGCGTTTGTAAACGCAAAAATAAAAATTATTCCATAATGTAAGGTAGTTTCATCTTAACTGGGCGTCAAATATTTGCAAAAATATTTCGTTCGGGTCTTAGAAGTGCAAATTTCAAAGATTTGATGAAACAATGTTTACCACAAAAACATAAGCGCCAAGCACTGACAAATTTCGACAGCGAAAAGCAGTGTCTCGGTGGCGTAATTGGTCAACGCAAGGCAATTATGTAATTATACAATAAAAATATTGATATAACATTTACATGTGTAAATGTTATTTATTTTAAAAATAAATAATGTTTGAATTAATTCAAGCATAATATGTACTAGCTTACTTACTAAAATGATTTCATTTAAATCATCATAATGCGAAATTTGCATGAAATTAAAATCTTTTAAAAAAGTTAAAGTAGTAAAAACTCTATAGACAATTAATTATAATTAGTTTTCATGTAATTTTTAATTAAAATTAGGTTCGGAGACTTGTCGAGTCGGTATGCCTCTCGTCGTGGAGATGACTTGGTATTATCCCATCCGCATCTGATGCTCTATCAAAATGGGGCGTACTACATGGCTGCGAAAGTGTACATGTACAACCATCTGCTGAAAAACCTAAAAGCCCTCCAAGGTAGTAAATTTGAGAAATGTCTAAAGAAGCTACTATTAATGGAACCATTTTACAGTATTAAAGAGAATTTTAATAAAAAATTACATTTGACATGCATAATTAATTAATTAATGGACTTATTTTAATTTCAATCTATGGAATACTATGACTACCTATTGTTATTTCATTTAAAATATTAAGACATATTGTGGATTATGTGTGCCTTATTAATCATAATAATTTCTGACATTTTGTAAATCGTTGGCTTTTTTAAATTAATAATTCTTAATGTCGTTTTATCTGTTTCAATTAAGACTTCATTGATTGTAAATTCGCAATGCCTTAATGGTAAATTTGTGTAATTGGGTTAAGACATACTTAACTATTGTGCCTTATTGTAACAAATTTAAGCGAATAAATGAATATAAATAGTAATAATATGTTATGTTTAATTATGAGTATTTATTGTGAAAATAGAACGCGACTTCACGTGGTTCTAAGACAGGTATTTATAACTATTTATCAAAAAAAATATCATTAAATTACTACAAAAATTTAGTAAAAATAAGTGATACGGTTCCGAGTTGATAAATGACCTTTATGCATACAGCCAAGCAATTTAGTATAGTATTGCGTCGCGTTTGTTGCTAACTAGCTGCTAGCTTAGATATCTCTGCCAATCTCAATTTCGGTCGCTACATCGAATCCATTGCTGAAACTGCAGCCAAAAAACTTGGCATTCTTTCAAAGGTGAAACGATATTTTACATCTGAGCAGCTCCTACGTCTTTATCGAGCCCAAGTACGCTCCTGCATGGAGTACTGTTGTCACCTTTGGGACGGATCTGCGCGTTATCAGTTGGATGCACTGGATTCGGTGGAGCACCGAGCGAGGCGACTCATCGGTAGTGAGGCACTCGCTGAGGCTAATCTCCAGAGCCTTGACCACCGAAGGCGTGTAGCTTGCCTCTCGGTCTTTTATCGGTTGCATTTCGGAGAGTGTGCGGAGGTTCTTCATAATTTGATCCCCCCCGCCCCTTTTCACCACCGGACGACCAGACGCGGCGAAGGTTTTCACCCTTACGTTGTAGATATACCTCCCATCCGCACAAAGCGCTTTGCTTCCTCTTTCATTATGCGCACAGCTAAGGAGTGGAACTCGTTGCAAAGGTCTGTTTTCCCGAATCAATATAATCTGGATATCTTTAAGGCCAGAGTGAACAAGCATCTTCTAGGCGAGCGTGTACCATCTTAGGCCACATCTTCGCTTCACATCAGGTGAGATTGTGGCCAAACGCTCAGCATATCAAATATAAAAAAAATAAATAACATAAAATCGAAAAAAAAATCTCATTGCACCAGCTCTCATACTAACCCATATTTAATGTCCAGCTGCATAGCTTCGAAAATCGCACAGTATGTCCCGGTAAACAGAGTTGACAGTCAACGGTAAGCCAGGTGTAGTCATTCATATTAATTTATTCCAAAGGTCACCGGCTTCTATGAATAATGTAACAATACTTAATTACGCTATTAGTTGCGACAGCATTTCATGAGTCATTAGTTCCAGGAAAACAATTTGCTTTAGGCTGACAAAGTTCTAGGAATTAAATTGTGATTATAAATTTGTTATTTTTGGGTTTAATGCCCCTTTTCTTAAGGGTTGAAATTTTATTTACTGTTAATGACACCCATATGACGGTAGCGGAACGGCCAAGCTTCATAATTTGACTAAGGTGTAGAGTTTGTGAAGTTAGGGCGTATTTAGAAGTAAGTTATAAGCTTGGCTCTACGTGAGTTATGATAGCTTTTTAACAGAGCGAGCCATATTCTGGTCTCGTCTCAGCAACATTTCAGAAGAATATGTTTTTGGTGGATCATAATATTGTAAAGATAATTTGCTAATAACCAACCAAACGTGACCTAAAGTTCTGATAAACTATTTTGGGATTCTAAAGAACCAGTATGTGCATTACTTTTAAGCTGTATTTTAACCTTAAAGAGTTACTTTATTAGAGTGGTTGAACAGGGGTTTTGAGTAGTGTTGATAGTATTTTGATTACAGAACTTAATGATTTTAATCAACAATAATCAAAAAAATATTTTACTATCTTTCTGGATAAAGGTACCCATTGTCTTTTGACCACTGATCATATGTGTACATAATTTGCATCATTCATTCATAGCATTGTCAGTAAATACAATAAAAATATTAGTCTCAATGTCACTTCATTTGACGTAAAACTACCCTGCGCGAACAAAAAGCCTTCAAATGTAAAAAAGCGCTCCAAAAAGGCTCTACGTCATCCTTTGTTTCAATAAAGACTCTCACACGGCGTAGATAAAAGAAAATATTGAAACTAACATATTCCCAAGACCAGAATTCAGTCACCCCTACGCTTAAGTTGAAAACTTATAGCTATCACGTTCCCTCCTATTCATGATTCGAGATTTCCCGGTACGAGAGAGCGAGACGGGCGGTATAATCGTGTTATGGGGTGGGAAAATGAGACGCGTAGAATGAAAATATGGCCGTGTAATAGCCAGATGTCGTGACAGAATGATGGAACCGTGGAATAATGGCGCGTAGTTTTGTAACGCCGGAACAGATATTTTTAGTAATGTTCATTAGTAATTATTTATCTTGTTCAATTTGAAGATCGTTTATAGATATTCGTGTTACACGTTAACCGATGGTTCTGATATCTGTTGAAAGTTAATGTTTTTATACAACGTAAAGAGAAATTTTCCCTAGTAATCTAATGATATAGAAAATCTAAGTTTGTTTCGTTCAGGTCGTTAACAGCTTGCTTTTATTACCTACTAACACAACGTTTTAATTAAAAAGGCTATTGAACTTATATTTAACTGATCAGCATTAATCTAATTCATCCCCACAGTCTTGATGCTTGGCTACCCACAACCGTGCGTGTATCGCGCAATTTCCTACCGCGGACCACAAGACTGTGGAACCAACTTTCGCCAGCGGTGTTACCGAACCGATACGACCTGGACATCTTCAAAAAAAGAGCGTATTCCTTCCTTAAAGGCCGGCAACGCATTTGCGATACCTCTGGTGTTGCAAGTGTCCATGGACGGCGGTGATCACTTACCATCGGGTGAACCGTCTGCTCGTTTGTCCCTTTTTCCGTAAAAAAAATCTAACCTAACCATTACAAATAAGTACTAAATTGTCGATAGTTATGAAATGGCGACTGCTACTAGTTTATTGGTATTTTTTCGTAGCTAGAGTTCTTCCCATTCAAAAACTATGCTATTGTAATGTTTATTGCTTAGTGTCGTAATTATCTATAAAGTAACCGTTAAGTCTATTTGTGTTGCATATAGCAAAAATTTACTTTCGTAGAAATAGCAATTTTTAAAAAACCCTTTCCTTATTCCTAGGATCCGAAACAGCTGATTTCATCAATTCTTATCGTAGCAACCAATTTGAAGAAGTAGCTTCTATCTTGCAGTCATGGTATTATAAGTAAGATTCAGTTCTACCAAGTGTTAAGCCTAGCTGCATGTCGAGCACTGGTGTTACAAACAGCTACAGGTTACAATGGCTATTTAATTATCTTATTCATGCCTTTGTGCTATGAAGACACGGTGATAGGTATTCCATCGCATTACTTGTAACAACAATTGCCTCCCTCAAATAATACATTTCGCAAAAAATGTGCAATTAGTCATAAAAAATACAAATTAAAATATACTCTGTAAACAATTACTTCTTAAAAACGATTTCATTTTATCACACTTCTTTAAACTCAAATAAAATACTACCTCCAATAAAACTGGAAGATATTCCAAAGTTTCTTCATAAGAAAATGCCTCTTAGTTTTTATTGCTCCCGTAACAATGTCCCAAAAACTAGTAAGATTCATCTGATACTCGACGCGGAGCAGTGACTGTCACAGGCGATACCCCACACCCCTAAACCCCCACCCCCAGGAATAACATAGTAACAGGTAAAGGTGCCATTCGGCACAGCCAGCCCGTACTACTCGCAGTCTCACCCGAACCGTCGCACGGGACGGACGCGCGTCGGCAAAGAAAATTAATTAGAAAAACATATTTTGTATTGTTTTCCCGGTAAACTGTGCTCTGGTCCCGTGGTTTTCGTTTGGCGGTATTGCAAGGTAAGTCTTAGATTTATAGCGTCGATGTTTATTAAAGTTAAATATATTTTTTTTGAACAATTCTTTGTAATTAAATTGCTTTACTAACACATTGCCATAGCGTGTATGTGATTAATGAATTACGTGTAAAAACGTAAACTTAATTTACGTTATTAACAAATTTAATTTCCAAAAATGCCCGAACACTAACAAAATTGCTTTTGTAATCGCAATAATTAAAGCTTAGAATGTGCTATATACAATAATGAGAAATCTGGCAACAAAATTCTGAAACGCAAACATTTTCAAACAAAGAACGCAACGTGTTGCGCGCGTAATCAACAAGTAGAACATTTAAGGTGTTTTTTCCATCAACAGCAGCTCTTGAATATTTTAGAACAAGTTTTTCTTTTTATCTGAAAATTATTTTCTCCTAAACATGACTTTTCTTTCCACGAAATTGAATTTTCACCACCATACAACTGATTAATAAAGCTTAAATTTTTTACATAGTTGTAAATGTGGGTAGTTGGTAAACATTTCTCACTTATTTCAAATTATAGAATTGAATGTAAATTGCTTTGCACATAAATTGAATTCGGTTAACTGAACAAAGGCGCTAGGAGTAACGAGCAAGTACGAAAATCAGGACGGAGCGTTACTGAAAATAATAAGTATTTTAGATATCGGAAAACTGGATTGCTTTGAAAGGTTTTGAACTTTAATACCGGCTTACTTTAAGATTTGAAATTGGATAATGTTGATTGAACAATCGACCTAAAGCGCTGAGCTAGTAAAATTATTTTACAACGTGAAGGAAAAAGTTACGTGGTAGTTTAATTCTAAGTAATTGCGTGGAAATTGCAACTTTAAAATGAGCGTGAGTAGTCGTAGGTGTGTATTATTAATAGTATTTTTATCTACAAATACACGTTGCTGTTTAGACATGTAGGTAAGACGTGTTAGCTATTACCAATGAAACGCAAATTGGTTGCAATCTCGATGACAAATAAATGTTACAGGAGTATATTGTTTTTAATAATCCTTTTGGTTCATCATCACCATCACAATAACAGCTCATATAATGTAGCCACCGAGGGACTCGAGCCTACCCCACATAAGAGGCGATTAGGCCTTAGTCTATAATATGCATAAAGGTCGCACGTCACTGGACTGGCTGCTCTTCAAGTCGAAAATCAAATTCCTAAACTCATGCTGAATGTTCTCATGGTACAGATTGCAAGGAAAAAAATAAAAAATTGGTTGTCTGTAAAGTCGGTTTACTGACGATAGTTGAACGTGACAACGTCTTAAGAAAATACTGATGGAATGGTAGCATTTTTCAAAAGAAAAATTTAATTTCATTTGTTTAATAGATTTCGCATTATAGTATGAATAAGCTTGTAATAAAATCTCTTTGGCTATACTATTTGTATCTGGCTGGTTTTGGTATCATTGAAAGTTTAAATTTTAAAGAACATAATTCCAAATTCAAATTAGAGAATTAGATTCAGAGCGAGGTAACGCCGCATGACGTCATGTTTTTTCGTGCGTGCAGCCCGCTCTATCGAATTATAAGACGTTGTCACGTCAAAAGGCCTTAGTCAACCACGCTGTCCAAGTGCGGGTTGGTCGACTTCACTCACAACCTAACAACTTCTTCATAGGTGTGTGCAGGTTTCCTCACGACGTTTTCCTTCACCGTAAAAGCGTCGATTAAAAGTAAATGTGAATTCAAAATTTGTAAACACGTTGGTACTTGGCGGACTTCGAACCGGTGCCTTGCTTCCTTCCTCTGATTATTACCACCAAAATCAAAAAGTTTTTGGAACCGTTACCTATCTCAACACGTTAACCCGTCAAGCGTCTTAAGTAGGTACTTCTCGTAAGAAGTGAGTAATTATATCTCTTGAGATTTTGAAAATGTATCAAGTATTTTCAGCTCGGAAACTTTGAAGGGTTGTAAGTTGGATAGGGTACAGCGGACTAGCCACTCAAATCTGGAGCAGCCCGAACTGAGTTTAGGCGCAGAATGTCCAACGGTCGCAAAATGTCCAGTTCGCAGAATGTCCAGTTCGCAGAATGTCCAATTCTCAGAATGTCCAGTTCGCAAAATGTCAATTTCGCAAAATGTTTTATCGACATAAATACAGCGCCAGAAGCTACTGTAGGGCGTTTCTCACATTAATATGCATCACAGAAACACAAGAAGGTGTTAAGTAAATTAATCGCGTTACGATGAATATTGCACATTTAGCGAATTGGACATTCTGCCACAGGAGTAAATAAACGGATATTTGGAATATTTTGGAACTGGGGTAGTACCTCCTCTTTACAGAAGAAGACAAATGACACATTCAAATGACACTACATTATTCCTGACAGAAGACCACAGTCAAATAACGCTACATTTTTGTGGTGTTTAGTTTCTGTTGGTGAGTAAGGTCGGCAGAGCTTCACGGTGTAGGGAAGGGTACTAGGATTATCAGCACGCGGATGTTACGTCAGCGTTGCAAGCCTCTATAGGCTACGGTGGCTGATTACCACGAGGCAGGTTGTGATTGTCTGCCAACCACATGGCATATATTTTTTTAAGTGCTATATAAAATTATAATTATTTTAGTTTTACGTTTGCGTAAAGTTGTCTGTGGCTCATTCGGTTTTATTTGATTGTAGTATGCTCCATTTTTACTTTCTGGTACGTAGTATAGAGGAAGTCTTGTAATCGTCAAAAAATTCGACCTCGACGTTTTAGACCTCCCTGAGTTCAAAAATATTTTTTTTGGAATTATGTCTGTGTGTGTGTCTGTGTCTGTGCGTTAGCACGATAACTCGAGCAAACCAAATTTAACATACGTGTATAACATCAAAATATAAGGTTTCTATCAAATTTTGAGCCGTCGATCACGAAAGTTAAGCAACCAAGTGAGCGGTCTTTACCCAGATGGGTGACCAAAATTTAACATGCATGTATGACATCAAAATATAAGGTTCCTATCAACTTTTGAGTCGTTTCCGGTATACGAGAAAGTCAAGAGGAGACCATTCCCGATTTTTTTAAATAATTATTAGCCGTTTACATACAATCCACTCATTTTATAGCAGAATTTTGAAACAAATACATACTCTAAGATCCTACATATAATAGAAAAGCCCATTCAAAGTTTCGTACCTTATCATTGTATAATAATATCTTTATGATAGGTATATTTTTTAACCCGCCAATAATAACATTCGTGCGATAATCTTCGCCTTCGGCCTACCGCGAATGTACATGCGTACATTGCGCGCTGTGAAGTCTGTCGCGATGTGATCGCGATGTTACAAGAAAAACAAAATGAACGCCGCAGTCTGCCTATATTTTAGGGCAAATATTTTTTATTTTAGCAGGAATTATTGTTTTAGAAAAAAGCAAGGCTAAACAATATTGACTCACACTCCTAATTGCTAATAAGTTCTAAAACCTGTCGTTATTCCATTCCATGGTAGAAAACTAATTTAAACCAATACGTCCGATGCGCACGATGTCTGTGTGCTGACTGGAGACCACGAAGTGTGGCCACGCAAGCGATGGACATCGCGATAAAAACGCTTTGATGTGCGCCAATTAACCGACAACGGCGCGATGTCCTTGCGACTTCACACGAAGTGCCGAAGTATTCGCGAATACTTGGCTAGACACATCGCGATAACGCGAATATTCGCGAGATCGCGATGTGTGCATCCGCAGCATTAAAGCGATGTGTACGGCCGTAGCATAATAGGAACACTATTTCTAATTATAAAAGGTAATAAACTGGTAAATAAAGGTAATTCAATGTTTATGGCAGACATTAAACGAAGTAAACGAGCCTTTTCTTGTAATACCAAGCCAAGCGTATTAAACACAACATGAATAATACTTCTTGTAATAGAAATAAAGTTACATTTGTAGTAGGTACCTAACAATGCTAACTTAAATATAAGATTTTACATACAAACACATTTTTCGACGACTCGGATAACGATGATGGATTTACGGACCGTGCCACAACGTTGGGTTAACGATGCAGCGTGTATGGGACTCCCGACGTCTTGACATTGATGCCGGTACTATTAATAAATTTCTATATAAAAGTATTTTTAAGAACAATCTTTTATTTAAATGCTATAAAAAGAAGAAAATAAAATAACACAATATAAATGTTATAGAAATTTATTTTGCGATCGCCTTTTATGGGTACAGGCTGCCCATTAGCCTCTCTCCAAGCCTCCGGCACACGTCCAGAAGATTATGAGAGCTGGTATAGGCACGTAAGTACGGGAGACAACTCTAAATGTCAACCACCGGGATGCCATCAGGACTATTGAGAACTACAGAAGCTGTTGAGCTTTCCGGACGTCGAGTTCGCACTGCCTACTTTAATTGTCAGGCATCGTGGAGCCACAATTTGCAATCATCCATTAAATTGCAATCATCGACTAGGGAATTAGCCGCAAAGAGTCTTGCCAGAAGATCGGCTTTTCCTGTGGCTTGTGAGCTAGCAACCCATCTGGACATCTCAGGGGTGACAGCGAGGGCTGGCAGAAATTACTTTTGCACAGTTTTGGCCATAAGACAGTAACTACGGGAGCCCGTGGGATGTGTCACTAATTTGTAACCAATACGTCCGCTCTCATGTAAGCTGGGCATCCCCTCTTATGTAAGCCTTCTTACAGAACTTGGAAGCCTTATTGTAGGGTGCTTTCAGTGACTTGACATTAGGAGCTTTAAGAGCCTGACCTCTTCTAAACGAGATACGCCGCCTGTTTATTTATGTATAAGACAGCATCGACACAATCGCGGTAGAACCAGAGGTTACGTCTGCCCTTACTGATGAGATCGGAATGTGGAATGTATTATTCCATACCCAATACAATTTCCTGAGGAATGTCAGCGGCGCAAGCTGAGGAAGCGTTGCTTCCAAGGGATAGACGTAAAGTAGTCGTGCATACCAACCCAATCTGCAGACGCATAATGCTAGAGCCGGCGTTTATCAACCGCCGGTTACGGAAGCTTGACCTGCGGCACTTCAGGCATATCAGGCAGTGGTCAGATGAGCCTAGAGGCGCTTGGACCTCTACCTCATATCCTTATGGATGGGTTCTGAGCAGAAGGTCCAGTAAAGAGGGCGCTTGACTAAAATTATTTAATTAACATCGATGATTTCTCATGTTATTACTTTTTTAAAAGATCTCGAAATATTTTCCTAAAAAATTCCATACTCACAACACTAAAAAGAGTTTTTTAAACATATTTTTTTTAATTTCTGCGTTATTAGGTTTTTTAATAATCAGTGTTATCGGTTTTTGTGGCTCGCCAACCTGTCTGATATTTATTTTTCTCCATCAGCCTCACTTAAGTTTGAGGCATTCAAACAATATTTTTATTATACGTCATGAAATACCGAAATAATGTTCTTTATAGTTTTTAATGCTCTTGGGTTTATACGTTGTTTCTTATCAAATTTATTATTAATCCATGTGATAAATGAATTCTACTACTCAAGTCAATATAATTTGTCATTAACAAATTATTATCTACGGATGTTTTTGATGATAGTGTATCGTTATCGCGGCCAGATGTCGTGGAACAGTTATTACAATTATACAATATTTGCGTATTTAAAGTCCTCTTCTAAATATTCATAAATTTGGAGAACCTGCCTGTTAAATGAAATACTTCAAAAGTTGTGACATGTCAACCGTATTTTGAAACCGTTTTTTGTAGTTTCGTTCTTGTGCGATTATTTTTATCTATATACACGGCGAATTTTTTTTTTCGGGTCAGTATGGGGAATTTCTTAACTATAAGAGATAGAGAAAAACTCTCTTAGGAACCGTGATCTTAATTTTAGATAAAATAAAAATAGTATTTAAATATTTTTTTAAAATCTTAATAGAATTCGGAGATATCGGAATTTTTGAAAAAAAATTTTTTTTGTTATTTCTATTGTATATCACTATACTTTTCATTTGAAAATCGGCCAGTTAGTGATTCGTGTGCCTCATTTACAAGAAAATACGATACTTTAAACAAAGTATCGTATTTTAGCGGTTCAACTCTCCCGGACTCCCCCTACTTGAGTACAACCTCAATATTTTTACTTTCTCGTATACGTAGTATAGAGGAAGTCTTGAAATTGTCAAAAAAAATCGACTTCGAGATTTTGACGGATTTACACGTTTTAGACCTCCCTGAGTCCAAAAATACCGTTTTTGGAATTATGTCTGTGTATGTGCGTTAGCACGATAACTCCAGTATGCTATAACTTATTGCAACCAAATTTAACATGCATGTATGACATCAAAATATAAGATTTCTATCGACTTTTGAGTCGTCGATCACGAAAGTTAAGCAACCAAGTACGTGGTCGGTACTCGGATGGGTGACAAAAATTTAACATGCATGTATGACATCAAAATATAAGGTTTCTATCAACTTTTGAGTCGTTTCCGCTATACGAGAAAGTCAAGGGGAGACCACTCTCGATTTTTTACGAAGCGATTTGAAAAGTCAGAGATGCAAAATAGAATTGAATAAGTTTATTTAAATACCGTTTTCACTCGCTTTATTGCGATGCAACAATACTAGTGAATTATGGTTACAGAATTACTTGTGAGTCAGTTTCAGTTCAACCCGTAGTATGTAACCGTTCTCTACAGTGGCACTAAAGTTACGCGATTGGGTAGTCTTGCGTCGAGGGACCGAAGCAATTTCCCAACATTCTCTTTGACCACGTAGAGTAAGATATTTTACGGTGTTATGGCTATGACGGGGCGCTATTTGTAACGATTTAGATGGAATGGAATGGAAATGTGAGATTTTTCATTTGATTCTACGAAGCTTGCAAGTGCATGAACTTAGAGGAAGAGACTGATGAAAAAAAATGGGTGCGTGTACTTTTATACGCGCGTGAGAAGTTAAAATTCTTTGCATACAGCAAAGAATTTTTGATTTAATATTTTTTTGTTTATTTATTTTCTTTTTATTTTTTTTTGTAATTTTTCTTTATTCTTTAATATTAAATATTATTAAAATTAACAATCTTATAAGATTTAGTGCAAGTTATGTTATACAAGGTGTTTGGTCCATGGGGTATGAAGCCGGCAACTACCCATGCTAGCATAGTTATATAAATACTATGGTGATATCAAAAACTTTAAATTGTAAAAAAATTGAATTCTCCATACAAATAGTTTGATCAAAAAAACAAAATGTATGGAAAATTTAAAAAATATTTTTAAAATCTTAAAATTTCACTCGAATAATTTTTTCATAACGCGTCTAAAGAATTATAACTTCCAAAATGGATTGTGTGTGTGAATGATGATATTGCAAAGAAAGGTGTTAATGTTGAGACGTTGATGGCTGATCAAGAATAGTAGAAGAAGAACATATTGTTGAGAAAACTTTTCTGGTAAACACTGTCTCCAGGATCTAGAGGTTCTCCCATCGATCCCCAGGGCACTACAAATTTGTGTTTGGTTAGTTAGATTGATGGTAAGACTAGGACCTATCACAGGTGACACACTTTTTGTGCGATCGAGTCTGCGGCGCACAAAAGTCGGCGTAGCGCGCAAAAAGTCTGGCATGTATTTAGTAGAATCAAGACATACGACGTACATTTTCGATCATTTAACGGTGTTTACAGGCTTGAAATACAGAAAAATAAGAAGAAATGGAGAATTTTTGGTTCATCCTATTTATACTAGAAAAATGCACTGAAAAAAATCGCCTCTTGCCTCAGGCGGGACTCGAACCCGCATCTTCCACAATCCGGTTGGACGCGTTGACCATTACGCCACCGAGACACTGCTTTTCGCTGTCGAAATTTTTCAGTGCTTGGTGCTTATGTTTTTATGGTAAACATTGTTTAATCAAAACTTTGAAATTTGCACTTCTAAGACCTGAACAAAATATTTTTACGCTCAGTTAAGATGAAACTACCTTACATTATGGAATAATTTTATTTTTGCGTTTACAAACGCGTAAATATTAACACTAGAAAAATGCACTGAAAAAAATCGACTTACCTCAGGCGGGACTCGAACCCGCATCTTCCACAATCATCCTATTTGTTCAGAAACATTATTATAAAAACTGTTTTATATAATTGCGCAAACGCAGACTACCGACTATAGAAGCTTACAGGTCGGCAAGGCGTGGGTGGCTAGTAAAGCATTTAAACCCCACTTTAACTCACCCATCAGGTGGAGTCTATTTGCTAGAACTTTTTATAAAAAAGCAAGTGTGTATTAATGTGCACACATATGAAGTGAAACTTCTTCGTCTATTAGTTATTTTTCTATATATTTAACTAATTGGTCAAGTGAGGTTCACAGAAAAAAGAAATAATTTCGTATCAAATTAAAGATTTTTTTATTATTATACGTAATTCGAATACCACTTTCTTATTAAGATATTTCTTTATATCTCACTCCTCAACTTTGGTAAACACGCATGGCGTTGCGCGTGACGGTCCAAAGTGACAGTAAATGTGAAGTTTTTTTTTTCAAGATGGCGTCTGAAGTTGTTACAACTTTTTCCCCCATACGTCGATGAAAAAGTTCTAAAAGGGTAGGTTTAATGATATTTTAAGCAAAAGCTCCACTTACAAAATCTATAAAGCAATAAATCCTTAATAATCAATGTTATACTACGCCCCGGCTTTATACTTCATCGTTTTTCGGCCGTAAATCGTTTTAAACCAATTTATTCGCTTTGGAAAGGTCAGCGCCGTGCCCTTGCCGAATCCTACCGTAATTCTTATTTTATCGATACGGGGGACTAATGCGACGTGGACTATGAATATTTAATCACGGGTTTATTTAAGTTACACTTCATATTTATCACGTTTACTTTTATTTACTTGTCTCTGACGCCCATCCTGATATTCAGTAGAGTCAGCTTTTTGATGGCATAGATATAGGAATATGTAGATCAGCAATGTAAAAGAGAAAGAGCATACTAACGCGTATATTAAAGCGAGATAGATAGACGAGACCATTTCACGTACACGCAGAGGGCCTAAGGAGGCCTGTCAGTCACGTAGAAAAGACAGCAACTGTCAGACCGCAGTATATAATGGAGAAAGGAAATACGATGTAAAATAAATTAAAGTTATAAGAAAAGTATTTGAAGTGGGCATTATATTGAGCAATTTTTAAATTATTGCAAAAATATATAAATAAACGGTTTTTTGTTAAAAGTACATCAACATTTTAACTCACTAAACTTTGATTTTATAAAGACGTTCCATTATTACCAATCATTAAACAGTATGTTTTATCGCGTTAGATCGATTACAGTAAAAGTTACACGGTTTTGTTTATACCGAGGTCTTTTATAAGAATAAATTTAATTAAAAATCTTTAAAAAAAAATAAGCATAAGTATATATTTTTTAATAATTTTTTCGTCGATAAAATTAAGCATTGCATCCCTCATTTTCGTTTCTGCACTTTACCCAGACTCTCACTGAATATAATGAAGGAGAATATTATGTTTTAAAATAACATTACGAGATGAATTTGCAAGTCCAGTTTCACGGTTTGTTCCTGCAAATGTTTCACAATATAGCTTAATATTCTTTCGTTTTCATAATTCGTAACAAAATACGGGTATCGGAAAAACACTCAAGCTCCGCGAATAATACACACGTATCCAATTACTTACGACTCTTGCATTATTTATGGACTATAAAAGAGCAACGGCGTGGAAGGGTTACTTTGGCTCGATAACAATATCCCTTTTGTACCTTATGCGCTTATAATAAAACTTATTTTGGAACAACACTCGAATTGCTTTGCAGCACGTCCATGGTGGGTATAAAAGGAAACCATGATTTACTTCTTATGTTAATCGGACTGTAATAATCTACTAATCTTGAGTTCACCAACACGTAAAACAAGCCATTAAAAGTTAACCATCCATTTTTGACAAAAACGTTTCTTCTGTAAAAAAATATCAAAACCGACGGTTAAATAATAATCGCCTGTTTATGTGTTGGTGAACTCCAGTATCTTATAGTTTACCGGTGTGTTCCTCTTCTAATCCCGTAAAAAGTGAGTGAGGAAGATTCGGGGATCCGAATCTCCCTCACCACCACACAGAAGTCACTCGCGCGGTAGCGAGTAAACCAGCAACAGCATTCATAAACAGGGTTGGTCAGTTAGTGTCAACCAATATGAACGGTCATAAAGTATCAGGTCATTAGTATTAAGTACTTATGACCGAATTATGTGAGAATTAATTTAAATTTGACTTTTTAATTATGTTACATTATAAATTCAGCTTTTTTTCTTTTTACTCTAATAATGATAATTTTGAATGTATGAGATAATGTATTCACTTTAGATTTTTTCGACATTTTATCATTTTAGGGACACAATTTATTATGTTATTTATCAGTTTAATTTAAATTCAATATAATATTTATGTAATGCTATTATTGTGGTGCCCTTACAGTGTTCATGTGCTGGGAAACTGTAATGTACCTACCAAAACACCTTACCACACACGAATTAAAGACTTTCGTCTTGATATACTGCTGTAGATGGGCCGAGAATATGCCGCATAACTTCCCGAACGCTGCCCAGCCGAGTTGGATTCGTCGGTTGACCTCTTTCTGGAAGTTGGACTTACCCAGTTGGACAGTTTGTTTACCTGGGACTAATAAAATAGCAGCAGGATAGTAGCAGAATCATCATCAGCAGCAGCAGCAGCAGCTCATATAATGTCCCCACCGAGGGGCTCGAGCCTACCCCACATTAGGGGCGATTACGCCTTAGTCAACCTCGCTGGTCAAGTGCGGGTTGGTCGACTTCACACACGACCTAAGAATTTCTTCATAGGTGTGTGCAGGTTTCCTCACGATATTTTCCTTCACCGTAAAAGCGTCGATTAAACGTACATAGGAATTCAAAATTTGAAAACACATTGGTACGTGGCGGGCATCGAACCAGTGCCTCCCGGGTGGGAGACGACTTTTCAGTAGCAGAATGTTATTTAATATTTGTGACAAATGGCAATAGAGAATAGTTCGATGTATTCAACTTTACTTTACAAAACGATATTTATAAATGTGACATTTTCTTTAAAAAAAAGTACAACTATTGTTGTAAGTGATGATAGCTGAAAATAAGGAAAAAAAGTGGAGAGCAGAAAACAAACCCAGCGTTCAGCACAAAGTTCAAAGGAAATATATTGTCTTTCAAAACTGACGTAATAAAA
Organism: Elophila nymphaeata; assembly: GCA_955850985.1. NCBI lineage: Eukaryota > Metazoa > Arthropoda > Insecta > Lepidoptera > Crambidae > Elophila > Elophila nymphaeata. The sequence continues at coordinate 17,858,517 of OY039087.1, forward strand.
CATAAAGTAAAAAAGTATAAAAACATAAACAATACAAAAGAGTCTTCAACATCATCCCCCCCGTGTAGCGAAGCTACACAACTGTCGCCTGATCTAGCAAAGCTAACTTCCTTGTAGGCCTCTTCAGAACACCCCCTTTGGTGGCCACATCGGCAACGCGCACGACTCCATCAACCCCTGGGTACAATTTAATAACCCGGCCCAGAGGCCAAACTCCTCAAACGGAGAAGCCGGGGGTATGAAACACCACTCAATTTTGGCTTTGGCAGCGAAATCTTCGACGGAAGTGCTGTAGAATCCTAGCAGCTGGCGATTGGCGCCCACAAATGCCGTGCCGTTGTCAGATAAAATCTTCTTTGGCACACCACGACGCGCAATAAACCGCCGCAGGCTCGAGATTGCAGAATCCGACAAGAGAGAAGGCACAACTTCTTTATGGACAGCACGCGTGGTCATACAAGTATAGATCGCCACATATCTTTTCTCCCGTCGACGTCCGATAGTCACCTCAAGAGGGCCAAAATAGTCCAAGCCTACGTTGGAAAAAGGGCGGCAGTGATGATCTAGCCGCACATCTGGTAAGTTGCCCGTCAGCGGAACCCGTGGCATCGTCTTACGCTTGACACAGAATTGGCACTGCCTGGAGACCATTTTTATTGTGCTTCGACACCTCAATATCCAGTACCGTTGCTTCAACTCATTGTATACTGTTTCATTAAATCCGTGAGCGTATTTAACGTGGTAATGGCGTATAAGAAGTCGCACTGCAGGATGGCGGCCGTCTAAAATAATTGGTGACGTGACCTCAAACTCAACACCTCTCATGTGTTTTATCCGACTGTCTATCCTCAATAAACCACTCTCATCTAATTTAGGAGACAGCGAAAACAGCTTACTAGTCTTTGGCAGGGGTTTGGAGTTGCGCATTAGAGCCAATTCTTGGCTAAAACTATCTAGCTGAGACCTCTTAAGTATAGCCCATTCGGCATCTTCAATGTCTGAGGCGTTAGGAGATGCTGTAGAAGAAGAAACATTAACAGGCAAATTTGAATTTTGACTTCTAAACTTTTACAAAAAGAACCGAAACTTGTTCGCGTACTGATAGACACGCACGGTAGCGCGCACCAGTCTTAACCACTCACTCAAACGTGAGGGATCTGGAGTTACCGGTGAAGGTAACTCATTCAGATGAATGAGGCCTACCAATGTATGAGAAGGCATAAGTTCTTCTGATACAGGCAGGGTATCTGAAACCGATGGTTCTCTGGGCCATTGATCAAACGGCAAAAACAAAAAGTCAGGTCCAGAAAACCACGGTGTTATGTCGATATCTCGCTCTTTGAGCCTTGTCGCGTGATCTGCAACATTCAAAACGCCTGTTACGAACCTCCAATCCTTAGAGTTAGTGGACTCAGTAATTTCGCCTACACGATTGGCAACAAACGGTTTGAATGTTCGCGCATCACTTCGGATCCAACTTAGAACCGTTGTTGAATCAGTCCAAAAATATGTAGAATCTATGCGCACTTTATGGGCTACGGAAACTGTGTTGGCGTATCGAGCTGCAATCAATGCTGCCTAAAGCTCCAGGCGAGGTATAGAAGTAGGCTTAAGCGGTGCTAAACGGGCCTTCCCACCGATAAGAGAGAGCTTTACAGATCCACTGGAAAACGTAAAACGCCAATAAGCAACGCAGGCATACGCTTGCTCACTGGCATCAGCAAATAAGTGAAGTTGCCTGTCAATCACTTTATCCTGATAACCACTTCTATACCACCGAGGAATTTTTAGAGTAGAAAGCTTTAGTAACTGCTTTGACCAAAATGACCATTTTTCAATGGTGGTTGGTTGCAGCTCGGTATCCCAGTCCACACCAGTTCTCCAAGTCTGCTGAAAAAGAATTCGACCCTGAATTACTAATGGAGTCAAGAGACCTAACGGGTCATATAAAGACATTAAGTGTGATAGTATTTTCCGCTTAGTTAGTTTCTCATCAGAAGAAATTTGAGGGCCCGGACGAAAACTAAAAGTATCAGTATGAGGATGCCAGATAAGACCTAAAGTTCTGACGAAAGCCTCGGGACCAACGTGAACGTCGTCTGGCAAGTCAGCTCGAAGCTCCTGAGGAATGTTTGCGAGGGCAGCAGGAACATTCGAAATCCATCCACGCATTTCCATTCCGGCTGCTTTATGAACTGCTATGACGCCATTTGTGAAGCTTCGAACTCACTATCCAAACTACCTAAATAATCGTCCATATAGTGGTTATTTATAACGGCTTCCGCTGCAGCGGGATATGACTTCTGTAACTCTTGGGCATTCCGATTCTTTATATATAATGCTATACATGGACTACAAACAGCGCCGAAAATTACAGAAGTCATCCTGTATTCTTTTATCTTACAGGCCGGGTCTTCCCTCCATAAAAACCGTAAAGCGTCGCGGTCCTCCTCCCTAACTTTAACCTGTGGGAACATTTCCCTGACATCAGCGGTTAAGGCAACACGACCCTCCCGGAATCTAAATAGAATATCTAGTAAGGACTGAAGTAGATCAGGACCCGGCAGCAAAAGAGAATTCAAACTAATGCCTGAAGTTTTTGCAGCCGCGTCATGAACCACCCTAAGTTTCTTTTTCTGAGGGTGTATAACAGGAAAGTGTGGTAAGTACCAACGGACAGATTGCGCTGATGAACTTAAAGTACCATGGTAAGTATCATCAGAGCACTCCTCCGCGTAACCTTTCTCCATCATACCATCAATAAAAGCAAAATAAGAGTTTTTAAAATTTGAGTCTTTAGCCATACGTCTCTCTAGACCAAGAAATCGAGAAAGAGCATGAGGATAGCTATCTGGAACCTCAGGCAAGTCCTTTCGCCAGAGTAGACCTACTTCATAGTGACCTGACGTAAGATGCTTAGTGGTTGATTCTAGGGTCTGCAGCGCAAATTTATCAGTCTCGTTATAAACAGTGTCTAATTGAGCAATACCAATAGAATCAAGCCGAAAGTAATCTTTGATAAGGTTATTCAAAGCTGTATCACTATCCTCGCGCAGTGAAATGTGATTTACAAAATTCAACCCTTTCGATAAACTAGTAATCTTCCCATGTAACACCCAACCCAAAGCTGTCCGTGTAGCTACTGGCTCATTCCTAGCACCCTGCCTCACTTCACGGCCGAGAAACAAGTACCAATGCTCGGCGCCGATAAGAATTTTTGGTGACGCATCTTCGTGAGCAAGGTATTCGACCACGTCAACGAGGTGAGAGTACTTAGAAATGTCATTCGTAGTTATAGTTTGTGAGTACAATGACAGTGAGTCCATCGCCTTAGCATTACCTACTGAAAACGTCTCGGAACAATGAGAGCCTTTGATAGAAAAACTGACGTACTGAATAGGCTTATAAGTTGACATGCCGGCGACGCCGTCGACCCTAATCGAATCAGATGGGCCAGTAGCACCTATGTACCGTGCCACCTCGGAGTCGATGAGAGTCGCCGTCGAGCCGTCGTCAAGCAAGGCGAAGGTCTCATATTTTCCTTTAGGACCGCTGACTTCTACAGGCACGATCTTTAAAAAGACACGAGATTGTTTTGATAAGCTGGTGTTACATGGAGAAGCTTCCGTAGTGTTAGATATCACTATAGACTTATCGGTTTCATTAACTTTTGTTACGTCACAAGGTGGAGAAGAAGTCAAATCAACAGTATGTGCCACTTGAGATGTTGACGCTTGATGAAGCAAAGGGTTATGAAAACGTTCACAGCCGTCAACACCACAACGACCTATTTTACAAGTTTTCCAACGATGTGCTTTAGGTTTTAGACACTTGTAACATATTTTAGCCTCTCGTAACCAAACCCACTTATCCTCTAAAGAAAGAGACTTAAAATCACGACAGTCAGTAAGGCTATGATTATGATTGCAGTAGCGACAAAGTTCACTGCTACTGCCATTACTACGTGTAGTCACAGTGTGAACGTTGTCGCGGCGCGCTACACTACTGTTTGTAGGGAAAGAACCAGGTCGCCGAGCGTAATCGAGAACTAAACCAAACCGATTATGTTTGTCTGCTTCAATGTCTAAAAACTGTGACAAAAGTTGCAATTTCGGTACTAAACAAGGACTACGGTAAGCGAATTCTTTCCACTGACTGTACATTATAGGTGTCAGTTTGCTTAAAACAGAATGAAAAATTTCTATAGAATATAAATACTCAGTTTGACCTAAAGAATTAATTACGGCGATACAATTACGAAGCCTACACGCAAATGAATTAATTTCTTTTTGATCAAAACTTATCTTTGGTAGATTTCGGACAAGTGCGAGCTCGTGCAGTACGATGGTCTCGGGCAACGCAAAGGTTTGCTCTAACATCTGCATCACATCATCAGGTCTGTCAGCTGAGTAGAGTAACGAAGAAACACTTTCAAGTGCGTTGCCACGAAGAGCACACCGCAAACGAGCAAGATTTTCTGTAGGTGTAAATAAGTGATAAGTGTCTAAGTATGTACGTTTAAACATAAGCCACTCCGTAGCTTTGCCGCTGAACGGCATTAGTTCAATATATTTAGACGTACATCTATGGCCACTAGTCATGGTATTATTGAAGACCGAATTATTCTGTGGTAATAAATACTCATTGCCCAATGAGTTTATGGTTGGACGTGAATATTTATTTGACAACGGCGGAACTTCAAATGTGACATGTTGTGACTGTTGAAAATGAAAATTATTTTTATGATTTTCAGCATGTGATACGGAATTATAATTCTGATGCGGAAATATTTTCTGTGCACCAGCATCATAATTATGATCAATGAAATGCTCTAAACGATGATTATCTACGTGCTTAGATGACGTCATGGGCGCAATATGCGATTAAAAATGAGATGTATTGGTGGAGGGCAGTGGTTGGGTAGAAGATTTCATAGTCAGCTCTAAATGTTGCGTGGGCTCTACATTATCTAACTGCTGGTTATAACTACGTGCATCCTCTACCCAGGATGCGGTACGACACGACGACCGACTAACCGACCGCCGCTCCTCTGCTTTGATGGCTGCTAACTTCGCCTTCAACTCAAGCTCTGCCAACTGATTTTGTTGAAGACTGAGCTTACGTTCGCGCTCCCTGTCGCGTTCCATTATCACTTGCTCTCGTTCATACTGTCGCCGGGCTACCTGTGCCTCCAATGCCAACATTTGTGCTTTTATTGTGCATGTTGAACGTGATGACGACCCTGATAAGCGCGACCTGGAACCTACAGTTTTATTAGATATTTCGACTGGAATCGCGCAATTTTCGCGAGGAGAAAATATCTGCGCCTGGACCACAGAGCTGTGTGCGGTGGGTTCAGGAGTGCCGACCCTAACGTAGTCCGGTACAGAGGACTGGTCGACCTCACCCACGACGGGCACATCTGAGGATGGGCGCTCCTCGGGACAATTGCGTGACTTATGTGCCGAACGCTTGGTTGACGCTCTGGTTTGCATTGTAAATAATTTAAAACCGTCGAAGGACCAAAAATGTAAGTGATGATAGCTGAAAATAAGGAAAAAAAGTGGAGAGCAGAAAACAAACCCAGCGTTCAGCACAAAGTTCAAAGGAAATATATTGTCTTTCAAAACTGACGTAATAAAACATAAAGTAAAAAAGTATAAAAACATAAACAATACAAAAGAGTCTTCAACCATTGTTAATTTTACATCCAAAATTCGCAAATTCAAAAATGAAACAATTATGTAATTATTGTTTAGAACAGTCTTTTTTGTTTCTCTTTAAAATAATAATTAAATGTACAACAAACAGTTCCAAGTGTCAATTAATTAGTAATTAAACAAATTTCGAATGAAATTGCGTCTCTTGTTAGCCTCGTTCAATTACGGTAATTGTAATTAAAATTTCTCTCAGAAAAAGACCAGAATATTTCGTGAAATCAATTATAATTTTACTAAAATTTGTCTAGGTTTTCTTTTTGTAATAAAAAGGTACTAATATTTTTAGAGAACTACTTATGTTAGACGGGTAGTAATACAAACAGGTTACCTTTCTTTCAAAACATGGCAAAAAAAACTAAACCGTAAAAATTGTTCGATTTAAAATAAAAATAGCGCTCCGTCCGCGGCTTCATCTTCGTGGAGTTTTTTTTATAATTTAACACAGCCTATGTCAATCAGTAATAATGCAGAATTGTAATGGTGAAAGATTTTTTGAAATCGTTCCAGTAAATTTTGAGTATATTCGTTACAAACATATAAATCTTTCCTCTTTCTAATATTAGTACAGATATAGTTGAATGAATCCTGATTTAAGGAGAATAATAAAAAGTCATAACCCTCACGAAGGCTTGCTCGGCACGTGGTTGTGGGCGCACACGGCTTGCTAGGCGATAGGTTCATTTTTTTTCGTATTTTCACGTGTAGTTTCACAAACGTGTCAACCCGGCTAAATCACAAGCCATGATTGTAGGTAGTAGTAGACTTAGAAGTTGACTTGACGTTAGTTCATTGCCTTCACTCGTTTATGACGGAACTGCCATCACTTACAGTGACAAAATAAAAAATCTTGGCGTAGTAATGGACACTACCATATCTTGGATACCTCAAGTCAACGAGGTCAGTAGGCGTATGACAACCAGGACATTATGTCGCTCTCCGAAAATATCTCCGTAGGTAACATTCAGTAATCTTTGGGCCTTATTAGTTACTAAATTTAATTCAATAGAAAGACAAATTACTGGACCAAAAGTTTAATGGACTGTTAAATAAAGCTCGCTCCGGTGAGCACTGCCTTTACGGTTCAGGTTTAAACTGTGCTCGGATCAATATAAGCTATTTTGGTACTGTGTCTAGACTGCTTCGCCAACAATAGGTATGTATGAGTTTTACGTAAAAGGTTGAACACGCCTGCTTTGATAAGGCAGGAGTGCCGAACTTTTGTGTGGACCCTTTGTAGCTTACAAGAAATACGTGACACCATTACGTTAGGTATTGCACCTCTGAAGCTACCGCTTTGTAATAGTAGATTGTTGCATCGAGCAGAAAGTGACTTATAATTCGCGTTGAGAGTTAATTTGGAGTCCGAGTTTTAGCGAGGGCTCTAAAACACGAGTGTAATTGTAAACGTATTGTTACGCTGTGATAATGCTTTTTCTTAACAATATGCTACTTTTTCTCTTATGAATATTTAAATAATGAAAATATGAACAAAAATATTAACATTTTATGAAAATACCTCCAGTAGTTTCAGAGTTGTCATTTTTTAATTTTGGTAAGAATCGTTTTCATGATATTTAATTACATTGAAATGTAAATTTTTAACACGTCGTCATACTGATTTATCGTATGTATCTAGATTAACACCTACAATTTTCATTATTGAAGTTATTAACTTAATAGTGTAAAAAATATTGACAAAAATCATAGGTAAAGTCTTTGGCTGAAGTATATGATCTGGGGCAAAGAACTATTAGTACAAACGTTTTACGAGAGGGTAGTTGTAATAAAATATCTTCAGGATACGCATAACTCACATTATCATTTAGGGCTTAGCTCGTAAAATATAAAATTACCTACCCTTCCAAAGGGTGGGTGCTGAATTTTAATGTACAAAGTTAAAGGAATGTCTTTTATCAAATAACTGAATAGCTTTGCATAAATCGTTTCTATAATACCAATGAGATACTCGCATAAATCATGATAGACATAAATCGGGTTGTCAAACGTAATCTTATCGGTTGTAAATATATTTCGGTAGCATTTAATGTTCTCATCGGATTTGCAATAAAGTACCCGCTATGAAAGTTGTTATTGGTGTTTTTATTTGGTTTAAAACACGAACACTGCCTTAAACCATTGGCTACTAGCACATAGTGACAGATCGATAGGGCAATAATCAAATTAAAAAGTTCTTTAATTGAAGTACTTTGTCTTCAAACGCCTACTGGTGACTTTTGTCATCGTGACTATTTTGTCACCCTGATCAAGCCCATAGATATGTACGATTGTACTCCCTATAATATCTCCCAACAATTGGAATATTTATATTGAATTATCTTCTATGTACCTGATAGCATGCAGATGCAGATTTACGAAAATGCAGTTTGGAGCGATCTTTCAGATGAAATGCAAGCACTATAATAGCAAACAATACTTTGCAAGAAATGTTTTTCCAATAGATAATATATTATTATAAACTACTATAGAGCCTATATAAATAAAAATGAGATACCATATTAAAAAATGTTATCAAAAAAGAATTATAAATTGGCAAAATATGCCATGAGGATTTTTACAATGTTTACAGCCAGCATGGCTGTAGACTCGGCGGACAGCTAAACTGGAACATAATCAGAAATAAACAAAAGTACGCAACATAGCTCATGTCATGCGTGTGTTTGCCCGTGACGTAAACATTAACAGTTACACAACTTATTTTACCTTCGTCATTTTCCTTGTAGGACAAATAAAATATTTTTTGCGGAAAAGTGATGCGAGCAATTTCCCGTATATCACAAAGTAAAGCTAAAACAGAAGGCTAGAGGAAGGATTTCCCTCGTACAGTGACTGATGGAGGAATACAATCCACTGCACCTTACTCTCCCGTGAGTGTAGCAGGAGGCAACTAAGGTAGACTTCTTCTTCTGCTTCGTCATACGCCGCCGTTTCCGCAACTCGACGACTATGTGCCTGTTTTGGGTCAGAGGATGAGAAGCCGGTCATTTCAGCCAGTCTAACTCTTCCACGAACTCTCCCAGCGCCTCGACGTCTCTGAAGATATCCTGAAGCCTACCCCGATGACCCAAGTCGTGAGCCCGGTGTGCTGCATATGCGTTGCATTCTATCAGGACGCGAGCGTCTGTTTCTTCTGCCTCCATGTATCCTCTGCATAGGGGGCTAAGGTTGTGTAACCCGTGAAGTGCCCTGCGTTTTGAGACCAGCAAAATAAATGTGGTCGCTCGGGGTAATTACCTTCACAGAAAGTGAAATTTTGTTGGAAAAGTAGTTACTTGGATAGCGAAAAACCACGGATCACAATCTCATCTCGTTACAAGTTTTTTTTTTATTTTTTCGCCAATTGACTTGGTAAATTTATTTTGTATTTCTCGTTTCAAAATTATCCGAACGCGAGTATTTGTGAGGTTATCGTTGTTTTGGAGATAGTAGTCTGATTACATAAGTCCCAGTTTCACTTCCATAAAATTTTTATATGAGCGTATTCATAGAAAGTGAAATAAATAAAAGGCGTTTGCTTCTGTACTGTTTTTATTTTGGTCTAATGTTGAGCTAATACGCAGTAGTGTTGTCATAATATTGAGCAAGAATTGTAATTAATGTTATGTGGCAAACTAAAATAATAGCAGTAACTTTTACTTTTTAACCGACTTCAAAAAGGAGGAGGTTATCAATTCGACTGTATGTTTTTTTTTTTTTTTTTTTTTTTTAATGTTTGTTACCTCATAACTCGTTACTGGGTGGACCGATTTTTAAGATTCTTTTGACCTTTGGAAGCTAGTGCTTGTCATGGGGTCCCATTTAAATTTTATCGACATCTGACAAGTAGTTTTTGAGTTATCCCTAATAATGCCTATTTAATTGACATTGATGATATCGTAATTTTATCACTTGTGTGTCTAAAAGATCTTGAGGTAGTTTCCTGAAAATTTATATACTAAAAACACTAAAAAGCAGAAAAAAAAATTTTAAATAAAAAAAAAACCGCCTTCAAAAAACGGGAGAAATAAAAATTTTGTTTATAAAAATCTAAATGTTTTTTGAGGTCGGTCCCAACCTCAATATTTGTAATAAACATTGTCACTTGTATTTGGGACCGACCTCAAAAAACATTTAGATTTTTATAAACAAAATTTTTATTTCTCCCGTTTTTTGAAGGCGGTTTTTTTTTTATTTAAAATTTTTTTGTTTTGTCCGGTGCTGTAGGCATTGACAATGCTAAGAAAAATAATATTTAGTCTGTGATCATAATAATAGTTATGAAAGCTTATTGTGTTCCGACATTTAGTGAGAAGGTCGAACGAAGAAGAAGGTCGGTCTTAACCTTGTTGAGAATACTCAGTTTTATAGCCGCAGTTTGAGCTATTGAAAAGATGGTTTCGCCGAAGTTAAGGTGCGTTAAAGTTAGCATTTTCACTCGCAGAAACGCTTTGCATGCCTGTCACTTGCCAGTCACACTGGTTACTCAGACTCTCTCATTAATATGATCAATAATGTGTCTCGTTTTCGAACAAAGATTTCTTGTTCGTCAAACACAATTAAAATTTTCCAAGTCAGCTAATTTGTCGCAGAAAGTTAGCGTAAATTGTCTTACGTAAGTATGTTATAATGCTGCTGACAATTTTCTTCGTTCACGCTCTAAAGTCACAAACATTTTTGTTTTGTACTTCATAAGTATGATTATTAAGGAAGGTATTGTTTTGTTTTGTCTTTAATGAGACAATGGAGCTGGAAGACTTTATAATTGGCACCAATTTTGAAATATATATCCTTTGTAAATGTAATATTCTGTTGAATTTTCTGTTAAGCAATGAATGTCTGTCATCTCACCTAATGACACGCCATCCAACCAACTTACTAAAGAGGTTTGAAGTCAAGGTACAAGCATAAAACAAATAAATATACGAGCAAGCACGATCCGCGACGCATAGTTAGAAATTATGAATTAGTTATCGTCAGTCATAATCATCATTATATATCATAGTATATGCTCTCCCTCAACTTCTGGTTCGGTATCGTAATGGTTGGTTGTTTATATAAATTGTTATTTAATTATTATTTAATATATCAAATGTTATCTTTCATAAAATAATCTAATTGTTTCGTTACTTTTGTTTTTTTATAGTTTAGTTTAGTTTTGTTTAGTTTAAGATTCTTATTCATCATATTTTGCCACATTATTTTAATTAACTCAGACACGCGCGTTATGATGTTATGATATATTAGTAAATCACGCTATGTACATTTATATTGGACTAGCTTTTGCCCGCGACTTCGTCCGCTTGGAATAATTACTTTAGGCAGCATTTTTTTTGTGTAGGTACTTATTATGCAAAAAACACACATACAAACTGCAGTGCACTACAGTAAATGGCATTTTTACAATCTACCATTTTATGTTTCTCCATCCTTTGCTACTTACTCGCAACCTTTCATCCCCACATGGGTCAATATTTCAAAAACGCTGGAACAATATTTGCGTTTCAGGGTTTTATCTTCGGTAATGAGGAATCGCATAAAAATTTTCATCTCATATTTCAACCCCTTCATTCCCTTTTTCACAAAAAAGGTAAGTAGCTTTTATTTCGAGGTTTCGTCTATTTTTGTACCAAATTTCAATAAATTCGGTTTAGGTGTTAGGCGTGAAAGCGATTAAGCTAAAAAGTCACGTCCACCATCTTGGATCTCAAAATGGATGCTGTATTCTGAATCCTGACTCCGAATACAGCATCCATTTTGAGACCTCCGAAAACTACAAAACTGATATCCATATCAAGTTTAAAATTCGCGTCCGCCATCTTGGATATCAAAATGGAACCCTGTAAACCACGAAAATGATATCCATATTAATAATAAGTTAAGTAGCGTCCACCATCTTGGATCTAGAAATTGATGACGTATTTGGAATCGTGACCCCCGAAAACTACGAAATTGATACCCAAATCGCTTTTATGTTAAAAAGTCCCATCTGCCATCTTGGACCTCGACGTAGATGATAAAAAATCCCATCTGAAATCTTGCATCTCGACGTAGATGATGTATTTGGAATCAGGACCCCCTAAAACCTCGAAAATGATACCCATATCGATTTTACATTAAATAGTCGCAACCGCCATCTTGGATCTGGAAATAGATGTCGTATTCGGAATCGGGGCCCCCGAAAACCACGAAAATGACACCCATATTGACATTTTGTTAAAAAGTCGCGTCCGCCATCTTGGATCTCGAAATAGATGTCGTATTCGGAATCGGGACCCCCGAAAACCACGAAAATGACACCCATATTGACATTTTGTCAAAAAGTCGCGTCCGCCATCTTGGATCTCGAAATAGATGTTTTATTCGTAATCCGGACCCCCAAAAACCACGAAAACGATACCCATATTGACATTATGTTAAAAATTGTCGTCCGCCATCTTGGATCTCAAAATGGATGGTGTATTAGGAATCGGGACCTCCGAAAACCACGAAAATGATACCTGTATTGACTTCTTGTCAAAAAGTCACGTCCGCCATATTGGATCCCGTTATAGATGCTTTATTCGTAATCCGGACCCCCAAAAACCACGAAAACGATACCTATATTGACATTTTGTCAAAAAGTCGCGTCCGCCATCTTGGATCTAATCGGGACCTCCGAAAACCACAAAAGTGATACCCATATCGATATTATATTAAAAAGTCACAACCGTCATCTTGGATTGGATCTTTATTTCTTATCAAGTGTCTAAATTCAAAGTTTCATGGTTTTATCTTTAACCATGACGAACTTCCATACAAATTTTCATCCCCAATTTCATCCCCACACGGGTCTAAATTTCAAAAATCCTAGAACTAATATTTCTTTCTTTCTTATTAAGTCTCTAATTTCAAAGTATCATGGTTTTATCTTTAACAATGACGAAGTCCCATACAAACTTTCATCCACTATTTCACCCCCATACAGGTCAAAATTTAAAAAATCTTAGAACAAATATTTATTTTTGTCTTATTAAGTGCCTAAATTCAAAGTTTCATGGTTCTATCTTCAAAAATGACGAACTTCCATACAAACTTTCATCCCCTTTTTCAACCCATACAACCTTTTTTTCGCGATAAAAAGTAGCCTATGTCCTTCCCCGAGATCTAATCTATATTTATACTAATTTTCATCAAAATCGGTTCTGTGGTTTAGACGTGAAAGCTTAACAGACAGACAGACAGACAGAGTTACTTTCGCATTTATAATATTAGTAAGGATAAGGATAAGGATAAGGATTATTGTCTAGCGAAGATTGTTAATTTGCCTATATTTAATACTTTAGTGACTTTAATCTGTTAATGTACTTATTATAAATAAATAAATAAATAAATCATTGTATTTTTCCTATATCTTATTAATACAACAGCAATTTATTTTAAGATCTACGTCAAATAACACTAAGGCTCGTTCAGAGAGACGCGGTGCTTCAAGCGGCGCGGTACCTACGTGGAGCGGGCTTTTTTTATATATTACGAGATGGCAAACAAGCTTGCGGCCCATCTAGTGTTAAGTGGTTACCGTCGCCTATAGACACTTGCAATATTTATGGTATATAACTTAACACTGCAAGTGTGTTGCCATCCTGGGGACAAAGGTGATATGCCTTCCATGCCCAGTAATTACACTGGCTACTTTTCCCTTCAATCCGAAACACTGCGAACTGCTTCACGGCAGAAATAAGAAAGGCGGTTGTACCTACCCAGATGACCCTACATATAGGTCTACCACCTAGTAAATGGGGCTGCCTGAAATACAAACATAAGTTCAAGGAGAAGTATTTTTGCACCCGTTTGAAATGTGGCGTCGCAAGTGGCGGGTAACGCGGCGGGTTTTCTTAATACACATCGTCTGTCATTTAAAAAATGACCTTAATGGTCAAGAGTGTTCTTATCAAACATAATATTTAAACACAGTATAATGTCAAATAAAATTTGGTAAAGAAAACTAGCTATTCAAAATTATGGCTCCGCTGACATTCATGACCTCAAGTCATGAATGAAACCTTCGCTTCTATAAAGACTTTTCTCGATTATTTATTTATATTTTCCACGTCACATTTCGTACTAAAGTTTACTGATGAATAAATTATTCGTCGTGTCAGACATAAAGCAGAACTTTGATATTTTGTATGAAACCACATGTATTGTAAGACTGAGCATCAGAATATTGAACTCTTTTTACTGTCGCGTTGTTGAGGAAATTTATATTTATGTGGAGAACTCTCTCCGATTTAATGTTCTATAGCCAGTTGGTGCATTTACAAGGTGTTTGGTACATGGGATATCAAGCCGGCACCTACCCATGCTAACATAGTCATATAAATACTATGGTGATATTAAACAATCAAAAATGGAAAAATATATTTTAATTTTCCATGCATTTTGTTTATTTGATCGAACTATTTGTATGAGGAATTTTTTTTTAAACAATTTAAACTTTTTGATATCACCATAGTATTTATATGACTATGTTTGCATGGGTAGGTGCCGGCTTCATACCCCATGTACCAAACACCTTGTATAACTTAATTATTGTTTTTTGATAATATTTTAGGATTTGGTGGCAGTAGGCATAGGGCATATTGCAAGGAGTGATGGTTGTCGGGCACAAATGTCTTCAAGTGGTGACCGCGTACTGCGAGACGCAATGTTGGTAGACCCGTCACAAGGTGGACCGACGATCTGATAGAGACTGCCTACCAACGCTGTGGTAGATCTCCCACAAAGTAGACCCATGATCTGATAGAGGGCGCGGAAAGACGCTGATAGGCCTCCCACAAGGTGGACAGAAAATTTGGTAAGGGTCGCGGGAGACGCAGCGTTGGTAGGCCCCCCACTAGGTGGACCGACGATCAGGTAAAGGTCGCGGGAAGCCGTTGGAGGAGGCATAATACCCAACAATAGGGCGTCTCTCAGATGGAACGATAATGATGATGAACTTTCATTGTGAAAATCACATGAACCACATGTTTTCGTTTAATAATTTTCTTGCTTTGTCGCCTTCACGTGCGACGTCATTATAAATTTTCTTTAAAACATGACTCACGATAAAATATCTGACAGCCAACCATAGCATAGAAGCATTGCACATAGGTTAATTAATTCCTAAATAGGTCTTCATTTAGTTGCATAATATACTTTGAAATAACATGCTAAAAACTAAAAAAAAAGTAACCCAGGGTCCGATGGCAAAGCAACAAATGGAAACGATAACAAAGTTCCGTGAGAACAAAATGTAGGTATGTGATTGACTCAACCCTCGATAGCTAACGTTCTGGTGTAGGTACCCCATTGAAGCTAACCATCCGCCGAAACGACGGGTATTAGAAAAAGAAGTTCTTTTTTCATAAGATTCAAGATCAACTTGATAGTGCTTTTGATGTTTATTATAGTTATTTAAAAGGCTTACCAATAAAAACACGTTCTATAAATCTACTTTATTTATTATCTTATAAAATTATGTCAGTTTTACTTACACCTCCAAAAAAGGAACTCTTTGTCAGAAAATATTGTTTCGGCAAAACCAATTAAAAAAAAAGCCATATAATTAAGTATTTTTGACGTGACATGACATATTAAAATATAAAAATATTATTGCAATTTCTTATATATAAAATTCTCGTGTCACAATGTTCGTTCCCGTACTCCTCCGAAACGGCTTGACCGATTCTCATGAAATTTTGTGAGCATATTGAGTAGGTCTGAGAATCGGCTAACATCTTTTTTTCATACCCCTTAGTGATAAGGGTTGTCCACCCTTAATTTTTTTTTAATTTATAAGGCAAAACAACGTTTGCGGGGTCAGCTAGTTGCAATTTAAATTAACCTACTTTTTTAACGCACGTACAAAATATATACCAGCACTAAAATTACGGTAAAGGTAACCGACCGTCGAAACGACGGGCAGCAGCTACGTATCTCAAAAACCATAACGCTTACCTTTTCGGTGTATACACCAGGGCAACGACCTCATCAGTTGACTAGCTGAACCACGCCATTCGGATGTATCGTTAAAAAGAGACGGCTATATTACTTTACGCTACCCGTCGATACGACGGAGGTTAGCTATCTAGGGTTAAGCCACCGTTAGTCATGTGGCCAATCGTAGCTCTACTTAAGTTGGTAGCGAAACGTAAGCCGTGTAGATAAACAAGCAATGTGGCCTATGATGACGAATTTCGATATAGATATCGTTATGAAACGATTACCACTTGTCTAAGCTCCCTGCTTTAGTCTACTTAGTACCCAGAAGTAGCATATTCACTCTAGCGTGGAAGAAACTCAATTATCACTTTCCGGAAACACAAATCAGTAATTAACGATAACCACTCCCACACATCATCAACAGCTCATATGATGTCCTCACCGAGGGGCTCGAGCCTACCCCACATTAGGGGCAATTAGGCCTTAGTCAACCACGCTGGCCAAGTGCGGGTTGGTCGACTTCACACACAACCTAAGAATTTCTTCATAGGTGTGTGCAGGTTTCCTCACGATGTTTTCCTTCACCGTAAAAGCGTCGATTGAACGTACATATGAATTCAAAATTTGAAAACACATTGGTACGTGGCGGGGATCGAACCAGTGCCTCCCGGGTAGGAGACGACGCTCTTACGCACTACGCCACCGACGCTTCTCCCACACAGGTTCCCTAATAATTTTCTTAGGTTTTGATTAGTTGTTACATAATATTATAAAGATATTTATATTAATAAACATAAACATATAAACAACCATTAAAATGTAATTCTGTTTATTTCGTCCCGTAATTCTCTCTGTTGTGGTCTTTGAGGGAAAATTAATATATGGAACAGACTCCGAAATTTTCTTGGTAATTTTCAGTGTATTATTGTTCGGAATCAGAAGGTAGGTATTATTACGATACATAAATTCCATTTCCCCTCCGAATTGAGTGCCAAAGTTTCTATTTAACTAGGTACGTGCTTTTCTCGTTTACTTCACAAGAAAAATAAGAATTCTGTATTTCTTTTAGAGAATATTCATAAGAGAGAATGAAATATTTTCTTTCATAATTAATTTCCGAGCTCCGGCTTAAAATATATAATATGTTTTCCTTTCGAAATGTGAGAAAAGAATTGCGTATATATTTTCTTTGATCAATAGATTTTTCATTATAGTGTATACCTACGTCTCCGGTAATCTGTATAATATGGTACAATACCTTTTTTTTACGTTGGGAAATGCGTTACGCGTACGTCATACCTGGGGTGGCATGAACGTTATGTGGGACTCTCCCTACTTAAGGCAGGGCCTCCCCACTAAGGGTCACAGCAGATTATACAATTTAGTTGGACGACTAAATTGCAGTAGACATAGAAGGCCGCACATCTATCCAACTGAATCGCACAACTAAACGATCGCATCCAACTATCGGCCGATAGCTTATAGAATGGGCTTCTATGTAAGGACGATTAAATTATGGAAGCACGCAATTTAGTTGTACGATAGTTGGCCAACTAAATTGTATGGTCTGCGTTAGCTCTAAAACCCAACGATGTCCCTCACATGCACCTTGGCGCGATAACATCAATGACCGTCAGTTCCTCCCCGTCATCGGACGAGGAGAACGCGTCGGCCGCGGATTCCTCGTCTATCCATCTCGCTCTAATATACGCGTTAGTACACTCTTTCTCTTTCACATTTCCGATCTACAGTTTCTTATATCAGGGTGAATTTCAACAGGTCCAAAAAAAATCTCATTTCCGTGGACTTTTTTATCTTAAAGTTTTTTTAAAAACTAAATAGCGGGTTATAAAGTTTTTGATAATGTATGTATTTTTGCTTAATATCTAGCAGATAACATAGAAAACAAACGAGATATACAAGATTAAAAATTTCGTGCCACGGCGATGAAACATGCGTGCTCGGCAATGAAACAAGCGTCCACGGCAATGAAACAAGCGTCCACGGCAATGAAAGAACTGTGCCACGGGAATGAACATATCCACGGAAATAAAAATCTATATTAAACATAAAATCTCTACTAATATTATAAATGCGAAAGTAACTCTGTCTGTCTGTCTGTTAAGCTTTTGCATCTAAACCACTGAACCGATTTTGATGAAATTTGTTACACATATAGACGAGAGCTCGGGGAAGGACATGGGCTACTTTTTTTTTGCAAAAAAAGGCTTGAAGGGGTTGAAACAGGGATGAAAGTTTGTAATGCAGTTCGTCATTTTTGAAGATAGAACCATAAAACTTTGAATTTAGGCACTTCTTATGAAAAAAAAATATATTTGATCAAAAATTTATGATATTTTGACCTGTTTGGGGGTGAAATGGGGGATGAGAGTTTGTATGGAATTCGTCATTGTTAAAGACGAAACCATGAAACTTTGCATGTAGGCACTTGATAAGAAATAAATAAATATTTGTTCTAGCGTTTTTGATATATTTACCCATGTGGGGATGAAATAGGGGATGAAAGTTCGTAAGAAAATCCAAACAAAGTCACACATTTACGTCTAACACACCACACACTAAACATTGTCAATATAGGTATCGGTTTCGTGGTTATTGTGGGTCCGGATTACGAATAAAACATCTATTTCGAGATCTAAGATGGCGGTTGCGACTTTTTAATATAAGATCGATATGGGAATATTTTTTATGGTTTTTGGGGGTCTCGATTCCCAATACAACACCCATTTGAGATCGAAGATTGCGGACGCGACTTTTAAACATAATATCAATGTTGGTATCGTTTTCGTAGTTTCTGTGGGTCCGGTTTACGAATAAAACATCTATTTCGAGATCTAAGATGGCGGACGCGACTTTTTGACAAAATGTCAATATGGGTATTATTTTCGTGGTTTTCGGGGGACCCGATTCCGAATACGAAATCTATTTCGAGATCCAAGATGGCGGTTGTGACTTTTTAATATAAAATCGATATTGGTATTATTTTTATGGTTTTCATTTCGGGGGTCCCGATTCCCAATACAACATCCATTTTGAGATCCAAGATGACGGACGCGACTTTTTAACATAATGTCAATATTGGTATCGTTTTCGTGGTTTTTGTGGATCCGTATTACGAATACAACATCCATTTCGAGATCCAAGATGGCGGACGCAACTTTTTGACAAAATGTAAATATGGGTATCTTTTTCGTGGTTTTCGGGGGACACGATTCCGAATACGAAAACTATTGCGAGTTCCAAGATGGCGGTTGCGAATTTTTTTTTAATATAAAATCGATATGGCATTTTCCTGGTTTTCGGGGTCCCGATTCCCAATACAACATCCATTCTGAAAACCAGGGTGGCGGACGCGACTTTTTAATTTAATATCAATATGGGTATCATTTTGGTGGTTTTTAGGGGTTCTGACTCCGAATACAACATTATTTTGAGATCCAAGATGGCGGACGTGACTTTTTACTTATTAGCAACATGGATATAATTTTTGAGGTTTTCGGCGGTCTTGATTCAATACAACTTTTATTTCGAGATCCAAGATGGCGGATACGCCTTTTGGATATAAAATCAATATGGGTATAATTTTCTTAGTTTTTGGGGGTCCCGATTCCGAATACAACATCAATTTTTAGATCCAAGATGGCGGACTGTACTTTTTAACTTAATATCAATATGGGTATCATTTTCGTGGTTTACAGAGGTCGGATTATTCATTTTCAGATCCAAGATAGCGGACACATTTTTTAAACTTGATATGAATATGAGTATCATATTTGTAGGGGTCCTGATTCCGAACACAACATCCATTTTGAGATCCAAGATGGTGGACGCGACTTATTAACTTAATCGCTTTTACGCCATACTCCCGAACCGATTCTGATGAAATTTGGTGCAAAAATAGACTAAACCTCGAAATCGAATAAAAGCTACTTTTTTGTAAAAATGGGAATGAAGGGGCTGAAATAAGAGATGAAATTTTTTTATGAGATTCCTCATTACCAAAGATAAGACCATGAAATTTAAAATAGCACGCAAAAAGTATACAGATATTTGTTTTAGCGTTTTTGAAATATTGTCCCATGTGGGGATGAAATAGGGGATGGAAGGTCTCATGAAAGCTAGCAAAGGATGGAACAAAAAAAAGTTAGTTTGTAAAAATGTATTAAAATAATCTATTTACAGTAATGCACAGCAATTTGTATGTGTATCTTTTGCAAAATAAGTACCCAAAAAAATAAAAATGCTATACCCAAAGTAACTATTCCACGCGGACGAAGTCGCGGGCAAAAGCTAGTTTTATATATGTACTTACCTGAGTATTATCACCATCATTTTTAAAGTAACTCCTTCTATCTGTCTGTTATGCTTTCACGCTTAAATCACCGAACCTATTTTGATAAAATTTGGAATATACATTGATTAGACTAAGTAATATAGGTTATCCCTTACACCGACCCACGAAAGCGCAGCTGCAGGAGAAAAGCCAGCATTTGGTATTTAGTTTCATTACCAAAAAATTCTTTAATGCCATTATAACTTTTTGTAATTAAAAACTGTTTTGGTGATTCTCAAAACTGATTAATTTTCTTCTGGCGTCTGGCCAATGCCGTACAGAGTAATTTCTGTCAACCCTCGCTGCCACCCCTGAGATGTCCTGATGGGTCTCTAGCTCACAAGCCGCAGGAGAAAGCCGATCTTCTGGCAAGACTCTTTGCGGCTAATTCCCAAGTCGATGATCGCAATGCACTGCCACCTTCACTACCTCACTGTGGCTCCACAATGCCTGAGGTTAAAATTAGGCAGAGTGAAGTTCGTGCGCAACTGCAATCACTCGACGTCCGGAAAGCAAGTGGCCCTGATGGCATCCCGGGGGTTGTTCTTAAAAAATGTGCAGCGGAGTTGTCTCCCGTACTTACGCGCCTGTACCAGCTCTCATACTCTACTGGACATGTGCCGGGGACTTGGAGAGAGGCTAATGTGCAGCCTGTCCCCAAAAAAGGGGACCGATCAGATCCGGCCAACTACCGGCCAATAGCAATCACCTCAGTACTATGCAAAGTTATGGAAAGGATCCTTAACAACCACCTGATCCGTTACCTAGAAGATCACTCACTGATTAACGATCGACAGTACGGCTTTAGGCCGAAACGATCGACGGGTGACCGCAATACGCATGTCTGGGGTGAAGCTATAGACAAACGTGGCGAGTCACTGGCTGTCAGCCTTGACATCGCCAAAGCTTTTGACAGGGTCTGGCACAAAAGTCTTCTCTCCAAGCTTCCGACGTATGGTCTGCCTGCTCAGCTCTGTACCTGGGTAGCCGGCTTCCTGCATGAGCGGAGAATTCGTGTCCTTTCCGATGGATGCAGTTCGCGGTTCATGTCAGTGAATGCCGGTGTTCCTCAAGGATCCGTTTTATCCCCTACACTGTTTCTTCTGCATATCAATGATATGATTCCTCTCGGGAACATCCATTGCTATGCAGTGCATGCGGGCTATTTCGGACACGCAAGGGCTGGGCGAGCAGAAACCGTGGAGAGTCGTGAGAATCTTGTCATTGAGCTCAACCGAGAGCTCGACTTTGTTTCAAAATGGGGTTCAGCAAATCTGGTTGAGTTCAATGCCAAGAAAACTCAGGTGTGCGCGTTTACGGCTAAAACGTCCCCATTCCTTTCCCTTCCCTCTCTCCAGGGCACAACACTAACGCTACAGAGTAGTATCACCTTGGTCGGTATGGAGGTTTGCTGTGACTTGAATCCGAAGGACTACATCGAAAGCGTGATAAAAACAGCTTCACGAAAACTTGGAGTCCTGAACAAGGTGCGGCGTTTTTTCACGCCAAATCAATTATTGTGCTTGCTTTACAAGACGCAAGTACGGTCCTGCGTGGAGTATTGCTCGCACCTGTGGGATGGCTCTGCAAAGTACTTACTCGATGCTTTGGATAGGTTGCAGCGTCGCGCGGCCTGCATCATCGGCGACGAAGAGGTGACTAAGCACTTTGAGCCTCTCCAATTGCGTCGCAATGTTGCGTCATTGAGCGCCTTCTATCGTCTGTACCACGGCGAGTGCTCTGAGGAGATTTTTTCCCTAATCCCACCATCTCCTTTCCTCCTAAGGACTACGCGTGCTGGTCAACGTTGTCACCGACAAACTGTGGCTACCATTCCAACGCGTACTAAGAAATTTGGCAACTCGTTTCTTTGTCGCACAATCAAGAAATGGAATTCACTTCCAGCACATGTGTTCCCTCCTTCCTACAATCCTGGGTCATTCGAACGAGACGTGAAGAAGCACCTTGCAGGTCGGCAAGGCGAAGGTGGCTAGCGCGGCGGTTTATCTTTCGCACCAGCTATCTTCGCATGTGGACTCCACTTCTGCTTAACATCAGGTGGAATGGAGTCATCTGCTCGACTTTTTATAAAAAAAAATTAAAAAAAAATTTTCAATATTTTTAATTTTTTTTTGGGATATGGTTATATATTTTTATCAACATTGTATGTGGGGCAGAGACGTATAATTTCAATTTAGAAAACGGTATTTTGAGTTTCTTTTCATATATGTATATTGTTGCACAGGTAGTGCCGAACCTGTCTTACAGGTAAAGATGTATTATTTGCCTTATCTTATCATGGCAATAAAAACATAAGTCACGGAAATGAAACACCTGGCCACGGAAATGAAACACCTGGCCACGGAAATGAAATACCTGGCCACGGCAATGAAACTAAATTATGTTACAAGGCATGGCAATGAAATTTTTTTCATTTCCGTGTCTTTTTTTTCATTGCCATAGCAAATTTTGGCCACGGAAACCACAGCAATGAAAGCATGGCGATGAAAATCAAGGCCAAAATATAAAATAACAAAAAAACTATTAGTTATTCGAGGTAATAAACACTTCACAAATAAACATACGAGAAATGGCATTCTATTGAAAACTCAATCATGAGGACAAACTTATTCATTTAGAAGTTATACCTATCCACGGCGATGAAAGAAAAAATGACCATAACATAAAAAATGGAATACATTTATTTATACCGCAAAAACGCATGCACTAGTGTACGTCCTTCCGCGTCGAGTACTTAGGCAACACTAATATGCAACGCTTAGCACACAAAGAGGGGGCCGCAGGTTGTTAGATAAAACAATATTCTTATATATGTTTAGGACATGGCGATGAAAGTTTGTTCTGGGACAAATGCATTTAGGATAACCATTCGTTGTATTGTTTAATAATTTGAATAAATGTATTCCGTAACGATACTTTAACTATTCACGCATCAAATAAAACTAATTTTCAATATAAATAATCAATAGATTTTTAGCAATGAGGTATAATATACATCAAGGTGACGTGTGGACAAACACGGCAATGAAAGATTTCGAGGTTTAATAATTTTTATTGAAGTACCTATTATACCTATTATTAAAATATTTAGTGCCCCACATAGATAACTATTTGATGTATCTAGAAAAAAAATAAGAACGTTATAGCTTTGTTTTTTAATACTGATATCATCGATGCCGCGCAATTTTTGGTCCCGGGAAATTCACCCATCAACGATTACACCTATCCCTGATGTTACAAACTGCTGTCGCAGTCTGATTTTTATGTATCAAATTAGGCAAGCCACTGCATATCGATCACGAATACTGGACCTTGGCCTGCTGACCCCAAATAGGGGTCAAATGCAAGGAACTTTGTTTTGCCTCGCGTCTCCAATTAGAGCCAAAATAATGTAATTTTAATGCGACAGTAACGAGGGTTGATTTTAAATAAATGATTTAGCGTCGGACTTGTTGACTGCACGCAATTTGTTTTAGTAAGTCTACAGCAAATTATGTAGCTCGGGGTGCGTATGAATAACTTATTTTGATGCCGTCTTGGTGGAGTGGGCAGTAAGCTGCCTACACATCAAGCGGTTCGAGTCCTGGTAGCGGCAAATGTTTCTGTGACGAACACGAATATTTGTTGACGAGTCATGGTTGTTTATATATTTATTTATAAAAATATCTAGAAATAATTATATATATTAAAATGTCCGTTATCTAGTATCCATAACACAAGTTCTTAGAGACACTTAATTTGGGCTAATTGGTGTGAACGTCGAAATATATTATTATTATTATTTTGCCTTAATTCTATTTAGTGTTAAATATGATATTTGATTGTTTTTCAGTACCATCTCAAATTATGTGAGGGTGTGTATCTATAGCGGCTCTCGCGGAATCTTATTACATATGGCTAGGCTCGAGAGAAGTTAGGGTGATGGAGGTCAGATGGGTCACAAGTCCCAGACACTGCTCCCTCTCTGCAGCTCCAGGCACGCGCGCAAGGTGAATTCATGGAATTCTTGACAGTTTTCATTTCTAAGCCCATCTATTATTCTCGTGTCACGATGTTTGTCCAGGATGAACTCCGGTCCAAAACGTGTAAATCCGTCAAAATCTCGAGGTCCAATTTTTTGACGATTACAAGACTACCTCTATGCTATTTATACGAGAAAGTAATAATGTTTTTATATTATACAGGAATGGTTAGAATTTACCTAGTATTTAGTTGAATAACTTTTCCTAAAAATACTATCTTGTTATGTATTTTAACAATGAGAACCGTTATATTGCTACCTTATTTTATTTTATATTTTCACACAATAAAGAATAAAAATAAGTTGTTGTTAGTTCAAATTACATAAGTTTCTGTAAAAAGTATTCATGCTATACTCCCAATCAATCGCTACATAACCAAAAATAATTCGCACTAATTTTGTAGCAGATTGTTCGTCCGTGAATTTCTGCGTCTATAATTGATTTACACTAACCAATTCTTGGCAGTTACCAAACAATTTATTTACTTTTTAACTGTTACCAAATTGGCTTGATTTGCGAAACTTTTAATTAAAGAGTTACAAAGCCTATTGGCTATTCCCATAATTGGGATGAAAAAATACGTTGAACTTTGCTCGTCGGGTCGTTAACTGATTTAATTTGGACAGTTTAATTAATAAAGCACCCCCGACCTTATCAAGATTTCTGTAATGTTCTTTGATAATTTAGCTTTTGAGGTCTATGGCAGGTTCGGTATATATTTCAGCTCTTTACAATGGTGAGATTTGTAACAATATACAAATTAAAGTTACGCGAACAGTACACAGTATTAATTGTGCATTTAAAACAAAAATTGAGAATATATTGACAAAAAAAAATTTACAAAAGATTTCTTTTAGACTAAGCCAGTCTAAAAGAAATCTTTTCCAACCCATCTACGACAGATGTAGGTACTAAGGAGATTTTTGCTTATGTAAAAATGTTTTTATTTTAATTTCTAAGTTTCATCAACCAAAGAAATAACATGTCCTGATACGCCGAGGGAGTGTGGTTTTGACGTCAAATAAAACTTTTTTGTTAATATTTTCTTATAAAAGGAAGGCAAAGCTGCCAAGCCCACGCATTTTGTTCACTGTTGTGTGGTTTGCATAAAAATTTAGACCGGGAACGTAGTTTAGTAGATTTTTCCATTTATAAGAGCTAACGTGCACTGGTAACTTTTGTCACGGTGACTATTTCGTCACTATAATATATGGAGACGTCAACGATTTTTACTTTCTCGTATACGTAGTATATAGGAAGTCTTGTAATCGTCTAAAAATTTGACCTCGAGATTTTGACGGATTTACACGCTTTGGACCTCCATGAGTCCGAAAATATTTTTTTTGGAATTATGTGTGTGTGTGTCTGTATGTCTGTGCCTGTGTGTGTGTGTCCGTGCGTTAGCACGATAACTCGAGTATGCTTTAACTTATTGCAACCAAATTTAACATGCATTTATAACATCAAAATATAAGGCTTCTATCAACTTTTGAGTCGTCGATCACGAAAGTTAAGCAACCAAGTGCGTGGTCGATACTCGGATGGGAGTCCAAAATTTAACATGTATCTATGACATCAAAATATAAGGTTTCTATCTACTTTTGAGTCGTTTCCGGTATACGAGAAAGTCAAGGAGATACCACTTCTGATTTTTTTTGTATACCACACATTGTATTTTTATAACATTGTCAACCGGAGGATCTTAAATGTATGCTTAGCACCTAAATTGAAAGGAATGTCTATAAGTACCTATCTAACAATAACATAAAATGGTGGTGGGTTCAAAATTTAAGTTACTTAGTTCATTAATTTGATTAATTGAATTATATAGAAACGCTTTTCACAAGATAAATAATCCCAATGCGTGGGAGTAATAACTACCCAAAATTTACGCATGTAAATCTGTAACTTAAATTATATTGATAACTATTTATTGACTTGTATTGATGTTTTGAAAAAACGAAATTGTAAGCTGTGGAGTTTCTTTCGCCATTTCTTCTCCATCTCAACATAATAATAATTATTCGTCCCGAAATGGTGGTAGGGCTTTTGACGATTTAAAAGTACTTAGCAAAGTCCATTTAAATGAAGAGATTTTATACTACACCTGATCGGAACAGTAGTTATTATTCCCTCAAATTGAAAAGAGACAGTTGATCATTTCTTCGACCTAAATATGCGGGAGGAAAAGTTGTATGAAATTCCATTTCTAACGTGTTTAGCGGGAGGAAAAGTTGTATTAAAATCTATTTCTAACTCGTCGCCGCCACCGCCAGCGGGGTGCGCGAGTAGCGGCGGTGGGCGATGGCAGACCGCGCGGTCTTATAATTACAGAATAATTCTTAATTAAATAATGGCAAACACAACATTATCAATTTCGTATGTATGAAATATATCATACTTGTTACAAATTATTTTCGCATTAACAAAATGTCATTAAAATTCAAAGAATATAGTAATGTCACATAAATCTCAGATGAAGATTGGCATTAACAATTGATTTTATATAATAATAATATATTTTCACGCTCACACCAATTATCTAGCCCGAAGTAAGTATCATTAAGAACTTGTGTTACGGATACTAGTAAATAAACTTAAATAAATATATAAACAACCATGACTCGCAAACAAACATTCGTGTTCGTCACACAAACATTTGCCGCTACCATGATTCGAACCCGGACAGCTTGATGTGTAGCCAGCTATACTGACCACTCCACCACGACGACTAATAAGAAATAATAATAAATAAAAAGTAGAAAATTAAGCATGTCAAATTAATTCAGGGATTTGTCATTTAGAAATTCTTCTACCGAGTAATAAGCCTTGTCAACAAGTGATGCCATAAGGAGATTTTTAAATGTCTTTATTGGCAGGCTTTTAAAATTAGTAGGTATTTTATTAAAGATTTTGTGAGCCATTCCAAAGAAGCTACATAATCTCCTTATAATTTTATTATAGATACCGCTTATATCAATTGAACAACTCTTTGAATGTTCCTCACAGGTGTAGTATTGTGGCCCTCGGCAGCGCCTTCGGGCCACAAACTGCTCCCTCGTTGGTAATTTGTCACTTTCGTCCCGCGGTGAACAATGTACTATTTCATTTTAATTTTCAACGTGCGCGCATCTCCATACATGCCGAAACTCAGAGCAGGCGCGCACTGGTGTATTTTTCATCACTTATCAAACATATGGATAATTATAGAAGTGCGCGCACGTTACGTGACAAGTGGGTGACATTTGGTGCATCTTCATACATTCCACGAGAATGACGAAATAGTCACCTTGACAAAAGTTACTAGTGCACGCCTGCTGTTTACTATGTTCGGATTTTCAAACACGGACCATAATCATAAAGCAATAAATTGAGCTTACTACTTTACTCAAATATTATTATTTTTATTTAAATGTTTAGCAAATCGACTTCATTCAGTAAACAAAAATGGAGTCCAGATTTTACTAGGTGGTAGACCCATATGTAGGGTCGTCTGGGTAGGTACCACCGCCTTCCTTATTGCCAGCCTGGGGACTAAGATGAATATACCTTCCATGTCCAGTAATTACACTGGCTACCTTTCCCTTCCATCCGAAACACAGCGAGCTGCTTCACGGCAGAAATAAGAAAGGCGGTGGTATCTACCCAGACGACCCTATGTATGGGTCTACCAGCGAGTTGACAATTTGTGCTTGATTATAGGTACACTAGGATTAAGTGACAAGCCGTGAGCGAAAGTGCTAAGCAAAGTCCTCTAAACTACTACCTTTTTTTACGAACCTTTACAAACGACGGCGATGGCAAAGGATCGCGTTATTATGAGTGATCAAACGCAATAGAGAAAAGCGTAGAGAGGACACATCAATATTTTTTTTACTAAGAAATTCGACTAGCCGCTTTAATTAGTGCCACCCGAATTGTGGTAAGGCTTCAGTCAACTAAAACTAATTTTTTTTAGTGTTGTGTTTCAACAAACATCAACTACGAGACTTGTATACCGATAGCTCGGTCCTGGATAGAGCTCATAAATATACCTTTTATTTCAAAATAATTAAAAGCACTAAAATATTAATTGTAGGCGCTCTCACCAAATGTATTAACAGACATTTTGAGCTAGGAACATTTCCTAACAGTCTAAAGATTGCTAGAGTAAGTCCAATTTACAAATCAGGCTCTAAATTTGAGACAAGTAATTATAGACCCATATCTGTTCTTCCTGTAATGTCTAAAATATTTGAAAAAATTCTTTATTCTCGACTAGAATCTTATCTAAACTTAAAAAAGTTCTTTTACCAAAAACAATACGGCTTTCGGCGAAATTCAAACACCCTTGCTGCAACCATTGACTTAATAACTAATATAAAGAATAAAATAGACAAAAAGGAAATAGTACTAGGTATTTTTATCGATCTGAAAAAAGCATTTGATACGATTAGTCATTCAATACTACTAAAAAAACTATTTCGGATAGGCATCGAGGGTAATGCGTACAGAATACTTAAATCATATCTACAAAATCGACAACAACTAGTTAAAATTGGAAATCATCAAAGTAAACCGGAGTTAGTATCGTGCGGTGTTCCACAGGGCTCAATTTTAGGCCCACTCCTCTTTTTAATTTACATTAATGACATACACAAGATAGGCTTAAGTGGTGATGTAACTTTGTATGCAGATGATACTTGTGTTTTTTATTTTGGTCGGTCGATTGATGTTATTATGTCTGAAGCACAATATGATTTAAATAAATTGAACGAATGGTTCAAATATAACTTATTAACAATAAATACAACAAAAACAAGCTACGTAATTTTTTCTGCCAAGAATAAAATAATTAGCGATTATACAGATCTAGAAATAAATAATGACTTAATTAAAAGAACCTCGAAAGAAAAATACTTAGGAATTATCTTAGATAGTCATCTGACTTGGAAGCCACAAATAGAAAAAATAAAATCTAAATTACTTTCATTAACTGGAGCCCTATATGGGAATGTAAGGTGTTACCCCAAACAAATACGTTACCTGATCTATAATTCACTTATAAAACCCCACATAGAGTACTTAATAGAAATTTGGGGCACTGCCGCCAAAAGTAATTTAAAAATATTACAAACAAAACAGAACAAATTGATAAAAATTTTATTTGGCTATAATTTTCGGACTTCTACAGAAAAAATATACAAAGAAACTAATCTAATGAACATTACACAAACTTATATATATACAACATGCATACTAATAAGAAAAATATTAAATAAAGACATTAATACAAACATAATTTTTAAAACTAAATCACAAGTACAAAAAAAACATTTGCGAAGCGCCAATAACTTAATATTACAAAAATTTAGGACAAACTATGGAAAAAAGAACATAGAATATGAAGGCGTACAATTATATAACAAACTACCAAATTTTATAAAAAATGCACAATCAATGGCAAGTTTTAAGAAGCAACTGAAACATTACATTATCAATAAAATGTAATGAAATAAAGAAATATTAAAACTTATAGATTATTTTAATAACGCAAAATTAAGAAGTAACTCTCAAAACCAATAATAAATAGTATAATTACTTAACAATTAACTCCCAAAAAAAGTAGGGGAAAAAAAATACACGAGAGAACGTATAAACTCCTCATTAAAGCTATATTTAAAACTTTTATTTAATAAACTAGTGATTCGATCGCGATTCCGTTCGCGTGGAGTTTTCTAAAATTAAATATAACGTATGTCATTCAGGAATAATGTGGCATTCTAATGATGAAAGAATTTTTGGAATCCATTTAGTAGTTTCTGAGTTTGTTCATTGCTAACATACAAATATTTCCTCTTTATAATATTAGTATAGAAGATAAATAAAATCTAAGTTATAATAGTATTAATAAAATATATACATATTAAAAAATAATAATAAACCCATACACAAAAAAACAGCTACGTAGGCTTTCTTGTAAAAAAAAAAAAAAAAAAAACGAATGGTATTCACAGTGCTCAGTCAATGCCGCATCTACACAGGTTTCTAATTTATACATCCATGGTTACGGCCGCAAGATATTTGTGATGACGGTCGATCAAGAAATTTACGCGCGTTTTAATTTCGGACTACCTTATATTGTTACCATTTGTTTATGTATTTCCTAAGTACGTTCACAAGTTCACTTTATTAAATATGTTTCATGTAAGTTAAGTAAAATTTCTCAATAAGTGATTATTATGTATCTAATGAGAAATAAAGT
Source organism: Elophila nymphaeata (assembly GCA_955850985.1). Taxonomy (NCBI): domain Eukaryota; kingdom Metazoa; phylum Arthropoda; class Insecta; order Lepidoptera; family Crambidae; genus Elophila; species Elophila nymphaeata. The sequence goes on from OY039087.1 coordinate 17,888,838, forward strand.
TCTTTAATCCTATTTCAGTCACGAACTGCGTCACTAAACTTAATGTGGACAGAGAACTCGAGGTAGCCTTGGACTTCTTAATTAAACTTTCCAAAAAAGCTAGACTTGTTACGTGTAATTAAAAGAAATCATTAAATTCATAAGTGCTTTATACTACCTCAGACGAATAATATTTAGTTTTTTTTTTTTATGTTACGAGATGGCAAACAAGCTTGCGGCCCATCTGATGTTAAGTGGTCACCGCCGCCTATAGACACTTGCAATATTAATTCCATGCCCAGTAATTACACTGGCTACCTTACCCTTCAATCCCAACTTTCCAAAATGCTACGGCCGCACACATCGCGATAACATTCGTGCGATAATCTTCGCCTTCGGCCTACCGCGAATGTGCATGGCCACATATTGCGCGCTGTAAAGTCTGTCGCGAAGTTACGCAAAAAACAAAATGGACGCCGCGGTCAGCCTATATTTTAGGTCAATTATTTTTTATTCTGTCAAGAATTATTGTTAAAGAAAAAGGCAAGGCTAAACAATATTGACTCACACTCCTAATTGCTAATAAGTACAAAAATCCTGTCGTTATTCCAATCCATGGTAGAAAACTAATTTAAACCAATACGTCCGATGCGCACGATGTCTGTGCGCCGACTGAAGACCACGAAGTGTGGCCACGCAAGCGAAGGACATCGCGATAAAAACGCTTTGATGTGCGCCAATTTACCGACAACGGTGCGATGTCCTTGCGACTTTGCACGAAGTGCCGAAGTATTCGCGAATACTTGGCTTAACACATCGCGATAACGCGAATATTCGCGACATCGCGATGTGTGCGGCCGCAGCAAAACGGTGTTTCGTGCAATAAAAATAAATCATTAAATTCATAAGTGCTTCATACTACCTCAGACGAATAATATTTAGTTCAAAAATGTGATTGGCACACTTGTTTTTCCCAAAATTAATATTCCACCAAACCTTCTCTTTACATTTAGATAAAATCGAAATGGAGATCATCATCAACAGCTCATATATTGTCCCCACCGAGGTGCTCGAGCCTTCCCACATTAGGGGCGATTAGGCCTTAGTCAACCACGCTGGCCAAGTGCGGCTTGGTCGACTTCACCACACAACCTAAGAATTGCTTCATAGGTGTGTGCAGGATTCCTCACGATGTTTTCCTTCATCGTAAAAGCGACGATTAAACGTACATTATGAATTCAAAATTTGAAAACACATTGGTACGTGGCGGGGATCGTACCAGTGCCTATATTTGAAATAAACATATCAGTATTTTCTTATAGCACAATCTTCTGGAATTTTCAAGGCCTCATCGAATATTAATTAATTCAATAGAAAAAATACAATTGAAATGGAAAAAGTTTCGACTTTGGTTTTCTGGTCACTATGTATAAGATGTTACAGATTTCAGTCTGTTTCTGAATTATTAAAGAAAGAATCGGGAGTGGTCTCCCATTTACTTCCTCGTATACCGGAAACGACTCAAAAGTTGATAGAAACCTTATGTTTTGATGTCGTACATGCATGTTAAATTTTGGTCACCCATCCGAGTACCGACCGCACACTTGGTTACATAACTTTCGTGGTCGACGTCTCAAAGGTTGGTAGAAACTTTATATTTTGATGTCATACATGCATGTTAAATTCGGTTGCAATATGTTAAAGCATACTCGAGTTATCGTGCAAACGCACAGACACACATACATATAGACACACTGACATAATTCCAAAAAAAATATTTTTGGACTCAGAGAGGTCCAAAATGTGTAAATTCGTCAAAATCTCAAGGTCAAATTTTTTGACGAATACAAAACTCCCTCTATACTACGTACTTACTTATACGAGAAAGTAAAAAGCAAATCAAATCAGTAGGTACCTACATTAAATAATTTAAGTATAGATTTTTGGAAATATTAATTCCTCTGGCAATCTCCAAATTTCTAAATGGCACATGGGAAGGATGGGAAGACCATTACACGTGCATGCCAAGCCTTATATAAAAATCTTAGCATATTCATCAGTTTGGATTCTCGCCTTCTTGGATACTCGTATCGCCTCTTTTTACTATGAAAACGAGGCGTTTTACTACGTTCCGTAGCCGACGTTCTGTAGCGTAGTAAAAAAAGAGTTCCCTTTCCGACCTGATAAATGTGCGAACCTAAAGCAAATTTCCCTAGAGAATTTATAGAAAACGAGTCCTTTCCACGAGATGGTCTACCTGTCGCTTTGAATTTCTAGACGCTCCAGCCGGAAGGGACCACCGCAATACCTAGATTTAATTAAGCCTCTTCTCTCCTGTTGTTGTAAAAGAATTATATCTACCCAACAGAATAGGGCCGTTTTAATATTACATTATATTACATTCTTAATTATGTTGTTATATTCCGGATAAAACCAGATACATATACATACATAGAGGCTCTCTCAGTTTCAGACAATTTTGTAACAAAATGAATATTTAACTACCACCCTTTTCTCCGTACGTTTTTAATCAGCTATTGTGTTTTAAAATGTCGACAGGGCTTTCATTCAAATCACGAGCCATGACGTTATTACTTTAACAAAGTTATGTTGTGTTTTTAATTGTACGTATTTGTTGAGTATTTCAGACGACTTATATTAATTTTGTTACTAATTATTGTTGGGTATGTTTAGTTTTCTCCCGTATTACGAAAGGTCGCGGATTCAAGTGCTGACACTTATCCAAGGCAAGATTTTTTTTTAATTTATTTTCACTTAATAATACAAACAGTTGTAAAACTTAACTTCTGCCAAATTGTGAAACAGTTTGATGGCAGTAGCTCTCGTGGACATTAACATTAACAAAATACCATTTGACATATTAAGTTCTTCTTATACTTAGCTTAACTATATATTATAATTATTTAATTAACTAATAAAATATACAAGACAATATACACAGAACACTCGCACATACCACACACACCCTTACCTTCTCCTATACATTGACATAGGTACTCGCTTAGGATACAGTTATTACCTATTTACATAAATTAATATTTACGCAAAATATATATTATAGGTATACAAACATACATTTACGTCAGTCTCAACCGTGATCATAACCAAAAAATAAAAATATCCAATCACTACTTTTAATTTTCTATTTCATATTCTCTTACTTGATAGATACTGTGAATAAATATATTATATATCTACTCATTACATAGAACATACCTAATAAATATTTTTTTTTTTTCTTTTTTTCTTGCAATCTGTTCCATTAGAACATTCAGCACGAGTTTAGGAATTTGATTTTCGACTTGAAGAGCAGCCAGTCCAATGACGTGCGCCCTTTATGCATATTCCTTACAAGTCTCTAGGGGACTTTCTTTTCAGTCTTTGAAATGTACTGTTACTCTTCATTAAGTGTGTAGCTAACTTGTTGGGATGTTTATATAGCCTCCTCCTGTATGAAACCATTGAGTGCCTGATCTCTTCCTGCACAGTTCGGACTCCAAGATCGTGGTGTAACTGTTGGTTTGTTACGAACCAGGGAGCGTTGGTGATTAGTCTCAGAGTTTTGGACTGAAATCTTTGTAGTATTTCTAAATTGGAGTTAGCAGCTGTTCCCCAAAGTTGAACTCCGTAAGTCCAAATTGGTTTCAGAATACACTTGTATACAAGCAGTTTATTCTCCAGTGATAGCTGTGATTTTTTGCCGAGCAACCAGAACATCTTCCTTAGTTGGATCCCTAGTGCTTTTCGTTTTGTGAATATATGTTTTTTCCATGTTAAACGGCGATCCAAATAAAGTCCAAGGTATCTGGCTTCATTTGATTGTGGTATTTGTGTTCTATTTAGCTCGACAGGAGGGCATGTTTCGCGTCGCATCGTAAAGGTGACCTGTATTGACTTTGTTACGTTAGCTTTTATGCGCCAGGTAGTTAGCCATTCAGCGATGTTGTCTAAGCAGCATTGGAGCATGTTGCTTGCTTGTACTGGTTCGTCGTGGACTGCTAGGGCTGCTGTATCGTCAGCAAAAGTGCCGATCACGACGCAGTCTGTCATAGGAAGGTCTGAAGTAAAGATCAGATAGAGGACCGGACCCAGTACGCTTCCCTGTGGGACCCCTGCATGAACTCTGTGTAAGTTGGTTGTATCTTCTCCTTGCTTTACATAGAAAAACCTGTCTGCAAGATATGATTTTAAGAATATGTAATAGTTTGTCGGTAGTTGGTTTTTTATTTTGTACAACAGGCCATCGTGCCAAACTCTGTCGAATGCCTGGGAGATATCTAGAAATGCCGCACAACAATATTTCTTGTTTTCGAAGGCTTTATGGATCTCTTCGACCAGTCTATGCACCTGCTCAATCGTGCCATGACTCTTTCTAAATCCGAATTGGTGATCAGGTATTAATAAATATAATATTTATAAATAGTTTGTAAACGCAAAAATAAAATTATTCCATAATAAATATAAAATTAAAATAGTGTGTATTCCTACAATGTTCAAACTTGTTTTAAACAAGCTTCTACCCGTGACACCGTCTGCACAGTATCATTATAAATTATAACCTATATGTTATTATGATGTATGAGCTATACTATTGTAGTTATTTTATTCTATGTCTTTCGTTATCTTTTTAATTTGGTTTAAATTTCAATCATTTCGTATTTATAATATAATATTCCTATATTATTTTGGTATAATAATAATACTCCTATTAATCCTTCTTCTAATCCCACCACCTCTCATACTTCCTTGATGCCGTCCTGGTGGAGTGGTCAGTATAGCTGCCTACACATCAAGCGTTCCGGGTTCGAATCCTGGTAGCGGCAAATGTGTGTGACGAATCACACATTTGTTTGCAAGTTTCGGACGTTTATATATTTAAGTTTATTTATAAAAATATCTAAAATTGTTACGTTTATTATAAATGTCCGTTATATATTATCCATAACATTAGTTCTTAATGATACTTACTTTGGGCTAGATAATTGGTGTGAGCGTGAAAATAAAATTATATATTACATTATATTTTAAGGATTACGCGTGCTGGCGTACGTTGAAACTGAAAAACTGTGGTTTCTATTCTTACGCGAACTTAGAAATTTGGCAACTCATTACTACACTATCGCACAATCAAGAATTGAACTTCATTGCAGCACACGTGTTCCCTCCTTGTAAGAATCCTGGATCATTCAAAAGAGGCGTGAAGAAGCACCTTGAGGTCACCAAAGCGAGGGTGGTTTGTGTGTCGCTTACATTATTTATCGCACAAGCTATTTTTTTTTTACACTACGAAACAGCAAACAAGCTTGCGGCCCTTCTGGTGTTAAGTGGTTACCGTCGCCTATTGACACTTGCAATATTAAGGGTGAATCACTTAACACTGCAAGTGCGTTGTCAACATCAGGTGGGCAGCAAGCTTGTTTGCCATCTCATCATATTAAAAGAAACATTACATCCATATTTACAGTCCCAAAAGGGGTCGAAAAAAAGCTTCATGTTAAATTCGGTAACACACAAAGTCACAGCTGGCAGTATGGACCATACCCAAAATAGTGACAGGTTGCCTGTCGCATATAGCCTTCCTCGATAAATTAAATATCCAGCACAAAATCATTTTGTTTTTCAATTTAAATTAGTAGTTCCTGAGATTAGCGCGTTCAACCAAACAAACTCTTTAGCTTTATAATTATTAGTAGTATTGTGAAGGGACTAATTGGAATTTTACAAGATATTTTGGAGATATAAGAAGTTTAGTTTATAAATGTTAAAACATGACTAAACTAATACAGCGTGCGTACAAAATGTTGGTTGAATCGCCGAATAAACAAGCAAGAGCACTACATAAATAATAGTTTTAGTGTACAAATATTCGTTAGTCGTTGAATGTTGAATTATTAATTAAGTTACTATAATGTATGTTACTTTCGATCGATAGTCCACACATGTTCCTACTTTTAATTACCACACACACAATTCCAAAATGAGTTAATTATAACTTTTATACATAAAGTCACATCTGGCAATATGGGCCATGTTGTGCCTCAAAATAGTGAGAGGTTTCCTTAAATAAAAGGGTCATCAATTAAAAAAAATTGATTGTCTGTAAAGTCGGTTTACTGACGATAGTTGAACGTGACAACGTCTTAAGAAAATACTGATGGAATGGTAGCATTTTTCAAAAGAAAAATTTAATTTCATTTGTTTAATAGATTTCGCATTATAGTATGTATAAACTTGTAATAAAATCTCTTTGGCTATACTATTTGTATCTGGCTGGTTTTGGTATCATTGAAAGTTTAAATTTTAAAGAACATAATTCCAAATTCAAATTAGAGAATTAGATTCAGAGCGAGGTAACGCCGCATGACGTCATGTTTTTTCGTGCGTGCAGCCGGCTCTATCGAATTATAAGACGTTGTCACGTCAAAAACACTTCACCTTCAGCAAACCAAACAACAAAGCCAATAGCCAGGACACACGTTACACTATAATTTTTTATAGTGTAACGGGTAACTTTATAGGTTTTTTTTATATAATAAAAAAAAAGGTTAGGGAAAAATTTTCTTCGCATTTTTTAAGAAAATTCAAAACATTTTTTAATATAGTTTATTTACATTTAACTAAAGTATGTAGGTACCATTTTGTTCGATAACTTTTTGCCATCTTGTAGGTAGGGACATGATCCCATTGCTATAGAAATTTTGGGACTTCTGGTCAAAATACCGCGACAAGTGGTTTTGGCTGTCCTCTCGTGATGTTAACCTGACACTGCCTAAAGAATTCTGAAGAGACCGAAACAGGTGGAAATCTGAAGGTGCAAGTTCAGGACTATACGGCGGATGCATTAACACCTCCCAGCCAAACTCTCTTAATTTTTGCTGAGTGGCTAAAGATGTGTGAGGTCTAGCGTTATCATGATGAAAAACCACACCCCTTCTGTTGATTAATTCCGGCCGCTTTCTCTCAACTTCTTGCTATAATCTCATCAGTTGTTCGCAGTAGAGTTCAGAATCGATGGTCCTGCCTGGTGGTAACAGCTCATAATGAATAATGCCCTTCCAATCCCACCACACACACAGCATCACCTTGTTGCGAGTTAACCCGGGTTTCGCAACAGTCTGTGAAGCCTGACCGGCCTTTGACCACGACCTTTTTCGCACGTTCTTGTCGTACGTGATCCACTTTTCATCACCAGTTATCAGCTTCTTCAAAAATGGTTCGGTTTCATTACGTCGTAATAAAGAATCACAAATGAGTACACGGTTCATTAGGTTTCTTTCAGTGAGCTCGTGAGGTACCCAAATGTCGAGCTTTTTTGTGTACCCAGTTTTTTTCAAATGCGCCAAAACTGTTTTGTGGTCAATTCCCAGTTCTTCAGCTACGTCGTAACTACTGACATGCCGATCTTGCTCCACTTTTTCAAAAATGGCATCCATTTTATCTGTAATAGGGCGACCAGAGCGACGTGCATCTTTGACATCAAAATTTCCGGATTGAAAACACTTAAACCAAATTTGTGCTACTCTCACAGACACTGCACTAGGTCCATAAACATCGCAAATTTTTTTCGCGGCTTGCGTTGCATTTTTACCTTTTTTGTAGTAAAATTTTAAAATGTATCGAATTTCTTCATTAGATTCACTCATCTTGGCGGTACGAAAAACAAATGAAAATCACACATTTTCCTAATTTGAATTTGGAATTATGTTCTTTAAAATTTAAACTTTCAATGATACCAAAACCAGCCAGATACAAATAGTATAGCCAAAGAGATTTTATTACAAGTTTATACTTCGTAGGATTTCGTCCTGTCATTAGATAACATTTGTATGGAAAAAAGAAAAGGGCTGTTTTTGCCGCGATGGACTCCTAAACTACTTAACCGAATTTAATCAAATTTATACACCGTGTGCGTATGCGTGGGAGATAGGATAGTTTTTATCTTGATAAGGAGTCATATTTTTTTACTGCAGATACAATGTTTATCTTGCTAAGTAGTCATATTTTTTACTGCAGATACAATGTCATAGGTCAGTAGTATGAAATTACCACAGCAACGCGTGGCTGGGACAGCTATATTATATACATTTATCTTTTAAATGAAGAAGCACCTTGCAGGTCGGCAAGGCGAGGTTAGCTAGCGCGACGGTTCATCTCTCGCACTAGCTGTCTTCACATTTGGACTCCACTTCTGATTACCACCAGGTGGAAAACAGTCATTTGTTCGACCTTTTTATTAAAAAAAATCTCGGTAATCCGTTCGAAATATAATTACTCGTCGTCGTGTCAGCCGAGAACGCCCACTGTTGGACCTATGTCCAATTGTGGTGGCCTATTCCTCCCACAAGGATCCCAGCAGCTTCCCGCGACCTTAACCAAATCGTCAGACCACCTTGTGGCCTGCCAAGCTTTTTCTCACGGTACTTTAAATAAACAAAATTCTTAAATTAAGGCCGAAAGTTAATTTTTGATTAGTTGAAGAATAAAGCCAAAGAGCATGTTTGAGGCAATCATAGCTTCAAATATGCACAGCTTCCGGACACCGCTTGCGGGTCGACGGTTTGATAAATTAATTAAAAAGCGCGGTTGCCGGTATAAGCGGTTATAAGTAAATCATAAAGTGAGCAGTAAGATGCTTTACACACGGTTAAGAGGATATTACGGCGAACGCGCGTTCATAGAAACGGAGAAAAATAATTCATATTGCTATTTCTTATCCGATCTTGTATCTTATGTATTGACCTGTCTGTGTATCTTTGGGTATGAAGATCTGTAGGTAATATCCGTCACGTAATAGCGCACTGAAGGTCAGGCCGGGGAGGATGTCTAGTGGGTATGGAGGGAACGCACGTACCTCGAGTCCAACATATCCCCGCAGGTTGGCACCACCCCGCAGGGACGATGCTTAAATGCATTTGACCTCCCCGTCAACAAAAAAAAGGTCTGTAGGTCTGTGTATATGTCTGTGGCATCGTAGCTCGTAAGCGAACGGACCGATTTAGATGCGGTTTTTTTGTTCGAAAGCTGATGTGATGGTTCGTATCTTAGAAGTGCAAATTTCTAAGATTGATGAAACAATGCTTGCCATAAGCACCAAGCACTGACAAATTTCGACAGCGAAAGCAGTGCCCCGGTAGCGTAGTGGTTAGCCGGCCGGATTGCGGATAATGCTGGGTTCGATTCCCGCCTGGGGCAGGTCGATATTTTTCAGTGTTTTTTTTTGTTTTAAAAATATTTATTCATGTTTATTTATAAAAATATCTAAAAAATATTATGTATATAAAAAATTGTCTGTTATCTAGTATCCATTACACAAGCTCTTAATGATACGTTCGGTAGGCGCTGGTCAACCCTAGACGCCTAGAGAAAAGCGGCATTTTCCTGAACTTCAAAGGTAGAACTACTGTACATTTTTACGCTGTGTATATACTATGACAAAATAAAAATGCTCATTCCAAACAGAGAGCACGTAATTTTCAGCCTGTTGCTTTGAATAATCCAGCATTATCGCATTAGACATGCACGGGAATGTCACCTCATTTATGTTGACTTAAAGAACATATTGGCTCAGCAGAAAGAGTCGTATTAGATTCCGACCCTGGACACAGAAACCCCAAGATTATCTTTCCTAATAAAACTGTTATACCCTAGCACACGCGATAATCGACTCTAAATAAATATTTTTGGAATCCGGATAAAAAATGTTGTATTTTTCTATTAAAATACAATTTTCTATTAAAGTTAACAATAATAAGTTATAATAATAATAAGGGTATGCAATATTTCGCGGTAACGTGCATCGCAGCACTGTAACATCACGATAAGTAACGTGCATCGAAGTAAAGACCTTTCTCGGTCACGTGCATCGCAGTATTGTAATATCGCGGTAACATTCATCGCAGTATTGTAATATCGCGGTAACGTGCATCGCAGTATTGTAATATCGCGGTAACGTGCATCACAGTATTATAATATCGCGGTAATGTGCATCGCAGTATTATAACATTGCGGTAACGTGCATCGCAGTATTATAACATCGCACTAACGTGCATCGAAGTAAAGACCTTTCACAGTAACATTCATCGCAGTGAAGATATTTCGCGTTAACGTGCATCGAAGTAAAGATCTTTCGCGGTAGCGTGCATCACAGTATTATAACATCACGGTAACGTGCATCGCAGTATTATAACATCGCGGTAACGTGCATCACAGTATTATAACATCGCGGTAACGTGCATCGCAGTATTATAACATCGCGGTAACGTGCATCGAAGTGAAGATATTTCGCGGTAACGTGCATCATAGTATTATAACATCGCGGTAACGTGCATCGCAGTATTATAACATCGCGGTAACGTGCATCGCAGTATTATAACATCGCGGTAACGTGCATCGCAGTATTATAACATCGCGGTAACGTGCATCGAAGTGAAGATATTTCGCGGTAACGTGCATCGAAGTAAAGATCTTTCGCGGTAGCGTGCATCACAGTATTATAACATCGCGGTAACGTGCATCGCAGTATTATAACATCGCGGTAACGTGCATCACAGTATTATAACATCGCGGTAACGTGCATCGCAGTATTATAACACCGCGGTAACGTACATCGAAGTGAAGATATTTCGCGGTAACGTGCATCGAAGTAAAGATCTTTCGCGGTAGCGTGCATCACAGTATTATAACATCGCGGTAACGTGCATCGCAGTATTATAACATCGCGGTAACGTGCATCGAAGTGAAGATATTTCGCGGTAACGTGCATCGAAGTAAAGATCTTTTGCGGTAGCGTGCATCACAGTATTATAACATCGCGGTAACGTGCATCGCAGTATTATAACATCACGCTAACGTGCATCGAATTAAAGACCTTTCGCGGTAACGTGCATCGCAGTATTGTAACATCGCAATAGCATTCATCGACATTTTGTGCATTGAGGTTCCGCGATACACCTGCCAGAGATCCATGGGGTAGGGAAGGGAACTAGGTTTGGCAGAATATCACGTCAGTGTTAAGGGCGTCCACGGGTTACGGTGATTGATTACCACTAGTCAGGCCATATGCTTGTCTGCGAGCCAAATAGCATAAAAATAGCGGCCCACACTGGTTCATACGAGCGTACTAATAAAAAAATTAGACTGATTCCCTTTACGGTAATTTCAAAATCAATTAACTGGTAGCAGCTATGCTTCCGCACGATGGTAAATTTTCCCGGAACCTGTAAATTGAATATAAATTCTTCATTTATGAGCCTCAATAGAATTTTGATGTTTGCATATGTGATGCGATGGATGTGTGTTTTCTGTATTATGCGTATTATGTGTGTTGTACTGTTGTAAGAGAATACGCCATGAATCACAAAGTTTTTTTTGTAATTATAATTATAAATGTATTATAAATATATTTTTGTTTTTATTTTATAATTATGATGGATTAGATGATTATTATATTTGAAGTTGTGACTCCTGAGTCATGACTTTTCCGAATCAATACTCTTAAAAATGGAAAAAGAGGAACAAACTTGGAGAGTTTCTTGCCGGTTCTTGGGAACATCGCCTCCTGGTTGATTCTTGAACCAGGGCGGGATTAGACTTTCAAAAGCGTACAAATTGTACCTAAAAACAGAGTTTGAGATGAGTTTATAATAGAAAAAATACCCTGCTGTATTGAAACCCGTTCCACAAATATATTGTAATTTGCCATCACTTACCTACGCTTAAGTTGTTCTTGTCGAGGTTTACTCAAAGAATAGGTAACGAATAAATAAATAAAGAAAAGGGATGATGACTGTTGATGAAAATTCTGTTTAAGAGCGGTAAGAAAAAATGTGTCAGATCGAAGGTATTTGAATTTTTCTACTCTGCCGGCAGAACGAGTCTAATATATTTAGTAATCTTTCTGAAGATCCTATTACAGCGTAAGCCTCTTCGAAAAAACCTTAAAACATAAGTAAGTAGTTGTACGATTTTCTGCAACGATTTCTTTTTTACCTTTTATTTAAAATATTTATAATTTTAGTGTAAATGTAATTACATAATTATATTATAATATTACAATGTTTCGCAAAATTAATTATCTAATCAAATACAGTTCATGTTACGAGTTGTACACATGTGTGTTTAAATGTAATTGCGGCGTTAATTAGGTAGTTACCACGTAATTTACGTGGAATTTACATGAAAGATATTGAGGTTAACATTATAGAAATAATTGGGTGTGTTACAACAGGCGATTATTTGACTTTTAGTGTATAAGTTCATGTCACAGTATACCAAGAACAGTAGTTTATCTGCGGGCTGTCGGCGAGTTATTAGCCTACTCTTGCGTTGACGTAAAGCTATCTTAGATGTGCCGGACCGGAACGAGCGGCGAGCGAATGTGCAATGACATAAAAACGCGCGATCACGCCGAGACGGCGAGACCACCTTATGCCCCCATATTGTAAGTCAATGTGTGCGTCACAGTGCGAGCGTACACAGCGCCCACATTCCAATGGATAGCGGTTTGTATGAAGCCGTATTACTGTTCTTGGTATAGGTACTGTGCTCATGTGGTCTAGTAATTCCCCCAATGATTTCAAATCCAGGGTTCAGCCCGCAAGGTTCACTTTGTGCCTGGTTTGCCTACGTCTGGCTAGCTACAATCATCTTATCAGAATATGTCACTAATGGGTGCTTTTATAATTTGTTACACGACGATATTATCGTGGACGGCCACGGCAATGATAACACAGGGAAGTAATTTTGTGCGCCTACCAAGTCAGAACATGTCGAGTTTAGCACTCGACATGTTCGATTTAGTAGGCGCACAAAATTACAGTTAAATGATGTTTCTAATTGTAATTACAAAACAATAATAAGCAATTGAATTACATTACACTTTTACAATTGTCAAATTGAATTATTTATGTGTGTAGTGAATGTCGAAATAATAATAAACAAAAATTAATAAAATATATTTACTGCGAAGGTTATTCTTTTCAGAATTCGTCAACAATGTAGCATTTCGCTATATTTACCTATTTGTTTTCCTTATATAAATAAATTTATGTTCAAGTTACGAAATTCTCTTATGAATTTGTTGAAAATTTGAGTGCCCACACCATAAATATGTTTTTTACTATTAAAGTTTTTATTCTATCTGTGCATAATCTCCTCTAAAATATAAGCTTTTTGCTCCTCCCCCTAGAAAAAGATCTCGCCGACAGAAACAAAAGATAATAATTTTGATTGATTTCTCGCAACCTTTCAAAATTTTTATGTAACCTATTCAAAATCCAAATCGAGAATTTAATGCCTTAGTTTCCATCATCAGTCACGATTGTAGATTTCTCGATACAGAAGATCCAACTTTTGATCTAGAATTCAGTTCCCGAGCGGAATATAAATTGTATTCGAGTCCAGGAATAGATAAAGTCACAAAATGTTTTCTCGGCAAACGGTATTAAAATAACGGAATTGATTCAGACGAAACATATAAATGAATGTTAGTGACTGCTGGAATTCATAGTAATGTTACGAGTATTTATGATAAAATAAACTACTTTTTAGTTTCCTTGTATTCGAAATAACAAGTAGAGAGCTTAACAAGGAAAGGAATCAATTCCATTTCACCCTCGTCTAGGAATCTACTGTGTCATGTTAGGTAATGTTGGTAGATATTTCTAAACAAAATTGTTATAAAATATTTGTTATCATTTGTTTATAAGCATTTATAGAGACGACAGCAGAGTATGCGGAGAGTGCGGCGAATTTTCTTTTATTTTTTTTAACAAAAAATAATTGCCAATCCAATGAGCAAATCTTCTTCCAATTTCGTAAAGACGCCTCTAAACTGCAAGCCAATGTCATGTTTTCAAATGTTATAAATGTTTGTAAACATTTTCCATCAGTGTACGAGCACTCGAAACATCTAACGATCCGCAACATAATATAACAATTCCTAACAGTTGTTTATAAAATCAAACCTCCCAAATCTGATCCAATATTTGACACAAATAAAAAACAAAAAGAAAACCCACAGAGATATCCTTACTTTTATAATAATCGAGCAAACTTCCCGATGAAGATGGGGTTTCAATTCATGCAAATCGAATAACCTTAACTTGTACATAGGACCCGGACAAGTGGTTCATTTTATATTCATGTAGTCGGACGCGACGGTAAACCAATTTAGTAGTACCAACTGGCACCAACCGATTACATCTATTTCTTTCCTTTTGGTTACGATTGAACTTTCTAAGGAAAGGACAAACTATCAATTATTTTTAGAGTGTGCTAGACAAAATTTGCTGTGATGGTTGAAAAATAATTTCGAAATCGAACACATCTTCTAATCTGGGATTGATGGCTCGTTTTAGCGAAGGAAGACCTATCTACATTTATGATGATGGAATATTGGAAGCTAAAATGAACATTAATTAAATGTTCATTTTTGCCTCCAATATTCCTGTTGTTGTATAAATAATATTATCAGCATTCTCTTGCCTTATGGTTAACTTTACAAACCACCATTTCCTTCGTTTTTCGACCGAAATTTTTATCAACTCGATTTTTCTCCGTGCTTCGGAAGGCCCTTGAAGCTGGTGGCCCTAACTGCTGTCAGAATGAAGCAGCGATGTAGCCTGAATTAGCAACTGCGGAACATTTGAAATAAGGCACCAAGGATCCAATTTCTCTGGATCCTAACTCACCGACAGAATTACACCACCACAAAATTGTGAAAAACACGAATTATTGCGATTAAATTACCTTTTAAATGCCTGGTGTTTTCAGTCGAGTTACACCAACCGTGGTCACAGGCGCACCAGCTGAAACGCCAGGCATTTAAAAGGTAATTTAATCGCGTTAATTCCGGTTTTTACTCGTGTTAATAATGCAACGGGAAAGTTTAAAAGTGAATAAAATTTTGACAGTTGATATTTTATAGGAATCTTCAGTGAGAAAAAAGTTTTCCCTTGGGCAAGAACCTTAAAATACAAGGTACTGATCTGACGGCGATTAAGTACGCGTAAAAATTGATAGGATCCAACTTGGGTCCCTAGTGAAACTTCTATTAGTACCTACGAGTATAAAAATACCTAAATAAAGCATCTAATAGGGTAAGACTATAAACAGACTAAATATATTATTGATAAGCAAAAGCGTATCCAATGGAACCTAAATGTACCTTCCTGTCATCTACCTAATTGATTGATTATCTTAACCTTTACGTCAAATATTCATCGGGTAAGGAAAACCTTCTCATTAATAAAGCAAGCCTTAACGTCATTAACAATTGCCTTTGTTACCAAAGCTTTATCAGATTTGAGAGGGCTACTTACTGCGATTTTCTCCTCGTCTGATTAAAGCTCATAGACGAAGAACAGAAGTTTACGTACGTGCGCTTACAAGTTCAACTAATAATACGCAATTATTCCGATCCTGCCACGATTCCACTCCACCCACAGTATACCAGGTGCAAGCCAATCTCAACTTCCAACATCAACACAAATAGTACAGATTTTTATGCGTTCTTCGTGTGAAATATATTTAGGAGCAGAAAAATAAAAATAGTAAAATTATTGAGTAGACACTAATTATTATTCATTTTGAGTTATAGCCACTGAATTAGCACTGAACGTAAGATCATTGGTTTTGTATATAATTATTAAAATTTCCGTAGAAGTAAACATTCTGAGACTACCTTGTAAGATAAGGAAGATGTTTCCAAAGAGTGTATGGACTGATTTTTTTATGCAACTAGAATTAACTAGATGATAAACAAGCTGACGGCCCACCTGGTGGAAAGTGAAATTCCTTTGCCTTCCATGCCCAGTAATTACACTAGCTACCTTTCCCTTCAATCCGAAACACAGCAAACGAAAGGCGGTGTACCTACCCAGACGACCATTAATACAGACCTACCACCTAGTACTGTTCACAAAAGCAAGGTAAAAGATTAAAGTTTGTGAATTCTCGTGACTATAGAAAACGCATGAGAGGGAAGTAAATTTTCATAAATCTTCTTAACATATCTTATTGAAAATTATATTCTCTTCATAAAATAAACGGGACTTGTCCTAAAATTTTAATTTTTATCAATACGATTATCCATTTGCCGCCTAATATTAAAATGATCGATAATAATTACATTACTAGACATTATACGCTAGCAAGGGCACACGAACAAGCTAAATTCAACTTAACAATTCGTGTAACTAATTAGTATGTTAACACAATTAGAAGGAAACTAACGTTCTAATTAAAGCTTGACATAATAATGAACTTGCCTCGAAACTTGTGTCGTCCTTAAACAGTGACCCGAGAAATTCTGTTCAAAGTTTAGTTCTTAATGTTAAACTTCGAGCAGACGCATTAAATAACTTCGGAGTAGACTTTGCGGCCGACGATTAGGGACGGTCATTGTGGAACTTTTTAAATCTGCCGCAGTTATAATACTACCCAAGAAAATGCTGACATAAATCCTACGTTGTTGCTAATATATTTCAGAGTAAATGAAAAATGTTTGCTTTTGTTGAATTTCAGACCAAACTTGTTGAACAAAATGTAGCAGAGAAGACAATAAATTTCAATTGCGATGATAATGTTCCAGCTTTTCAAGCGTTGTGCAAGCAGACACGGTAATGTCGTTGCACAGGTCGGGGAAATGTAATTTGAGCGTTCCGTTCGTCGATCATAAACGCACTAACGAACTGGAACACCGCAAGCCAGGATTGGCGCGACAGCCAACAACGTGGAAAATAATCAACACGGAGTAACAACACATATCCCGTGTGCACTAGGTAACAAGTAAAGCAAGCTAAAAGTGAGTCAAGTTTTAGAACAGAGTAACGTACTACACCAATTGTTTTTGGATTCTGCTATTGAACCCAATTAAAGTGTGAACTAAAAAAGATTTACACGAATCTAACGATACATTTTTTAATAAACACCTTCATTAACTCATCGTTTTATCTGAAGTTAAGATAAAGACGTATAGTCTAGGGAAGAAAAATGCATCGCGACCTTGGAAATTGAAGCGCGGTGGAGCGTCAAACATTGCTCGCCGCATTACCCGCCGCGTCGCCCACCGCATCACTCACCGCGTCGCCCACCGCATCACTCACCGCGTCGCCCACCGCATCACTCACCGCGTCGCCCACCGCATCACTAACCGCGTCGCCCACCGCATCACTCACCGCGTCGCCCACCGCATCACTCACCACGTCGCCTACCGCATCACTCACCGCGTCACCCACCGCATCACTCACCGCGTCGCTCACCGCATCACTCACCGCGTCGCCCACCGCATCACTCACCGCGTCGCCCACCGCATCACTCACCGCGTCGCCCACCGCATCACTCACCGCGTCGCCCACGGCGGATTATCGCGGCGGCCTTGCACGCCTTGTTCGAATATTAACAACAGACATGTGTGTATTAAGAAAACCCGCCGCGTCGTCGCCTGCTGCGTCATCCACCGCGTTCTCCGCGGCGTGACCCGCCGCTTCAGCCGCCACATGCGACGCTACAATTTAAACAAGCGTGTACAAAAACGCTTCTCCCTTCGCTCGTATAAAGCATCGTATGTTTGAGTTTCTGGCAGCCTCCACGTCTCCATCAACGAGCCCTTAGCGTGAAGACATTGGAACATATATACAAGTGTAAGTTCCTGCAATCTGCAAAGGCACAGTCATTCTTTACTATATCCCCTTAAGTGGCAGGCAGACAACATAATATGTCTGACAGTTATATCGCGCGTGTGGCACGCAGACATATTATGTCTGCCTGAAAGTTGCATTTTTCATACTACCCTCGGAGGGTCCTGCCACTCAACGCCATTTTAGTGTTTTATTTTTGTGCCACTTGTCTGAATATAAAGACTCATTAGGTATATCCAAAATATTTAACAGTTTTAAGTTTAACCTGTTCAATTCAAGTGGACAGTTGCTTCATTCTCAGTTAACGAAGTATTGTATCCAAAGCCTGTTCACACTACTTACCGGTGTCCGATCAAAGCTAGACTAACGATCGCTCGCAGGAAATGGATTATTGCGGCGGCTAACTTTGAATTGAACGCCGGAAACGATTGAATGTCGTCATTGCTTACACGGATCCAGTTTGATTTATCCGTAAGAAGATAGCGTCCGATATTACTGCTGATATTGTAAGCAAACTTTCCATTCATGCCAGAGATTAAAATATTTCCTTTTCAGAATTTTATCAAAGAATTAAGTAGTAACATTTCACTTTCATACATACATCTACATTGCTTAATATACCATTGCGTTTAGACCTTACTACCAAAATAGAGGGCTTAGATAAAAGGAGTTAAGCAAGCTGGCTCTTAGATGTAACTAATTCAGATCAGATAAAATTTTTCCAATCAAAAATTCTGACTGCGCATCAAAAATTTTACCCCAAAATATTGTTATTCAAGCCACAATTATTTAAGTTCATGACGCATTGCTATTGATTTAAGAGTGGAGCGTTTTTATTAAAATATTACATAATAGGTTAATACACAGTAAACCAATCACGTAATTTTTTTTGAAAACAAAGCTTCAATTTTTTTAACTCATACAGTTTGTGAAACACCATTTCATTTGACATAATAATCTAATCATTCATTAATAATAATCCGACAGGACATTAGACACATTAATACAGATATAAACAACTTATTTGAAGACAAAATATAATTTAATGTTGATGCATATTTTCGATTAGATGTAGTGCAATCATGCAGTTATTTGATGTAAGAGTTATTTAATTACATACATACATACAATCACGCTCACATACATACATCTAATCACGCTCACAGTCCCAAAAGGGGTCGAGCAGAGCTTCAGTTAACGTTCGGTTACATACAAAGCCACATCTGGCAGTATGGGCCATACAGCACCCCCAAATAGTGCCAGCCTCTCTATCTAATTGATGAATACAAATTGCTGGGTGATGTTACTTTTTAAAAACGAGTCTTCTATAAACACCTCGGACGTATTGAAATTAAAAAAAAATAAGTAAATGTGGTAGGCTGCTAGAACAACAATAACCGTAAAAAGGTGCCGAGAAACATGAATAAAATAATTGTACATTACACTCGTCTACCATTGTAATAAGTGAACTTGCTAGCCAAAGTTTGAATTGCCTAATTCAGTCGACCGTTGCAATAAACTAAGTTATTTTCCCATTAGTGGCAAACGTAAATAGTAGATTTATTGTTAGAAGAAGGCTATATAACATCATAACACGAGGACAAAGTCGCGGGCACAGCTAGTATTATAATAATTATGCATTGCCTCCGCCTAATGGTACCTATGAGATAAATAAAGTTAATAGATTTCTATTACTGGGAGTATAACATGTTCTGATCTTTGTAGAAACTTTTAAAAAAAACCTAGAGTATAAAGATAGTTTTCAAGAAACCACATTCTTACTTGAGTCATTTTGATGTGGCAGAATTAACAACGTTACTTGGGAAAGTCTGTTTAAATTAACGATAAATTATGTCTCTTACTCCTAACAAAACATTTTGAGGGTTCATTGTCAACGATCTTGTGGATACTTTTGTAACAATTTTAGCTGATAAATATTTCAGTTCCAAGAAACCTATTTGAAAGGCGTAATAAAGCGCGTTTATCAAACAAAATGCTAGACAGCCTTTTCAAGTTTAAGGACTGCCAAACACAACGTAATTCCGATACGAGATTTTATTGTACAAGCCACAACACGTCAACAGTGATAGTTGGTATACAATAACGACTTTTGTTACTATTAAATAAGGTAGATCTTAGGTCTTGAGTGTATCTGGTGTTGGCTGTCCACTTGTTAAAAGTTGGAACATTAAGACGAGATTCCGCAAATGGCCCCGGCGAGGAACAACGCAAAAATTATCTGACTTAATAATGTTACTTGCAAACTGTGAAATTCGATTAAGATTTAAGAGCTTTTTAAGACTTCATCGGGATTGTTATCAGTTTTTCTGTTAGCCTTGAGGGGACTTGGTTGCTCTTCAAAGTGAGCGGGCCTTTTTTTGTTATTGGAAATTTTATTGTAAGTCCATTGTGAGCTTACAATGGGCCTAATAAGAAGACTCAAAGTCACCCAAAGGGCAATGGAGAGAGCTACGCTCAGAGTTTCTCAGCGTGATCATAACAGAAGTGATAGGATCCGCAGGAGAACCAAGATCACCGACGTAGGCGAAAGAATTGCGAACCTTAAGTGGTAATGGGCAGAACACATTGCGAGAAGGACTGGCGGTCGTTGTGGCGGCAAGGTCCTTGAGTGGCAACCACGTACCAGGAAACGCAGCGTTGGAAGTCCTCCCAAAAGACGGACTGACGTTCTGGTAAGAGTCACAGGAAGCCACTGGATGCGGGCAGCGCAAGACCGACCGGCTTGGAGATCCTTGGGGAAGGCCTATGTCCAACAATAGGTGTCTTTCGGCTGAAATGATGATGATGGAAATTTTATTGCTCTTTATGATACCCAGTCTGACTGTCCTGATCAACTGTCCTGTTTGTCGACTTTCGTTTAATGGTTCTGATTGAAACTGAAAGTTTACTTTTTGAGTTTGCTGCTCCTTTTACGTAGTCGATGGGCTAGCAGCCTATCACTGTTCTGAGGCACTACATGGCCCATATTGCCATATGTAGCTTTATGTGTAACCAAATGTTCGCTCGGATTATGACAGAATATTTTTCTTGTCTTTCGATTTCTTTTTAATTTGGTAAAAAATTCAAACATGCTCTACATTTCATATCTTCTTAATAACAAACTTTTAATGAAAACAGCACCCTATTTATTTGGACACGACTCTTATCAGTTTTCCAGTGACAAGTATTTCCATTATAATTCTATCATGGTTATTAAAACACGCTACACTTAAATAACCTATACTGGGTGTAAAAGACATGAACAGTCAAACGAGAACCATGTATTCTATACATCAAAATAAGACATATTTCAAAAAAATATTGCTGGGAAATGATTTTTATTTTTTGGTGTTAAAAAAAATTTCAAATTGTACCGCGCAATTTAAAGGGCTCAACACGCACGCAACTCGCAAAACCGCTTAGACAACAGGATTCTTTGTCTAAGCAAAACCGCGATAATTTTGGCAGACGGCGGCCCCGTTCGTTAGTGTCCGTGCGCATCGACTGAGCTACATTGAACGCTAACGTTTTGAAGCCATTTTTTCTTATGAAATACTAAAAAAAATGATAATGTTTCTTTGGACAATAATTAAGAACTAACGTATAGAATACGTTTTCATAAATAAATGAAAAAAAAAATTATGACTTTGACCTTCAATAAAATCGTAACTATCAATTTCCCAGGTATAGTCTAAAGGAAAAAAAATGTTATGATGGTGAGCAGAATACATGGTTCTCGTTTGACTGTTCATGTCTTTTACACCCAGTATGAATCACTTTTAATAATAAAACGACTGAGGTAAAGTATTTGTCACAGCGACGAGGTGCGATAAGTGACCGCTCTTTTCTAGCCTAGAAACAGCTGTTAGCGAGCAGTCACTAAAGTGCCGACTGAGGTGCCAACAGTTTTGTCTCTGGGACCTTATCGTGTTTATGGTTATAGAGACCAAATCTAAATCGTTAACGTTCCCATTTTTTACCTGTGTGAAAGATTTTTCTATTAATACAATAGTCTGAAGCTATGGAGTTCTTAAAATCCTTCTAAACCGGATTTTCGCTTTTTCTGTACATATTTTTTTCCAAATTACAAGGTGATTGCTCTATATTCAGATTTTCTGACATTCTGTGTAGATTGTATGCGTCGGTAGGGTACATATATCTTCACCAAGGAACTTAAGTTCCTTATAATTATTTAAGCAAAATAATTATTTCGTCTCGAAATGATGGTAGGGCTTTTGACGATTTAAAAGTACTTAGTAACTTCACTCATTATTTGATATTAATTTACTTTTGTTCTACGTGGGTGCTCCTAATTTAATACAAACAAAGGTTGCTGCAACATATCTCGACGATGTCTCTGGATAAACTTCGACATACTTACGTTAAAATAACAATCTCTTTGTCTAAGTCTAGTACACGAGCACGAAGATAGATCTTCGTGATTTGTCTAATGACTCCATTCTATAGGTAAAATATCCTCCTTAAGCTCCTTGTACACGAGGCTGCCGAAGTAACCTCTTCTAATCTTCTAAGAAGTTTGAGGTCAAATCCTGATTATAATACGCATAGGTATTCTTTGTAGCTCCAAAATACTTTGACATGTAAGTAGCCCATAGTAAATTTCTCCCCTTACAGTAAATTAAATGTACATATCGGCTACTTTGAAAGTAGGACATCAAAAAAATGTATAAGCGTTTCATAATTTATTTTCGAGTCGGTCGTCACCGCCTTAACTCAATTACCGGCCACTCGAAGTAATGGAGCATCGTGGACGGCAGACTTATATTTATTTTTCATTATACCAAGTGTTCTTGGTGGCTTTAAAAATGTTTTTGCTGAGTTCACACAAGAAATGGAATAATATTCAGGAAGGGCGATAAGAGAATTTTCCTACGAAATTCCTAATAAATTAGGATACCAACGGAAAACTAGTTTAAATAGTATTACACAATTTAAGGAATAAAATAAACTACAACTAAGGAATAAAAATAAATTACAGCCTGTGTGCTACAGCAAAATGTTAGGACCAATTACGGAAAGAAAACCATTCTGTTTGATAGTACAACAAATTAAAAAGTGTAAACAAAAATAGAGTAACTAGTTACATTGTCTGTAATAGGCTCAAGCCCCTTAATCCATCGACGATTATTAATATCCAGACACAATTGATTTTAATTGTGTTCTCGCGCTCCTGAGCGCGAACGGGGCTTAACGAGTTAATATCGTGTTGATGTTTATTCCTATAGCGATGACACCACTGTTTCGCACACTCTTACATCGTTGCTATTCCATTTTAGCGAAGAGGATGACTTTTATAAGCGTCGGTGGCGTAGTTCACTGGTTCGATCCCCGCCACGTACCAATGTGTTTTCAAATTTTGAATTCATATGTACGTTTAATCGAAGCTTTTACGGTGAAGGAAAACATCGTGAGGAAACCTGCACACACCTATGAAGAAATTCTTACGTTGTGTGTGAAGTCGACCAATCCGCACTTGGCCAGCGTGGCTGACTAAGGCCTAATCGCTCCTAATGTGGGGTAGGCTCGAGCTTCTCGGTGGGGACATTATATGAGCTGTTGATGAGGAAACAAAAATAAAAGAGCAACTACCTTGTATCTTCAAACACTTTCGAGTGTTGTTCGAGTGACACATGTTTATTATTTAAGCTTTATAATACTCTCTGTATCTCCTTGTAAGTGGACTAATATTGTCTTTATGACAAATAAATGTTCTTTAAACTTTTTTACGACTAGACGAAGCCAAAAAGAAGGGTACGAGTATGTATGTATATTTGTATTTGCCTATGTTCCTCTGTAGCGCCTAAACTATTCATCCGATATTCATGAATAAGATGTCAATCGATTTGTAATTATGGTACAGGTTATTATGGTTGCCTTGTAAACCCTGGTTTCGTTACTTTTGTTTCACAGTCGGTTTAATGTGCTTTACACTTTTTGAAGAGAGAACTTGACAAGCAACCTGTCATTGTATATATTTATCATACACTCATCGTTCTAATCCTCAAGTCTAATCACTTGCTTAATTGGTTGCTTAACTTTCGTGATCAACGACTCAAAAGTTGATAGAAATCTTATATTTTGATGTTATACATTCATGTTAAATTTGGTTGCGATAAGTTAAAGCATACTCGAGTTATCGTTCTAACGCACATACACAAACACACACAGACGCACAGACACACACACACACAGACATAATTCCAAAAAAAAAAATTATTGGACTCGGGGAGGTCCAAAACGTGAAAATTCGTCAAAATCTCGAGGTCGAATTTTTTGACGATTACAAGACTTCCTTTATACTACGTTTACGAGAAAGTAAAAATCTGCAATGGAATTTACAAGTATACTTGGAAATTATCTGCAAATATTGTATTGTAAAACTCGAAATTGAATAAAGTATTTTATTTGCTATACCATTATAGATTGGCGGGATAACGAACTAAGTCAACACGTGACATATTTTTGCATCGACTAAACATGTTATCGTCAACCAAAAATCCGATAAAGCTAAAAATATTTCCAACTAAAATTTACGAATATCCTCCCAACGCGATGCTCGAGATGTAATCATATTTTGGACACGTTTTACGTTTCGACAAACACCCTGGAACGACCGCCGGCAACGTAACAGCACTAGTATTTTTTAAATCGCGAAATATTCGTTATCCGAAACACATTTTCGGATTTCGGATTTAAGCGGATATTCGAGGTTATCGGATATTGCGAAGCATTTCGTGTTACACGTAGTTAGATGAATAAATTTGACTGAAGTTCACTGCAATAATCCGTTTTACTGTTATAGTGACAGTAGACGGAATATTTTATTATATCCTAATCCTAACTATTAATAAAGATGCAAAGTGATCTTGTCACGCTTTTACTCCTAAAAAGACGACTTAATGTTGAATTTTTATTTGTTACCTATATAATCGAGAAATAAAATTCACTGCCAGCCACGGAGGATTGGTTATATAGTCTTTGATGCCAGCACACGTGTACCCTCCTTCTTAAAATCCTGGTTCATTCAAAAGGGGCGTGAAGAAGCACCTTGCATCTCGGTAAGACGAGGGTTGCTAGCGCGGTGGTTTATCTCTCGCACCTGCTATCTTCGCAATTGGTCTCCACTTCTGCTCCTTAGCATCAGGTTGAATGGAGTCATTTGCTTGATCTTTTTATGAATAATAATATAATAAAGTCGTAAATAGAGCATCACATGCTACACCGTACAGACAACAGTACGTTGGGTTACCACAAACTGTCAAACTTTCGCAATCGATTAAGCACTTTATATTCAATAGCCTTATCATGCAGAGAACCGAAGGTGTCACATTCTAAGGCACAAGAGGTACGGTTTGCTTTTCATTAAAAGTGTAGAGAATAAAAAGGCACAGCGGTTGCTAGGGCATATAATCAATCACTAAAAAATATGACAAATAATAAATATCAAATTCAAAATATAAAAGAAATATATAAAAGTATCCAGCCAGTCCGCAACAATAAGGGTAGGAAAAATCTGTAGGAAATATACAGATCGAAGACGAAATATATAGTGGTTACGCAACATCCACGAATGTACAGACAACAGCTCGTTACCACAAACTGTCAAATTTTCCCAATCGATTATGCACTTTATATTCAATGGTCTTAGGTTGAAAATCGTTTGGAGAAATTTGACAGTTTTGTATAGCCCGACGTGCTGTTGACTGTACGTATGAAAACCGTAGGAGAACTATTTTGACTCTCAATTGACTGAGATAGGTTCATGAAATTCTAAGAATCTAAGAAAAAGAAGAAGAATATGAGCATCACTTGGTTATTTTTATGGGGAATTTCATTTTCAGATCATGATTCTAGTTATCAGTCAGTCATTGACTACTTGTAGGTAGGGTTACATTGCCTTGGTGAAATGGCGCACGTATAGTGCGTCGATCCCAAAGCAGCCATAAGGGCTTAGGAGGGTAGCGCTGGTTTTTAGCAGGTAGTACTGGCGCTGTTCCGCGTCGGTGATCTCTGCACACGTCGCACGCCTAGCCAGCGTGCGGTATAGAAAGTAAATTGGTTTTCCATCGTCAAAAAAAAAAAGGTAGAGTTACATTAGTTACGTTACGTTAGGGGTACGTTAGCATTGTTTTTGATGAACTTGTGCTAAAAACGAAAACGATATTTAACGCCTTTTGACGTGATAACGTCTTATAAATCGATGAACGCCCGCTGCACGCAACGAAAAAGTGTTACGTTCCGTCTGAGCCGAGCGTGCAAGCGAGAGCGCGGAACAAGCGATAGAGAGGCACGACGGCCTAGCCTAAGCGTTCGGCTTGTGTATAATTTTGGCCGAAAGGTGTAAGGTTCCGGCGCTTCCGAGGCCGTCTACCTGACACCACTAAGCGTCACACGTCGCCATCAAATCGTGTAAATTAAGTAATTTACTAACATAAGTTTTAAGTGTTATTTACTAACAAAAATGATATAACAATATGTATGTTAGTTTATAAGGTATTTATTGTATAAATAGTTGTTATGTATGTTAGTCCGTAAGGTATTTATCTATGGGTCATTGTTACCTGATAATAAAGAATATTATTATTATTATTATTATTATTATAACGTTATCACGTAAAATTATAGTCCGTAAACTGACATTACAGACAACCAATATTTTTAACCAACGAATTTAGCTCTACGATACAACAATATATTTTTACTTTCCGTCAGCGTGTGTAATGGCCTTTAGGCTTGTTAAAAATTCATCGTCCTCTTGTTAATGTTGAAAGGTATATTTTTCGGGTCGTTTTTAATGAACGGCCTTTTTTATTCAAATTGTTACGAGGTAAATAAAATTCAAATAGAGCTAAATAAAATTAAACGTAATTTTACATTACTTATTGAAAGCCCATCTAAGGGCCTGTAAACACAACATTTTCTAAGCGAGTAGCCAACAGTAGTTTCATTTTGTGTTTGTATCGAACAAAACAACATTCATTCAGTGCGATAGCAACATAAACAAGCGTTATCTGATCATTTAAAAGCGTCACCGGAATTTTCCCCAAGGCTAATTTCCAACTGGAAATGTGCATTGCAAACGAATTTCAACCTTTCGACTGTTGCAATAGTTCTGTAATTACTTCTGCCAACCCTATCCCTTCTGTTACCTCTGTGGAATCCTGCAAACCTACTGATATATTTCTTTATACTACGAGATGGCAAACGACCTTGGTAGGTGGGCCACACCTGGTGTTAAGGGGCTACCGTCGCCTATAGACACTTGCAATATTAAGGGTAAATTACTTGACACTGCAAATGCGTTGCCACCCTGGAGACTAACATGATATGCTTTCCATTCCCAGTAATTACACTGGCTACCTTTCCCTTCAATCCGAAACACAGCGAACTACTTGACGGCTGAAATAAGAAAGGCGGTGGTACCTACCCCGACGACCCTACATAATTATGAGTCTACCACGTAGTGGTTATCTACTGAAACACTACGTAGCTAGCTAGGTGGACTTGAAGAAAGTCCTACCATCAATCTAACCAAGCGCAAAGTACTCCCTGGGGATTGAACTCCAACACCCAATGGATGTGATTCCGGTGGACGAATCCGACCACGGAGGCGGTTCACTCAAGTGCAACCTGACGCCTTTTCGGCTTGTCAGATTGAAATGAAATGAAAAAGCTCTTTATTTAAATGGACTTTGCTAAGTACTTTTAAATCGTCTAAAGCCCTACCACCATTTCGGGACGAAATAATTATTTTACTTAAACAATAATTATTACGCTGGAATGGAGAAGAAATGGCGAAAGAAACTCCAAGCTTACAATTTCATAATTGTTTCAAAACATCATTACAGTCAAAAGATTTATCAAGAATAAATTACAATTTTAAATTTTCTCCTACGCATTTGGATCATTTAAATAATCATTTATCTTGTAAAAAAGCTTTTTTACATAATTTATTTGTTACAGTTTTTTATTTATTAATAGGCAAATCTCTAATATTCTTAGGAAGCCTATTGTCAAAACGGGCCCACAAACGAATTGTTTATTCTATGGAGACGAGTTTTATATACAACCAAATCGTGTTTCTTCGTAATATTGACATTATGCGTATGACATTTCTCAAAAAAAAGATTACTCGCCTTATCCCTCCAAGCCGCTATATCCTATCAATTTATTGGATGGGTAGGATATTCCAAGGGTTGTTTTCCATCACAGCCGTGCAAAGTAACTAAGCCGTGAAAATGAATAAATCTCTTAAGACGGGTTTCAATATAACTAGCGACAGTTCTCGTTCGTCTGAGGTTCGAGGTTACCCTCAAAGAGTTTATAATACACTACGTTTATCCTTGTTAAAATTTGACATATTTTGAAACGGATATCTGTCAAAATCTTATTGGTAAGCGAAAGTGTAAAATCTAAGATAAAATCAAAATCAAAAAATTCTTTGTTTAAATTGACTTTGCTATATACTTTTAAATCGTCAAAACCCTATCACAATTTCGGGACGAAATATATTTCATTTGAATAATTATTATACTGAGACGGAGAAAGTAACAGGCAAAAGTAACAGCTTACAATTTCGTAATGATTTCAAAACATCATTATAGGCAATGATATTTAAAAATATCATTGATTACAGGTCAATAGATAATGTCAATATAATGAAAATCACAGTTTTATATGCGTTAATTTTGGGCAGCATTTGTATCATTTATCTTGTAAAAAAGCTTCTCTATTATAATTCAATTAATCTCCTTATTGAAGTTATTAATTTTTTATAAATACTCGTAGATAAGTTAATGCAAACCAGTTAATGAAACCCAGCATATAACTATGTAACAGGCAAAGAATATGGTTTCCTATAAGCATGTATAAAGTGTCTTCCTGAAGTGTTTCTTGATTTTAGGCATAAATCATGTTATGAAAATGTTGTGAAAAATTAATCAATATAGTGTGAAATATTGATTAATTTTTCACCCCTATTGATAGGTATTATATATAATTATTAAAAATGTCCGTTATCTAGTATCCATAACACAAGGTCTTAATGATTTTACTGTGGGCTGTATAATTGGTGTGAACGTGGAAATATACCTAGGTAGGTTGGTAGATATAAAAAAACCTTGTAAGTATATTTAATTTAAATGAAAGATACCTTTATGCCCTACCATCCCACGTCTCTCCTACCCTCTCCTACTCTTTAAAGAGTACTTACCTTCGCAGCTAGGCCAAGGCATTCCATATTCTGGTGAATGATACGTAAATGTCCTACCTACTCTATGTTCCTTGGTCTTACCCGTCGATGCTAAATCTATAAAAAATAGCCTCAATGTTCTTGACCGGGTTTCCAGTTCAATGTTAGCGTGCACTTTCCCCATAAATTGGAAGGTTGGTAGCAATGATAGGTAAACCACAACCTAGATTTGAAATAGTTTAAAAGGACATGCAGTATGCATTTGGCTGATTCTTGATTGTCAATAATATTATTACGATGTTATTATTTTGAGTATTATATTTTGTATTTTATATAAATAATATAATATCAACTAGATAAGAAAACCAGCTAAGAAAACTAGAAAAATATTCTATTTCATAAGTTCATAACCAATGAAAAGGTGAATAACAATAGTCTTCTTTCGTAAATGGTTATGAGGAAAGAACATGAACCAAACTACAACTGTTATTTTTTTAATCAATTATAAAGCCATTTAGGAGCTTAAAGTGTAGCTATATAATCTTAATATATATAAATTACGTGTCACGTTGTTGGTCCGCGATAGACTCCTAAACTACTTAACCGATTTAAATCAAATTTGTACACCGTATGCAGTTTGATCCAACTTGAGAGATAGGACAGTTTTTATCTTGAAAGTAGTCATATTTTTTTTACTTCAGATACAATGTTATAGGTCAGTAATATGAAATTACCACAGCAACGCGTGGCCGGGACAGCTAGTATAATTAATAGATTTAACATGGGCAGTAGCTTGTCTGTTAAAATTACGTGATATCATAACAGAAAAATACGGTTCCACGTAAATGTCATGTACGACAAAATTATTCGATCATTACCACTAATAATAGCCTTATATCGATCCCGGTAATAATGAACCGCTCGCTTGGTATTGTAACATACGTAGTAACAAGTGAAAACTGAAACATCATGGCTACTAGTACTTTCAAGTGGAATATCGACCCATGCATGAAACGGCTTGTTGATTTGGAACAGTTGAAAATTATATCTCTTCACCTCTTGCGGCTTTATGGTATTATTATTATTTAGACAATCGGGGCTTTTTGCGTCAGTGCGACCTATTAAGATCTATTGTGACTAGCCTCCAAGTAAGTCCTATTGAGGCCTTACATGTACTACTTTAGCTGGGCACTATCTAAAAATGATAAGATATTCCTAGCTTGGATAATAATAATAATAATTTATTTATTTGCAAGAATATGGTACAATTAAGTTATTACAGACAAGCAATTCACCGACATATCCTGTTGAAGTATTCAACGTGTAAATAATGTACTAAATTAAATTAAAAGATACACAAATTTACTTAGGGAAAGCAATATTTCAAATAGTTAAATTGACAAACAAATAGTGTCAAATATAATAAAAGCTACAGAAATTACCAGTCAAAATTATATGTCTAAAATGTCATGTTAAGTAGTATTATAATTTATAATATTAGGTTGGGGAAAAAGTCTTTTCGCATTATAGTATGTATAAACTTGTAATAAAATCTCTTTGGCTATACTATTTGTATCTGGCTGGTTTTGGTATCATTGAAAGTTTAAATTTTAAAGAACATAATTCCAAATTCAAATAAGGAAAATGTGTTATTTTCATTTGTTTTTCGTACCGCCAAGATGAGTGAATCTAATGAAGAAATTCGATACATTTTAAAATTTTACTACAAAAAAGGTAAAAATGCAACGCAAGCCGCGAAAAAAATTTGCGATGTTTATGGTCCTAGTGCAGTGTCTGTGAGAGTAGCACAAATTTGGTTTAAGCGTTTTCAATCCGGAAATTTTGATGTCAAAGATGCACGTCGCTCTGGTCGCCCTATTACAGATAATATGGATGCCATTTTTGAAAAAGTGGAGCAAGATCGGCATGTCAGTAGTTACGACGTAGCTGAAGAACTGGGAATTGACCACAAAACAGTTTTGGCGCATTTGAAAAAAACTGGGTACACAAAAAAGCTCGACATTTGGGTACCTCACGAGCTCACTGAAAGAAACCTAATGAACCGTGTACTCATTTGTGATTCTTTATTACGACGTAATGAAACCGAACCATTTTTGAAGAAGCTGATAACTGGTGATGAAAAGTGGATCACGTACGACAAGAACGTGCGAAAAAGGTCGTGGTCAAAGGCCGGTCAGGCTTCACAGACTGTGGCGAAACCCGGGTTAACTCGCAACAAGGTGATGCTGCGTGTGTGGTGGGATTGGAAGGGCATTATTCATTATGAGCTGTTACCACCAGGCAGGACCATCGATTCTGAACTCTACTGCGAACAACTGATGAGATTAAAGCAAGAAGTTGAGAGAAAGCGGCCGGAATTAATCAACAGAAGGGGTGTGGTTTTTCATCATGATAACGCTAGACCTCACACATCTTTAGCCACTCAGCAAAAATTAAGAGAGTTTGGCTGGGAGGTGTTAATGCATCCGCCGTATAGTCCTGACCTTGCACCTTCAGATTTCCACCTGTTTCGGTCTCTTCAGAATTCTTTAGGCAGTGTCAGGTTAACATCACGAGAGGACTGCCAAAACCACTTGTCGCGGTAGTTTGACCAGAAGTCCCAAAATTTCTATAGCAATGGGATCATGTCCCTACCTACAAGATGGCAAAAAGTTATCGAACAAAATGGTACCTACATACTTTAGTTAAATGTAAATAAACTATATTAAAAAATGTTTTGAATTTTCTTACAAAATGCGAAGAAACTTTTTCCCCAACCTATTATATTAGATCACAAAAAAACATATAGGTAGAAGTATGTCAACTAAAAATTCAATTACAAAATTCACAGTCAGATCATACTATTTAGTATGATCTGACTGTGAATTTTGTTAATAAGTTTCATGTCAAGTTAAAAGAAAATAATTAAACATTTTTGAAAGTGTTATCACATAGAAATTCTTGTAGTGTATAATAATTTTTATATAATAGAATCTTATGCAACTCCCTTTTGAATTTGTGTAGAGGTAATTTATAAAACTTATCTGGTAACTTGTAAATTTTGATTGCCATACAGTAGGAGTTAGTGGAGTATAATTTTAACCTTTGGTATGGTACCTGAAGTTTATTACCTCCTCTACCTCTATAATTAGTGGATTCATTCTTTGTCGTAAAAAGATAAAGAAGTTTTCTTACAAACAGACATGTTTCAAAAACATATAAAGAGGGGAGTGATAAAATATTAAGTTTTTGAAAAAGGGGTTTGCAACTATCTAGATAACCTGCACCACATATTGCTCTTATGCACTTCTTTTGAAGTCTAAATGCCAAAATAAAGTGCACAGAATTTCCCCATAAAACGATTCCATAGCGTAAAGAAGAAGCACCATATCCGTGATAGGCTGATAAGGCCGCTTCCCTAGAAGCTACTTTTCTAATTAGGATTGTTTTGATATCGTCTGGGTCGAAATCCTAGGATTGTTTTGATATCGTCTGGGTCGAAAATGTGTCTTCCCAAATGTCGGCTTCTTTTGTGAATGAGACATTCACAAGAGCAAAGGAGGTGTATTGGTGTTTCACGCTCCTGTTCACAGAATGTGCAAGCATCAGTATCTTTTAGTCTCATATTGTAGAGATGTCTGTTCAGCTTGCAGTGGCCATTCAAAGCCCTAATCAATACGCTCAGGTTCAGCTACGCTTCAGCTCAGGTTTTATGGTAATTGGTCTTCCTTATATCACAGATAATATAATACTATACCTAGAACTTACAAAAACCAACATTTCTTCAGAACTCGAATGAGGCCTTAGACAAAAAACTTATAAGGATAGATTTTCGGTGATACATCGCAAGTCACGCAATACTCGCAAGTGCCAGACTCTGGTAGGGTTCTTTTCTCTATTACATAAAACGTATTGTACACAGTAGAAACCACAAAAAAGTACAAAGGCCGACCTTATAGCTATAAAACTTCTAGGTTACCTTAGAATGGACCTGCGACGCAATTCTCGTTTCCTTCGAAATAATCTCGAAGAAGAATTTATTCGAGTTTTCATGACGTTGAAAACGTTTGAGGTTTGACGTTTTTATTCTGCAAATCTCGAGTTCGTCTTTTCTCAAAGGGAAGCCATTCGAATTGCTTCGAGTGGTTGGTAGCAGTAGAGATTTCGAATTCTATCTACCATAATTATTATCTGTAATCTATGATCTTAAACATCAAAATGCTGTATGCAGTAGATACCTACCTACTTACATAACATACACAGAGTTATTTTGTGATTTTATTGTAATCTTTAGTTTATTTGTTAATTTTTATCAATTTACCAAGCTTTTTGTACGCCTCATTTGATTACCTAGCTAGATCAATAAAAATGAGTGAGTGATGAGTGTTTATTGTTAGTATGTTGGCTAAAACAAAATACTAATACATAAAATATTCAATACCAACGTATAGATATACATACATACCTACTACATACATATTACATACTAGTACATATTAACGAGATTTTATGGTCCAAAAAGGATTCGAAGAGTAAACTCGAATTCGAGATTATTTCAAACGAAACGAGAATTGCGCCCCTGGTTCGAAAATATGAATAGGCGGTGTATCATTATAACCAAAGATACTCAAAGCATTAATGGATACATAATAGATTTGGAACTCATACGAAGAGAACGTTAATTTCTTACTTGCTCTTCATTGCAATTTTCTGTAACTTGTCTCTAGAAAGAATAGAATAGAGCTGAAGTCTAGTCATATGCATGCGTCATTACTAATAATAATATTTTATGTTTCAGGTACGTGTGAAAAGACCATTTTAATGCAGAATCAGGACACAGTGTAGGTGATAAGCTTAACCCTCCGTGTACCGTGTGATTAAGGGACGAGTCCCGTACTAGGGGGGTTTGACATACCCCCCATACATAAAAATGGCAGATTATCTTGTTTAGAGGAAATTAAGTACGGTATATAGTAACTATAACTACAAAGTAATTATTAAGTTTAAGTAAACTTTTGAATTTAAAAATTTTTATTAATTAAAAACAAAGATCCAATAATTTGATGCGTTCATTATTACACATTTCTTCATTTGAGACATTAATCACATAAAATATGATATCATTATCATTAGTTTAATAATAAAGATTCCATCACTAACTATTGAAATGCACATATCTTCAACTTAGATGGGCCAAGAAGATACTATTTATTCAGTTAATATTTGATTTAATTCAGAGTTACTTTACTTTGAATTATATCATATAAGTGCGTTAATTAGCATTAATATTCAGTTACTTCTACTATCAACTGGACATATGATTTGCAAGTAAACAGCTGTTACTGCTGTCCTCTTTGTTTTAACGTGGTTTTAACAACCTGAGAGATTGGTTGTATCAATATAGAAAAAAAGACATTCTGTACTCAATACTCAATAATTTATTGTAACCATAAAGTTTATAAAAAGTGTTTCTACATATGAAATCTGTAGTTCAAGTTAAGCTGGCGACAAATTCCTTTTTTCTCTTTTCCATGTAAGCTAATGTAAACCAGCTTTGACCAAAACAATATCTTACCCTGTGCGCAAAAACAAATGATCTCTTTAAATTTTTTAGCTCTGAACGGACATCCTTCTAACGAGGGTAGCGTTTGCAAAAACAATGTTTTGTTCGGCAGATTAATATTTCAAATTTTGTTTTGCAATTTTATCCTATTCGCTTACTTACGCGTCCTTGGCCATATTTGATACTTACTTTATTTTTAGACTTACTGCACTAACCCCTAAATTTGGAGAAGAATAGGAGAAAAATATCTACCTTCTACTTTATTATACGGTTTTGGTAAATAATCTTCAACTTTTTCTAATAAACAGGTGCCACCGTAGGCTGTGAACACAAAAACTTGCACCCTCCGTTCAAGGACCATTAAAGATAAAGATAATTTTATTTGTCAGAAACATGTGTCAGTATGCTACACTTCGTAAGATTTTCAGGCTTATATCTAGTACCAACATGTCTTACCACGGAAGGTGTACAAAAATATATTTATTTAAATCTAAATAAAAAAATATAATAAATGACAAATAAATAATATCTACAATTTCAAATAATAATACTAAACTAATTTGTAAAATAATACGATGTCAAATTGAAATTAACTTTCCCATCTGTTCATTGATATTTTAAAAAAGGTTTAGAAAATGACTCCATTCCAACTAATGGTAATTGCAAGTTGAACATAATAGCTAATTAGGTAGTATGAAAGATTTCTGACACGTGCTCCGCGCTAGCCTGTCTCGCCTCTTTTGACTCAGATTATAACTCTGAATTCAGGATTTTTATGCCAATAAGTGTTCTGATGAAATGTTTTCCCTTCCTACATCGAATTACGTGTGAAGGCCTTTTATTACAATTATCACTATTAAAGTCCGGTAGAGTCCGAATGTGAAGAAGCACTTATTTCACAGTCCTCAAGTGTGAGCAACTTGACCTCTAAACACAACAACCAAGGTCAAAATTACGATTCCATTTTGTATTTACATATTATTAATTCTTGCATAATGCATAGTTCTTTTAATATCTGTCCGTGTTCATTCAAACGAAATTCAACCCTAAATGCCTGTACTACGAACTCGTTCCGCGCGGAGGACAATCGTAAACGTAACCTTTATTGCGGGTAGGACTCTGATATCCTGTAACAAATGATATGGCATATAAACATTTTATGACGTCATACAGCCTACCACCTCATAAATGTCCAACAACAAACAACAAAGTACAGTGGGCAGCACGTTGTTTGTTACTATTGCATATCAAAAAAGGCTCTTTTTACCTGCGCATAAGGTATTGTTACATTTACCGTCTATTTTGTAGTGTCGACATGTAATAAAGATCAGATTTGAAACGTTGACGTCTGTATATTCATCCCACTTTTGTGTACTTTAACATCACTACATTACAAAACAAAGTCCTCCGTCGTGTCTGTCTGTCTGTTCGCGATAAACTCAAAAACTACTAAACGGATTCTCATACGGTTCTTACCAATAGATGAAATGATTCACGAGTAAGGTTTAAGTAATTATTATTTATAAAGTTTTAAGTACACTTGCGAAGCCGGGGCGGATCGCTAGTAGGTAATATTTAAAAAAATTAACTTTACACCGTATTGACATTAGTAAATTATCCTCTTCACGCCCACAACTATCGAATCATTAGTCCTTTGCAAATAGCAAAGGACTAATGATTCGTAGCCAAACGCTTCTTTGAAGTAATTGGATTTTATTTTAACTTCATAAATTATTTTCCCAAGTGTGTCTATAAATTTTGTTAATGCATAAATTCTTCACTAGGATTATAAAGTTTAGTAAATTAAAATATTACGTAGTAGCAAAACAAAGAATACTGGCTTAGGTTGGCTTAGGGTTTGTTGCCTGTTCCCACAATCGTATCAAAAAAATAATAATCCTAAATGGTTTTGGTTTTTGTAACTTAGGATAGTTTACAACAAATCATAGTTGAAGCTACCTTTTTTTTTTTTTTTTTTTTATTTGGGACAAAGAACAATTACACAATTTACTTAACTAAATAAAAAATATTACATAAAGATTGGTTTCATTGTGTAACCAGCGATATTGTCCACGAGAGGTTTATGATATAAAATATTGTTCAAGACACAATTCATTAAATCACAAAATTAAAAATAAACGAGTTCATGATAATGATACCTTTGCATTGTTATGATTACTATGCTATCTGAAATGCCTACAATTCCGACATAATTTGCTTCTATGCTGAGTTACTAAGAATGTCTAAGATGTGCTTTTTAAATTGATCAAGAGTGAGATAAAATATGTCCACATCGTTAACATGGTCATCGCGTATCTCGTATAGTTCACTCATATAATTTTTAATAAATAAATCATTTTTAAGCAAGGGTAATGTTTGTGCTAGGAATTTCCGATCTTCTTTAACTATTAAGTGCATATAGTGCATAGCTAGGTTAGTTTAGAACCAAGAAGCTTATATTTTACACAGAACCATGCCGTCTGGATGTCGATCTTCATTTCGATAATTCAAAATTGCTTCGGAGTGGATTTTGTGCAGTGAAAGTGGTGTCGTTTCGTTGCATAAGCATCCGTGTTGACGAACAGTTATGAGGAATCATTGAAATAAAGGTTTTGTGTATGTGGTGTTGAGAATTGTATAGTGGTTGGAAATCCCACTATACAATTCTCATCAGTCACAGTCATGAGGTCTGCTGCCATGCATTTCTTTCCAAGCACTCCCTAGATGCATTAAAATGTGCGACGCCCATATTTTAATGCAAACATCAAGAAAGAAGACATAAATACAGACAGGGCTGTATGGACTTGATATCCTTTGCCTGTCCCGTTAGGGACAAAAGAAACAAAAAAAATATCCTTACAAAAAAATTATCTTTAAAAGAAACAAAAAAAAAATATCCTTACTCTCCTACAGACGCAATTCATGAAAAAATCTTGCAAACAATCAGTTTTTTCCACATTCAGAATCATAATTGTTCAAACAAACATTGCTTGTTTCATTTCATCTCTTGTTCGGTTTGATGTAGATACTGCTTTTTTAAAGACTGAATTTATTTCAGAGGTCTGTTATCTTTGATTCCTACGTTATTGTTTTATCATATCTGCGGAATTGAAACTGTACGAAGGAACTTACAGAAAATATTTATACAAGCTGTAGAACGTAGTTTGGAAAGTAAACTATCGTAGTTACTGCTGAATATTTCCATTGGTATACCACGCTTGTTATTTTGATTACAGTATTCTCTGCTATTGTGTACATATCGCAGCCGTATCGTATAACAAACCGTATTAGAAAACGGCGCAGCGGATCGTAGTGTGTAAGAGTGATAAGTTACTATAAACTCCAGTTGGTCATAAAAAATAACCTGAACCTACCAATAAAGCGATCTCTTTATCAGCTTCGATTTATCTACAAACGGTTGTATTTGCGCCGTTTTGTAATACGGTGTGTTATTCTAGACGGCTGCAAAATACGATTGTACAATCACGCTGATTTTTGCACACATAAAGCCACGTCTAGCAGTATCATATACTATACGTAAGCATTATCACACTCTTATAATGACGCCGCCGTGGTGGAGTGGTCAGTAACGCTGTCTACACATCTGGCGGTCCGGGTTCAAAACCTGGTAGTGGCAAATGTTAGTGTGATGAACACGAGCATTTGTTCATGAGTCATGGTTGTTTATATATTTATTTAAGTTTATTTATAAAAATATCTAGATTATTAAGTATATTTGTCCGTTACCTAGTATCCATAACACAAGTTCTTAAAGATACTTAAATTTGGGCTAGATAATTGGTGTGAGCGTAGAAATATATTATTATTATTATAATAAGATATTTTTCCTTACGATTTTCTTTTGATTTTTGTCGTCCCCTTACCTACCATCACGAGCATTGTAAAACCTAAATACAAGCGAGTTCATCATAATTCGACCCACTGCTCGAATACAAGGTCTCTCCTTGTCATCGAAGGAGGTTTCTGCAGTAGTTCACCACGCTTGCCCAATGCGGATTGGTGGACGGAGTATAAGGTGAACAATACCCCTTTGCTGATCTATTAGTCGCCTACTACGACACCCATTGGAGGATGATCAACCATTGGACGGTGATCAAGCGAGTTATATTTGAATAAATAGTTTTATTTAATATCTGTAGTGCTCGCACAAATCTAAGAGAACATTAGGATATTTTCCTATTCTATTATTTTCACCAAGAATTATTTCATGAGGCACCTTAAGAATCTTCAAAAGGTTTTCTGTAATCGCCTACAATTTATCGTCATCTTCAAAATGTAGATTCTCGGTATTTTATCCAATTGCATACCTACCTGATTTCTAATCGCCTTGGTAATTTTATTTGTTAATCAATCAGTCTCTGTACTTCAAAATTATAAATATCGTATTGTAACACTCTAGGTAGTAAAACCAGTGGAACGCTGGCAGAGAATTATTCTCAGCCAGAACACGTGTTCCCTCCTATTTACAACGGTTCATTCAAAAGAGGCGTGAATTCTTTGTCAGATACAAAACTGGAAAGAAATTTTACCAGGATGTTTATTTACCGTACCGAAGCTGGCTACGAATCACAGCGACAGAATGGTAAAATTTATTCCCAGTTCGTATCCGGCAACGAAATGTGTTTTTATCTCCCGTATCGAAGCTGGCTACGAAAATTAGCTACTAATTGAGACGGAAGTTGAAAAAGCACCTTGCAGGTCAGCAAGGTGCTTATGCACGGTGTACGGCGCGCCTCATATACTTTTTTGCTCTAAATAATATTCGCATTTGAACTCCACTTCTGCTTACCATTTCATGGAATGGAGTAAAGGTTGTAGCATACCATCAGCTCGAAAAAGAAATGCTTCTTTTTTACGAACCGAAGCGCAACGCTTCTTTTTATTATAACAAGCTTTTATTCAACCTGCATTGTTCGTATGTAAGTTGTCCGTCAAAATTTGCAAACCATTTTTCGACCATTTGTAAGTATTCGATTGAGAAATTTTGCATACACGTTTAGTTTGGATTACAATGCATGTTTAGCTAAGTGACGTCATTCTCAATCCAATATGGCGGACGGCCCAAGATGGCGGACTAGTTATTTTTTGTGCACTGTCATAATAAGGGTATCAAATGAAAGGTTTTGCTGAGAAGAATAGGTACGAATAATTATGTAGGGTCTAAACTCACTTTATTTATGTAGGGTCTAAATGCGCGTTTAGACCCTACATAATTGTCCAAGTAAATCAAGTAAATAATGCAACGCAAACGTTTAAAATGTTAGAATACGAATAAACTGACTTTTAAATAAAAAAACAATTTCTATACAAAAACATTTTTAAAAACAATACTCTAAAAAGAAGAAAATGAAATAACACAATTTAAATGTTATAAAAACTTGTCAGGAGATTTAATTGTGTAGATTAACAGCGATAGAATCGATAAAGTGATAGGTAGACAGAGATAGAGATAAATAAGTATATAGTTTCAATTGTATTATCAGGGTGCCATTCAATATTTACAACCTTATTTATAAATTTGCTATACGCAATACCATTGATTACAATATGATCGATGTCAAATCAAAACTTATCTTTGGCTCATCAAATAAATTCCGTCAGTTTCAATTTCTGTGTGAATATCTCATATGTAAAATACAAGCTTTATTTAAGAAGAAGAAAATAAAATAACACATTATACCTACAAGTTTGTCGCGAGTTTTTTTTTTGATCATCGATATCAAAATAAAACTCGCGACAAACTTGTATAATGTGACATCGATCATATTGTAATCAATGGTACTGCGTATAGCAAATTTATAAATAAGGTTGTATATATTGAATGGCACCCTGATAATACAACTGAAACTATAAATAACTCTCATGCAGAGTTAATATTTGTCCGTGTAACCTTTATGTACACAGCGGGATGTCGGACATATTACCGCTCCGACTCTTATTGGCAATTAGTGGTCTCTAGCGGTTTGTCCGAACGTTGAAGCAAATAAACACGAACTGCTTTCAATATCTGTTATTGGAAGTCATTTGTTTAGTTTATTTGCTACATAGCTTTTGATCAACGTTTCTATTTTCATTGAATTATAATTCTGGAATTGTTGTTACGGTAACGCGGCAGAACTTATTGCTTTAAGGCGTTATCGTTCTAATCGGCAACGATCGTACGATGAAACAATGCATATCCATCGCACATTCAAAGTCATCGTTCAATGATTCAACAGGAGCCGATCCGTTCGAGTAATACTCAGATGAACACTACACACTCAGGCACTAGACACACTTTTGTTATACACCGCACTCGTCGAACAAGGGTGCGAAGACCCGGTCTACATACGACGCGCTATACCCGGTATAGACATGTACCGGGGCGTTTCTCCCCGCCTCCGCCACGACACGATGTGCCCGAGCCGAGGTCCGAGCCTTTAGAGGCACCCTCGGGCATGTCGCTCCCTTCCGACACGGACGCCCTAGGGACGCTAGGCGGTCGAGAGACTCCCCACGGAACGTTCGACCTACAGGCTTGAGGACCCCCCAAGGTCTTCGCCTTCTTAAAAACCCGGTGACGCAGAAAATGTCGTCAGAGACAATCTGCAATAGAATTAAAAAAAAATCAACAGGAGTAGGTATCCTAATAATAATCGCATGATGACGATCGTCAATTGCCTCTCGAATTGATGTGCTCATGCGATGATATGTGACCGTGACACTCTAAAAATACATGATCGCACGATCAAACCCATGATACGATTGTTATTGAGCAATTTCTATGTTCACGTGATAACTTAAAAAAGAGCTTCAATTAGGACACATGAAGAAACTCTGTGTGTTCCTTACAAATACAGGAACCTCAGAACCAATCATTTATTTCTGTAAAAGTACACAGCGAGCATCAGCAACGAGTCTAGCGGTGTCGACACATACGCGCGCTGCCGGCTCGTTTAAATAACATCGTGTGAATAGGCTCTAAAAGCCTATTTTCTGCAGATTGTTGGCTCATACATAAAACGTTTTCACGTTAGAAACTCCAAACATTAAACGCGGGACATCTATTTCGTTGTATTCAAATGGAAATCCCTAAGATTTTCGAGGACTATAGGAGGAATATTGAACAGTATGTTGTAAGCTCAAAGTTTACGAGCTGTCAGCTCTGACAATAATAGTAAACGAGGGTTGCTGCTTAGCTCAAGTATATAACGTTACTCATGATTCTAATTCAGTAGGTTTTGAGCTTATGTGTTTGAACATACAGGGCGTCCCGCGGCTATGCCACATGGAGGAAAAGGTTCTTAAATGTTACAGATAGAAAATTTTACTAAAAGAAGACTTCATTATAATTTTAATTTTAAAAAGAATTTAGACTGCATTCATAACTACAATATTAAAGATACATTCCTGTAGAAGGCGTCTTTACATAATTGCTGTAGGTACTTTATTTTTGTATTGTTTTTTTATTATTTTATGTTGGATGCTCTCTGAGGTCTATCGACGAGGTGAAGGTTTATTGGTGAACATTAGAAGACCGTGTACTTTATCGTATCCAATGTGGCATAAGACCTCTTTTAACATTTCACAAAGCTTTTGAGTTACAGCTTTAAATTCACTAATATTGTTTCCGACAGTTGTGACAACAATTTAACCTCAAAACCTTTTAACAGACAACGCGCTTTTAAATCAGTGTGAATAATTTATGACCGGCTCAGGTTCCTTTGAACCAACTATTCGTAGTTAAAAAATATCAAGTTTACGCTAGACATTTTTTATAAGAGCAATATTTCCACGCTGACACCAATTATCTAGCCCAAATTAAGTATCATTATGAACTTGTGTTATGGATAAAGATAACGGACAAATTTAATATACATAATAACTTAAATAAATACATAAACAACCATGACTCGTGAACAAAGTTCATCACACAAACATTTGCTCTTACCAAGACTAGAACCCGGACCGCTTGATGTGTAGGCAGCGTTACTGACTACTCATCTCGTTTTATGTATGAGTCAACATTACTGTGTTTGTCTCCCTTTCCTTCAGCCACGGGGCAGAGCGAAAGAGGGAGAAATTAAAGAATTAAGAAGACCACAGATATATCAATCTAAGGAGATCGGTCGAATCGCCGAGTTCATATATGAAGACCGAGTGTCGTGATCAGCCTCCGTACTACATAACATGGTTCTAGTTGAGCATGCCGTAATATACACTATAATGTTTGCGCACTGGGCATACACTTGTCACAAGTTAAACGTCGGCTCGGCCTATCTCCTTGTATTATTAAATCTGTGAAGAAGACCTTCCTACGATGTAAAGATAAACATGCACAGCTTCTTAGTGTGAGACAATGCCGGCATTAAGCATTCCCTTACTAACGCACAGTCTTGGTTTACCCACGTTGATGACATAAAATACTGTACTTGAGTCATTGGTAGAACAATGAAGCGTCAGTTTGTTATAGAAAATGAAAATGAAAAATGAAAATGAAAAAGCTCTTTATTTAAATGGACTTTGCTAAGTACTTTTAAATAGTCAAAACCCTACCAACATTTCGGGACGAATAATTATTATTATG
Source organism: Elophila nymphaeata (assembly GCA_955850985.1). Taxonomy (NCBI): domain Eukaryota; kingdom Metazoa; phylum Arthropoda; class Insecta; order Lepidoptera; family Crambidae; genus Elophila; species Elophila nymphaeata. Next base: position 17,931,839 of record OY039087.1, read on the forward strand.
CTGAGATGGAGAAGAAACGGCGAAAGAAACTCCACAGCTTACAATTTCGTAATGATTTCAAAACATCAATACAAGTCAATAAATAATTATCAATATAATTTAAGTTACATTTTAACATGCGTAAAGTTTGGGTAGTTATTACTCCCACGCATTTGGATTATTTATCTTGTGAAAAGCTTTTCTATATAATTTAATTAATCATATTATTGAACTAAGCAATTTAAATTTTGATACCCACCACCATTTTATGTTATTGTTAGATAGGTACTTACAGATATTCCTTTCAATATAAGTGGTAAGCATACATTTAAGATTCTAAAATGTTAGTATTTTTTTTCAGTCCACCCTCTACTATTATGGAATAATTTTTGCGTTTACAAACGCGTAAATAGTTTTAAAACTAGAAAAAATACACTGAAAAAAATCGACCTGCCCCAGGCGGGAATTGAACCCAGCATCTTTCGCAATCCAGGCGGATGCGTTAACCACTACACCACCAGGACACTGCTTTCGCTGTCGAAATTTGTAAGTGCTTGGTGCTTATGTTTTTATGGTAAACATTGTTTCATCAAATCTTTGAAATTTGCACTTCTAAGATCCGAACGAAATAATTTTACAAATATTTGAGGCGTAAGGTGAAGATATAAAGAGTGCGTAAGGTGAGGATATTTCTCAAGTCAACAGAAATAAAAAAGCTATATCAGACTACAAGAAACTAAACTGTTTTCTGTTTTGTTATACTTACAACAGTGATTGAGAACATCGTTTAATAACTCGAGAATCAAGAAACATTTATCTCCACCCACGTACATTACCTACATAAATTTTGTGATTTACTTCGACCAGAAGGCGCTTTCTTACAATCGAAGCTATTGTAAGAAATAAAAAGGGTTGTTAATATAGATGAAAGCTTTCCTTTCTATTGAAAGTATCGAATGTATCAAGAATATCGTGCTCTTAACTTTGGATTGATTTCCTTTGTGTGTTTCTTGTAATACGAAACTTCTTGCTACAAAGTACCAAACTTTGGAAATACTATAGTAGTAGACTTGGGGATAGGAGTCATTATATTTATTACAAGATCTTTTAAATCCAGCAAAAATTTCAAAAACTTCAACAACTTTTGAATAAGCGAAACTGGGTCATTCAAAAAAGGCGTGAAGAAGAAAGGCGGCGTTTATCTCTCGCACCAGCTATCTCCGCATTTGGACTCCACTTCTGCTTACGATCAGGTGGAATAGACTCATTTGCTTGACCTTTTTTTTTAAAAAAAATCGGGAGTGGTCTCCCCTTGACTTTCTCGTATACCAGAAACGACTCAAAAGTTAATAGGAACCTCTATATTTTGATGTCATACATGCATGTTAAATTTTGGTCACCCATCCGAGTACCGACCGCGCACTTGGTTGCTTAACTTTCGTGATCGACGACTCAAAAGTTGATAGAAACCTTATATGTTGATGTCATACATGCTAATGCACAGACACACACACACACACACACACAGACATAATTCCAAAACGTGTAAATCCGTCAACATCTCGAGGTCGAATTTTTTGACGAATACAAGACTTCCTCTGTAGTACGTACGAGAAAGTAAAAAGGCGTGAAGAAGCAGCTGACAGGTCGGTAAGACGAGGGTGGCGTTTATCTCTCGCTCCAGCTATCTTCGTATTCGGAGTCCTTTTCTTTGTGTGTATATTTGTACCTACTTACTTATCATTTTTTTAGTTAAAGTTACGTCACCACATTCTCATAAAAAAGTTTACGGTATTAGCTATATAAATAAAAACGTACTACTCGGGTCGCATAGCCCTTGGACTAGAACAGTTAAGCTAAGTAAAGCTTTTCATCCTTGTTGTATCGTTGTTACTATACTTTCATAATATTTTACTGCTCATTTATTTTTATAGTTTGCTTTGTATATTTTGTTATATTCTTTGGGGAACTTCTTTAATGTGGCACAGCTTGAAAACATACAGTGGTTCGAAGCCTTTGAAGTTGAGGAAAATGGCGCTTATGTCTAGACAGCGTGCAGTGGACCATGTACCGAACGAGTGTAGGGCAGTTTGGTGGTGCCACCGCGCCCCTCTCGTGCCGCGTCCCCCTCACGATTGCCCTGTCTTGGCATGCTCGTTGGCTGACTGTGAGAACTTGTTTAGACTGTGAATGTGGTATATGGCGATGTTTCTTAATGTATCTGAGTTGCTGAAGCTGAGTTTGTTACGAGGAGGGTTCATATCCAGTAATAATGCCACGTAATTACAAAGAAGAAATCCTGTATGTTTTACGTGAAATGAGATATAAAAAGCTCGAGTTTGCATATTGTTTGATAATCATTGAATAAAAAGTAATTGTGTTTTACCCATATATTATAACCCAACCTAACTCAGGTACTCTGCAATGACAACTTACTAGGGTGGGCACAATTTTTGGCTTTAATAATTTATTATATTTTTCGGGTTATTTTGAAACACGTTGTATATGTAACTAAGTGTTACTATAACTCTGCTGAACCTCTTTTGAGATTATGAGTGAGTGTATCTATGTGTGTATGTAAATTCAGTCTTTAATTAAATACTTACCGGGCGAAGCCGGACAGGGTTGCTGATATGAGATACTCGTATTTCAAATATCTCTAATGAGCAATCTAATTCAAGCGACTAATTACGTGTCTTCTATTTAATGGTAGACACACTACATTGCACAGATTCCTTTAATTATGCCTAGCTCTTGATTAAACCCAAGACAACGACGCTATGTAATTAACTACCTAACTGCGTATGACGGGCTAGTGTGATTCTCTTCTAAGCAACTTAGGTATACGAAGTTAGACAAGTCTTAATTAATTAAAATTCATAACGTTAAAAGTTTAGTGTAATGCAACAAAGGTCGTATATAATTCACAATGGTATTGTAAATGAGATAATATGTTAATATGATTCAAGGAGTCAAATTTAAAGTCAAATATTATTTTCATATGCTTAAGCTTTTGAAGTCATGGAAAGTGCACTTATTAAGATCTAGATAAATAATTAAATAAAATTATAGTACAAAGGTACTGCTTATTCCTAAAATAAATATCTTCCAGTAGCCCCATATATGTAGATAAATTTTGATTGGTAGACTAGTGTGTACCCAATCTAAAGTCTTGTCTTTCAACGACCTGCTTCTTCATCCTATAATATGATCCGTACAAATCCGTACCTGTTTTTGTAGTAACATTTATTTTTTACTTAGTATCAATAAATTTGTATTTTCTTAGTACAAAGCAAGCAACCTATTCTACTGGAATCTACACATAATATACAACATTTAAATTAAATAACCAACATCCTGAATACAGGTGGGTTGGGATCGGCTTCTGAGTCGACTTCAAAAAAAATTTAATTGCCAGAAAAATATTACAATAAGTATGTTCTGGGTACATCTTTTTTTTAAAAAATCATTTTTTTTTTAAATCAACTCAGATGCCGATCTCAACCCACCTGTATTCATGATGTTGGTTATTTAATTTTTACATGTTGTATATGTAATGCCTGGGTACCTAACAATTCAAATCGACATTACTTCAATTGAACAGTTCAACTTATGGAATACAAAGTAAGTTGCTAGAGTCGATGTATTATTAATATACCTATCTATACCTATTACAAAATATACTTTTCACTTCTCAAGCTCGCAAAGTTCGTCTTTATGTCGTTTATATGCTGCATAAAATGGCTTTTATGTTCTTAGTTTTCTTTTAGACAAAGATTCTTACTGCCAAATTCCTAAGTTTAATAAAACTTCACAAAATAACGATACTAATATTAATTTTGTGAAGTTAGTCTTGTGTTTTCTAAAACACAAGACAAATAAATAAATAAAGTCAAGAAACCAGATAAAAATAGTAACCGGGTACTATTAAAACGCATCGAATTATTTTTATTACTTGTCAAAATGAAATATGTACCTAAAATTAAATAAGTTTAATATCGCCACCTTGAAAAATTCACCTGTATATGCCTGAATTTTGAGATAAGGAAACGGCCAAATTCTAAACTATAAGGAATATCGAAAAATTCTCAAATTTTGAGCCCGATTTTGATGAAAACAAATACTGCATCATTGGATTGGTTTTTTTTCCACGCTTACATCTAGCCCAAATTAAGTATCATTAAGAACTTGTGTTATGGATACTAGATAACGGACTTTTTTAATATACATAATATTTTTATGAATAAACTATAAATATATAAACAACAATGACTCATCAACAAATACTCGTGTTCATCACACAAATATTTGCCGCTACCAGGACTCGAACCCGGACCGCTTGATATCTAGGCAGTTATACTGACCACTCCACCAAAACGGCGTCATTGATTGATAAAATAGTAAATCGTAAAGATCGGATACGACCGGATCGGTACGCGCCGTACTATCCTCTTAAGTGATATCCCTTCTCGTATGTCGTTTTTTTTTCACACGTCACACGTGTCCATCCGATTGCCACTTCTTTTTTGTAACGAAAGTAATAGGTATTCCAATTCCCATTTTGTCTACGGATTTCCGTATTAGTCTGAGTCTGACCTTACTAAGAAACAAAAAAACGTTGGAGGAAAATACGGTAGAAATACGCAGAAATATCTAAGAATGAGTTGTTACTAATGCTCCATTTTGATTTACTAGAGCGAGTAATGAGATGATCAACCACAGAAAACAAATTCATTTTGCTCGTTATACTTGTATTTCTTAATTGGGAAATACATAAGATGTATATATTACTAATTACTTCTTATTTATGGAATTGTTTTATTTATATGCAGGTACATAAAGGTCCTTTAGTACTTATAATAAGCAAGCAGCACCCATGGCAACATCCTAACTAATAATATAAATGCGAAAGTGATTTTGTTTGTTTGCTTTCACGCCTTAACCACCAATCAATTTTACTGAAATTTGGTATGAAGATATTTTGAGAACCTGGGAATAACATAAAATACTTCTAGGCGCGATAAGCGACATTATCGCGAGTGAAGCCATGGCGGACAGCTAGTAGTCATATAAACTCTACGTTGTTATCAAAAATTCTAAAATGAAAAAAAAAACTGAAATAAATACATAGTTCAGTCAATAAATGAAAATGGTTAGCGCACTCTTGTCGATCCTTGAATATGTAGGCGTCCAGCTCATATCCATGGGCTTGAAGAGCATGTAATGCTCTGACATTGAATAGGCCATCCCCAAGATATTCATTCTAATCCTAGCTATAGAATTGCAGTCACACAGCAGGTTTTCTCTGAATCCCGGTCATATCCGCATGCTCTGCAACTAGGTAGCATTTAGAGATTCATTTGGTTGAGCATGTTGCTTGTGGTATAGTGCTCTGTAAGCCCACTCAAGATTATTCGATTATGACTAGGTACTAAAGCGTTAATCTACTTCTGAAGCTAACCGTGCCTAAATAAAATATAAATTTTAAATTTCATCATCATCATCATGTCAGCCAAGAGAAGCCCACTGTTGGACATAGGCCTCCCCCAAGGATCTCCAATCCGATCGACCCTGCGCTGCCCGCATCAAGCAGTTCCCGTGACCTTCACGAGTTCGTCGGTCCACATTGTGGAGGGCCTACTAACGCTGCGTCGCCCCGTACGCGGTCGTCACCTTTCCGTCCCAACGGCCGTCAGTTCTCCTTGCAATGTGCCCTGTTCACTGCCACTTAAGATTCGCAATTCTTTGGGCTATGTTGGTGACCTTTGTTCTCCTGCAGGTCTCATCATTACTGATATGATCCTTCTTATAAGGCCCATTGTGGCAACACACACGTATTGAATGTGAATGTTATGTGATACGCAATAAATTTAATAGATTAGATAGATTTGATTTGATTTGATTGAAGACTGATTTTAAAACTATTTACGCGTTTGTAATCGCAAAAATTATTCTATTATTTAAGGTAGTTTCATCTTAACTGGGCGTCAAATATTTGCAAAAATATTTCGTTAGGATCTTAGAAGTGAAAATTTCAAAGATTTGATGAAACAATGTTTACCATAAAAACATAAGCACCAAGCACCGACAAATCTTGATAGCGAAAGCAGTGCCCTGGTGGCGTAGTGGTTAACGCAGCCGCCTGGATTGCGGAAGATGCTTGGATCGATTCCCGCTTGGGGCAGGTCGATTTTTTTCAGTGTATTTTTTCTAGTTTTAAAACATAATATCATTCATCATTTCTCATCATTTTTTTTTTTCATTTTAACTTTAATTAAGGCTAATATGAAACAGCTGATACTTTAATATTTCTCATCAGTCTATATTTCATAAATTCCGCCATAGCAATATTCCAATGAAATGCTCTCTCAATGTAAATGAATATGTAATGTGCGTTTTTAACAGCAACCCCTTTCAACAAGTCTCTATCTCCAGCCCGAAATTTCGATAGAATTCAAAGCTCCATTTTTCAGGATGAAAACATGAAACCGTAACACCCTGAACTTTATGTAGTATTGATATAAAGTTTATTTTCGTACGCACCGTGTTGACTTTCGCCTGGTTTTCATTTTGTTTGACAAATGGTGTGTTTTATATTCCACGTGGAATTAACACGTTTCCATGAAGTCGCGTATTTTGTTAATACGGTAAACATAGAGAATGTTTAAAAACATTTTTTAGCATTTAGAGGCCTGTTGGGAGGCCGTATACACAATTGTCTGACCCTGTGTGTATGGATACAAAACAATTCATCTGTTTCATTTGAATATTTTTATTTGTGTTTAATATTCGCAACATTGATTGAAGGATACCATAAACGAATTAAGCCGTTAAAATCTTTATTTTTCTCTACTTTTAAAAATGTTTGATGTCTTTTAGTATTTATTGAAGTGAAACCTGTTTTAAACTCATTGTGATTTGGAAATTCAATAAAACAAAAAAGCGACACCAAAAAGTTTTGGATTCGATGAAACGAAAAAGTGACACCAAAAAGGTTTTTGACGCATAGAAGTTTGTTGTTCAACCAAAATAAACGTGTAGCTCCTGAAATCACTTTTGCTACTTTTCTGATGAAACTTCTGCCGTGTGTGTATTGTACACTTATACACAACGGTCTACCAAATAACTCTTGACAACATGATTGAAAGCTGACTGAAGGACTTTCTGAACTCCGTGCAGACCAAGTTCAGAGACTCCCTCAGTCGGCTTTAACGACCCCCATGCCTTGGGAAAGGTAGTTCTATTCATAGATGCACAACACAATAATTCCCTAAAACACAAGAGTTTGCCTTTGATATTTTCGTTGTACTGTGCCGAGTACGAGTGTGAAAATGGCAGATGACGTTGCGGTAATATTTCAATTAGCGCACACCCTCGGCTCAGGGGTGCACACTGAAAATCAACGCTGTGTTGGACCACGTCAAAACGATGCAGCGTTGAATGTGTACCTTGTTAACATAGGCAGAGATGCGTGAACACAATAGCCAAATTGATTACATCTATAGAGCATTCTAGTGATTGTACTCGCGTTGTCAATTACGATTATATTGTTTGTACCTGTATTGCTGAGACGATTAGCGTGTAACAGCTGTCGTGGTTGTTGGCTTTTGTTTGTTGGGTCAAAATCAAATACTCTGTTTGAAGAATTATTCTAACACAGTTTTTGAAGTGAAACTTCTTTATCGGCGTTGGAAAAAAATTTACCGTCACGTTTTTCGGTTACGCGCCATCTTTTTTGTATTCATGTCTATGTAAGGCCATAAAGAAGTTTCACTTCTTACGTGTGTACACTAGTACACGCACACATTTTTTTAACAGAACCTGGAACCCTCAAGTTCCAATTGAAGCTGACGATGACTGATGACGACCAAGATCTTCCACGTCAAGTGTCTAATCTACACTGCGATGAATAACTAACGTTTGTTCTTGTTTTTATATACCATCATCATCATCATTTCAGCCAAGAGACGCCCACTGTTGGACATAGGCCTCCCCCAAGGTTCTCCAAACCGGTCGGTCCTATATACATTAAATCAAAATTATCAAAGCAATACCGTTTAAACTTTGTAACTGTATTGCAATGAATAACATGTGTGTGATATTCTAAGGTGTTTATTGATTGGTCACTTGTAAAGACATTCTGATTTTGAACATCGATATATTTTTAGGCATCAACATATTTAATCTGACAATTAACTCTATAAAAACCTTACGTGAAACTTCATTTGTAACCTTTGAAAATGCCAGGGTACGTTTCGGAAATCGGTTCAAATAAATACTGTTATTTTTTGTGAAACTAAGTTAAAAGAAAATCTTTTGTCCCTGGGGCTTATTCATTATGCAGGCCAGATCAAAGGGTCCCCGGGTGACGTTACAATTTTCTTCTTTCGTTCCGCGTCAAAACAAATGAGGGATCGAATAAATATCTGATTTAGTTCGTCAAATACAATTTAACTTGGACAGAAATGTGTGTTAAATATGACTTTTTACGATATATGCTATAATAAGCGGGCACCTACCCATGTTAACTGATTCATTTCAATACAATTAATGGTTTTGTTATTATTATATGATGCTAGTAAAGATTCAAAATTGTAAGCTAAATTTCAAACTCCATACAAATAATATAATAAAACAAAATATAAATCAATATTATACTTTTCATAAGTTAAAGACCCGGCTAGAAAACTGTGTTGTTTATTTTTTCTTATATAGCGTTCTCTTAGATTTGCGCGAGCACTACACATTGTAAATAAAACAACTTTTACAGATTTAACTCGCGTGTAGTTAGATTTTATATTTTGTTATTATTGCCCGACGTTTCGTAACACTTTGCGGCGTTCGTGGTCACGAGATGACTAAAGATGTAGGTTGTCATGTTTTATGAAATAGTTAAATCTATCATCACTTTAATCATTAATTTGGAGTGTTCCGGTTAACGCAAATGAAGCTCACGGTGTCATAAGGTCTTGCTGTGTGGTGGTTTGCTTGAGTTTTAATAATTTTAATTACTGGATCCCAAGAATCCCGAAACGTCCGGCAATAATAACAAAATGTAAAATCTAATTACACGCGAGTTAAATCAGTAAAAGTTGTTTTATTATCTTTTCTTGTTTATTTTTTTTTTGCAAAAAATATTTCTACAGTTCAGAAGTATATGACAGGTTTTCAGCTTGCGTCAAATACCTACCCAAAAAGGTCTACCAACTCTTGGAATATTAAGATTCTGCTGACCTTAGATTATATACCTGACGGAAGCTTAAATACTTCTCTTTGTCTATTCTCTCAGAAGGTATATCAAAGACAAATTTCAATTTTCCCTCCTAAAGTGGATACTGAAATAACCTTTCAGTAAGTTCTGTGAGCGTTTCGACATTCCCAACACGTTCTCTGCAATATTCATGAGTTTGCCTGAAATCATTTTAGATTCGAGATTTAGTTCACGTCTTAGACAGCAACTGTGGAATGTAGCACGTTCATTTTACTACAGTATATTTAGTAGAATGTCGGCTTAGGTACAATGGTTTGCCATGTCACTAACAAAACGTGGACACAGAATTTGGCAACGCGTTGTGTTGTCATACAATCAAGAGATTTTTCTGCAAATACACGTGTTCCCTCCTCTTGGCGACCTAGAGTTATCTCGTCGAAGATAAATCAAATATATAAGAAACGTGGCTAGCAACCATATAGCCCGCTTGGCTTAATAGCAGGCGATCAGCTTATCCTATAGAAGTTGGCAACGCTAAAGAACTAGTACTTAGCGCTGAGTTATACCGCTAATAGCGTTGTAAATTTACGTCACACCCTTTCAATGTCATACTGAATTTGACGAGATTACCTCCCGCTCCTTATAGTAGGGGAGCCCAGAGTGCTAAATTTGTAGTGTCTCCAGCGGTTAGAAGATCTATTTGGATTGCAAAGATTAGATGCTAAATAATAAAAAAGCTCCTATGAAGTTAACCATTTTAGTGGTGGGGAGAGCGTGTATGAATTTTCAAAAATGTAAAAAAAAGTGATGAAAAAAAATGTTCGAGCGCGTCAGATTTTAGAAGTGTAGATAGCCCACAAACTTGTGTCCACGGAGAAATATTAATCTGCCGGATCGCTGGTAACGAATAGCGATATAAGCAAAAAAACAAAAAAAAAATGTATTTTCTCCAGCGTGTCAGTAATTATAGGGACTTATTATTTAAGCCGTCACAAGTGTCTTCTTACTTAATCTGACGATTTGGACGTGACTAAAAGTCCCTAATCAATTTTTGCAAATGCAAAAAAAAATTGTGACTTTGCAATACTCGCGCGTGTCAGATTTTCATACAGATGGTTCAACTCGACAAACTAGTAGTACCCAGCCTTAATCTGACTATTTTGTGAAGGGATTTGTTAAATCTGACAATTTGAAAGAATTAAAAAAAAGTTCATAGCACAGGCCATTGCTGTAATTTTCTGCAAATTCCGAACGCTCTAAATTTTGCTTATTACACTATTATTGAGCTTTTTTAAGCTCAAAAAGAAAGCTAGTCTATACTTATGAGTTTATTGAGCAAAAAAGCTCGATACAAGTTGGATAAAACACAATTTATTGAAATTTTAAACTGTCATAACTTTTGAATAAATCAACAGATTTTCACGCAGTTGACGGTAATTGATGTTTTTTGAGTTGTATAGAGCATATTGAGAATACTATGTGAACAGATTCAAAATTTCATACAAATTTTCAATAAAATTTTAGGTTTTTTTTTTTATTTTTATAATTAGTTTCTTTATTTATTCAAATTACAAACGGTGAAAAAAAAATAGTTATAAAAGAATATTAAAATTTATTCGTCTTCGTCAGAGGATTCCTCTTCGACCTGTAAATTCAAGTCCGACACATCGTTTTCATCAAAATTTTGGGAATCTGCGGCTGGAAACAATAATGATATTTAATAACAATTTTTATTTATTTCCTGCCATTTGTACAGCAATAAAAACATACCTGAATCTGAAATTTCTCCAAAAAGGCATCATGGCGGCCGAGAGTAGTGTATAGAAGTGCGAGAGAGAAAGACAATAAAAGAGTGAGAAAGAATGAGAGTCGTAGAGCGGGAAATACATAATGCATAGACAACACTTTATTTATTATTTTCGATGTTTCGGCTTGTCGAAATCGTCAGATTATAATATTTTTATAATTTTTAAGTAATTTCCTTTGAAAAAAATAAAAAAAGAACCGCGCTCGAACATTTCAAGGTTACGATTTTTTTTTGCAACTTTGAAATTCTCTCGATCACTTCCGTCACGGTCAAATCGTCAGATTTTTATAATAATATCATTTTCTGTATATTATAAACCTAAATTGTTTTAATCTGACGCGCTCGAGCAGTTCTGAGGTTCGATTTTTTTTTTACTAATCTGATCAATGGCTCAGAACATACGACACTATATTGAGGGCTCATACCTGCTGAAAGTACCTAACAAGGTACAAGGATTCTCCCTTAGTATTAAACTGCCACGCTTGAACCAATCCCAAAATCCCCTCTTGGGCCCCCCTACTATTAAGAGGTCGATAAGGGGTAACATGAAGGAGGTCAATAGCGCTGCGGTCGTGCTTTCTTAGTAACGATAACGAAAGTTAAGCAAGCATGTGCGCGGTCAGTACTCGGATGGGTGAACGATAATTTTTCAAATGGATTTTGCTCTGTGCTTCGGAAGGTACGTTAAGCTGGTGGTCCCGGGTGCTGTAGAAAGATAGCAGTCGTCCCCAAGGAGAAAATCTAATGCCAAATCCTTGAGCAGTATTGTCGATATCAAGGCACGCTGCACGGACCCCAAAAAAATTGAGAGCAGCGTAGAATAATGATCAAGTTTCATGTTACTACATGAAATTTTTGAACGAGCACCACGCGTTAACAGTAACACTGTAAATTTAAAAAAATCTACGTTATAAAACTTAGACAACAAATTAGTGTGAAACCCGAACCATTTAAAAATGTGTAAATTTTGGTGTTTTAAAGAAATCTTGCAAATAGGTCTTGCCAAAATGAAAAAGTGACATAACTCGAAAACTACTGAAGACTTCATAAAACTTCATTCAACTTATAGATAATTTGATTATTTAAATATTCATATGAGAAAAACCATCTTGTTAATAAAAATCAATGGTTTTTCGTTTTCTATTTTCTGAGTTTGTTATGGACGCGCGGTATGCTCCACTCAGTAAGGCCAGCCAGCCTTTATCTTCGCCTTAACGCGACACATTGACAGAGCAGCAGATCACTAGCACTCTGGAATTATTGTTCGTTATTGAAATGTGGAGCATAGGCATCGTCCTAATTGGCAACGATCGTAACTCTATTTGATGAACTCCTTCTTCAAGAAACGGCTGCATCTGAAATGGACCTAGGAAAGTCCGGATGGGGCAACAAATAATGAGATTGACTCCAAGACTCGCATATTGAATAATGCCTCTGTGATCAATTCGTTTAATACGGGAAGCGATTACCGAATGGTAAAACACATTGAATTTCAACTTCAACCCTTCATACAGGCCTATCACCTAGTATCTATTGATTAAAATTAGTATTTACGTCTCTTAAGGATTTAATTATAAGCTTATTTAAATGCTTTCTCATTTTACGCAAATGAAATTATACCCTCATAATTTATTCCGACCAAAAATCTCCCGTGGTGAGCGGAGTCAATGAGCCTTGTTCAACAGATACAAGGATTAGTCCTAGTACAAACATAGTTAGAGTTAAATATGCACTTTCATTAACTTCGTATTTACATATTAATATAGTTTGCAGCGTTAAGGTCTGGCCGCTGTAGAAACTGATTCTATTGATATTCCAGGCTTGTGGACTTGGGGTTTGACCTTGTTGATGTTAAGGCGATATTCACACCACGTAAAGTCGGTAACTGACTGTAAGCTAGATGTAAGCAGGCTTTTTATCAGCCCCAGTGTGAACGAACACTCAGACTTAATTATTTTACCTGTTATGTTTTTGAATGTAACACTTTGTCACTTATAACTTTACTAGCTGTCCGTCCCGGCCTGGTTATTTCATACTACCTATAACATTGTATCTCCAGTAAAAAAAAAAATATGAGTACTTATTAAGATAAAAACTATCCTATCTCTCAAGTTGGATCAAACTGCACACGGTGTACAAATTTGATTAAAATCGGTTAAGTAGTTTAGGTTTCCATCGCGGAAAAACAAAGTGACACGTAATTTATATATGTTAAGATGAAGCTAACGAATTGCACTGACGGACGTCCGTTCCGCCCAGTGGCTACTCTACGATTGACTTACAGACTAATAATAAGTACTACGGAGACTGACTGTCCGCACGGCTCCCTACCACTGCAGCGGACTAACTAATCTATGCTTTTGTTAGAATGTCAAATATCCGCACATTTTTTTTCTATACCTAAATGTAGAGAAGCAAATAACCATGCTAGTCACCTGAAGTAAGTGATCGCCGCAGCCCATGGTCAATTAAAACTCCGTAGAATCCTTCTGAGACCGACTGCGCAGTCGAAGAATTATATAAAGGCTTGAGGGCGGTGCATTATTAAAACGAAATAATTTCATTTATTAAAGGTCCGACTTCAGAAAAAGATTAACTCGTTCTAACATAAAATACCCACTTACTTTGCGAAAGTGTCGCCTACGTACCATTTGGTATATCGGTTTATATTTGCAACATCACCAACAGAAATTGGCATTTCCACTCTGAAAAGAAACTTAATATACCGTGCCTGAAAGATATTGTAGACCAGGAGCTGGCTTGGAGTTTTTACTAAATAACTGTAACAAAACTATTTCGTTTCTCTCTTCTAAGTTGTTGCAATAGTATTCTGAAATAAAAATACATCATATGTTTTTTCATTTTCTATTTTCAGGGAAGGCAAAGGAATATACTCCATACCTACACTATGTCTTGCCACCAACCAATGTGCTCCACGAATATCTTAATTAGCCCATATTGGCCGTGTGATGCCGGCAGAGTAGAATAACATCACCCCATATCCTTCAATGGGTGTCGTAGAAGGCGACTAATGGATCAGCAAAGGAGTATTGATCACCTTATACTCCGTCCACCAATCCGCATTAGGCAACCGTAGTGGACTACTGCCTAAACCTCCTGCAATAACAAAGAGAGGCCTTGTGTCCCAGCAGTGGGTCGAATTAAAAGGCTGTTGTGGTGATGTGATTGTCTGTTACCGTGAAATAATTAAATAAATAACAGAGCATTGCAAACAAGTATATTACAGAAACCAATAAACGTCAAAGTAAAACTTTTGTTACACAAACCAGACGCGAGCTCCTGGTGTAATGTGATAATATTAGAAAATGGAGCCGTACACGCTTAGACACGTAGAAAGCTTTCCAATGTAACTATCGTCGTATTGCCTAACGTCCGTATTATTGGGTTCGGTATTAAAAGTATATGGCTCGTGACTTAGATACCCCAATAGCCATTTATGTTAATGTATTGCCTTTTTTCTCCTACCCCGCTCTCTATTTATTAGGGGTCGATGCAGAATCTCTAGTTATTGACATATTGCTATAGATTTTGCATTCGATTTTTACGTCCTGAGACCAGCCGGGACCAGCTTAACGTGTCTTCTGAAGGACGAAAATAGAGCGAACATTTTCGGTCACCCATCCGAGTGCCGACCTCATACTTGGTTGCTTAGCTTTCGTGATCGTGACCAAGAATGCACGAATGTATAGTAATGTATTCATAACCGACTATAATTCTTAGCATTTTATTTTATCATAAACTAGGAAGCTGTTGGACTTCATCTTATCTGATGTTAAGTGATGGTCTACTTCATAGATATAAGAAACTGTAGATCGGCAATGTGAAAGAGAAAGGGCGCGTATATTAGAGCTAGATAGACAGATAGACGAGACCATTTCATGAACTCGCAGGCGGCCCAAGTCGGCCTGTCAGTCACGTAGAAAGGACAGCAACTCAGATTGCAGTACTATTTTTCACACACACGCACTACTCACACATCGGTTATTTTTGTTGGTCTCGCCTTAGTCGATTCATTGCCAATCTATAAACGTCAGTAATTATGAATCTATGGCCTACTTATTCTTATCGTCAATAACCTGGTACGAGTTAGCCTGGGGTCTGAGTATTACAAGTCGCAATGTCTGGCCTCTGACGGTACTTTAAGACTGCTTGAATACAATCATACTTACTTACATACCTAGTCACGCTCGTGATCCCAAAAGGGGTTGAGCAGAGCTTTGTTACAATTAATTACACAAAAATAACATTTGGCAGCATGGGCCATGCAGTGCCTCTAATACTGACAGGTTGCCAGCCTGTCACCCACACAAATGGAACACCTAAAGGATTGCTTCTTTTTGGGTTAAAAAGAAGCATTCCTTTAGTAATCCATCAATTAAATACCAACAATAGACAGACAGTTGAAAATGTTCATCACTGACATATCCATCGTTGTTTTACACGACACACAATTATCGCACTTGTCGTGTAAAAACAGCAATTGACACTTGGTGATCATCACTTTCAACTGTCAAAAAAGTTAGCGAATAGGCCAATAGGACTGATACTCCACTCTCAAGCAAAACCTTCCTGTGTTCTCTGATCTCTGCAGTTCAGGTTCAATACAATCTTGTCAATCTAACTAAATGATTTATCGACACCGTAGAGACTACGTCGTAGTTTGTGCTACGCCGTAGCAATATTGCTACGAGAGAACGTTACTACGTTGAGTCCAGTGTTTTATAATGCGTTCACTGGTTGAGGCATGTTATGTCTTTTAAAGGGCCTAAAAATGTGTATATAAATATAAGTATATATAAGTGTGTAATAGTTTATATCGTTTCATCTATTACCTATCTATTATGTTGCCTAATTTGATTATATATGCTGTTTACACATATTTGTGGAGTTCCAGCCTACAATTGTTACTTAAAATCCTCCACCTAATGTCTGTTGTAACTCTGTATTATGTGACAAATAAAATTAATAAATAAATTTCTGTGTTTCTAGCACAGCACATTACTTTAATACATAGTATAAAACAAATTCGCTCTTTCTGTCTGTTCACTTAGAACTTTTAAACTACGCAACGGATTTCAATGCGGTTTCCATCAATAGTTAGAGTGATTTAAGAGGAAGGTTCAGAAATACAATATGTCAATGTTAAGGTAAGTACTCAAGTACTATCCATGCGAAGCCCGGAGGGTAGCTATGGATGGCCCAATCCGAAGCTGTGAGGAATAGCTGAATGAAAGCTTAAACAAAGTAAATACAAATACAAGTGACAACGTTTATTCCTAATATTGCGGTTGACCTGCGGTTGGCACCGACCTCAAAAAAACATTTATATTTTTATAAACAGAATTTTTATTTTTAGTTTTGAATGCGGTTTTTTTAAAGTATAATTAAATTTTTTGCTTAAAAAGCAAGAAATCAAAAGTAAAAATGTGTTTTAAGTATAAAATTTTTCACAGTTTTACAAATTTCACACAAGTGATAATATTACGATGTCAATTAAATGGGCTAAAACTACTAATTAGTTCTCGATCAAATTTTAATTGGACCAAATGACAAGCACCAGCTTCCAAAGGTCAAAAGAATCTTCAAAATCGGGCCCCCCAGTACAGAGTTACGACGTAACAAACAAAAAAGAAATACAGTCGAATTGATAACCTCCTCCTTTTCTTTCCAAAAATAAAATGTTATATTTACGAGTATAGCACAAAGTGCCTAGACAAACGACAAGCGATACAAATCGTTTCTACAAATAACAACGCTAACTCTCACTCGATAAGACGTAATGGTGTGTGTTCTCCGTAATACGTATTATGTTAACCTCAATATTAACTGTAGTAATATGTTAGTTTCAAACATTATATCAGTTAGGCGTTCGAAGCAATCGATTGGCCACTTGGCTAGCTGGGCAGGTTAATCCTAATTTAAGCACCGGCTTTAATATTATCTGTAATTGTGTAACTCAACTTTTTATTAGCTATAAGTCTAATTTAATCTTTTGGTATAGATAAATTTATTATTATCATATGTCAGACATGTATTACAGCACTTATTACCTTATGAAATAAAATAAAGTAGAATATAGTATGTTACTAAAAAAGAATCCCAGGTGAGCTAAAGAAGATTCTATAAACCTGTTTCAATCCACCGGAGAATTTATATTTTGCTATTCGTATAAATATAATCTACTTTATCTAGACTTAGGTCATAATATTCGACGCTCTCGTGATCTCAAAGTGAATATAAAATGCGATACTTTTTAATACAGATAATAAAAATAAATAAACAACCAGTTACTTGAAAAATGTACTAAAAATCGACTTGCCTCAGGCGGGACTCGAACCCGCATCTTCTACAATCCAGGCGGACGCGTTGACCAATTACGCCACCGAGACACTGCTTTTAGCTGTCGAAATTTGTCAGTGCTTGGTTCTTATGTTTTTATGGTAAACATTGTTTCATCAAATCTTTGAAATTTGCACTTCTAAGACCCGAACGTATCACGTTACGTTCAGTGTATTTTATAGTTTTAAAAATAGTTACGAGTTTGTAAACGCAAGAACTCTGTAACTCGTAGACAACAGTATCTATATCTTTCTTTCTGAAAGTAGACATGAAAGATACGGTAGGTTTTTTAATAAAAAGGTTTTTAATAAAAAAGGACGGTAGAATGCGCTCAATGACGCAACACCGCGACGCAATTGAAGAGGCTCAAGATGTTTAGTCACCTGTTCGTCGCCGATGATGCGGGCCGCGCGACACTACAACCTATCCAAAGCATCAAGTACTTGGCAGAGCCATCCCACAGGTGCGAGCAGTACTATGACCGCCGCCTAAGATCATCATAAGATCTCTAATAAAACTTAATTACAACTTGAACTAATACTTTTATATTCGGAAATATTTTGAGAGACACGGTGGTCAATGTATTAATTATTAAATATATATGAATAGCTCATAATAAATTTTACCTTGATTACAAATAAAAGAACAATTTCTCAAATTTATTAAATTAAGCATGTTAATGATATCGATACAATCCCAGCCTCTGTTATTCAAATGAACTCTACATAATTTACGATGCCCTTTTGTTTGTTTTTCTGATATTGAAAATGGGATAAGGTGAAATAAATATCGAATTATTGTGATCAGCGAATGAATTTATGGATATTGTTCTTCGTTGTTGGAAGTTGCTTTAATTAACATTTTCACAATTCTTTGCATGGGAATTTTTGCATTTATTCATATAGGGACTTTTAATCGATTGATGCTTATAGAATTTGTTACTAAATCATAATACTGCACATAGGTGTAAAAACAAAGAAAGAAAAAACAAAGGAAAGCTTATCGTTAAACGATATCTCTTCCAGCTAATCCTATTTTTACTTTCTCGTACAAGTAGTATAGAGTAAGTCTTGTAATCGTCAAAAAATTCGACCTCGAGATTTTGACGGGCTTACACGTTTTGGACCTCCCTGAGTCCCGCTTTTGGAATTATGTCTGTGTGTGTGTCTGTGCGTTAGCACGATAACTCGAGTATGCTGTAACTTATTGCAACCAAATTTAACATGCATGTATAACATCAAAATATAAGGTTTCAATTATCAACTTACAATCGTTTCCGGTATACGAGAAAGTCAAGGGGAGACCACTCCCGACTTTTTTGTATGATTGCTTGATGATATAATTTACCTTCATTGGAAAGCTACCCAGATACCACGAATAGAATAACTGTGTGTAACAAGCGATATTATTGCATAATAGTTGACAAAAATTTTCAGAACTTTTCATCTATATTAATATAATAAAGAGGAAATATTTGTATGTTTGTACCGAATAGACTCAAAAACTACTAGACCGATTTTGATGAAATTTGGTACACATATTGATTAGACGTTGAGATAGAATACAGCTTACTTAAAAATGATCCGAGTATGGGAGTCAAAACGTCACGTGCAAAAGCTAGGATATATTTATTTAATATTTAAAGATAAATTCTTGTAAGTACAAAAGAAAGTACAAAAAGGCGGACTTAGTGCTAAATGGCATTCTCTACCAGTCAACCAGTAAAGTGTGGACACAGTGTGTAGAAGACAGGATATTTTACTAAAATGTGAGGAAATTACAGTATAAATATACAAGAAAAATTATTTCATACACAAATACCTTTACAAATATCAATCCATATATACAAATAAATACCTACTTTATATACACACACATATACGTAAATAATATAATACATATTATAAATTTCATAAATGTTAAACTAAATATTCTTTCATGTAAGAAAGCAAGTTTTATGTTGTTTTTAAATAGTGATGAACTGATGACGTACTAACTTAAAGGAGACCTTATACGAGCACTCTGCATACTCTGTGGTAGTGCATACCAAAGACGAATAGCGGTAAGGGAGAGAAATCACGGTGTATAATGTGCTATTGTGATATCTTGATTAAGCTCAGGTCGTAAAGTTAATCGCTGACTCGCATATTGCTCTACCCTCAGTACCATAAGTATCCTCAAAGAATACTGACGGCTTTTCCCTAAGGAGCCCTTTGCTAGTCCTTCCCAGACTTTATTAACTACACTATACCTTAGGGACCAGGGATTCGGAGGCTTTTACTAGGAAATACATTTAGATCTCGGAAGGACATTGGTGTCTTAAATGTCTCTTTTTTACTAACGTGATGTGTCACGAATAACATTCTTAATCTACACTCCGTTTTGCTTTTTCTATATGCGCGTTTATATCCCTTAAAGTGTGCAACGGATTTCAATGCGGTTTACGTCAATAGATAGAATGATTCAAGATGAATGTTTAGATATACAGAGTGTTTGTTAGAAAAATATTTTTTCATACATTTTGTTTTTCCGATCGAAGTATTTGTATCGAGAAATCAAAAATTTTCTTACAATTTCAGTTTTTATATAAATACCACCCTAATATTTTATGACTACCTCGAAAATATTTAGAACAAATAAAAATAGAAAGTCAGAAAGTGAGATGAGAGTGACTGGCGCGGTACTGCATTGGGACCCTACTTCTGCTGCTTAACATCAGGTGGAAAGGGGTCTCTTGCTCGACCTTTTTATAAAAAAAATATGCATCGTCTTAAATCGCTACGCTCAATCTGTTCAAAAATCAAAAAAGGTGCAATCAATCTTTTAGCTCCTTCCTAACGTATCGAGGATCACAAGCTACCTTCGAAATTCCCAGGGTATTTCAATTACACCTTCTGAAGGTAGATACGTACATAAATAACTTGGATCCCCAAAGATTGGTCGTTTGATTGATTCGTGGGCGAGCTTATTCCGAAAACGATTTCAATGCAAATGAAGTGATTTACTGGCAGAGTGGGTAAGCGAAAAAATGATGAACGAAAAATTCTGATGAATTGTAGCGGGAATACAATACTGATGAAACAATTACCTAAACGGTTATCTACAAGTACTCTCGATTGATTCCACAACTCTATAAAAAATTGTTCTACATCTTCTATTATATAAAAATGAATACTGACTGACTGACTGACTGACATATCAACGCACAGCCCAAACCACTGGGTCTAGAGATTCCAAATTTGGTATGTAGGTTCCTTATGAGGTCCAGGGGTGCACTAAGAAAGGATTTTTGGAAATTCACCCCCTAAGATGTTGAAAAGGGGGTGAAAAGTTTTTATGAAAATCCGCCATTTTTAAAGTAAAATCCATAAAAACTGGTACATGGTCTTTCAGTTACAAATCGCGGACGAAGTCGCGGGCAAAAGCTAGTTATAAATAAATGATAATGATGATTTGGTTTTCCATTTGATCGAAAAATGTTCGCCAGCGTCTTGCCATCTCACATCTCTACTTCTGAACCTTTCTACATGACCACACCATATGAGCATCTATTCTTAGACTTTAGTAAAGATATTTTAATCTATCTTCTTATTTTTGGTTTGGCAAGTTTAGTTATGATTGAAATTGATACCAAAAAACATGGAAAAAAATCCGGTCCCGTCTCAGCACTTGTCCATGACAGGAATTTTTTCCATGTTTTTTTGTTTTCTATTAAATTTGGTATCAATTTCAATCATAAATATTTTAATCTCTTTAGCTTCTTTGTCTCCGGAAGAAAGCCCTTTTGTGCAAAAAATATCTCAGTGCTTTTTATTTATCAAAAGTAATTAAAAACTCTCGCCGGAAAGGTTGAAGATCACAAACAAAAGTAATATCTCTTAACCCTTCCACGGTACCCCTATAAATTTTACAGACACTTTTTTCATTACCATTTCTTTGTCCTTTTCTTAGAAAACTTTCGGAATATTCAATACCATTACTAACTCCACTCTTCAGCAGTTTTCTCAATTCAATCGACGTGCGAGACAGGTACAAGTAGTACGTACAAACGAGTATTAAAAATTATCAAATTTATGTTTATATTTTTTTTGTCATGTCAACTTTTGTCTGAACCGTTTTTTATTATAAGTCGCTGATAAACGAATACAATTTTTATCACTTTGCCTAAATGTCAATATATTAAAAACTTAATGTCACTTCTTTTTCTTCTTTTAAATGAATGGCGATCGCGACACAAACATTACGCATTGGGTCAATATTTTATGTATTTTATTATATTAAACCAACCGACAATTATACGGTAGATCGCGCTCAAAATGGAGTATTTCAACACGTGTTTTTGCAACAAGAACACTATTCTATTCTATTTATATCTAATGGCGTCACGCCGCATTAAACGTATGCATTTTGCCAATGTCAAGTGAAAATATAACTAAGTAATAAAAATTGTACGGTAGATTTGGGTTAAAACTGGAGTCTTTCAACACGTGTTTTTTTAACAAGAACTCGGGAGAAACTCCAATAAGAACTCGGGAGAAACTCCAACAACAACTAAACTCAAACCTCAGACCAATGATTATAATTGGTCTGAGACTCAAACTTAATGTTACTTGTCAGAGTCAGTCAGTCTGACGTTGCTGACATTGACAAATGATAAATAAATAATGTTACAAAGTATAAAAAAGGGAAATAATAAACCTAGCAACTAAAAATTCCCGAATGAACTACTAAAAATACTTAATGATAGACTAATAATTCGTTAGTCGCTCATTAATGATTTTTTTGTCGCCCACTTAGTATTTGCATAGGTTTAGGTTAGGTTAATCTGATGTCCAGTTAAATACGATCCTAAAACCGAACTACCATCTGTCGACCTTCATGCCGGAAGAATTCTGGCCGAAAGGTGTAAGGTTCCGGCAGGTTCCGGCGTTTCTGAGGCTGCCTACCTTGTCAGGTAGGCAGCCTCAGAAACGCCGGAACCTGCCGGAACCTTACACCTTTCGGCCAGAATTCTTCCGGCATTAGTCAGAAACGCCGGAAGCGTCACACGTCGCAGTCAATTCGTGTTAATTAAGTGTCTATTTACTAAAATAATTTAAGTTATATTTACCAACCAAAATTATGTAACACTATGTATATTAGTTTATAAGGTATTTATTGTATGGGCCTTTGTAGCCTGAAATAAAAGTTTATTATTATTATTAAAAAAATGTTTCTTAGAAATTTGATTCAATTAAAAAGCTCAGAGGCCGTTATAAAGCCGCCGGACCGTTATTAAACGCGGCACATACCGCTATTAATTTCAATAAGAATTGCCTCATTCAATAATAATTAAACGTGTTTCATTTTACAATTAAATTAATTCTGGGGCCGTGTACCTGCCCGGCACATCCTATAATAATATTATTAACATTCCACTGTAGGTAACATGAAGTATAGTTGCAAAGTGAACCCGCTCTTATCACCCTTCAATAAAGTCTCTTTTGAAATGTAATGCTCTTACTTGTTTTTTAATTAGCGAACGAGAATACAAGCCGATGTTCGTTAATTTTGTTACTGTATTATAGTAATATCTGTTTAAGGTTGTTTTGTAAATTGTACAAAGTAAAATTCAAATAGAATATGATAATATTATTTTGCAATAAAATGATTGTAGAACAAAGCAATCTGATTCTAAGTTAATGGATTAACAGTTTAGTTTTGAACGTCAGGGGTATAATGTTCCAGACCCTTTTGTTCCCAAGCACTATCTCTATGCCTTTTATTTTTACGACCAATTTAGAGCCTTTAAATCCAGCTATTCTAGGTACATATTAGACGCAGATTTATTCAACGCACGAAATCTTATTCGGTCTAAATTGACTAGGTTTCGATTTGAATTTTTTATTTCGAAATCCGTAAAATTTTAGCTAGAAAATATAAATGTGATTTAGGACTAGTGAAATAGCTATTACCTAGAATGAGTTTGAGTATCCTTAACCCTTCAAATACTAGTTTCATGGTAAGTGGCGATAATACGGAACATGGAAGTGAACCTCACCTACAACCAGGGTTGCCAGGTCTTTTACAAAAAAGTACCGAACAATGAGCAAAAAAAATGTTGCAAAATAGGGACAATACGACAGGACGAGAAGCATGACGTGCGGCTAAGTTCCTTGCCTGCAGCATGACGAGTAAGGTTGTCATACTACGTCTCTGCCATCTTTCTCGTCTCTTCTCTCGTCTTCTTCACTTGTAGTGTATAGCTGGCCCATAAGTAGGGATACTACGCAACATCGATGCCGATTGGGTAAAATTTAACAGTCGATTCGTTTATTAGGGAGAAAAAATTATCAAATCAAAATATCGAACCGGTATTTTTGTCATACCGAACACGGTGCTAAGATACCGAACGGTTCAGTAGAATACCAAAAACTTGGCAACCCTGTCTACAACCGACAACAACTGAGGCACAATGTAGTTAATATTATTGTTAACCGACACAGACTTCGATAGAATGGAATGCACATTATAATATAGGTACACGTAGATACCACCACTTGTACTATGAATACAAAATAAACAAACTTAATTAAAATTAAAATAGTACTTTTTTACTAACAGTCATATCTTGTGAACGGTTTTGCATAATACCTATCTGACAATATTGGATTTTGTTTCTGATTTTATTTGGCACAAGCTTTTGCCCGCGACTTCGTCCAAGTATAATAGTTACTTCGGGCAGCATTACCAGCCATTACCCAAGCGCCGAGGTCGGTGCCAACCTCAATATTTGGAAAAAACGTTGTCACTTGTATTTGGGACCGTCCTCAAAAAAAACATTTATATTATTTAAATAGGTACAAAAATTTTATTCGTTCCGTTTTTAATTAAGAAAACGTTTTTTTTATTCAAAATTAATTTATTTTTGCTTTTTGTTTTGTAAGTATAGAAATTATCAGGAGAGAGAAACTTTCTTTCTCGAGATCTTTTAGACAAACAAGTAATAAGATTACGATATCATCGATGTTAATTAAATAGGCATTGTTATGGATAACACAAAATCCACCGGTTGATGTTGTTCAAATTTAAATAGGACATGACAAGCACCAGGTTTCAAATGTAAAAAGAATGATCGTAATCGGTACATACACCTAGTCATTATACATAAAAAACATGCTTTCGAACCTACTTAAAATGAACTGCATTCGATACAAATGAAATGAAACTGAGTAGACGGCGAATTGCTGAAAGAAAGGTTCATTTCTTAGGTACGTGTTATTTTTAAATGTAGTATGGTTTGCATTACCCAAGTCATCCTAGTTATGACCTCATTTATATTGAGCAACACCTACACGATTATTAAGAAAAATGTTATAAAACTCACTTCGCGCCATTAACAGCGGCGTAATGAAAACAGTGGAGAAATTGCAAGAAATAATGTATGTTTTCTGTGCCCCCTATAGGTCGATGAGACAAAGGCTTGACTTCATGTATACATACTGTATAGATACCACAATATAGAGAACGAGACAGTACTTTGACTCCATATATAGTGACGAATCGCGGCGCACGCACACAGGTACAAACGTCGTTTACACGGCCGTTTTGTCGGCTTTGCCGTACAGTACCCTTAGTATGAGTTTTTGCAACACCAAACGAGTGATCGTCATCGTCAAGACTATGAAACTATAGGTTTACTTAATACGTCGTAGTATAAGATTTAAATTTGGCACATAGTCTTCACGATATCGCCTACTCGATCACTCGATTATACGAACTTCACACTGTTTAGTTTTGTCTCTTTCATTTCTTATTAATAAGAAAGAGACAACATGTTCATTCGTTCCATTCACTCCCATTCATAGTATCTCTAACTAGTCTGTGCTCGATGAAAACAAACAAAATGTCTGCGTCACAGTGAGAGTCGTATTGATATTATTTATAAATTATTACTAAAACAGATAAGAAGTAATAGGTTTTGATACATAAACTACGAGTATACCCAATTGTACTAAGGTGTTTAAACGGAAAAATAAAATGAAAATGTGCAAAACAAGTGCGTCGCAGTTTGAACAAATAGTGAATTTCATTGAGTGGTGTATTTAAAAGGATATTATACAGAAAAATCCTAATGTGCAATGCTTTTGGGAAAAATAATGATCTCGTGTCTGACGGCAAACGAGATTTAGAGCTGCAACAAAGGGAAATTGAACTCAAGCGAGCTTGCCTAGTGACAAACTCTATTCGCCATATTTATTTAGAAAATAAAATAATTTAATGTTATGTATTAATTAAACAATGTGTTTTATTCCCTTATTATACTACACTGTGATAGTGTCCTATTGTTTAAATTCTAGCTAAGACGACTAAAGCGTAGATAATTATTAAAGCGTCGGTCGTCTGTGTGACGAGTGAATATCCACACGGTAATGTTATCGCCCGTCACGACAATACCTACGCCGCGTGGAGACACACATAATTCGCTTATAGGTAGGTAAATATACACAGACATTATTGCTTGAGACTTATAAAGTAGAAGCTATATGCTTATAATTTATCAATGCGCCACTGCTGCATAACCTCCCGACGTTCCTGTGTACGTTGGTGGGCTTCTTTAACCTCTTCAGCGACCATAATAAATGAAAATTATGGCGATAACATTGTAATAATTGTTAAAAATTTCGTTCGTTTACCTACTCACGGAATTTCTTTCATCGAGTGACGACACGATCAAACGTAATAGTATACTTACGACGACTTGTCAAAGTAACGACTCGTACTGCCAAAATGCATTCGTGAGGCGAAAACTATCAAAGTTTTCGTGTTACGTTAACTCGATTTAACTTATACTGCCGATTTTTGTTTTTGATAGTTTACGCTAGAGGCGCTAGTGGGCAATGTATGAAAAGAGACGATACGTTTGATCGAGCTCGAAAACTATCAAAACTCATACTAAGGGTACAGAGCATGCTGAGCGGCCGTGTAAACGGCCGCTCAGCATTGTATTTATTTATTTATTTACAACGGCACAATTACAGATATCAGACAAAGAAAAGTGATAAAGAAAATCTTAAATAAATCTAAGTGCGTGCCTGTACCCAATTACAATTGTGCACAACATTAGGTATATTAAAATGAAAATAAACAATTATACTCCTACATGTTCTTAATAAGTACCTAGCTAGTTGAAAGTTATGCATATAAAGGTAATTTTTTTTACTATTTTACATAGGTGATTGTGTTGAGACACTGGACTGTAAGGTTTTCGCGAGTAATTACTTAAAAGAAAGAACACTACCATTAACAATATCATACTCTGAGCAGATACCATTATAATACGAACACATTCTGTTCAAAGGATTGTTCGAAGATACATCCTTATTGATTATATCTAAATTTTAAAAAAATGTACTTGAATAAATATTAGAACATAATAATAATTTTCACCATTATCAATCATCACCTGAAATGATATTTTTTAAATTTTGTTCCAAAACTTTTATCTCAAAATATTGTTAGTGCCTAGCCTTTATTAAGTAGAAGTAACTCCTTACTTAAACGTGACATTTCTACAATTTTATTCTTCCCTTTCTTATTAAATTTTATTATAATTACCAAAAAAGCCGTGTTAAGTTAGAAGCCGAATTCTTTATTGCTCAGTTCTGCTAATTAGGCTCCCTAAAAGTATGACTGTAATGGAGTTTCTTTGTAAGTACAGTCTTTGAGAGACAATTAAGACATTACGATCATGATTATTCGTAATGCCTTAGCTGTCGAGAAAATTTTCTTTACGAATACAAAACTACGTCGCTATCCTCTAATATAATATATAGTTTTTATTTTTTATTGTAGGTGCCTATTACTTCCTTTTATACTTATTAATTTTATTTATATGGAAAGAAAACTGACTGACTTATGTACACATGTTCTTTTCACTAACATTTAAAATTGTTACACCATTTTATAAGTTCTAATATATTTAACATACGATCACCCTCGGAATTCCAAGGTGGTTTGAGCAGAACTTTAAGTAACATTTTTCATTACATATAAATCTACATCTGGTAGTATGGGCCAGGCTCCAACTAGGTTGCCATCCTGTCTACATAAATGGAGCACCTAACCCAAAAGTAAACAATATAAAATATTTTTAGCAAAAAAATAGGAAAACCGACTTCAATGCGTACAAATTTAAACTAAAAAGTAAGAAATAAATAATATTTTTATGAAGTAGTTGAAAAGAGCGTGTTCAATACTGAACAGTAGATTTTATTATAATTTTAGTGGCAACACTTTTTGTTAGTTTTTATGTGTTGAGATTGGCAACACTCTCTCTCACTTACACCCTTGTACGGGTTCCTGCGTCAATTTCCAATTATTGTTTAAAAAATCTTTAATACAAGTTAATTAATATATTCCTGCGTGTTTCATTTATTGAACATGCAAGTGGTCCTTCGTGTGATCCTTCGGCAAAGTGGAAAGTAGTTTCGCGAGTGAAATAAGTGTTTTATATCGGCGGCGGACATTGTCGCCACATGCCGACAAGATACTTCTCGTTTGCTACATACAACTGAAATTGTGCGATTTAGTCGTTGTGTGACGGGAGCAACTTTTTCTTCCTACTCCATCGATTATCGTCATAGTCCAATATCGAAGAAGGAAATTGTGTTGGAAATTACACAAGTATCTACTTAGTAGGTACCCGCCATATTTTTTCTTGCAAAGCTACGGGCGGTTACCCGCCAATTTCAACTCGCAAAGAGAGCAGCGTGCTGAGGTTGGCAGCCTTGTAAGCGGAACGTATCAGTACCCTTAGTATGAGTTTTGATAGTTTTCGAGCTCGATCAAACGTATCGTCTCTTTTCATACATTGCCCACTAGCGCCTCTAGCGTAAACTATCAAAAACAAAAATCGGCAGTATAAGTTAAATCGAGTTAACGTAACACGAAAACTTTGATAGTTTTCGCCTCACGAATGCATTTTGGCAGTACGAGTCGTTACTTTGACAAGTCGTCGTAAGTATACTATTACGTTTGATCGTGTCGTCACTCGATGAAAGAAATTCCGTGAGTAGGTAAACGAACGAAATTTTTAACAATTATTACAATGTTATCGCCATAATTTTCATTTATTATGGTCGCTGAAGAGGTTAAAGAAGCCCACCAACGTACACAGGAACGTCGGGAGGTTATGCAGCAGTGGCGCATTGATAAATTATAAGCATATAGCTTCTACTTTATAAGTCTCAAGCAATAATGTCTGTGTATATTTACCTACCTATAAGCGAATTATGTGTGTCTCCACGCGGCGTAGGTATTGTCGTGACGGGCGATAACATTACCGTGTGGATATTCACTCGTCACACAGACGACCGACGCTTTAATAATTATCTACGCTTTAGTCGTCTTAGCTAGAATTTAAACAATAGGACACTATCACAGTGTAGTATAATAAGGGAATAAAACACATTGTTTAATTAATACATAACATTAAATTATTTTATTTTCTAAATAAATATGGCGAATAGAGTTTGTCACTAGGCAAGCTCGCTTGAGTTCAATTTCCCTTTGTTGCAGCTCTAAATCTCGTTTGCCGTCAGACACGAGATCATTATTTTTCCCAAAAGCATTGCACATTAGGATTTTTCTGTATAATATCCTTTTAAATACACCACTCAATGAAATTCACTATTTGTTCAAACTGCGACGCACTTGTTTTGCACATTTTCATTTTATTTTTCCGTTTAAACACCTTAGTACAATTGGGTATACTCGTAGTTTATGTATCAAAACCTATTACTTCTTATCTGTTTTAGTAATAATTTATAAATAATATCAATACGACTCTCACTGTGACGCAGACATTTTGTTTGTTTTCATCGAGCACAGACTAGTTAGAGATACTATGAATGGGAGTGAATGGAACGAATGAACATGTTGTCTCTTTCTTGTTAATAAGAAATGAAAGAGACAAAACTAAACAGTGTGAAGTTCGTATAATCGAGTGATCGAGTAGGCGATATCGTGAAGACTATGTGCCAAATTTAAATCTTATACTACGACGTATTAAGTAAACCTATAGTTTCATAGTCTTGACGATGACGATCACTCGTTTGGTGTTGCAAAAACTCATACTAAGGGTACAGTACCCTTAGTATGAGTTTTTGCAACACCAAACGAGTGATCGTCATCGTCAAGACTATGAAACTATAGGTTTACTTAATACGTCGTAGTATAAGATTTAAATTTGGCACATAGTCTTCACGATATCGCCTACTCGATCACTCGATTATACGAACTTCACACTGTTTAGTTTTGTCTCTTTCATTTCTTATTAACAAGAAAGAGACAACATGTTCATTCGTTCCATTCACTCCCATTCATAGTATCTCTAACTAGTCTGTGCTCGATGAAAACAAACAAAATGTCTGCGTCACAGTGAGAGTCGTATTGATATTATTTATAAATTATTACTAAAACAGATAAGAAGTAATAGGTTTTGATACATAAACTATACCCAATTGTACTAAGGTGTTTAAACAGAAAAATAAAATGAAAATGTGCAAAACAAGTGCGTCGCAGTTTGAACAAATAGTGAATTTCATTGAGTGGTGTATTTAAAAGGATATTATACAGAAAATACTAATGTGCAATGCTTTTGGGAAAAATAATGATCTCGTGTCTGACGGCAAACGAGATTTAGACCTGCAACAAAGGGAAATTGAACTCAAGCGAGCTTGCCTAGTGACAAACTCTATTCGCCATATTTATTTAGAAAATAAAATAATTTAATGTTATGTATTAATTAAACAATGTGTTTTATTCCCTTATTATACTACACTGTGATAGTGTCCTAGTGTTTAAATTCTAGCTAAGACGACTAAAGCGTAGATAATTATTAAAGCGTCGGTCGTCTCTGTGACGAGTGAATATCCACACGGTAATGTTATCGCCCGTCACGACAATACCTACGCCGCGTGGAGACACACATAATTCGCTTATAGGTAGGTAAATATACACAGACATTATTGCTTGAGACTTATAAAGTAGAAGCTATATGCTTATAATTTATCAATGCGCCACTGCTGCATAACCTCCCGACGTTCCTGTGTACGTTGGTGGGCTTCATTAACCTCTTCAGCGACCATAATAAATGAAAATTATGGCGATAACATTGTAATAATTGTTAAAAATTTCGTTCGTTTACCTACTCACGGAATTTCTTTCATCGAGTGACGACACGATCAAACGTAATAGTATACTTACGACGACTTGTCAAAGTAACGACTCGTACTGCCAAAATGCATTCGTGAGGCGAAAACTATCAAAGTTTTCGTGTTACGTCAACTCGATACAACTTATACTGCCGATTTTTGTTTTTGATAGTTTATGCTAGAGGCGCTAGTGGGCAATGTATGAAAAGAGACGATACGTTTGATCGAGCTCGAAAACTATCAAAACTCATACTAAGGGTACAGGAGGCCATCTTTTTTTCGAGCTGTCATCAATCTCTGTCATTGTAATAAACAAAAACATAACCTCCAGGGCAGTGAGTGCGGCAAATAATTAAAGTGTATGGGCAATTTGTGTTTGTGATAGTGCGGTTTTTGTGCGTACGGCATCATGCCAGATCAACTCCCACGTTTACGTAGTAAGCGCTCTGCATTAAAAGGAACAATTACACGTATCGAGAACTTCGTCAATGACCCGGTTGGTCTACTGGCTGCTAATAAGGGGCCATCCATAAATTACGTCACACGAATTTTAGGACTTTTAACCCCTCCCCCCGTCCTTGTCACAGGTTGTCACATTTTTAGAACCCCTCCCCCTGATGTGACGTCACACATTTTTTTAATTTTATGCATGTATTTAGAAATAATCAAAAGAAAACAGTTATTTTAATTTTTTTTTTCTTAAACTTATTCAAACCCTTACCAGAACTCTCGTGAATTTTGTGTCTAACTTGCATTACAACGCCGCTCTGGAAGTTGATTGTTATTGCAAGAGAGATAATCTCATAGCGAGAGTGCTAAAGTATTAAAAATATAGATCGAGTTTGAAAATTTTTAGATTTTTTTATTCACATATAAATTTCGCGTTTTAGTACTTTAAATTTTAACATGTAACGTCACAAAGCTTTTGACCCCCCCCTGCCCCGTGTCACACAATGTCACATTCTGGTGATACCCTCCCCCCCCCTTTAACGTGTGACGTAATTTATGGATGACCCCTAAAGCAATGTTGGAGGCTCGACGGGACAAGCTTGTGAGTACGCTTAAAAGCTATGAAGAAACAAACATCGACATTCTTAGCTTTGACCCAGATGAAAAGGAAGATGGTTCCGATATTGAAGGTAGATACTACACTATTATTGTTAAAATTAACGAAGCATTGCAAGCACTATCCGAAGCTGAAACGACAAATCATACTAACATTTCAAACTCAAAGCTTCCTAATATTGAAATTCCCACCTTTGATGGGAAAGATTTTACAAAATTTAAGCCATTTATAGATTTATTTTCGGCACTCATCGATAACAATCGGTCCTTGTCAGATATTCAAAAGCTATTTTACCTCCGTAAATATTTATTGGGAGATGCTTTGTCTGTCATTGTTAACTTGCCGCTTGTCAATGAGTCTTATTCTGAGGCATTAGTTTTACTCAAGAAACGCTATGATAATAAATCTAGGCTTATAGCTAACCACATTGCGGTTCTTTTAGACTTACCCCAAATGCAAAAGGGTACAGCTAGCTCCTTAAGAGCTTTTATTTCAGAGGTGCAACAACAACTTTATGCTCTTAAAAACTTAGAACAACCTATCAACCAATGGGATATGTTGTTAATATCAATCTTAACCCGTAAATTAGATTCATTTACTTGCAGGGCCTATCATCTTGATAGAGAAAACCCTGACAATTTGCCAAATATGGATGAATTTATTACATTTTTAGAGAAGCGTGCTATAGCGCTTGAGGATAGTCCTTCAATTAAAAGTACTCCCTATGAGTGTACTAAAGGAAAATCCAATATCTTTAAGGTGAACCATTCTGTTTCAAATAGCTCACCAACACCAATTAACTGTGTTTTCTGTAAAAAGCTCGATCACCCTATTTATTTATGCCCTAAATTTCAATTAGCAGGTATAGGGGATCGTCTTGAATTTGTAGCATCTAAAAATTTATGTAATCTGTGCCTTAGGCCACATAAAAATAAATGTAGATTTCATTTTAGGTGCAAGACTTGTAAGTCAAATCATAATACTCTTTTGCACACGGAGAGTCCTAAAGAGGAACAAGTTGGTATGCATTGCAACCAGCTGTCTAAAGATGTGCTTTTGCCTACAATTAAGGTGAGACTCATTGACAAATTTGGTCAATTTATTTATGTCAAAGCGTTGGTTGACAGTGGCAGCCAGGCATCCTTCATACAGTCTCAACTTGCAAGCCAATTAAATGTGAAACCTTTGGTCACTAATGCTAATATTATTAGCTTATGTAATAATGCAAATAAAATGTCTAGGTGCACTTATATTTCATTGCACTCTATGATCAATAAATTACAATTTCAGGTAAAGTGTTATATTGTTGATAAAATTACAACTAAATTACCACAAAATTTTATTAATATTTCCAATATTGTTTTGCCTAACAATGTCAAACTTGCTGATCCTGACTTTAATGTTCCATCAGAGATCAAGTTATTGTTGGGAGCAGATTTTTATTTTAAAATTATACAGGATGGTCAAATTAATTTAAATAATGATCTAGTACTTCAAAATACCTTGTTTGGTCACATAGTAGGCGGCTGTGTCGCATCAACCTCAACTCAACAGTATTGTGACTCTCAAACTGTTAACATAGTTTCACATTTAACAATTAATGATACCAACAGTAATTTAACTCAAGTAATGAATAAGTTTTGGTTATCAGAGAAAGTCCTTGAAGACACTGAAGTCACATCAGAGTGTAAGCTGGCAGAAGAAAGTTTTAAAAAATCTGTACAGCTAATTAACAACAGGTTCTATGTAGACATACCTTTAAAAGTTCCTATTAACAAATTGCAGCTTGGTGATTCATTTTCAATTGCTCTTCAGAGATTTTACTCTTTAGAAAAGAAATTTCAAGTTCATCATGAATATTTTCAACAATATAAAAAGTTTATAGATGAGTATATTCGTTTGGGACATGCCAAAATTGTTGATATTAGTGATTATGACATACATAATGACCCAGTTTTTTTCCTGACTCACCATGCAGTGCTTAATGAGGAGAGTAAAACAACAAAATTAAGAGTGGTATTTAATGGGAGTTTAAATTCTAAAAACAAGGTCTCATTGAATGACAGAATGTTGAATGGATCAAATGTTCAGAAAGACCTATTTGATATTCTGTTATTGTTTAGGACTTACCGTTATACTCTTATGTGTGACATTGAAAAAATGTTTCGAATGATTTTCTTAAATAAAAGTCAGTTAGGTTTAGTCAACATTTTATGGAGAGATAATACCAAAAAACCCATTTTGTGTCTTCAACTTCAAACTGTGACCTACGGGTTGAAAGCTTCAACTTTTCTAAGCACTAGGTGTCTTGTAGAGCTCGCACTTCGATTTCGTGATGAGTATCCTATAGCTTCTGAGGCTGTTTTAAATTGTATGTATGTCGACGATCTTATATCGGGGAATGATGATATCAAGCAGTTGGAACGCTTGAAACAGGAGTTAATAAGCTTATTCAAATTAGGCAGTTTTAAATTACACAAATGGTGTTCTAATATAGAAGATGTAATCAGTGACATACCAGCTGAGCATAAATATTTTAATGAAATTGATATTAATAAGGAGAATGTCATTAAGGCTTTAGGTAGTAAATATGAAATAAACTCTGATACATTTACATTTACTTGTCCTATAATTGAATTTGAAAAGCATAATCTAAATACGAAAAGAAAAATTTTAAGTTTCATAGGAACCATGTTTGATCCACTTGGACTGATTGGTCCTATCATAGTAGTAGCTAAGCTTTTTATGCAAGAGTTGTGGGCCTTAAAAATAGACTGGGACTCTGTTTTACCTATGTCAAAACTGAAAACATGGAATATATTTTTAAATAATTTAAAGGTCATGCATAAAATTAAGGTAAATAGATTTTTAGGAACTTTAAGACCAGCGTCAGTTGAGCTTATTGGGTATGCAGATGCCTCCTTACGAGCATTTGGATGCTGCTTATATCTGAGAGTGACTGGTGAAAATGGCAAAGTAAGCTGTAGTTTATTATGTTCAAAGTCAAAAGTTGCTACCTTAAGTAAGGTATATACAATTCCTCAACTTGAGTTGAATGCTGCTTTACTTTTGGCTCAGTTAAGTAACAGAGTTAGTAAAATTTTACAGTCTAGATTCAAATAAAATAAATACCTATGTAAACAATAGGATTAAGCAGATTAATAAGTTGACTTCCTCTGCACAATGGTTATTTGTAAATAGTGCTGATAATCCAGCTGACATATTATCCAGAGGTATTGCCCCCCATAAATTACAGGATAACCAGTTGTGGTGGGGTGGCCCTCATTTTTTGACAGATGTAAGTTTTAAACATAATTTAAAAAGTGATGACCCTCCTATGTTTACAAAATTTCATCCAGAGTCTCATTCTATTTCTCTGGGTTTAAAAAATAAAGCATGTAGCCTGCATCAAAATGACGTATTTAACTTATTTGATAAATATTCTGATTATAATAAACTTCTAAGAATTATCTCTTATATTCTTAGATTTAAATATAATTGTTTGAATCCTCAAACTAAAGTTCATGGTTATTTAACATCTCTAGAGTTGAGAAGCTCAGAGTCAATAATTATTAAATATATACAAAATCAGAATTTTGGAAAAGAAGTAGAAATGTTAAATAAAGGTCAGCAAATTAAATCAAACTTAAGTAATTTATACCCTTTTTTGGACAGCAGTAGAATATTAAGAGTAGGTGGGAGATTGAGTAATGCATCCAATATTTCCTATGATAAGAAGCATCCAATAATCTTACCAAGATCTAATAATATAGTCCACATGTTAATTGTAAAAGAGCATAGTAGATTGCTACATGCTGGTGCTAAATTGACTTTTAGTTCCTTATCTCAAAAATTTTGGATTATTAATGGCATAAGAGAAGTTAAAAAAGTTTTACATAAATGTGTAAAGTGCTTCCGCTTGAAAGCTGTAGCAGCTAAACAATTGATGGGGTCCTTACCTTATCAAAGAATAACAGCTTCTAGGCCTTTTCAAATCACAGGAGTTGACTTCTGTGGGCCCTTCAACCTTAAAATTGCTAGAGTTAGAAAACCTCTCATAACTAAGGGCTACATAGCTATATTTGTTTGTTTTTCCACTAAGGCACTGCATGCTGAGTTGGTGAGTGACCTGACCACTGAGGCATTTTTGGCATGCCTCAAGAGATTTATAGCTAGGCGTGGATTACCACAACAGATATTTTGTGATAACGCCAAAACATTCAAGGGAGCATCTAATCAATTACAAGATTTATATAAATTAACTTCATTACAAAGTCATAAAGATTCAGTAAATAACTTTTGTTCTCAAAATTACATTTCATTTAAATTCATTCCAAGTTACTCCCCTGAATTTGGAGGCCTCTGGGAGGCAGGTGTAAAAAGTGTAAAATATCACCTCAAGAGAATTGTTGGAGGTGTAGTACTTACCTTCGAAGAGCTTTACACAGTCATCACACAGGTTGAGGCCGTATTGAATTCTAGGCCATTGTTACCGATGAGTGCCGATATATCTGACTATAAATATTTAACTCCTGGACATTTTCTTATAGGTGCTCCTATGACCAGCTACCCAGAGGTTAATTTTACAGAATCTAACATCAACAGATTAAAATTTTGGAATATTTGTACCAAATTGAAACAGGATTTCTGGAAAGTCTGGTCCCAGGACTATCTAACACAGTTACAAAATCGTCCCAAGTGGAGACATGATATGCCTAATCTTAAAGAAGGTAATTTAGTTATTGTTAAAATGAATAATACATCTCCCTTTGAATGGCCTATGGCCCGCATTGTGAAAACATTTCCTGGTCCAGATAACAAAGTCAGAGTGGCAGAAATTAAGATGGCTAATTCAGATAAAACCTTTGTTCGCTCATATTTGAAATTGTGTCCTCTTCCAATAAGTGATAATAATAATTAATTGAAGAAAGTAAATATTTAAATTCTATGTCTATATAATTAGTTTTCAAGTTATGTATAAAAATCATTCCTGTTTTTGTGTTCATTAATATTTTGATTAATTCGGGGGGGCATATTTTCCATGAATTAATGAAAAATTCAAACACAAATTAAGGAAATTTTGATTAATTTGTGGGAGGTCTGCTTTCCTTGGCTTGATCTGGGTATTAAGGAACACAAAAATGTTTAAGAGCATTTTTAAAATGCAAGTTAGATGGGTGATAAGGAAAATAAAAATGTGTAATAGCATATAATTTTTTTTTGTTGCATGTTAGTAATTAAGGTTGGGGAAATTTGGCATTTTTATTTAAATAATTGATTTGTAAAAGATAAATTTAAGTAGTGCATCTTTGGCCGCCCCAACATGTTCAATACTGAACAGTAGATTTTATTATAATTTTAGTGGCAACACTTTTTGTTAGTTTTTATGTGTTGAGATTGGCAACACTCTCTCTCACTTACACCCTTGTACGGGTTCCTGCGTCAATTTCCAATTATTGTTTAAAAAATCTTTAATACAAGTTAATTAATATATTCCTGCGTGTTTCATTTATTGAACAGAGCGTCATAGAAAACCAAGGAAAGTATTGTGATACACATTTATAATTCTTTATTTATAATTCATACTTCGATATATTCGGGACCACCTTTGAAGTATGACCTTCCTAACGAAAAAAGAATCATCAAAATCGATTCATTATTGACGGAGTAATCGCGGAACATACATACAAAAAAAAAACATACAGTCGAATAGAGAACCTCCTCCTTTTTTTGTTTGAAGTCGGTTAAAAAAACAAATCATAAACAAACGAAGGACAGATGTTACACTCAAAATCAGCTCGGCAGTCCGGGTAAATGTATGTGTAAATGGTCATGAAATGTAGCATTAATAATTAGGAGTCGAAATAGTCAAAATAATGCTACTCCGTATAGGGAAAAAAACTATGAAGAATTGATATCTTTAAGAGTGGACTGTATTTTTGCGGTGGAGAATTAACGCAACACAAAATACATAATCAAACTGGCTACTGTAGTCAGTTCATTGTGAAATAGGAAAGGAAATACATAAAAGGCTTATTTTAGGAGCCGATTCAACCTATAAACAGATGTTAATTACTTTAGAAGAATCAATTTAGTGTTTTTTTACTTCCTCCTCCGGAATGGGTTTCACTTAAACCTTATACATAAATGAAATTGGAAATTACAGAGCTAAGTGACTTATAAATTAAATTATAGAAAAGTTATTTCTAGATTAGCGTCAAGTGTTACATTAGGGTAGGAACACTTCAAAAAGCAGGATTAATTTTATTATTGATGTAAATTCTAGACGTGGAGCTATAAATAGAACGACATTAGTACTACACTGAAATATCGACCTGATAATGACATTTAGATACACTCACCTGCACGGAAACTTAGCCAAGCTAAGTTTTCGATATGGTTGATGTTTAATATTTTTTAGTCACTTAAATTAATGTAAACAGGTTCAATATGTGTTACCTTATATTTTAAGATGGTTTTTAATAAAATTTAGTTGCCAATTTTCTTATTTCGCATTGGAATTGTAGCCACAGCTTGTCATTGACAGCGTATACGTTTTATAGGAGGCCTATGTCCAACAGTGGGTGTCTAGGTCTCTCGGCTAAAATGATGACGTTTTAAAGAAAACAAATGACACGTATTTAAGCTGTCACAAAACGATAATACCAGCGACCGAAATAATTCTCTTGTCGGAGTTTCTCCCGAGTTCTTGTTATAAAAACACGTGTTGAGAGACTCCATTTTTAACCTAAATCAACCGTATAATTTTACTTACATTTTCACTTGACATTGGCAAAATGCATACGCTTAATGCGACGCGACGCCATTAATTAAGAATAGAGAATAGAATTCTCTTGTCAACAAAATGGATATTTACGGCGACGAGGTGTCTCAACCGTCTCAAGACATCGAGGCGGCGTTAAAGAATATGTGTGTGTGAGGATTAAGGGCCCACTTTGAATTGCAGTATACCAAATACTATAGCGTTATGCGCTGATATCTTTAACTTCACTTTTTTTTTTAACGTAGCGTTAGATTTTGATATCAAAAGTTTTTCTGTAGAGTCTTTAGTTTACTAGTTACAGGTGGGCCCTCAATCCTCACATAGAGGATTGAGGGCCCAACCTTTCAGCCTATAACTCGCCTTTCAAAGGTTTCACAAAGTCGTTTCAGGCTTTCACATTTCTTTTAGAACGCACACTAAATCATAGGTACATTTTTAAGAGAATATGACAAAGTGGCCCTCAGTCCTCACACACACAAGAATATCCAAAATATACTTGACATTAAAAATAACTTGACATAAAATATTATTTAAACCCACGGAATAATCCGCGGTGTGGGCCGCGCACCTTCGCTTTTCCTGCCTCGTAACCGCCTGCGTGTAACGCCCACTTCCACGGTGGGTGTTGGTGATATACGTTTGATTAATTATTGTTAAAGGTGCGGCTTTCCAACTAAACTCGTAATGTAAATTATCGAGCGATGTCTAGGAACACTTATTACAGGAGTAAATAAAAAGCTTTGTTGACAAAATAAGGTGTGAAAGCGACATTTTACTGTCCATTAAGTAAGAGATTATTAATGTACACTTAGGCCCGTATTACAGAATGACACTCAGAAATCAATCATCATCATCAACAGCTCATATAATGTCCCCACCGAGGGGCTCGAGCCTACCCCACATTAGGGGCGATTAGGACTTAGTCAACCACGCTGGCCAAGTGCGTGTTGGTCCACTTCACACACAACCAAAGAATTTCTTGATAGGTGTGTGCAGGTTTCCTCACGATGTTTTCCTTCACCGTAGAAACGTCGATTAAACGTACAATGAATTCAAAATTTGAAAACACATTGGTACGTGGCGGGGATCGAACAGTGCCTCCCGGGTGGAAGACGAACGCCACCGACGCTTCAAATCAATCTTGTCTTGAGAATCGGATGATCACGTTCTATCAAGCACAAACTGATAGAGAAGTGCGACGCTCAAGTCGGCGTTGATTCTTGATACTCATTCTATAATACGTGCCTTAATTTAGATACTAATCGCAAGAAGGATGTTCTGCCTTCGATGTCTCGAACAGAGCAACTTATACGTTTTCACCTCCTATGAATTCATATGTACGTTTAATCGCTGTTTTTACGGTGAAGGAAAACATCGTGAGGAAACCTGCACACACCTAAGAAGAAATTCTTAGGTTGTGTGTGAAGTCGACCAACCCGCACTTGGCCAGCGTGGTTGACTAAGGCGTAATCGCCCCTAATGTGGGCTCGAGCCCCTCGGTGGGGACATTATAATTATGAGCTGTTGATGATGATGATGAGAATGATAACTGTTTATTTCAAAAACCTTAGAAATCTTCGCCGTCCTTTATTTACTTTTTTCACTAATATCACCGATTTATAGTTATTTTTTATGACCAATTGGTGGTTGCGCCACTTTGTTTAAATAACTTTTGATTTTATAGACCTCGTTATTTTCATATGATTGGGTTCGCGAAATCCAGCGTTTATCGTATCCTAAATTTATTGAACAAATTTTACAGTTTTCGGTGACTTACCTGGTGATAATGATCTACTAATGTAATTTGACCGATGGCCCTAATTTAAAGGGCAAATTAGGCAATGATAAACAAGTACACGCGTAGAAAGAGGTCAATATGTCACGTCAACTGAATGTATAATTTATGATACACAAAGGAATTCTGTAATGAAACTTCTTGCTTCTGGATCAGACCGAAACATTTTCCATTAGGACATCGCATAATTTTTCTATTTCTTTATACCTAAGTATACCTCAGTAAGATTCAGTTGGTCACGTCAACTTTTGAGTCCCTTATCCATAAGAGATACTTTAGCTAGAATTTTCAATCAGAAAAGGAGGGTTGCTATTTTTATCTCCAAAGTTTATTTAAATTAAATTTAGGCGAGCTCAGTCATGTGTGATGATAATGCAATCTAAGTACTTCATTATTTACAAAACTGCTGGTTCTATAACGGCAAATTAAACAGCTCTGGTTATAGTCTCAGCTGATTTCATCTGAGCCCCACGTAGGTTACACCTGCTCACAAAAGTAATGGAAACATTTAAATGCATTGCGGCTTCTCGACTATGTACCATAACTTCTTTTCTATTTCTCTTTTAATATTCAATTCAACGTATGCTTGTATTATTTTTGTACTTTCGTCTAGACGCCTCATTAACCTTTGGAATATTCATCCAACAATAAATCTGTATGTTCATTACAAACTGTCAACTAGTGAGTTTGCATAGTAAATGACTATCATTGGGATACAAAGAAATCACTAATCACAGGCACAGTATATCAAGAACAGTAGCTCATCTGCGGGATGTCGGCGAGTTATTAGCCTACTCTGCGTTGACGCTAGGGCTATCGTAAATGTGCCGTGCGGGAACGAGCGGCGAGCGAATGTGTAACGACATAAAAACGAACGATCACATCCCATATTTTTATGTCATGTGTGCGAACAGTGCGTGGCGTACACGGCGTTGAGTACGCACGCACACATTCTAATGGATAGCGGCCAGTTTGTATGAAGACGTATTACTGTTCTTGATATACTGTGTCACTGCTTACTATCCGCTACCAGTGCTCATAGTTGAGAAGTTTGATGGCGCCATGGTCGTGTTTTCGTAACGATCAAAAAAGCTAAGCAACCAAGTGCGCGGTCGGTACTCGGATGGGTGACCGAGAAGTTGTCAACTAGATTTTCCTCCGTGCTTCGTCAGCATATTAAGCTGGTGCCTGGTGCTGTGTAAAGATAGCAGTCGTCCCCAAGGAGATTCGGTGTCAGGAACATGGCCGTAGAAATCTAATGCCAAGACCTATATTAGTATTGTCGCTCAAGACATACTAAACCGACTCCAAATAAACAGGGTGCAGGGTAGTAGACAAAGAGTGCTCGTAGTATAAAGTAGAGCATTTTCTGACAACTCCATTAGGATAGATAGAAAAATATTCAGATCACCAGAAAAACAGAATCAAAATGCGACATTCTAGGTACAGAATAGAGACATTTATTTATTCAGAGAGTAAATATACGTAAAAGAAATCTAATCAGCTCATTTTGCACGTACTTCCAACGGAATTGTACGTGCCAGGAACATTGTTTCTTACCAAGGGAAACTTCCAGCAGCCCACTTGTAGACAAACAAGATTATAACTCGCTTTTTCTGTTCTTATTTCTATCTCTCAGGTTTAGTGGTATATGTCATGAGACGTTGCGACATTTTAGCAAAAAACTTTTTCATCCCACCACCTCGGAAAGTGTAATTTTGCGCTTCGAAATCTGGCTGGAAAATTCTATTTTATTCGCTTGAGTGGCAAAGTAGATTTGAATTTAGAACATCACATATAATGAGTACTCAATATAATTGTAAATTCAAAACGTCATTAAACCTATTTAATGTAACCTCTATGGTGCCAAATTTATGATTAGAACTTTTTAAATTGTGAAAAAATCATGTAATATAAGCTCCTTGGAAAAAATTCTTTTTCATTTTGTCATTTCCTCGCTGAGGTGGGATGAAAAGTTACGTATTGCACTCGAGTGGAAAGATTTTTCACCTTGTGCTCGTTTGTTTCCCTCGCTGACGCTCAGGATTCTAATTTAGAATCACTCGCTGCGCTCGTGATTCAACTTTAGAATCCTTCGCTTGCTCGGTCATCCAAATCGAGCACGCGGTTAAAAAGGAACTTTCCACTCTTGTATAATAAATAACTATTTATCTTTATTTAGTAGAACAACATGAACAGTAAAATACATTTTTTCACATTCTGCCAAACTGTTGTACAGTTCGTCGGCAAATCACATCCTTTGTACTTTCTCGTATACGTAGTACAGAGGAAGTCTTGTAATCGTCAAAAAATTCGATCTCGAGATTTTGACGGATTTACACTTTAGGACCTCCCTGAGTCCCAAAATACCGTTTTTGGAATTATTTCTGTGCGTTAGCACGATAACTCAAGTATGCTTTACTTTTACTTATTGCAACCGAATTGCAACATGCATGTCTAAACATCAAAATATAAGGTTTCTATCAACTTTTGAGTCGTCGATCACGAATGTTAAGCAACCAACTGCGCGGTCAGTAATCGGATGGGTGACAAATGTAAGGTTTCTATCAACTTTTGAGTCGTTTCCGGTATACTAGAAAGTCAAGGGGAGACCACTCCCGGTTTTTTATGTAGTAGTAGTAGCTTTTCGGGCGATTTCGATATTTGTTTGATATAATTTCCTATGACTTTCACTTAACATATTCTTCAAGTTTATTCCACGATCAAGATCATAGAGTTCCAAGTCTATTAAAAAAAATGACAGTTTGTGTTATTAGTATACATATATAATTCCCGTGTCACGATGTTTGTGTAAGAGCGTCGTCTTCCGCCCGGGAGGCACTGGTTCGATCCCCGCCACGTACCAATGTGTTTTACAATTTTTAATTCATATGTACGTTTAATCGACGCTTTTACGGTGAAGGAAAACATCGTGAGGAAACCTGCACACAACTATGAAGAAATTCTTAGGTTGTGTGTGAAGTCGACCAACCGATTAGGATGGCGATTAGGACTTAGTCAACCACGCTGGCCAGGTGCGGCCAGCGTGGTTGACTAAGTCCTAATCGCCCCTAATGTGGGGTAGGCTCGAGCCCCTCGGTGGAGACATTATATGAGCTGTTGATGATGATGTTTGTCCAGGACGAACTCTGAGACTAATAATCCGATTTTAACTTTTTTTATTGTTTTTTTGTTCCAAATTGAGAGATAGGATAGTTGTACCAGGATTTGAACGCAGACCACTTGATGTGTAGGGGCAGCTCTACTGACTACTTCACTACGACGGCGTCAGTGTCTGCTCTTATTGACTCATACCGATTGCCAG
This sequence comes from Elophila nymphaeata, assembly GCA_955850985.1. Taxonomy (NCBI): domain Eukaryota; kingdom Metazoa; phylum Arthropoda; class Insecta; order Lepidoptera; family Crambidae; genus Elophila; species Elophila nymphaeata. The sequence goes on from OY039087.1 coordinate 17,975,362, forward strand.
GTGACCCGCTTCCCCAATTGGGGGCGGGTCGCTGTCAATCAAACAAGTCAGCGCCACGCGATTATCGCCTACAAGTGGTACACCGGAAGCTTTACCTACTGTGCGTACCATTCAATTCATACTCCAATAAATTGTTGTGCACAGCCTTAGGTAACATTTGGTTTCATATGAATCCATTATAGGAATATGGGCCATTCAGTCTCTCAAAATAAGTCTAGGTTGTTCATCGTGTTCTTTATCTTAATATATATAAATTACGTGTCACGTTGTTTGTCCGCGATGGACTCCTAAACTACTTAACCGATTTTAATCAAATTTGTACACCGTGTGCAGTTTGATCCAAGTTGAGAGATAGGATAGTTTTTATCTTGATAAGTAGTAGAAAAGCTAATCTTAATATATTTAAATTACGTATCATGTTGTTTGCCTGCGATGGACTCCTAAACTACGAAACCGATTTCATTCAAATTTTTACACCGTGTGCAGTTTGATCCGACTTGAGAGATAGGATAGTTTTTATCTTCATAAGTAGTATTTTTTTACTGTAGATACTATGTGATAGGTCAGTAGTATGAAATTACCACCGTGGCCGGGACAGAATAGTATCTTTATATAATAAGCGTAATGTACATTATCACGTATATATTACATCCATACTTAGGAAAAAGCTTTGACCTTTCTCTAGGTAAGCAGGATTACGTCATTCTTTAGATACATTTGCTAACAAATACTGTCTAATCTGCGCAAACAACACATAAGCTCATAAAGAACAAAGAAAAAACTGATCTCGGATTCCAGAAGCCTAATGAAGCACGTGACTTGAGTGGCTATCGTTCGAACTTATTTAAACAATTACTGTAGAATGCTGAGACAATGTCAATACAATTTCATTCTATGTGCGCTCATTAAGTATTGGGATGACATTGGCAAGATTTGAAATTCGATTTGTGCTTTATGTTTTTCCCGAGTTATATTTACAATCACGAGTAATAATCAGTGTCCACATTTTTGAATCAGTTCGTGGCTCTTAGCGTGCCCACAGACTAGCCGTTCGTTCTTTTCTACCTAGAAAAGACCTTAAAACCGGAAGGCAAGAATGCAATACAAAATGTACTACCCATCACACGCCTCCCGGTGCGAAACGGAAAGAACGCCCGGTAAGCAAGCTACGGGACACGCTCTCGGCGATTTTGCTTCATTTAGTACGCCAGTAGCTGTGCTCCTGCATGAAATCGTTGCAGAGTTGCGAAAAATGGCGGGATAGACAGAACCTCTTATTTCACATATTCAAAAATTCCCGTGTTTATAGGATATTCAGTATGTCCTTTTTTTCAGACATCATCGTCCATTACGATTTTTTACGTGTTAATACAAAGGTACACGAGTACCTCTCTCGGCAAGCGCTAGACTACGACTGAGCGCCGATTAAGAAAGACCGGCCACCGGTGAATGTGTTACGATTAACCCGTTTTTATGGTCTTTTCTAGGTAGCAAAGAACGCCCGGCTAGTCTGGCCCACGCTTATGGTCGCAACACACTTCCCAACTAAATACGTAACCGTTATGTTCCCTTTCCGAGTTCATAAGTGAATCTGAAATAAAGATGCTTAAGTGCTAAAATTGGATACATCATTATTGTGGCTTAGCGTACAGAAACTTCATCTCTTTTTAAACTTAACTGTCTTATCATAAGATTAGTTACTTAAACTTTTTTCTATGTATCTACAAGTGAACTTAGAAAAATGTGCGTAACTAATTTGATGGTAAAATTCATTTCTTGACTGCAAAACAATGACCTCAGAACTGCTTAATCCGAACAGCAACAGGCATCATTCGAAGAGCGTATGCGAACATCTGTCTCTTTCTGTCGATCCCGAGGAAGCAAGTACAGGGAAGATTTAGTTGGAAGAAGGTTCCAAGGCGGCCGGCATGTTGACGATATCTGACGGCGAATCAGTGAAGATTTGCGAACCACCTTCACACCGAACCTGGGGGCGGCAAATTTTGTATCCCCCCACAATCCCCCTATATCCTAAACGTAACACATGTAAAAATTCGCAATAAACGTTATTCTGCCAAATAAACGAAAAATAAAGCTGTCATTGAAGAGCGCGCTACGTCCCTAACAAATTGGTCGTCTGCTGCGTGCACTGCCCTTGATCGCAAATAACACAGTTTATTTTGCGGTTAAGCGAGGGTTTGTGGTTTTGGTTTCGATTTTTGAAAGTGTGTGCTTCAGAAGTGCGACTTGGAGTGACTGGGTGCGACTGACGTGGAGAGGGTTCCGTGGCATAATGTGTGTCTGGCGCCGGAGCGTGCGCTGGGCTGCGGAGTGCAGTGCGTGGGCGCAAACAAACTCCTGAAGTTGCAATAGCCCCCCATCCACTAGCGATCATTTCGTATGCCTTGTCCTCGTGGATAAACTGCAGATAATCATCATAGGGATAAATAAAACCTGCGACTTTCTATGTAACTAAGTCAAGATTGTCGCATCGTGCAGGCGCGAAGGGACAAAAAGATTTTGACACCGACGTTCTTTCGCGCTTTGCCCATCTATTAGAATTAATTCCGGCAGGAGTAAACGCTCGTGGATGGGGGGCTTATGTCGCGAAGCCAGTACTAACATTCACAAGTCTATATGGAACTTAATGCAAAACTAAAGAAAATCGCGCGAACAGTGGTCTTCTGTAAAGTAACAAGTTTGGGTGCTCTAAACTCGAGCTGCTAGTCCGCTCTGCTCTACCTCGACTAAGACTTAATACTGGACTCAAAGATAATTAAATAAGTTAAAACATACGGAAAACTAGATATCTTCTTAAATTGCTATAAAGTTTTTCCTGCAACTTCGCTTTCCTTTTACGTTTTGCACTAAACCGTACGTTTTATTGCCGGTTAACCTAGTTGGAGCCTTATTTTAGGAACGCGGCGCTATGTAAAGACTACGATTTCAACCACCATTTTATTATGTGAACTGAGAAATATCTCACACAACGCCACTTAAGAAGTGAGGAATTTTCTCTTTGCACGATTTTAGGATGCACGCTTTTTGGTGCTACTGAGATTTATCAGTTACTAGCGCACCGCCAAGGACTTTGTGTGAGTGGATTTTTTTAAAATCAAATAAGTATCGTTTGTTTTACTCAGGAATAATGTAGCATTCAAATGGTGAAATAATTTTTGAAATCGGTCCGTTAGGTTTTATAAATCAAAAATTCATTTCGTTCGACTCATTTAGCGCGTTCGGTTCGGATAAATGTGCGTTCACCTTTATATGTATTAAAATAGTGCGCGTCAATCGCAATGCGTTTTCCGCGTAAAATGACCGCGTGCTTTGAAGAAAGGAAGAAAATAAAGAAATTATGAAACTTAGCCTCAACAATATGAATGTTAACTATTGCTTAAATGTGACAGAATAATGTAAATAAATAAAGAAAAAAAAAATTGTGTGTGTCAGCTCCGACGCACGACTGGAGTTTACTCCGAGACAGGTGAGATGGCGCACCTGCTGTCATTCGTGTTTTGACAATTAGAAAGTTGCGCGACATAGGATGCGCACCAATTATGACTTTTACATTCAAAAACGTAACGAGGTCATTCATCGATAGATTTTACTCCTCAAATTTTTCTCATACCGGGCCCCTTATATATGCAAATCTATTCTTAAGGAGTAAACTCCAAAAAATATGATTAAAAGTAACCTTATATTGTTTTTGTTATTTAGATTCCTTTTTATAACTCTTATTAACGGATTACTTACGTATTTAAACTTCGTTTCACCCTAGTTTTAACTTAATTTTTTACACTTTAACAGTCTTATTCATAAACACTCAATAAACCTATTTTAGTTATTACCTTGTTAAGTGTTTTGTCTCATTCATCTCGTGCCAGAGTAACAGAGACAAATAATTTGTAAATCTCTAATAAATTCACTTGTTTTTATGAATAAGAGAGTATGCCCGTTTTCACCAACAACCCCTAAAGCATTAGTTAGATAGGGAACACCTATCTTAAGTGAGTCCTTAAACAGTCCTCTTACCTAAATTCGTTTTCACCATGCTAGGGAACACCTTATTAGGGGTTGCCTAATTAAGTGACAGGCTAGTGATGACAAACACCGTTCTTTCTATTAAAATAAACTTTTATGTGGAATATTTTTATTATTTAAATCAAATACAATAAGTAAAAATGTTGTAAACTATTTATAAAGTAAATACAAAAAATGAGAAATAAGAAAAGATTCTATCATAATCAAGTGTTGACTTTCAAACAATTTATATAATTAAGAAATGAAACCAACACATGAACTTTGGTAGTAATTCAGATCCGAATATCATAAAAAAGCATGAACCAGGTCACATAGAAAAGGTTCCACAGATTTCCCAGGGGTATTAAGTTTTAAAACGTACTGAGGCAAGTTAATGCTTCCTTCGAATTTGTCTAATGGCTCGCCGGGTTTATTACAAAGAGATTCCCGGAAAAAATAACGTGGTTTGTTCAAATTTTATTTTCTTTTGGTAAATAATGTTACGTTTATTGAGGCTTTGGAATATAAAACATTGATTGAAGCCATTACCAGTTAACCTCGCAGGAAAAATTTTGTTTTTAGGCGTAATGTTCACGAGCGATTCAATCGCGACGATCTTGTCGCCGTGAGATTCTATATTAAAGAACATCCTGGGGCCATACTATATCGATTCAAATTGTACACGATTGAGTATAGGTTCGTAAACTGAATCGTATTATTTCATACCATCATCTTCATATTACTTATTCGCGTTTGCATCGAAAGAATGAACGAAAGTTGTTGCTGGTCTGATTTTTTTAATTCTCCCTATTTTTTGGGGAAGGCAAGGGGAACTAACGCCTATACAGCCTCGTCCTTAGTATTTTTTCCAATAACCTTTTTATTTGTTTTTATTTCACTATATTTTTCGTTTAATTTATAAATAAGAATACTTTAGTTTATTTGAATTATTTTTTTATAAAAGAGTGTTTATAAGAATTCTTCGTACAAATTAAATGTATGATGTATTGGTTGACGATCAGTTATAAGAAATCATTGAAATAAAGGTTTTGTGATGTGTATGACATTGAGAATTTTAAAGTGGGATTTCCACCTCATCAGTCACCATCATGAGGTCTGTACCATGCATTTCTCGCCAAGCACTCCCTAGATGCATTAAAATTTGTGACACCCACATTTTATTGCGAAAATCAAGAAAGAAGGTATAAAACTGAAGACATAACTGTATGGGCTAGATCCCTTTGCCGTCCCGTAACAGGGAAAATTTAAGAAAAAAAAAATGACGAGACACTCGCGCGCTTCCTATCTTAGTCCCCTTCCTTACGGGTTATGGTGTAGGGACCACGTAGAACTCTGGCAAACTTACTTACCAACAACAGATTGTAGACTTCTGTAAGGTGGAGTACCCCAGTTCGAGCGCTGGTAATTAGAACATAAAATTTACTAGCATAGAGTCGCTTTCGACTCGCTCGTGGCGATGACGCTTTATACGTTAATTTCCAATCTGAGAATATTAATTTTTGTCTTAGTTACTTTACATATAACGCTAATAGTTATGAATGTATTTTTATACTAAAGCTTTTCACAATTTCTTATTATAGACCACCGAATTCTAATGTCGTGAAAGTTTGATTCAAACCTCTAATTTGGACTTGGCTAAGTAACTATAGTCGTTCGGAAAAAAAACACTCTGCAAATTACTACTTACAGTTCAAGCTGTCAATTCCACTAACAACAAAGAACAAAAGGTTTTTGAAGTTAGAAATCGATACCTAATTGATTAAATTCGTGTTAACGTAAGTAAAATGAACATTCTTAATTGAATTTAATGATTAGATTTACAATATTAATTATAAAATCATTTTATAAGTTATAACCTTAATAATGTGTCAGAATCAGAAAATATCAGCAATTTCATAAATAAAGACTATGTATTGTACCTACTTACTGAAACCTGGACTGCTGGGATGTTTTTGAGAGTACCATCTATACTAGTTGCCTTTTTTTGGTTACTGAAGGATTATTTCTTTTTGGGTTTGTGCCCCTTTTGTGTAGGCGACAGGTTGGCAACCTGTCACTATTTGAAGACCATGGCCCGTACTGCCATATGTAGCTTTATATGTAACTAGCGCCCCGTACGCGGTATCCCGTTTCCGTCAGTATACTAGGATAAAAAGTATTCTATGTCGACCCTGAAAGTTCATTCTAAATATTGTTGAAAGAATTTCTAAAATCGGTTCGGTAGTTTTTGATTTTATTCGTTACAAACATACATAAACAACTTTTTAAAAAAAAGTCCAACCGACTTCAAAAAGTATAAAAATAACATATTATTAAAATGTGTGCTAGGTACCTGCTGTACTGTTTGAACTCGGTGCCAAGCCATGCCAATCGTTCAGCACCACGAGCCCCTTATCATCCAAGCTAGTTCGTTCGGTCGGTCGCAATAGCGGGATGTTGTGATCTATGAGTGTGATGTGGCAGGCGGACCTATAGAATACCTAGTTGGCTTGGCACCGACTTCAAACAGTACAGCAGGTACCTAGCACACATTTTAATAATATGTTATTTTTATACTTTTTGAAGTCGGTTGGACTTTTTTTTAAAAAGTTGTTTATTTTTCTATTTTTAGTGTAAATAATTGTTTTTTTTTATTATTATGAGATGGCGAACAAACTTGCGGCCCACTCGGTGTTAAGTGGTCGCCTATAGACACTTGCAATATTAAGAGTACCTAAATCACTTACCATTAGGAGTGCGTTGCCATTCGGCGGAATACTTTTTGGGGTTTGTGCCCCTTTTATGTAGGCGACAGGCTGGCAACCTGTCACTATTTGGAGGCACTGCATGGTCTATACTGCCAGGGGTGTTTTTATGTGTGACAAAATGTTACTATATTATTTAAAGAATTATCATACAACTCTTAATCGTGAAGGAGTTTTACAATAATCAGCTCACCTGAATAACCTGAAAGAATACAACTATCGCTCTTTAGGTAAGTACCTTTAATATTTAAAAAAATATCGTCCAACTCCTAACCATTAAGGAGTTTTTCATTCCATCATCAGCTCACCTGAATAACCTGAAAGAATACAACTATCGTTCTTTAGGTACCTTTTATACTTAAATGATCATCAACCAACTCCTTACAGTTAAGGAGTAATTCCTTCCATCATCGGCTCACCTGATTAACTTGAAAAAATACAACTATCGGTCTTTACGTGCCTATAATATTTAAAGAATTATCATCCAACTCCTAACCGTTAAGGAGATTTTCGTTCCATCATCAGCTCTCCTGAATAACTTGAAAGAATACAACTATCGCTCTTTGGGTACCTTTAACATTTAAAGAATTATCATCCAACTCCTAACTATTAAGGAGTTTTGCGTTTCATCATCAGCTCATCTAAATTACCTGAAAGAACACAACTATCGGTCTTTAGGTAGCTTTGATATTTAAAAAAACACCAATCAACTCCTAAAAATTAAGGAGTTTCACCATCCATCATCAGCTCATCAACATGAGATGACTACCAGACGCAATCATACTAAAATATCTTTATAAGAGATATGAATAACCCTCCCTTTCCGTTGTTTCCCGAGGGTTGCCCTCGATTTCCCTAGCTTCCCATCATCAGATCCTGACTTGGTGACAATGGGACCATCTCAGAAGTATACACTATCAAATAAAAAAAGAATCTTGTAAATCGCTCCACAAATGACAGAGATATCGGTGAACATACATTTACCTTCCATCATCAGCTCATCAACATGAGATGGTGACTACCAGACGCAAATGCTACTATAACTTTAGAAAATATATGAAAAACGTTGTACATGCCTATAAAATTTGAGGGTTGCCCTCGATTTCCCTGGCTTCCCATCATCAGATCCTGACTTGGTGACAATGGGACCACCTCAGGAGTAAACACTATCGACTAAAAAAAGAATTTTGAAAATCGGCTTACAAATGACGGAGATATCGGTGTACATACATAAAAAAAAAAAATACATACAGACGAATACAGAACCTCCTCCTGTTGGGAAGTCGGTTAAAAAATACAAATCTTTCCTCTTTATAATATTATTATAGATGAGATCGTTACCTAAGGCTCTGCTCAACCCCTCATAAGACTATGCGTGTGATCGTATGTATGTATGTATGTCATTTTACTAGAATCAAATTAAAAGATAACGAAAAGCCGAGATGATGCTTTTTCATGGTTTTCATTTTCATTATAACTTTCACAATTCATTTTTCTAATCATGCCATAAAAAATCTAAACAAATTCGATGTTTACTACAACTAGTTTTCAACAACATTACACAAAGACCCAAAACCATAACATGAATGTTAGCACAAAATTAAATGTTATATAACGCAGTGCAACACAAGGCAGAGTTAAACTCAGTTTGCAATGTAAAATAATTTCATACTCGTTTGGAGACACGTAGGGTTGCCACAGATAAGTAATTAAGTAAAAAGGCTTTCCTTGGTTGTCTTAAATATCGTTTTGTCTGGTCTATTTTATTTGGGTTCACGTTTTTACTTTCTCGTATACGTAGTAGGTATAGAGGAAGTCTTGTAATCGTCAAAAAAGTCGACCTCGAGATTTTGACGGCTTTACACGTTTTGGACCTCCCTGAGTCCAAAAATATTTTTTTTGGAATTATGTCTGTCTGTGTATATGTGTGTCTGTGCGTTAGCACGATAACTCGAGTATGCTTTAACTTATTGCAACCAAATTTAACATGCATGTATAACATCAAAATATAAGGTTTCAATCAACTTTTGAGTCGTCGATCACGAAAGTTAAGCAACCAAGTGCGTGGTCGGTACTCGGATGGGTGACCAAAATTTAACATGCATGTATGACATCAAAATATAAGGTTTCTATCAACTTTTGAGTCGTTTCCGGTATACGAGAAAGTCAAGGGGAGACCATTCCCGATTTTATCTACTGTTGACATTATGTTTGTTGCCTCTCATTTACAAATTATTATAAGGGTAAGCCGAACCGATTTGGAGTGTAACATCTGTCCTGGTTGTTGGCTTCTGTTTGTTTGTTTACTAAAGGATTCCTGCCTGACATCGACCCTCCTCCCTGACTCCTTGGAAAAGATGTTGCGCGAGGCTATTGAAATAGAGAAGATGGTTGGGCTGTACCACCTGCTTGGGATCCTATAATTAATGTTTTTAGCGTACCTTTCTTAGCGGATGCCTATGTCATAACATCTACCTGCATGCCAAATTTCAGCCCGATCCGTCCAGTGGTTTGGGCTGTGCGTTGATAGATCACTATGTCAGTCAGTCACCTTTGAGTTATATATATTTAGATTTTTCAGATTTGCCTTTTGTATTGTTTTCAACTAATAAAAACTTGAAACTGTAAATTCTTAGCTCCCGAAAATAAACTAATTTGTATGTAGTAATAAGTGGATAACGGTGTGGGTAACACATTCACATTATCATTAAATTTAAAATAAAAAAATAATCAAATATTTAATGTGTAACTGTTTGTTATTCCAAAAATTAATAAATAAAATAAAAAATATCATAGGTAAAATAAAATTTTCTTCGTCGGGGGCAACCCTGCTGTAATTAAGAACATTCAGTTTAACAGTTTCTGAAGCTGTGTGCTGTACGCCTAAGTTTCCGTCTAGTTAAGTTCAATGAATACTCTGCTGCAAGTTATTACTAGCACAACTTTGACTATAGATATTTTGTTTGCATTTCTACCAGCAGAAGGTTTTCAACAAAGAATCCTAGAATACTATGGTATCCATTTTTGGTATACATTTAGTTTTTCTTTAAATATCTCTTATTATAGCAAGTAATAAATTCTGAAAAAAATATATAGAGTTCTAGATGAACAAAGCTCCAAATGGTTTTGTAATTAAACTTGTTTTATGAATAAAATATAAAATTACATTTTTATGATAGATATTGCAATTTAAATTTTATAATTCATGTTTAAAAATTGTTTTTTATAATCTTTCCCTAAAATCTTTAAAACGCCGTTCGCCATATTGGAATGCGACGTGACGTCACTCCGTTAGTAAACAAAGTAGATTTGTATCGTGCTTTGTGTTAATTTTGAAATCGCAGTTCTTTTGTTTACTAACGGAGTGATGTCATGAGCCGAAAAAGAATGGCGGCTAGCGTTTCCGCGAAAATTCAAAATCGCGAATAAAACTAAGTTTTTAAGGCATTTTTGGTTTTACAAAATTTAAATAAAAATTCTACTGGTTAATTACAATCTCAGGATTGATTTAAAACAGTTTTCAAAAAATGGTGAAATACCCTATTGGCCAGATTGCCAAAAACGAACAAATAAACTCGGCAATTGCGGCGTAAGTGGCTACTGAAACATAAAAATCTGGACCACTGCGCACGTAACTCATGTTCAAAAAATTGTAGTATTCAGAATTTACATTGTTTCACATTGTTCCACATTATCCGACACAATATTTCATACAGATCGCTTGCCCCGATATTGCATCGGCTTCTGACACCAATATCGGATCGGATAGTATAGAAACGCTCTTACTGGTATTTCTTTATAATGTTCCGGTAACTGAAGTAGGTACCTACTTATATGTATATGTTTAATATTGTCTTCTATCAGAAATTCTATTGAATGTTCTTCTCTGAATGTATAAAACATTCGAAAATAGATATAAGGAGAAATACGTTTGAAAAGAATCTTGATCTAAATGGAAAACCTTTCAAATAAAATCTGTCGGGGTTGAAACATGAGTCTATTTCGAGTCTCGATATTAAGGTTTAAAATAGCTATGAAAAAATCGTTGAAAGATCTTTAATGAGTTTCTTTGAAAACCAGAAATTAATGGCTTTTCTTCCATAGCTACTTTTAACGGCACTTTTTATACGATGAAAAGATCGAGAATTGTATCGCTGCTGACTATTTGCGAAAGCGATTAAAGTAAAGTCGTTAAGGCAAAATCGGGTCCATATTGGCTCACATAATATTCTAAATCCTATTCTTTGTCTTACTACCGATTTGTGTTCATGATAATCACTCTTCATAATTTTATTTTTCATACTTTTTTTATTCATGCATTTTTATTACTACCAACGGAGCTTATAACAGTTAGTGATCATAATTTTTTATTTATACTGTTACTACCTTGTTGCTTACAAAAACAGTGCACTCCGCCTGGTCATAAAAAGAATAACCCTAACCTACTCATCACCCAGCTATGTAGGTGCATAAAACACTAGACTCGCCCAAAAATGTATGATTAATGATATGATATGAATTTCAATGATTATGTTTTATGAAGTTATGAGAAATGATTTGTTATGAATATGAAGAATGATCATTATGGTTTTAAATGAAAAATATTTTTGGACCACCAATGATAGGAATTGAAAATTTATGTAAGAAAATGCGCACCCGGCAAAATCGTATTTATTAGTTAATAGCTATTAATATTTTTCTTGTTTTATAACAACATTCTAAAATTCTAAAATAACTATTATAGAAGGAAGGTAGAGTACGAGTACATGTATACAACATATTCGTAGGGGCCTGTACCCCCAGAGTATTTTTTGTATGTTTGTAATGAATAAATTCAAAAACTACGAGAATATCTGCCAAAATAATTAACGAAGTCACGGGCAATAGCTAGTATGATATAAAAGCGAAAGTTATTGACGCGTAATTCGCAAAAGAAAATGAACGAAACTCAATAAGTAACTTAAATACAACAAACGGCACCGCTTAAATATTCATCGCGCCATGTTCCATTTCGGCTATCGTTTTCTTCCCGGGAGAATGGTATTAATTTTAAGTTTGTAAATTGAAATATCTCTGAGGGCTGCTTGGTAAAATACAGCGTGGGCGCTCACTCAAGCCATGAAAGCGCTTACATTTTTCTTAACGATAAATAATAAATTAGGTACAATAACAATATTGTAAAACATTCCCGTGCTGTGTAACCTGGCTGAAACGTCAGGCATTTAAAATCGGTAAGGCATTTAAAAAACCATCCGAGTACCGACCATGCAAGTGCGCGGTCGGTACTCGGATGGGTGACCGAAATATTTTCAAAATCGATTTTCCGCCGTGCTACGTCGCCACGTTAAGGGTATTTTAGTATGTGTTTTCGTTTTCTGTGTGTTTTCTGAGCGTGTTATGTCGGAGCGGGGTGCTCCACTCAGTATGGCCAACATCGCCTGCTCTTATCGTCGATTTAACAAGCGAAAGACATCGAGACGAGACAGGACACCGACGAGCGACGATCATTATCATCAACGAAACTAATAACATCATCCCCCCCTCCCCCCTATTCCCCCCTCCCTCCTTTACTAATCGCTCCCCTGGTGACAAAATAAGCCGCAGCCCGCTCGCAAGCGCTCACCGGGCCTTGACCAACGCCATCTCACCTGGTAGGCTGACCGCGCCGAGGGCTGTACCTCGCACTTTTACACCGGTAGGCGTAAAGCCCGCCGAGAAGCAGCCCGGGCAATGGGCCATCGTCCGAAGACCGCACCGCCCTCCCCTTAAGGGACGGTGAAGACCGATCGTCATCACACTATTACAATGGCGACACACTTTGACAAGGAAAGGTTCATGTCACAAACCCTGAACAGAAACTTCTAAATAGTATTTATTATAAATAAATATTTGAGGTTACTACTACTACTCTGATAGCAAGAACAAACATCTTGCTAACACCAATCAGTTTAGTCCTATGATTTCAGCGCCCAATCACAAATGACATTAATATTCATGAAAAGTCAATAGCTCATCAAACTACCTAACAGATGCATAGCAAAACAGCCTCTATATCAACGGTGTAAAGTCGATCTGAGATTGCATCTGTAATAGACCGTCAGTGCATATGCAAGCCTTGTATTTGTTTAGTCTTACTTACCTGATTCACAAAATAAGGAAGATACAGAAACTAAGTCTCGTGCACAATGTCTTTAAAAGCAGCACATATATATATATATACATCCCACTAAACTATGTCAATAGTCGGACCGTTTGTGAGATTACTAAGAGCGATAGCACATGGCGTATTTTAAACGCGCAGACGATGCGCAGATGACACGCATATACGCGCTTCTAACGAGATTTGAAAGCCACCTTGTAACCTTAAGCCTAAGCACACGGGGCTTCGTGAAACGCACGTCTACTGCACGTTAACGCACAGATACAGCGATACAGACGTGCTCCTGGCTTCCGCGTTTTGATCAGAGACTCCTCGTCAGTTGTACAGTCAACGGCACGTCGGGTTATACAAAACTGTCAAATTACTCCAAACGATTTTCAACCTAAGACAATTCAATATAAAGTGCATAATCGATTGGGAATTTTGACAGTTTGTGGTAACCCAACGTGCTGTTGTCTGTACAATGGCGTCAGTTGAGACGAGCGTTTGCAGTGCTTCAAATGCGCGTATACGCGGCGTTATACAGCACCTACGGCGACGAAAAAGCGCGTCGTCTGCGCGCTTAAAGTACGCCGTGTGCTACCGTTCTTAACAGGACATTTGTGAGGCCCAGACCGAGATTAAAGTGAATGCACACTAAGGTGTGCGAAAGATACGTTGAGTGTAACATTGTTAGAATGGCTGACGCACTAACGCATCATCCGATATTTGTGTAAGGATGGGTGTTCTATTGTCTATTAAGCTGACGCCACGCCGTGGACGGCACGGGATGCTTACGTCGACGTGGGCGTGACGCTGAGCGCTGTAATATAAGAAACGTCGAAGACGTCCCACTGTGACATCCACATTGGTGTACATTCAACGTTCAGCGTACACGCCCACGATCCGTCGTCGTCAGCTTTAGACTACTTTAGGCATGGAATACTACATTCCACATTCCGATCTCATCAGTAAGGGCAGACGTAACCTCTGGTTCAACCGCGATTGTGCTGATGCTGTTTCACAGAAACAGGCAGCGTATCGCGCTTGGATCAGGGGTCGGGCTCTTAAAGCTCCTGATGTCGAATCACTGAAAGCAGCGTACAACAAGGCTTCCAAGTCCTGTAAGAAGGCTTACATAAGAGCGGATGCCCAGCGCGTCGCACGCATTGGCCACGAATTGGTGACGCATCCTACGGGCTCTCGTAGTTACTGGCGTCTGGCCAAAGCCGTGCAAAGCAATTTCTGCCAGCCCTCGCTGCCACCCCTGAGATGTCCAGATGGGTCATTAGCTCACAAGCCGCAGGAGAAAGCCGATCTTCTGGCAAGACTCTTTGCGGCTAATTCCCAAGTCGATGATTGCAATGCACTGCCACCTTCACTACCTCATTGTGGCTCCACGATGCCTGAGATTAAAATTAGGCAGCGTGAAGTTCGTGCGGAACTGCAATCACTCGACGTCCGGAAAGCTAGTGGGCCTGATGGCATCCCGGGGGTTGTTCTTAAAAAATGTGCAGCGGAGTTGTCTCCCGTACTGACGCGCCTATACCAGCTCTCATACTCTACTGGACAGGTGCCGGAGACTTGGAGAGAGGCTAATGTGCAGCCTGTACCCAAAAAAGGGGACCGCTCAGACCCGGCCAACTACCGGCCAATAGCAATCACCTCAGTACTATGCAAAGTTATGGAAAGGATCCTTAACAACCACCTGATCCGTTACCTAGAAGATCACTCACTGATCCACGATCGACAGTACGGCTTTAGGCCGAAACGATCGACGGGTGATCTTCTAGCGTACTTGACGCATGTCTGGGGTGAAGCTATGGACAAGCGTGGCGAGTCACTGGCTGTCAGCCTTGACATCGCCAAAGCTTTTGACAGGGTCTGGCACAAAAGTCTTCTCTCCAAGCTTCCGACATATGGTCTGCCTGCTCAGCTCTGTACCTGGGTGGCCGGCTTCCTGCATGAGCGAAGAATTCGTGTCCTCTCCGATGGATGCAGTTCGCGGTTCATGTCAGTGAATGCTGGTGTTCCCCAGGGGTCCGTTTTATCCCCTACACTGTTTCTTCTGCATATCAATGATATGATTCCTCTTGGGAACATCCATTGCTATGCAGACGACAGTACAGTGCATACGGGCTACTTTGGACACGCAAGGGCTGGACGAGCAGAAACGGTAGAGAGTCGTGAGAGTCTTGTCATTGAACTCAACCGAGAGCTCGACCTTGTTTCTCAATGGGGTACAGCAAATCTGGTTGAGTTCAATGCCAAGAAAACTCAGGTGTGCGCGTTTACGGCTAAAACGTCGCCATTCCTTTCCCTTCCCTCTCTCCAGGGCACAACACTAACGCTACAGAGCAGTATCACCTTGCTCGGTATGGAGGTTCGTAGCGACTTGAATCCGAAGGACTACATCGAAAGCGTGATAAAAACAGCTTCACGGAAACTCGGAGTCCTGAACAAGGTGCGGCGTTTTTTCACGCCAAATCAACTGTGCTTGCTATACAAGACGCAAGTACGGTCCTGCGTGGAGTATTGCTCGCACCTGTGGGATGGCTCTGCAAAGTACTTACTCGATGCTTTGGATAGGTTGCAGCGTCGCGCGGCCCGCATCATCGGCGACGAAGAGGTGACCAAACACCTTGAGCCTCTCCAATTGCGTCGCAATGTTGCGTCATTGAGCGCCTTCTACCGTCTGTACCACGGCGAGTGCTCTGAGGAGATTTTTTCCCTAATCCCACCATCTCCTTTCCTTCTAAGGACAACGCGTGCTGGCCTACGTTGTCACCGACAAACTGTGGCTACCATTCCAACGCGAACTAAGAAATTTGGCAACTCGTTTCTTTGTCGCACAATCAAGAAATGGAATTCACTGCCAGCACACGTGTTCCCTCCTTCCTACAATCCTGGGTCATTCAAAAGAGGCGTGAAGAAGCACCTTGCAGGTCAGCAAGGCAAGGGTGGCTAGTGCGGCAGTGTATCTCTCGCACCAGCTATCTTCGCATTTGGACTCCACTTCTGCTTAACATCAGGTGGAATGGAGTCATTTGCTTGACCTATTTATAAAAAAAAAAAAAAAAAAAAAAAAAAAAACTCTAGCGTTACGCGACCGATGATACATAGCGGAGAGATAAGACAGGACCCATAAGCTAAGGAAGCGTCGGATGTCCGCCGACAAGATGAATCGATTATATTACCAAGGCAGTGGTTCGGCAGTGTATGTGTGTAGCACAGTACAAGATGGCAATCTGGAGAGGTCATAGGGATATCTATACCCAGCAGTGACAAGGAAGAAGTTTGTGAGACAAGCAGGTGTATGTACGTAAGGCAATTTTAGACATTTTTTCAAGTCTAATCTAGTAGAATAGACTCCAGTAAACAGAGAAAATCTTTCGCGAGAGAGAGACTTGTGGTTCACAAATAATAAAAGAATATAAAATATACATAGGGACTTTTCTCTAAATGAGACCTTAAATCTGCGAGGCTCTACCAAAGACATCGCATTCTTTTAAATCCCAGTAACAATTGGTTAAAAAAGTCTAGCTTGGGTTTGAAGTTTGAAAATCTTGCCTTTTGTCTACTATTTATTTTATGTCAGAGCTCAGTATGTAAACTGGGTAGCGTTTCCTTTGCAACTGTTTGACAACCCACGCTTCTAGTCAACATTCGTGGATAGCTAGATACATTTGTTTATATGCGGAGGCAAGCATATTTGCTAAGCCATCGGGTATCTCAAGAAGTCTGACATATTTTCCTACATTGCGAAACATTGGTACCGAACATATTTAACCATTTATATGGTATAAATAAAACAACTTTTACGGATTTAACTCGTGTGTAATTAGATTTTACAAGTTGTTATAACGGTAATATTATCTATACAGTATTCTATCTTCATACAAACGGTCGGAAAGCGTGTCAATACTACGCGCCTCGAGTTCGCGCGGCACCCGGTGGGCATCCAATCGCGAATGCGCCGCAGCGACGACCGAACGGTGTGAATTGTTTTTTAAGCAGTTAGCCGTGCTTAAACGTGCGATTTGTATTGTGAATATTTGATTGAATTAACTAGATACATAATTTAATATGGCAAAGAGCAATAGTCGATATTGTGCTGTTTTTGGTTGCTTGAACTCTTCAATAACGCACCCAGAGATATAATTTTTTAAATTACTTGGAATATTGGAAAGGTAAAACTATAGAATATGTTTTTATATGCCTATATACTAGTACCTAATTTGTTTTTAATATTTAGGTATTTCGATTTTTCCATCGGACAAAATATCTGGAATAATGTATAAATAAGTGGATAGGGTGGAAAAAAGAGACAAACGAGTAATCTACCTACGCTCGCGTTAAAAACAAAACTACATAATAGTTGGTAGGTAGTTTCCTAGACTAGGCTGCCTACTTACTGTATATAAGTTATATATGTACCAACATATATAACTTAACTACATACATTATTGAATTAGATGAAATATCATTATGAAATAATTTATGAGAGTAATAAATGGTAGGTATTGTAGTGATCGGATCTTTTTGGTGTATACTGGCAGGTTATTAGGTAATTTGGAAAAGAGACGGATGGTTGACAGGAATTGATAAATGGAAAATTATAAAATAGGGAGATTTGTGCGGAGTTTATAAACAGTATTTTGTTTGTTGATAATAATATGTAATTTCCTGAAAATAAAAGTGTTTCAGTGACAATATAGTACGTCTCAGTCGAGGCGTGAATATTTTTTTATCAAATCTATATTTTTTTTTATTAAATATTACCATAAAAGTCATGTATTTTATTGAACACTTCCTATTTCATTCACAACAAAAAAAATACATATATAAAAATATATATATATAATCACAAAACTAGAAAGAAACTCAATTAGGTATGTAGATGAAATTAAAATACTGTAGGCGGGTAGCCCTACCGCATGTTTACGCCCCGCTCGGTCGTAGCCAGTTATTTCAAGGACAAGGCCGAGTCACAATACTGTATAGATAATATTACTGTTATTATTGCCCGACGTTTTGTAACACTTTTCAGCGTTCGTGGTCACGAGATGACTAAAGATGTAGGTTGTCATATTTTATGAAATAGTTAAATCTACCGTCACTTTAATTATTAATTTGGAGTGTTCCGTTTCACGCAAACGGAGCTCATGGTGTCATTAAGTGTTTGGTGGTTTGTTTGAGTTTTAATAATTTTAATTACTAGATCCTAAGAAGGTGGTACGGCCCAACCATCTTCTCTATTGAAATTTGGGTGTTTCTTTATTTCAATAGCCTCGCGCAACATCCTTGGGATGTATCGACATTCCTTGGCGAGAATGTGTGGTTTATCGAACCTTATATAATGATTGGGCCCATCTAGCGTATGTTCACACACTGCAGACTTCGTTTCGCGCCTATGTTTTATGTCAGCTATATGCTCCTTCACCCGGGTACCTATCAAGGAGCATATAGGAGTCCAAATGGAAATATAATGCAAGAGATTATAAACTCGCTACACTAGTGTAATGCCGGTAGAGTAGAATAGCATCACCCCATATCCTCCAATGTGTCGTAGAAGATGACTAATGCATTGGGCAAGCGTGGTGGACTACTGCCTAAACTTCCTTCGATGACAAAGAGAGGCCTTGTATCCCAGTAGTGGGTCCAATTATAAAGGCTGTTAGATGATGATGACAGTAACCATCATTGCCTTGCCGATCTGGAACACTGTTCTTCAACCCTCTTTTGAATAACCCAGGATTAGAAGAAAATGGGAACACGTGTACTGGCAGAAAATTCCATTTCTAGGTAGTGCGACATACAAACGCCAAATTTCTTAGTTCATGTTTGAATGGTAGCTAAAGTTTTTCGGTGACGACTAACAACGTAAGACAGCAGCAATGATGCAATTGAAGATAGACACCTCTATATCGCCGATGATACAATTGAGTTATTTTTATAAATAAACTTAAATAAATATTAAACAACCATGACTCGCAAACATATATTCGTGTTCGTCACACAAATATTGACTGTTACCAGGATTTGAACCCGGACCACTTGATGTATAGACAGCTAAACTGACCACTCCACCACGACGGCATCTAAAAAATTAAATTATTTTTAATATTAAAATTCTGCGTAGTCTGTAAGTACGCGTGGGCCCCAGGGCACAAAGAACTTTCTCCACAGGCGGGTAAAAAGCAATTTCAACTCGCGTCTCGGACAAAATCTGGGCGAGGATTTGTCACAAGCAGGAAGGATTACCTTTGTTATTCTACATAATTCAGTGAGCTGACATTTCACATACAAACACAACGGGTTTAGGTGATATAATAAGCGTGCGGACGCATTTACACCGCGTACCTATTATTTGTGTGCGGTCTTTAAAGTGCGGTCGCCGAACAGAGATAATTTCGTACATTGACAACACGTTACCCATCCTTGTCGCTCCTGCGCAATTATGTATATTGCTGTCACGCTCACACAGGTATACATACATAGTAATACTGTGTTATCGTGTGCACACGACGTGCTTGATAAAAGCAAAAGTTGCGAGTTAGAATTTTCTAAAGTAATATAAATATTAATTATTAATCAGAGTTTAATTTAATTATGAATTTGAAATTAATCACTGAGTAAAGTAAGTATTTTATATCTTATTTATCAGCTTAAAGGTACACCAAATGCCTCTTTGCATCGGTAATAGCAGGCTAAGTTGATTACAAGCCCGAGCTCCGCATAACATTGTGAATAATGCTAATAATACAGAATGTCATTAAAACATTAAATTTTACATAATTTTATTTTGACCATTAGTAAAAATGTTTAGCACAACTGCCAGTAGACTGAAAGGTCATTTTTACCTTCTCGTATACGTAGTATAAAGGAAGTCTTACAATCATCAAAAAAATTGGACCTCGTGATTTTGACGGATTTACACGTTTTGGACCTCCCTGAGTCCAAAAATATCGTTTTTGGAATTATGTCTTTATCAATAGCACGATAACTCGAGTATGCTTTAACTTATTGCAACCAAATTTAACGTGCGTGTATAACATCAAAATATAAAGTTTCTAGAAACCTTTGGATTGGTCGATCACGAAAGTTAAGCAACCAAGTGCGCGGTCGGTTTTTATCAACTTTTGAGTCGTTTCCGGTATACGAGAAGAGAGTCAAGGGGAGACCACTCCCGATTTTTATATTCTGCTGTAATTAGGAACTTTTATCAGACAGATATGTCAGTTCATAGTCTAATCCTTTACATTTTAACACAGTAATATGTACTTAATACATACAAGAGTACATGTATACATGAATGACAGACGCACAGAGCGGCATTATTTACGACCTAGTTTTCACCGGGGTGTAAACTAGTTATAATAAAAACTATGTATAACATATTATACATAGTTTTTATAGGTGCGTTTTAAAAAGTTTTTATTTATTTTTATTTTTTGTTACGAGATGGCAAACAATCTTGCGGCCCATCTGATGTTAAGTGGTCACCGCCGCCTATAGACACTTGCAATATTAAGTGTAAATCACTTAACACCGCAAGTGCGTTTGCCATCCTGAGGACTAAGATGACATGCCCTCCATACCCAGTAATTACACTGGCTACGTTTCCCTTCAATCAAAGTAAAGAAATATGCAAAATATATGCGAGTAACGTTTTTAAAAGTAGTTTCAGACCAACCCTAACTAAACCGGATAAAGCCGACAGCGTACAGGTGCGCAAAATGAAAAGGTCAGCTTAGAGTGTTACACAGAATTTTTCGAACCTGGTAAAAAGTTAAATATGCATACCAATCTGCCAGTATAAGGTATGTAGTTATTTTCATTACTATAGGAACGCGTTTCAAAATTTTATTGTGAATTAGACACTTTCACAATTTTAATAACTTAAAGAAACAAGCAAAATCGGTTAAAAAACTGTAACCTGACTACGCAGTCAATGTGCCTACTCCACGGTGTTTAACATTTGTTGTGGTTGCCAAGCAACAAGAAAATATTTATCTAATCACATTCTCGTTGCTTAGCAACCACAACACGTGTTTGTGTTCAAACTTCAAACGAATTAAATCGGTTAAAATTGGGGTTGCAAGGTTGTTAAGCTCGGTTAAAGTGTAGCCTATAGCCTATGTTACGATGATGATGATGAATATATTATAAAGCTCAAGTGTTTGTTTGTTTGAACGCGCTAATCTCAGGAACTGCTTATTCAAGTTGAAAAAATATTTTTGTATTGGATAGTCCATTTATCGAGGAAGGCTAAGGCTATATAATAACCGACCGTACCGAGAGCGAAACCGCGGGCTACCACTAGTATTTTAGACTAGCTAAGCCCGCGAATTCGTTCGCGTGAATGTGTTGATGCTCTGAGGGAATAGTCAAGTGGCCAATCCATTGCGTCGAAAGTTTAACGAAAAAAATATAATGTATAAAACTGAGGTATCACTGAGAAAGCTCCATGACGACCATCGTGCCAAATGTATGAGTAGTAGTCAAAAAATTATCATTCGTTCGATGATAGAAACGTTGTATCATTTGCCACTTGCCATCAGCTCCTATTAGTCATACCGCGATGTTATACAGCCTATATCCTTCTCCGAAAAGTTACATATCCAACACAAAAAGAATTTTTCAATTTGTATCAGTAGTTCCTGAGATTAGTGCGTTCAACCAAACAAACAAACTCATCAGCTTTCAATATTAGTATAGATTGACACTTTCATGTGCGTCCGGCCAAAGTAGGTTATCGAGGGTGACGGTGCAAACGCGGCCCAATTTATTCCGATTAGGATAAACATGTCATGTTACTTCTAAAAGGCAGTAAAGTCCCGGGAATTGACTGAAATGAGACCGGGAGGTAATGAAACTTTACGGTAGTACGGTGCCTGTTTTATGTCCCACAACTAATACCTTCCTGGGTAATTTGTTTAGGTTTGAAATGCTCAAATGCTATTAACAAGTACATTATTACGTATCCTAGAGAGTGGCTCCCATGCACAATGTATAATGAAGAAACTTGCGTTTCGTCTGCGTGCATTAAAAAAATATGTAGTCTTATTAAGTAACATTATAGTAAAGAGAATTACTTACCTATTTTTGAACCTAATTATCAAGTGTGTAGAAGCGGATTAGCCAATAGAATTTCGAGCGCTTGATCTGAGGGACCTTCACCTCACAGAAATTCGTTACTTTTAAATAGTCTGTCACATTGTTATCAAAGCTAAAAAAAACAAGTATGAATAAAACAAGTAATATGATAAAACCGTATGAATGAAGAAATAAAATTGATAAAACGCTAACTAAAGCAACTTTGTTAAGATAGCAAATTGCTCGGAAATTTACTTCGAGTCCCGCGCGTATTTATAAAGCAAGTTGCTTCCTATCTTGAGATGGCATATTAATTAGAACTGCACGAAGCTAAAGCTGAGTTAAGAAATAAGATCAAGAAAATTCAAAATAAATAAACAAAGTTTACTAACGTAACCTTTTTAAGTGTTTAAATAAGAGTGAATTAATTGCACATTTTAGGCGTAGCATCAAGTCATCATCGGTTAAGATTGTGATCAATTTGACATCTTCGAATGGAGCTATCAGTAAGGCACTTGCCCCGTTGCCATCGAGAAAGCGACTAACTTTTTAATATTTTCTCACTGAAGAAATATATAGAAATAGGTTCGGTGTAAATGAAAGAGACATATATAAATAGTTAATCGCTGACAATTCACACAGACAGCGAGGACTCGCTCTCCACTACGTTGTTGCTGGGACTAGAGCTATTAAATATAATTAATATTTGCTGAGCGATATGAGCGTGGCTCGCTTCAGACAGAAAATGTATTTTATGATTAAATAAATAATAATTCGTAGATACGTAGTGTATGTAAATCTGCGAGGTATTTAAGTCCCGCACCGTAAACGCAACCAGAAATCAACACCTAATCCAACATTCTGCAGTAACGTAGGCTGCGTCTCGTGTCGCAAAAAAGGGCTGTCGCAATTTATTAATTAACTCCTACAAAATGGATCTGAACTTTAGCTATTTTTAATATATTTATTGACTTAGTTATCTTTCTGCAAGCAAGTGAATGCCCTATGATGCCGGCAGAGTAGAATAGCATCACTCAATCCTCCAATGGGAGTCGTAGAAGGCGACTAATGTATCAGCAAAGGGGTATTGAACACCTTATACTCCGTCCGCCAATCCGCATTGGGCAAGCGTAGTGGATTTCTGCCTAAACCTCGACAAGGAGGGCATTGTGTCCCAGACTATTCACTTGACTATTCCAGTGTCAAGTTTAATTAACAAGAAGTTATATAAATTAAACCTCTAGAGTAACCGACGGCGTCTAACCGAGAGAAACCTCTCAAAGCAAACACAGCTGGTCATAATTAATATTCCAAGAGAGATTCTGTGAAACAAAAGAGAGTTTACCTCAAGCTTTTATTCCACGAAAGTCGAACATTTTTATAACTTCTTCTCAACCTCTAGTATTGTTTCTAAGTTTATTCTGCATGATTGAAATTTGTACCGAATTAAATAGAAAACGAAATACAAACTTGTCTTTTATTGTTTTATTATTTGGTATTTCAAACATTTTAAATTCTGCGGAATAAACTTAGTTACAAAATTCAGTATTTTAACTTGACTGTCATGTTTTTTAGATTATTTTATAATATTGTTTTGATTATAGTAGATTCTTCAAAGAATAAAAGCCTGTTTTTCCTGTGACAGGCATTCGTTGGCCTACCATGACAACGTTAAAGTTATAGGCGGAAGCTACGCCCGATAGCTGTAAGATAGTTTAAAAAAACCAACCAATTGCTACTCAAGAAACATAGCGAAGACTGCAGCAAGAGAAAGGTGGTTTTATTTCTTACTAGCGGACCCGACAGACTTCGTCCTGTCATAAAGATTTGAAAACATTTGTTTGGGAAAAAGAAAAGGGCTGTTTTTATGGTTTTCCCGACAATTATTCGAATTTTTCTCGCCGTAAAAACCATCCTTGAACTTCAACGAACATATTAAAAAAAGAATTGGCCGAATTGGTCTAGGCGTTGTTGAGTTATGCGCTTACCAACACATTTTGCGATTCATTTTTATATTATAGATTATCACTGATTGACGGTATTTGTAGAAAAATTTTGAGATGTTGAAGATGTAATGTTTTCGACATTGTTAGGAATACGTCAGCTTCTGACGCAACGATTCATTAGTCCTGTGTAGCTCAGATGAAAGGGCATTTGCCCGAATCGCGAAAGGTCGGTTCGGGTCCCGTCTAGGGCTTTATCGCGACAGGGTTTTCTTGTCCTTTTCTATTTAATACTAATTTCAAATCTTTACTTTGGCAAGATTTTTGGGGAGGAACTCGTTGGCGCCGCGGTCGTGCGTTCTTAGTAACGATCACGAAAGTTAAGCAACCAAGTGCGCGGTCGGTACTCGGATGGGTGACCGAAGATATTTCAACTCGATTTAGCTCCTTGCTTCGTCAGCACGTTAAGCTGGTGGTCCCGGGTGCTGTGTAAAGATAGCAGTTGTCCCCAAGGACGGTTGGTGTCAGGTACACGGACGTAAAACTATAACGCCAAATCCTTAAGCAGTATTGTCGATATCAAAGCATACTGCACCGACCACAAATAAACTGGGAGCAGGGTAGGAAAATAATGATGACTTTGGAAAGATTTTTCAAGATTATTTTATGCGGGACCAAACAGTAAAGTTCGTCTATTACTTAAATCAATAAAAAGAAGGAGTGTGGAATTATCTTTATATAAAACTAGCTTTTGCTTGCGACTTCGTCCCCGTGGTTCTTTTTTGGTATTATTTTTTTTACTAATCATAGATAGATTTTTCGGACTTTCATTCCGTTTAATCGCCTATTTTAAAAGCCAAAGTGTATTATTTCGAGAAACCTAGATATATATTAAAAGACCATATACCAATTATTGTGGATTTAACTACAAAAATGACGGATTTCCCATACAAACTTTCATCCCTTTTTTTTCCTTTAGGGGTTGAATTTCGAAAATCCGAAAAACATTAGTCTTAATTTTTAACGAAACAGCCATACACCAATTTGTATGGATTTTACTATAAAAATGACTGACTTTTCATTGAAACTTTCATCCCCTATTTCATTCCCAGGGGTTCCATTTCGAAAAATCCGCTATCCCTTGCCTGCGTCATAAAAGGAACTATGCAAAATTTTTTATACGTCATAAAAGGAACTATGCAATTTTTTTTATACTTTACCTTTTATATAATAAACTAGCGGACCCGACAGACTTCGTCCTGTCATAAAGATTTGAAAACATTTGTATGGGAAAAAGAAAAGGTCTGTTTTATGGTTTTCCCGGCAATTATTCGAATTTTTCAAAAAAACCATCCTTGAACTTCAACGAACATTTTAAAAAAAGAATTGGCCAAATTGGTCTAGGCGTTGTTGAGTTATGCGCTTACCAACACATTTTGCGAGTCATTTTTATATTATAGATTACACTAGAGTAGATATTTATGTCATAGTACATAATAAGATGTAACTTGATAAATAAACGCCACATTTGCGTCTCAGAAATATCTTAGATATAGCGAGAGTTGCCGAAACACAGTATGATAATACAAAACATGTGCGGACCGAGATGAACGCAGACTTGAATAACAAAGTTCCGTAAGCTCCCAAGGGAAACATCTCGTGATATATTTTGTTTCGCAACTGCGACACACCGGCGACACAGCAACCACATTTATGTTGGAAAAAGTTTAATTTTCAATTATACTGCCATTTTAGAGCACTATAATATTTTCTGCATAGAGATACGTTCATCAGAACTTCTATAGTATTTTTTGAACGCAGGGAGCCAAGATGATTTAACTAGATATACTTATGTGAAATTAACCCCCCTAAAATCACGTCTATTTTTTGTACCTACAAAGAATCTTATTTTATTCGAAGTCGAATTTTTTGACGACTACAAGTCTTTCGCTATACTTCGAGAAAGAATATTTTCATATTTGAAAATATAGAAGATATGGAAGTAAAAATATCGCGCTGAACCTGAACATGCTCAAGGAGAAAGTTTATGATACCGTATAAAACTTGTTCTGAACTTGATCGATCGTGATGTAATTAGAGCCACCTTGCAATAAAGCAAGTCTAGTTATCTGCAAACACCTACAAACTCGTTAAACTTTGAATTAGCTACTAGGCAACTCGCTTCGGATTCAGTTTCAAGACTGGAAAGGATTTTATGTGCTACCTGATATGCTTGGAAAGAAAATGCAGCAGTCAGACTAAAGGTACCGAATTTTGCTTAAATGCCATTAGGTATCATACTTCCTACTAATATTATAAACGCGAAAGTTTGTATGGATGTATGTTTGTTACTCTTTCACACAAAAAAAAACTACTAAATGGATTTTACTTTTTTGGACTTTATTTTTTGGACTCATACATCAGAATAACATATATGCAATAATTTATACTAATCCTGCAAAGACAAATCATGGGTAGAAGCTAGTATTAAATAAAGTTACTTTTATGCTATTTTACGCCAAAACAGATACAGAACACTTCTCGAAACGAAACGTCAGACAATAATAACAAAATTTCAAACCCAAATACCCTAATCGAGACAAGTTAAATCCATAGTAGTAATTTTATTTAGTATAATTTTTTGTGCAATAAAAGATACCTTATGTTACTCAGTGAAAAAGAGCTATTTTAACTGTGAAAGAATTTTTTATATTGGTCGAGTAGTTTTTGAGTTTATTCATTACAAACATACAAATCTTTCTCTTTATAAGATTAGTTTAAGTTATAAAAACTGCTCGTTTGATCAGTAGTAGAGAGGCAGACGCAGTGCGCTCAATTTGCGTCTACACTGTCAACACGAGTCAGTAAGTCAGTCAATATACATTTAACTATTGAACCAAACGCTTTAGGTGTTTATAGCGTGCCGATGATAGCGAGCAGAGCGACACTCGATTGCGGTAACGTTCAAATTGGTTCGCCAGGCAAAGGAGACATCGAAATGTAGATACACGTCCTAACAAAATGAAATCAAATCAAATCAAAATCATTTATTGCGTAAATATGGGTAATTATACAAATAGCTTTACCTTATACAAGTATAAGGTCTTATTAATAGTCCTCCACATTTTACACGTTTGGGTGTGCAAAACTTGATTACAATGTCATTATTTCGCCTATATTACAATATGCGTAATAAGTTTTTGGAAGGCAATTTAAATTTTACATAGTTGTAAGTATTGAGACTTTCATTGGGGCAGCAATAATAATTAGGGGAGTTCATCCAGCTTTCTGCAGAACACTTTTATTTGTAATAACTTTTATATCTTTTGATAATTTCTTCTATTACAAATCGTGGTTTGAAAGTTTGATTTATTACCAACATGTTTTTAGCGAGTGTTTTTTTTTCTAATCGTGTTTCTGTCTTTTGCTTTCATTTGGTAGTATCCTTAACTTTAATGTCATAATGAATTTCAGGATCATAGATTTTATAATAGCTGGCATATGCCTACTTTTTATTCAATCATATGTATTCATCATCATTACAGCCTTTTTGACCCACTGCTGGGACACAAGGCCTCTCCTTGTCATCGAAGGAGGTCTAGGCATTAGTCCACCACGCTTGCTCAACGCGGATTGGTGGACAGAGTATAAGGTGAGCAAGACCCCTTTGCTGATCCATTAATCGCCTTGTACGACACCCATTGGAGGATATGGGGTGATGCTATTCTAATCTGCCGTCTACTCTTCGTCTCTATATCATATTTATTGCAACACATTATAGTCGGGGATATCGTCAGGATTTAGCTCGAATCACGATCTCACATACGAATGCCGAGTCAATTTATCAACACACATCATAAAAAGGAGAACCAGAGTAGTGTCTAGGACTTGTTACCCAGTGTGTAGGTTTACCTAGGGCACATTAAACATTGCACCGGCACTCGCCTTCACTTCTATTATCACACAACATGTCATAGCGCCGTCATATATGTTTTATTTTTCTGGACTTCTATCTGTATAACTTTAATTATAAATATCTAATAATTAATATGTCAAATCTCCCATTCCGTCCGTGCGCGCAATATGCTTATAAAGGGGGACAACGTTTTTACTTCACATATCTATATATATAAATGTTATGTTGGTTTGTGTACGCTTCAAAAACTCAAAAAGTTCTGCACCGATTGAGTTGAAATTTTAACATCATTTAAAATCCGCATCAAGGATTGTTTTTATCTATTTTTTGCATCAGTCACATATCTGCGACCGCGAGAAAACAGCTTTTTAGCGATCACCTGTGTACCAGTGACCGTGCCATCTGCTAGAAGCGAGGAAAACACTCGCTGACAACCGCAATAGTAATGAAAAAATAACAACTGTAACTAGGCAACCGCCATCAACGTCAATCAAAAAACTATAGACAATGTGGTGGCCAGTCGCCAACATGTAAAATCCGCATCAAGGATTGTTTTTATCTATTTTTTGCATCAGTCACAATGTATTCTTTGTTTTGTTTCTCATTTATCAACCATTCAATCACAATGTGCCACTGCGAAGCGTGGCAACAGCTAGTTAATAATAAAAATCCATCCATTCTAACATCTTTTGTTTGAGAAATATTTGCATGCTCATTTAGGTGTCTATTGTGTGTGAGCGGTGCGAGGTAAATTGGCTATGAGCTTTACACAAAAGACCTTCCTGCCCGCTGCCACCGCCTTTCCCACATAAGTCAATGTTGTCCAAACATCTGTACCTACATCTGTAACAAAGAAATTTCACGGGAGGTACCCTTGAAATATCTTTGTTTGGACAAAGGAAATTTAATTATCAACTAATTTATTTCACTTAAATTACCATTCCCTTTCGAAACTGAAATACTCCGAACTAACTAAATACGGCTTATTAGTAAGCTTAGGAAATTAATGAGATAATTAACGGATCGGCCCTATTTGTGCTGAGCGAAATTAATTGGTAATAATAGAACTTTAAATGTCAGTGCCGTGCGTTACCCGGGGTTTCAGGTTGAATACGTTCTAAAATAATACCTATTTATTAGGACGTAGGTTCTAAATAATATTGATCAATGGGACCACCAAATTAACGTGCCTTCCGAAGCGCGGAGCAAAATCAGGGTGCAAAATTTTCGGTCACCCATCTGAGTACAGACCGTACAGTTGGTGGCTTAGCTTTTGTGATCACCACGAAAAACGCACGACCGCGGTGCGGAGAAAGTCGATGCTTCTCAGTCTGCATTACCAAAAAATAAAACTTATAAAACATGCGATGTTTGGCTCTGAAATGGAAAAAAAATGCCATTGCAGTTTTTTTACTATTATTTCTATAATAACGTCAATGTAGTAGTTATTTAAATTTTTCAAACTTTATAAATCAAATAAAATATGAGTTCTGCAGTCATTAATAATAATAATAAAACTGACTGCATCTCTTGCTTTTTGATGCTTGCTTGCTCATTGCCAGCCGTCTCCAGCCGTTGATCAGTCCGAGAACTTTGAGCAGATGCTTTGATAATGAGGTATATTTTGTGGGACCAGTTATCCATTGACATCTCCTCCCTCTATTTAAGATCCAGTTCGACAATGTTTTTGCGTTTGAGTCCCTTTGGATGAGTGATGGTCAATAGTTCCGCTGTCAAGGGGTTAGGATGAGTAGTTAGTCTTTTCTTGTAGTTGGTAGAGGATTGCCTAATCTCATCAGCAACTGTGCCAATCAGTAGTTCTTCACTGTTTCTTAAGAACCACGGGGCATTAGATAGGTTTCTTAGAATGCCATTTTGGACTCTTTATATGATTGCAGTGTTGGAGTTGCATGCTGATCCCCAGAACTTTTGGAACTTAATAATTAATTATCTGAAAGAAATAAACATTAAAGGCGTAGATTTTTTTGTAACTCTTTTCATCTAAGTAGTGATCTTAAGTGTCAAAAAACCAAACATGAAAACTATCTGATGGCAGAACGCTCAACTACAAAGGGACTTATCTAAAAGGGGATATTATCTTATCATTAACTGTTGCAACACAACAACTTGTTATAATGGCAGACTTTGATAAAATGGAGGTACCTACGTAGCTCTGCAGTTTTATTTAATCTGCTTCCCCAGCCCAGGTGCTCCAAATCGAAGGGCTAATCCTCTGTGCCGTATCGCTCTCGTTTTAAAGGCTATAATGATTGTTGCAGAATGTCATCGTGCCGAGTGGCGGCTTGCGTGGCGGCACTGGCGGCAGTTTCGTGCGCCCTGCCGCCGGCGGTGCTCACTCTTGACCTCAATCGCCTCTACGGGCATCACACCAAGCGGTCTGGTAAGTTGGATTTTATAGAGCGCCAAGCAAAGAAGCTGATTGGACGAAAAGATCCACGCTCCTTTTAAATTTCGAGCGCCAGCCGCCGCAATGTCACTTGCTTACAGTCTTTTGAACAGACGAACTCGGGTGAGCCAGGTGAGCCATGTTGACATGGATAAAATTGCTCAACCAGTCATCTAAATGTACTTTAGGTAGTGTGCACAGAAGTTGCCTTATTCCTCAACTA
The DNA here is from genome assembly GCA_955850985.1 of Elophila nymphaeata. NCBI lineage: Eukaryota > Metazoa > Arthropoda > Insecta > Lepidoptera > Crambidae > Elophila > Elophila nymphaeata. The sequence goes on from OY039087.1 coordinate 18,005,877, forward strand.
GCTGTGCCCGCGTCTTTGTTCGCGTGTTATGATGTTAAATAGCCTGTAGCCTTCCTCGATAAATGGACTATCCAACACAAAAAAAAATCAATTTGAATCAGTAGTTCTAGAGATTAGCGCGTTCAAACAAACAAACAAACCTCATCTTCACTTTCATAGGCCATATCAAGAACAAGCACCATTCCGTTTGTTATGAAAGGTTTTAGTTCGATCACCATGGGAAAGGTACCGAAGCAATATTGCAGTAAAGAGGCCACGTCAAGGCCCTTTACTGCAATATTGACCAGGCATGTATGAGAGTTATGATGCGAGCAGATGAAGCGATATAAAGAATATGATATGATCATATTGAGTGGAAAAAAGTAATGTGTGTCGTCTTGAGGGTTCGACCTTACAACGTATGTATTCAACAACCGCTCATATAAAGTCCCCACCGAGGGGCTCGAGCCTACCCCACATTAGGGGCGATTAGGCCTTAGTCAACCACGCTGGCCAAGTGCGGGTTGGTCGACTTCACACACAACCTAAGAATTTCTTCATAGGTGTGTGCAGGTTTTTCAGCAGTAAATTTCATTTACTTTACCTGTAGAAAAAACTTCTTATTAAACTTATTGCTCTAGCTGTCATTTTGTTGCCTGATATTAGAATTCTGAAATTTAAATATTCTCAAAGTTAAATGTTTTCAGCTAAGTTTAAGAGGAACATAAAAGAAATTTTGTTAAGTCATGATTGCTAAAAGCTAGCGGCAAAAATATGAACAACATTTAGTTAAAAACACAAAGTAAAGAGAGTCCTGAAGTCAAGAATTTCTTTGTACAATCACAAGCAAACATAAATATGGTACACTTTCATATTTCAGTATTTTTATTTATTCTAAAATTATAAAGCTGAAGAGTTTGTTTGCGCTTATCTCAGGAACTATTGTTTCAAATTGAAATAGTACATTGCTATAAAAGTGTGAAATCAAATCAATTCCTATGCACTTTTTAGTAAATAAAAGTAGAAAAGTATTTTTTTCTAAAATAGTTATTGATGAAAATATTCGTAACATAATATAATAACAATAATATAATATATTCCTACGCTCACACCAATTATCTAGCCCGAATTAAGTATCATTAAGAACTTGTGTTATGTATACTAGATAACGCACAATTATTATTTTTATATACATAATAATTTTTAGATATTTTTATAAATAAATATATAAACAACCATGACTCGTCAACAAATAGTCGTGTTTGTCATACAAACATTTGCCGCTACCAGGACTCGAACCCGGACCGTTTGATGTGTAGGCAGCTATACTGACTACTACACCAAGACGTCATCATGAGTAGTACCTATTTAAAACTAATTGAAATGTTTGAACAATTTGTGAGAAAAGTAAATTTAACACACATTGTGTTTTCAATGTATTCCATAGCGTAGAAGGGTGTATTTTTCAAGATAGTTCATAGAGGTACCTATGTAAGAAAATACACTTTCCCAAAATGTAATTACATTACTCTTAGCTACTTCACTTCATTTGAAATCAGATAAAGATTTATGAAACGAGGGTAATTTAGTTCACAGCACTATTTAACTAATATTTTTATTTAAACCACACGCCCCACAGTATAACTCCAGGCTCATACAAAATGTTATCTTGTACCCACAAAATTACTTTCTGCAGACACGGCGCCAACATAGTAAAAACCAACCTTAGGTCCTTGACATAAAGTTAAATGTTGGGTTTAGAATGTCATATGTAGGTACTAGTTCTGGAAAATTGGATTGAAAGTGTGTCCCGGACAGCTGTACCCGTAAATGCGATAAGCGATAACGCTCAAGTTTATCATATTAGGTTGGCGCAACTAGTGATGTGACGTAATCGCTTTACCAGGTCTTGCCAGGATATTTCAATCAAGATGTGTGTAACTTTGAAATAGAATTTGTCTATTTGTGTAGTATATCAGCTAGGATGGGCTGCATTTAGCAAACTCTCTGAAATCTTTAAGAGTAAGATGCCAATGACACTGAAACGTCGAGCGTATATACAATGTGTCCAACCTGTCCTGACGTATGGAGCTGAGATCTGGACGCTCACGAGAGAGTCCGTCCAAAAGTTGCAGGTCGCTGAAAGGAAAATGGAGCGTGCTATGTTAGGTATAACATTAAAGACCGGGTGAGAAATACGGAAATCCGTAGACGATCTGGAATACCTGACGTAGTCAGCTCCGTTACAAGGAAGAAGTGGCAATGGGCTGGACACGTGTGTCGCAGGACAGATGGAAATGAAATGAAATAAAATGAAATGAAAAAGCTCTTTATTTAAATGGACTTTGCTAAGTACTTTTAAATCGTCAAAAGCCCTACCACCATTTCGACGAAATAATTATTTTACTTAAATAATTATTAGCTGGGGGAAAAGGGTGCTAGAGTGGAGACCATGGACGGGGAGTAGGAGTGTCGGACGTCTGATGAGATGGAGTGACAACATCAAGAAGATGGCGGGAAAACACTGGATGAGATGAGCACAAGACCGGGTGGGATTAATGTGAATGAAACCAATTTTTCTTACACACTGACTTTAATATAGGGTATATTTGACTATCTTTTGTAATTTTTGGTATAAACATGAAGACTCTTTATAAAATGTAAGTTCATATAACACATGGTACTAGTACTACTACGACCCATTATACTATTCGTCGTTCGTGAACAAAGGGGATTACATATTTGTGCTTTTATGGGGTCCGTCAAGGTAACTACTGTCATCTTATCAAATCATGTAACCAAAACAATAGTAATAATGCCGTTGTATTCCAACAGTCAAGTGATAAGATAGCCAGGTATTCAGTGATCAAGATCAAGACCTTCGCCATCAATATCATTTACCATGAGGTGAGATGAACAAGGACTTCCACGAATTACATAAAAAAAGTCATAAGAGCTGTAATGATAATGATATATAACTATACGTAGTAACGTTCTCTCGTAGCAATGTTGCTACGACGTAGCAATATTGCTACGAGTAAGTAGCGCCGACTACGACATAGTCGCTACGGTGTAGATAAATTTTCCGCAAAAACAAATAAAATACACGAATAAAGTGAGCTCAATTCGATTTAATTTTTCAACACGTTACTCTTAATTATAGGGCTTAAATTAATTAGCTCACATATGAGCCCCCTAAGGGCAGACTGCTTAATTAGTACCTACTTAACAGAGATGGCGAAATAATTACAGGCTTAACATTAGACCGTGTTATCCCCGAAGGCAGCTCTGCTTCTGGCAGTAATAATAATGTGTCGTGTATACTGGACTTTCCTGGGCTTACAGTTTTAGACAAAGGACTTAGCGACTTAGGTCTTAGTAAAAAAACTCGTAAAGTAAACCTACATGAGATTATATACTAATATTCAGTGAAGTTAAATACAGCGTTGAACACATATACAGTATGTGCCAGAAAGTAGTAAACAAAACTGTAAGAGTGAGTTCTATGGAAAATTTTATCGAAAGAAATACCTCAAGCTAGGGATTATCCTCATTCTCGCCGAATTACAAGTTTTTTTCTTAATTTTAACCTTTTCCTTCAAAAACAAGATACAACTCTGCACCTTGACACGGATAAGCAGCATTTGGCATCGTTTAATAACTAAGAGGATTAACTATCAGCAGAAGTTGCAAATATACAAAATGTGGAATTCAAATGTGGAACCATCTTCCAGCCGTTGTACAAGACAGCCCATCCATTACTTCTTTCAAAAGTAGAATTAAGAAGTTCTATCTATCACAAATTTCAAATTAATCATGGTAGTCCAGTCAACAAGTTCAAAAACGTGAAAAATAGAGATAAAGCTCCTAAAAATATGAGCAATAGCTCATTGGATTCGGAACGACCTCTAGAAAAATGAGTTTTGAGGATTTTACTGCACGTAAAAAATTGCAATTGTTATTAACAAAATAAGATGAAAAAAAAGAGGTATTTACGTTTTTGTTAATAACTCATAAACTATTAATATTTAAGATATTTGGAAAAAAGGTCCTTAAAGAGGAGGAAATTTCCGAAAAAAAAGTCCCAGCTCCCGGAACTCTACCTCTATTATTTATAATTTTAATTTAACGCTGAAAATAGGGCTCCGCGCAGCCATTACGGCATGGGCGCACTGCCGTTAAAGACAGTTTCTTACATAAAATTATTTTTTATAGTAACAAATATGAATTTAAAAATTTAAATAAATTATGGTGTCATCCAGATACTTGAAAGAATATATTCCCGTTGGAAAAAAAAATTTAAATTAATTTTTCAAAAAGTTATGCAATTGTTAATTAACGAATTTTTTCCTATCTCCGTTTTCATAAATGACGACATAAAAATTTAAATAATAAACCTATAAATTTTTGGCTCTGTGGAGCTCTTCTTATATATATACTTAACAAGATCCCGCGATAAAAGTTTATTAAAGTTAATTATTTTGTTTATAACAATTTTTTAAAGTTAACAAAAAATGAAAAGTCTAAGAAATGTTATTAAAAAATTTTTTTTAAACAAATGTTATATTATTGCTGCTTTTTTATCCAACAATGGCATTAAGTAACATCGGAAAAAATTTTTTTACATCATTTGTTAAGAAATTGTTTATAAACAAATAGACAAGTTTAATATTTAAAGAAATTTTTTTTTTACCATTATGTTGTCTTGGCAAAATAATGATTTTTAAAAAAAAAAATTTTTCTTAAATAAATTTTTTTATTGTTTATAATCGTTTTTTTTATATTTCGATTGTTTAAATAATTAGTTAAGAAATGATTTTCTCTTTAAAAATCATAATTGGCATTTCTTCATAGGTAAATAGAAAAAAATTTTTTTTTTATCAATAATTTCATTGTTTGTTAACTTAACAATTTGTTTAAACAAATTCTAACTACCGTTATATTTTTTTTCTAGAGTTAAAAAAAATAACAAAAACAGCCATATATATCAAAATACTAAAAAAAAATTTTTTCTATTTTTTATAACGCTTTTAAATATTACACGATTTTTAGTATTTTGATATATATGGCTGTTTTTGTTATTTTTTTTAGCTCTAGAAAAAAAATATAACGGTAGTTAGAATTTGTTTATAACAAATTGTTAAGTTAACAAACAATGAAATTATTGATAAAAAAAATTTTTTTTTCTATTTACCTATGAAGAAATGCCAATTATGATTTTTAAAGAGAAAATCATTTCTTAACTAATTATTTAAACAATCGAAATATAAAAAAAACGATTATAAACAATAAAAAAAAATATTTAAGAAAAAATTTTTTTTTTAAAAATCATTATTTTGCCAAGACAACATAATGGTAAAAAAAAAATTTCCTTAAATATTAAACTTGTCTATTTGTTTATAAACAATTTCTTAACAAATGATGTAAAAATTTTTTTTCCGATGTTACTTAATGCCATTGTTGGATAAGAAAGCAGCAATAATATAACATTTGTTTAAAAAAATTTTTTAAGAACATTTCTTAGATTTTTCATTTTTTGTTAACTTTAAAAAATTGTTATAAACAAAATAATTAACTTTAATAAACTTTTATCGCGGGATCTTGTTAAGTATATATATAAGAAGAGCTCCACAGAGCCAAAAATTTATAGGTTTATTATTTAAATTTTTATGTCGTCATTTATGAAAACGGAGATAGGAAAAAAATTCGTTAATTAACAATTGCATAACTTTTTGAAAAATTACTTTAAAAAAAATTTCCAACGGAAATATATTCTTTTAAGTATCTGGATGACACCATAATTTATTTAAATTTTTAAATTCATATTTGTTACTATAAAAAATAATTTTATGTAAGAAACTGTCTTTAACTGCAGTGCGCCCATGCCGTAATGGCTGCGCGGAGCCCTATTTTCAGCGTTAAATTAAAATTATAAATAATAGAGGTAGAGTTCCGGGAGCTGGGACTTTTTTTTCGGAAATTTCCTCCTCTTTAAGGACCTTTTTTCCAAATATCGTAAATATTTATAGTTTATGAGTTATTAACAAAAACGTAAATACCTCTTTTTTTTCATCTTATTTTGTTAATAACAATTGCAATTTTTTACGTGCAGTAAAATCCTCAAAACTCATTTTTCTAGAGGTCGTTCCGAATCCAATGAGCTATTGCTCATATTTTTAGGAGCTTTATCTCTATTTTTCACGTTTTTGAACTTGTTGACTGGACTATGGCAAGCTTATCTCATCATGTGTATTATAGTATTTTATTATTTATTTATTTATTATATATATATAAACATATGTAAGTATATATGTATATGTGTTACGAAGATATTTATATAAGTATAATAGTTATTATTATAGTGTAATACTGCTGTCTATTTATAACCTTTATTTTGCATTTATGCTGCCTACTTTATTAACGTTATAACACACATTCATGGGTTGACTGGAAGAGATCTCTTCTAGAGATAAGTTCGCCCTTTCTGACTATGATTTAGTGTAATATTTCTGTAAATTTTTATATGCAATAAAGAGTATAATATACAGAAGTTCAATACTTTTTCAGAGAGTTATGATTGATTTAAAAAAAAAACTGATTTCTGAAAGTTATTTTGAAATATCATAAAAACGAGGTCGTTAAGGTATGTTTTATTTACATTGTGTTATTAGTATTTGAGATGTTCTACAGAACGATGTGAAAATTATTATCTACTCTGCGTCTAATAGTTCCAATGTTATTGTTACTGTTATCATTACTATGAACGAAAAGTGCTGTTTTGCTGATATCTAGACTCCAAGACCACATCCAATTATCCCAAATACTAAAAGAACAGAATTAAAGTACCTACTTATACTATTTTGGTAAAACTATGACAAATTATTTATTAAGCGTTCTGTTCTGCCACCAAAAAGTTCCAAATGAGATAAGGAATCAGTAGACATCACAAACAACGATATCTCCGGAACATACCCCAAGTAATTGCCGGCCAGACTGTATTATCTGGCACGGTCTGGAGCTGCGAATGGCCTATTAAATATGGATAACGTTAAGATAGACCATGAAGATAGGTTGTGCAAGCGTTAAGTCGGACGTGATCAGTTATGTCCAGTTTATCTGGGCCTACTCTAGATCGCCTGCGTCTTAGGTAAACAAAGCCCCAGTATGACTGGCTAAGAGAGACAAATAATTTAATAAAATAATATTTTCTTTTCTTGACGAATAAACTTTTGAATCACACCCTTGCTATATATCACGATGGAATGAGACTCTTTTCATCTTAATCTTTTCAAGCAGTCGACAAAGTTTGAAATGTTGTAGAGGAGAGTAACTTATATCAATTTATTGTCCTCTATAACATTTCAAACTTTGCGAAATAAATAAAAAAACAAGAATTCGCCTTTTGACACCAATGAAGAACTATTGATGTGTGTGCTTGTGAAGTTTGTGCGATTGCAAAAATCTCGTGATGTCAACATTCAAAATACCCACACCATGAAATTGCTCGCGCGTTGTCACTTAGAACAGTATTTTTTTTTTATTTAGCTTACAAAACTGGGTACCGTCAAGTAAATATAATAGGTAGTTAAAAAACGAAAACTCATCTTACAGTGATACTTCCTAAGATAAAAGCAGAACACTACTGACAAAATTCTTCTTATACAATTATTTCTTTCTTCTTATTGTAGGAGGCATAGATTTATAATTACTGACGTTTATAGATTGGCAATGAATTGACTAAGGCGAGACCAAAAAAATTAACCAATGTGTGTGCACACGTGCGCATTGCATGTGTGCGTGAATAATTGTACTACAATCTGATAGTTTCTGTCTTTTCTACGTGACTGACAGGACGACTTGGGCCGCCTGCATGTATGTGAAATGGTCTCTTCTATCTATCTCGCTCTAATATACGCGTTAGTATGCTCTTTCTCTTTCAGACTGCCGATCTACAGTTTCCTATATCTATGGTAGGAGGTGTACGTCATTACGCCCACCCCGAAACGTCCCCACAAAAGGCTGAGGAGTGTGGGTTTTTAGTGGGTAGGACCGGCGTCAATGTTAAGGCATCAGGGAGGCCCACAGATGCAACATCGTCTAGCCGAAGTTGCGATACGGTCCGTAAATGGATATTTTAAACTTTTTATTTTTTTTGACCGAGAACTTTTTCACGTTGTCGGAGCGTTGCTATTATATTGCAAGCAGGGTAGGAGAAAGAACCAAAATTGCAATGAAAGTGCTTCACTACAATTATTTTAAGACACACGGAACTTTGTTGAGCCTCTAAGTAGTCGAGTCTCATCGCTATCCGCCAAAGTTGTGTACGGCGACATTAAGCTTCGAAGGTAAAATTATTTAAAAGTTTAAATTTAAAGACTTCGTTGTTTCTGCTAAAGACTGTTTGCAGTTCCTTGACTAAGTAAAAGTTAAGGAACTACGAAATGTTTCTTGTATTTAATTTTAATACAAAATGCTTACTTACATGAAAATTATTTTACGATGGATATAGAACAAGTTGGAGTTGTCCAAAGCTTGGCCCGTGCCCTGTGCGTGTATTTCTGCGATACACGAAGTGCTTTTGATCTAGCTAATACGAAAATTTATCTATACGGAATAATATTTTGCGTTTACAAACGCGTAAATAGTTTTAAAACTGGAAAAATTACACTGAAAAAAATCGATCTGCCCCCGGCGGGAATTTCCGCGAGTTTTTCAGTATATTTTTTCTAATTTTCTATACGTTAGCTACTTTGCATAACTATTAAAACGATACCTCGCGAATATTTATTTTCAAATATGTAATAATAAAATTAGTTATTTATTAAAGGTTTTCGTGGTAGGTATTTGTATTTTTTATTCTATTATTGTCATGTAGAAATAAATAAATAAATAATTTACTTTAAGATTTGAATCCATTATGTGTAATAGTTGACCATCCGTTAGTTTTTCAATTTGATAATTTTTAATCGCAACTTTAAATTTTTACGACTATTTTATTACTTATTTTACGAGGTATCATCTTAATAGAATAAATAATAATAATAATAAATATATTTTCACGCTCACACCAATTATCTAGCCCGAAGTAAGTATCATTAAGAACTTGTGTTACGGATACTAGATAACGGACATTTTTTTTTATATACATGTTACATAATATTTTATTTTTTAGATATTTTTATAACTAAACTTAAATGAATATATAAACAACCATGACTTGCAAACAAATGTTCGTGTTCATCATACTTGATGTGTAGGCAGCTATACTGACCACTCCACCACGACGGCGTCATACACATACTTTCTTATTTCTGCCGTGAAGCAGTTCGCTGTGTTTCGGATTGAAGGGAAAGGTAGTCAGTGTAATTACTGGGCATGGAAGGCATATCATCTTAGTCCCCAGGATGACAACGCAAGTACTGCAAGTTGCTAAGTGATTTTCCCTTAACATTGTAAGTGTCTATAGGCTACGGTAAGCACTTAACACCAGGTGGGCCGCAAGCTTGTTTGCCATCTCAAAGAATAAAAATAAAAATATATTACATTGATTTTTTGTAAGAAAAGTAGATTTATTTTCACGACATCTATTTGGTCAAAATAATGTATAGCATTTTATTAATTTCAATCACCTCCCAATTAAATTAGCACAAAGAAAAACCAACATTATAATTTTGTCTAATAAAGCACTTTATCCATCGTATATGTTCTAATTTAGCTCCACACAATCCATTCAAAGCCAACTGGGAAAGTTTTATGAGCTTTTATATTTATGTCCCAACTACTATGGGTAATAAATGTTCTCTAGAATACTGAGTGTTCATTATCTACTTTAATTGTGTTTAGTAACATGCCAATGTCTATACTAATTTAGTGAAATAATCTGTGCGATTGCAAAGATTGTTAGTGCAAGACAGACAGAGCATACGCGCCGAAGTAGCCATCCTCGTCTTGCCTGCCTGCAAGACTTCACGCTCTTTCGAATGATAAGTTGATGTTGAATATTTTGCACTAAATATAATCATGATTTATCATCAACAACAGCTCATATAATGCCCCCACCGAGGAGCTCGAGGCTACCCCACATTAGGGGCGATTAGGCCTTAGTCAACCACGCTGGCTAAGTGCGGGTTGGTCGACTTCACTAGTTTCCTCACGATGTTTTCCTTCACCGTAAACGCGTCGATTAAACGTACATATGAATACAAAATTTGAAAACACATTGGAACGTGCTGGGGTTCGAACCGTTGCCTCCCGGATGGGAGACAACTCCCTTACGCACAAAGCCACCGACGCATTCAACATGATTTAAATTTATACCAAATTAAATAGAAATCGAAAAACAAGCAAAAAAGACGGGACTTGAACCCATGGACCTTTTGCAATACGGGCGACTGACTGTTTAATTACAACGAATTAATCTATGTCTTTTGTCTCTGATTACTTTCAATTGATTAATATCAAACATATCTAAACATGCCAAATAAAATTAGACACAAAATCAATAAATACAATTCTTCATCAAACAAAAAAAAATCGGGAGTGGTCTCCCCTTGACTTTTTCGTATACCGGAAACGAATCAAAAGTTGATAGAAACCTTATATTTTTATGTCATACATGCATGTTAAATTTTGGTCACCCATCCGAGTACCAACCGCGCACTTCCGAAAAACGAACTTCACGGCAGAAATAAAAAAACCGCGTTCGGTAGACCCATATGTAGGGTCGTCTGGGTAGGTACACCGCCTTTCTTATTTCTGCCGTGAAGCAGTTCGCTGTGTTTCGGATTGAAGGGAAAGGTAGCCAGTGTAATTACTGGGCATGTAGGGCATATCATCTTAGACCCCAGGATGGCAAACGCACTTGCGGTGTTATGTGATTTACACTTAATAATGCAAGTGTTTATAAGCGGTGGTGACCACTTAACATCAGGTGGGCCGCAAGCTTGTTTGCCATCTCGTCACATAAAAAAAAAAAACTTGGTTGCTTAACTTTCTTGATCGACGGCTCAAAATTTGATAGAAACCTTATCTTTTGATATATACACGTATGTTAACTTTGGTTACAATAAGTTAAAGCATGCTCGAGTCACGCACAGACACAAAGACATAATTCCAAAAAAAATATTTTTGGACTCAGTGAGGTCCAAAACGTGTAAATCCGTCAAAATCTCGAGGTCGATTTTTTTACGATTACAAGACTTCCTCTATACTACGTACGAGAAAGTAACAAACATCAAAATAATTTCCTTAGTCGTATCGTTTTCCTTTAAAATCAGTTGAAAATATATAAGTCACAAATTAATTAAATAAAACAGTCAGAGATTAGATAGCGAACTAATGTAATTACAAAGTTCTTGTACTTTAACAAAGTTATCAAATAGAATCATATCATAAATATTGTCTAAAGTTCGTTCGTAATGAAGTATTCTAATATAAATGAGGTTGAAGTTCTGGAGGGGTAATAATATGATTTTAACTATATAATTGTGTGCATTGTGCAAATATAATTATTCCTCTCTGTAGAAAGTTTAAAAGTTAGGCGGGCGAGGAGAACTAGTATTATGTGGATAAAAATAGAAAAAGTAATTTCAATAGCAGTTTTATCAGTTTTCTTCTTTAATACTTTTCTCATTATTTCTATCGCCATGAGCGTTCTACATTAACGATCATAAAAATCGGGAGTGGTTTCCCCTTGACTTTCTAGTATACCGGAAACGACTCAAAGGTTGATAGAAACCTTATATTTTGATGTCATACATGCATGTTAAATTTTGGTCACCCATCCGAGTACCGACCGCGCACTTGGTTGCTTAACTTTCGTGATCGACAGCTCTAAATTTGATAGAAACCTTACATTTTGATGTCATACACGTATGTTAAATTTGGTTGCAATAAGTTAAAGCATGCTCGAGTTATCGTGCTAACACACAGAAACACACAGACATAATTCCAAAAACGATATTTTTGGACTCAGGGAGGTCCAAAACGTGTAAATTCGTCAAAATCTCGAGGTCGAATTTTTTGACGATTAAAAGACTTCCTCTATACGACGTAGGTACGAGAAAGTAAAAAGTAACCAACTACTGCACGGTCGGTACTCGAAGGGTGCCCGAAAATTTTAAACTCTATTTTCCTCCGTTCTATCTACTCTCAAAAGCAGTCGTAAATAAGAAGAAGATTGTCATGATTTGTTGGTTTTGTTTTTTTTTCTCCTTTCTAGATTTATTATCTGGTCTTCATCACACGTGATGTTAAGTGATAACCACTAAGGCCTGAGTTCGCCAACACTTAAAACAATGATGAAAAGCTTACTGTTAGTTTTGACATTTATTCCATACAATAAAATGTAAAAAACTGACGGTTAAAATGGACAGTCCATTACTAACACATTGAAGCATTTATTTGATCTCGCCCTAGTCGTTTCATTGCCAATCTAAAAACTTTAGTAATTATTAATCTTTATGGCTGTACCCTATCTCGAGTAAATATTAATGAACTATAATTCTTGATTTAATACCAGAAGGTGTTCCATTAAACCGCGGTAAAACGATATTCAAACATTACATATTATACCAATATAATAGGGGTTAAAGTATGAAATTGCTGATTTTTTCCTTATTATTCATGAGCGTATAATTCCTTAATACAATAGCTATTTCCATTATTCTTTTTTTAATTTAAACTTCATCACAAGGACTTATATTTATGTATACAATTTTATTCTTATTTTTTTCATTAGAAATACATCTTTAAAAACAGCTCGTCCTAAGAGGTGCCGGTTTCCGCTAGAAAAATATGAATATATTTTCAATTTTTTTCTCTAAGTATCCTATAGCCTAATGTTGTTTAAATATATTCATAAAATTACACAAAATATATATTGGTGGTTCCTTAAAAAATCGCAAATATATTTGTATGGAAAAATGAATTTTAGTTAAATTCTGCATAGAAAACGGCAATTTCATACTTAAGCCCCTAATATTTCATAATCTGGTTCTAAATAACCTTTAGCAAATAATAATCTACATGTTACGTATCCAGGGCAGACCCAAAAGCGTCCTAAACCCATTATTATGTACGACACGTATGTGTTAATGTCTTTGTGTAATTCAATTATGAAACCATCGTCCGGGACGACTTAGGACGTGTCCAGGACGTTATTGTAACGAGTTTACCATATATCATAATAATACAGGTCACACATCCTCAAAATATATATCATACAGTGTTAAATTTATACATAGTGTAAAATGAAGTCGCTCTAGTGAGCCTATAATTGGATCCTATCCTTGGATCTGAAATAAGCGGGTTGTAATTTTAGGTGACTGATATAATAAATAAATCGATTAACAAAATGATAACCCGACAATGTAAAAGGTCACTTCTGTATTTGTACTTAGAACTTTTAAACTACGCAACGGATTTCAATACCGTTTTCAGCAATAGATAGAGTACTTCATTAGGAAGGTTAATATGTATACTGCATATCATAAAGCTGAAGAGTTTGTTTGTTTGAACGTGCTAATCTCAAGAACTACTGATTCAAATTGAAAAATTCTTTTTGTGTTGGATAGTCCATTTATCGAGGAAAGCTATAGGCTATATAACATCATAACACGCGAACAAAATCACGGGCACAGCTAGTGTATAATACATGCATATTATAATAAAGAAAAGCCGAGAAATTCCTTGCGAAGCCAAGGCGGGTCGCTAATTTAAAATATAAATCAGGCTTTGAATAGGTTGTTATGCTTGATGGGTTGGAGATCCTTTGCAGGGGCTATGTCGAACAGAACGTGTCTTTCAACTGATTATAATTATGATGATTTAGATTATCTCAAAAATATACCCTGAATACTTTTTCCTACTCAATTACTAGGCTCTGATCGTTATCTTGTCTTAATATATATAAATTACGTGTCACGTTGTTTGTCCGCGATGGACTCCTAAACTACTTAACCGATTTTAATCGCATTTGTACTCCGTGTGCAGTTTGATCCAACTTGAGAGATAAGATAGTTTTTATCTTGATAAGTAGTCATATTTTTTTGACTGCAGATACAATGTTATAGGCAGCTAGTCTACCTATAAATTATTTATTAACACAAACCCAACACCAACAAACACAAAAACAATAAGTATCCAGTAGTTTTGCGAAGAGTTACGCGAGGTTTATACAGAAGAGACGACATGAGGACATGTGGCGGTTGCGGATAGTCAAAAAAACACAATATCAACCTAATAATACGAAGAGTGTTTTTGTACATTTACAGAGCACAGGCGCTAGATATTTCTTTTATGATATAATATACTTACGTGAAAGTAATCTCCTTATTACTTAGGCTAAAGAAATACCTACAATACCAAACTGAATGTGTAAGAAAATCCCTTGAGAGAAAACCTCTTTTATGTTCCTTAAGACACACAGTAAGGTGTGCTCTCAAAAGTATCTCTGCTTCTTTGACAGTAATTAATTCAAGATGTGCGGAATTTAGATAACATTGAGACCATATAATGTTTTTGCTGCCTTATATATACTTTGTGAAATTTTAATAATAGAGTGCTATTTCTACTTTATTAATGGTATTTGGTTAGCAGACAAGCATACGGCCTGCCTTTTTTTGTCGGGGAGATCATCGTCCCTGCGGGGTGGTGCCAACCGCAGGGGATATGTGGGACTCGAGGTAAAGGCGTTCCCTCCATACTTACTAAACATCCTCCCCAGCCTGACCTCCAGTGCGCTATTACGAGACCGTCCCAACCCTGCCCGTGTAGGCACTCCTTGTGCACCAATTGGTGGGGAGCAGCCCACAGGGGCTACCGACTAACGCCAGCCCCTGTGGGCCGCTGGCCGACGCCGGCCTTATGGGCCGCCTCCTCACCGACGGCTGCTCGACCTGGCGCGTCCTCCTAACCAGGACACCGGGAGCAGCCATTGGACCGCACCCGGGGGACTTCGGGCCGTCTGGAACTAGCCGTGGTGGGAAAACAAAAACAACTCGACGATGGCATGTGACTTCGAATGCCAAGCGGACACACTTGACATCAAAAGCCACTCACCCGCCGAGAAAGTTTCCCCACCACGTTACCAGGGTCCGCCACTAGGAGGCTTCCGGTCGTGGACCCCAAGCATACGGCCTGCCTGGTGGTAAGCAGTCAGCGTAGCCTAGCTTGCATCTCAGAGGGCCTAGCTAAGTGGCCAGTCGATTGCGTAGAATGTCTAACGAAAATAATAATAATGTATAAAACTGACGTTTTAGTGAGAAAGCTCCATGGCGTCCGTAGTCAAAAATTAACCTCCCATCCACTAGCGCTTATTTCGCTGACTTGTCCTCATAGATGAACTGTAGATAAATATCGTATGGATAAATAAAACCGTTCAGGCCACTAGCTAAATGTCATCTCTACATGGTTCCCCGCGACTTTATCATTCCTCGCCAGTCCGAGGGGAAAAACAATCCTTTTGTCACCATACACACGAACTGATACTAGTGGATGGGAGGCTATTATCATTTCGTTCGATAGAAACGTTGTATGGTTTGCTACTTGTCTAGGCCTCCTGGCGTGACACTCACGCGCTGCCAACCCTAGTCTCCGTCAATACCCCATGGCGATTCGGCGAGCTAACTAACCAACAGAAACACAACACCACAAAAATTTGTGTTATTTGACTGCGGTCTTCTGTAAGGAGGTATTACCGCAGTACACTAAGAACAGTAATACGTCTTCATAGAAACTGGCCGCTATCCATTAGAATGTGTGCGTGCGCAATCGGCGCCATGTACGCTCGCACTGTGACGCACACATTGACATACAATATGGGGGCATAAGGTGGTCTCGCCGTCTCGGTGTGATCGCGCGTTTTTATTTCATTGCACATTCGCTCGCCGCTCGTTCCCGCCCGGCACATTTACTAACCCTAGCGACAACGCAGAGTAGGCTAATAACTCGCCGACAGCCCGCAGATAAACTACTGTTCTTGGTATACTGTCGTATTACCCCAGTTTGGGCTGCTCCAAGTTAGAGACAGCAACAATATTCGTTAAAAAAATACTAACTTCATTGTCAAAACATTAAAAAAAAACTAGCTTTGTTAGTACGCAAACACATTAGTCTAAGTGAAATTTAGAAAGTGCTACGTCATTTCTTCGAAGTAGTTCAAAGGAGCTCTGTATTAATATGCAAATTAATGAAGTTATCAGCCAAGGCCTTCTGTTTCGATACTCCATTATCATGATATTCAATTACAATTGGGTCTCTAATGGTAGCCTACTTCGGCTTCGGAAGGTTACGGTAAATTTAGCTAGTCATTAGTAAGCATCTTTTTCTTTATCCAAGACATAAAATGATTACGTAATGTAAATTGAAATAGATGAAATGCCAGTCTTCTAATTTACGATTTCCATCTTCCCTGAGTGTGTTTTTATGTTATTTGGTTGGCAGTGACTATAGTCTATCGACCATAGACGCTTTCATGACCATACTCGCACGACCAACATCGCACGCTGTGCGGTTCGGTTGCCAGGCGCGGCGCACCGCGCTGCACTAACGTCAACCCGAAGTAACAGAAAGCATTGCCCATAAACCGCAATGACGTAAAAAAACAGGTTATACAAGAACAAAATTGTATTTTAAAGGACAGAAAGCATTGCCAATAAACCGCAATGACGTAAAAAATACAGGTTATACAAGAACAAAATTGTATTTTAAAGAACTCAAACTCAAACTCAAATTTCTTTATTCATTTAGGTACAATTTGTACACTTATGAAAGTCAAGTTTGATGCCATCGGTTCACGAGTCTACCAGGAGGCCTTGTTCTGAGAAGAACCGGCAAGAAACTCAACAAGTTTATCCTCCCTTTACAGTTTTCATAGTATTGATTTGGAAAGAGTCATAATTCACATTGTCAAGTCTTTAATAATTAATCATAATAAAAATAATATAATAAGATAAAGACTAATAATTAAGTTTAGAATTATATATATATGAAAAAGTGATTTAAGACATCTTTCCTTACAATATTGTCAATTAGAAAATTTAAATTTTACACATATTGATATCTCACTAGATTACAATGGAGAATCGAGCACATTTGGATGTGTCCACACATTTTTATCGTCTATATATTCCTGAACTTTATAATACGCTTTCTTCATTAAAATTTGCTTAATGTGAAGCTTAAATTTATGTAACGGAAGTTCAGTTAAATGATGTGGGAGTTTATTATATATTTGTATGCATTTCCCCATGAATGAGTGACTAGTTTTATGAAGTCTGAAACTTGGAACAGCAAGTTTATTTCTACCTCTGGTGTTCAAATTGTGATAATCACTTTTCTTCAAAAATGTATGTAAATTTTTATGAACATACATAATGTTGTCATATATATATTGGGAAGCAACCGTTAATATATTGATTTCTTTAAATAACTCTCTAAGCGAGTCACGAGGTCTTAATCTATAAATAGAGCGTACGGCTCTCTTTTGTAATACAAAAATGTCATGAATATCAGCTGCTGATCCCCACAACAATATACCATATGACATAACACTATGGAAGTAACTGAAATATACAAGCCTTGCCGTCTCAACATCAGACAGTAATCTAATTTTTTTAACAGCAAAAGCAGCAGAGCTAAGTCTTCCTGATAGGGTAGTAATATGAGGATTCCATTGCAGACGTGAATCTAAAGTTATTCCTAAAAATACTGTTGAGTCAACACATTGTATTATTTCTTCGTTAATTTTAATATTTGTACTGACCTGCTTGACATTTGGTAAAGTAAATTTAATACATTTTGTTTTATTTGAATTTAATAACAAGTTATTAATAGTAAACCAACACACTACTTTGGAAAGGGCATTATTCACATCGTCAACATTTTCTGTTTGTCTATTAAGTTTAAAAATTAGGGAAGTATCATCTGCAAATAATACCGTCTCACATAAGTTGTTTACATAGAAAGGCAGGTCATTTATATAAATCAGAAAAAGTAACGGCCCTAATATCGAACCCTGCGGCACGCCCATAAGAATAGGGGCCCCTGAAGACTTTGCTTTATTTATAACTACTGTTTGTAATCGGTCACTCAAGTATGATTTAATTATTTTTATTGAGTTTATTGAGACGCCATATTGTTGCAATTTGCCTAATAAGGTTTTATGTTCTACACAGTCGAAGGCCTTGGACAAGTCACAGAAGACACCTAGAGCATCTTGTTTATTTTCCCAGGCATCAAATATATGTTTCATTAACGCAACACCTGCATCTGTCGTATTTTTACCCCTGGTGAAACCGAATTGTCTCTCATGAAACAGTTTATTCAGTGTAAAATGAGAAAGCAATTGATTATAAATAACTTTCTCAAATATTTTACTTAACGTTGGTAAAATGGAAATAGGTCGAAAATTAGTGGGATCACATTTATCCCCAGACTTAAATAAAGGTATAATTTTACTACATTTCATCAAATCCGGAAAAATCCCATTTTCAATACATTTATTAAAAATAGCCGTTAAATGTGGGGCAATTACTTTAATTATTGATGTTATAACTGTAACCGATATACCCCATAGATCTTCTGTCTTTTTCGTATTTAAAGATTTAAACGTTTTTATAATGTAGTCGGCACTAATTTCATGAAAGTTAAAAGAACTGTCACATTTATTAACACAAGATTCTAAAAAGGAAAGCGCCAATTCGGTAGATGAATTCAATTCACTAGTGATTTTTGTGGGAATGTCTGAGAAAAAGGACTCCATAGCATTTGCCACTGCTTCATCCGTTTTTACCATTTTACCATTAATATTAATTTCAAAAGACCTATCTTTAAATGACGTTTTACCAGTTTCTTGATTTATAATTTTCCAGGTGGTCTTAATTTTATTGGTGGAATTTTTGATTTTATTATTAAGGAAGTTTGCTTTTGCAACATTACAAACCCTTTTAAATATTTTAGAATAATTTCTGACATAGTTTATAAATGACTGGTCTGTGGACATAGACTTTTCATAATATAAATCATATAATTTTCTTCTACTAATGTAAATACCTGGGGTAGCCCAATCACTAAATTTCTTTTTTGAGTTAATTGAAACAGTTTTTTGTTTAAATATTCTATTAAATTCTAAATTTATTTGATTAAATAGATTTTTATACATTTCATTTGCATCACCACAATATTGTAAAAAATTAAGTCTATGTTCAATATTATTTTCGAAAATCTTCATGCGACTGTCCGTTATTGGTCTAAAAGTAATTTTTGTTCCTAGATTAACATTACGGCGCTCAATAGTGATTTTCTGTCCACTATGATCTGAGTTTACACAGTTAAGTATAGATTTTTCAAGTATATTACAATTACAGAAAATGTTATCCAAGCAAGTAGCTGTAGTAGGGGTGATTCTGGTAGGTTCAAAGAAAGCATAACAAAGATTAAAAGATCTAAATAAATTAATGAACCTATTTGTATATGGACTTGATACTAGAATATTTAAATTGAAGTCCCCACAGACAACTATCTTCTTGTTGTTGCTACAAATAATATTTAGAACATTTTCCATGGCAGTTTCAAACAGATCATAGTTTCCAGAAGGGGGTCTGTATATGCATACAATTATAAACTGCTCAAATTCCACACATGAAATTTCAATAATTCGTTCAATTGAGTGCTTAATCACATCTGATCGTTCTTTATATTTAATATTGTTTTGTAACAAAATCAAGGAACCACCTCTAATGGCAGACTCTCTAGTGAATGCACTTACAATATTATAACTTTCAATACAATTTAAGAACTGATTTTTTTTTAGCCAATGTTCTGTGAGACATAATACATGTATATTTAGACTCTGTAAGAATAAAGAAATTTCTAGTTCCTTTCCAGATAAGCCTTGAATATTTTGGTGAACTATTTTAAGTGAGCTATTGCCAGAGGTGTCCTCTGTTGTCTTACTAATTAATTTAAATATTGATTTTGTGTTGAGCTTATCTGTGAGTCAAAGTTAGTTTGCTCAACAGGAGCAATTGTTATGTTATTATAACTAATTTGCTCAAAAGGAGCACTGTCAGAACTACAATGCTGTATAGGGGCATTGTCACACCGAGATAGCCCAATAGAGGCAATGTCAAAATAAGGTTGCTCAATAGGAGCTGTCCGTACAGCCAAATTCTTGGCTGAAGTTAATAAAGAAAAGCTTAGCAATTTTGCTAATTGTTTTTTAAAATAATTTGATAGAAAAGTTCTATCCCTTGTCAAATAAAATTTTTTGTACCTATTGTTGCATGTCAATTTATTTATGTCAATAACATGTATTTTGTCTTCATAATATGACATAGTATCTAATTTTATGTTTAATCTATATCTAATTTCATTTTCTATCTGTGGCAAACTATCGCAATATGGAAATGTAAACATTACAATTTTTTTTACATTTAATTTTAGTAGGTACTCATAATACTTTTGTAATAATCTTTTGTTTACATTATCCCTATTTCCTATGAATAAAATTAAGTTGTCATTACTATTAAAGTTGTATTTAGTAACTTTTTCTATAATGTCATGAAAACAAGAACCTGGCATACAGTAATTTGTTACACTTTGCCCCAACTTATTCATTAATAATAGGCCCAAATCCTTTCCAATTTCATCACTAAATATTACATAATGTCTTTTATTTTTATCGAAGAACTGTTTTCATTTGTGCTTGTAATTGACTGGCTGAGTTGTTCAGAGATCGACGGTTCACACACTGACATAGACCATTCAAGTTGTTCCAAAGCAAGCAGGCCAGGAGCCGTGGAAGAACTTTTTAAATCACTGGATTCCTCAAACTTTGAGTTGTTGTTTATAAGGTGATTGCGAGTCAATGTGTAATCCCTCATCCCCCTTTTTGGTGAATTATATTTCTCAGATAATATAGTTAATGATTCCTGTAGAAAACTAATTTTCTTATTTAATGACATTACATTATTTTCATATATTTCTTGATTTTGCTTAATCACATTCGAATATGACTCCAGTTTATTTAGTAACGTTATGCGCTCCCTATTATATTTTAAGTTTTTATGAAAACAGTTTTGTTTCTTAATTAATGTCTTAGTCTTCTTAATAAATTTATTTAATTTTAAATATTTTTTTAACTTATTTCTGCTGCATTCAACCTTTACCGCTGTGTCAGATGTGTTGATTGAGTCATTGCAAGTTAAGTTAAAAGACACCGCAGGATTTATGTTGTATGCAGCAGAAACCATTTCCGGGGCATTACTAACTAGCTCCTCGAATAGACTTTGGTTCTGTGAGGCAGTCCAATTTAATTTGTCAGTTTCTAATGTATTAATATGGCTATTTGCCTCTTGTAAGCATTGCTCCAATTCAGTTATGCGCCTGAGGGCCTGCTCATACTCACAACTGCATTGGTCGAACCGGTCTACTACAGATTGCAACTTGTTCTTTTCGTCCGTAACTATTACACTTTGAGTATGCAACTCAGCCATTTCCTTCTTAAGTTTGTTATTATTATCTAGCGCATCTAACAGATCCTTCTCACTGTCATCCCTTTCCCTAAGCAGTTGTTCAACTAACTCCTTGGAAGCCTTTAATTCCTGCAAAACCAGGTGGTACTCCTCCTGGCGAGCTAAGGCCTTACGAGTCAACATCATGGGATAATTGTAATGTAAGCAAAATCGATAAATATTACCCAAGAAGTAGTTTGATCAACAAAAAAAGTGGGGTTACTTATGTCAAATAACCAACACTTTCAACGACAAAATGTAAATGTTCAATATGAAACTACAAGGAATTAATTATCTACTTTTTCTAAATAAATTAAAATAAGCTTTTACTCACGTGAAAGGGAAAACATTGATTACTTTTATACTTTGTTGTGACAACGTAAGTAGTCCTTTATCCACGTGCTATTATATATCTATATAATAGCATATATACTTTTCTTCGCGAAAAGAAAGTATCAAATGATTAGGCAAACTTGTTATTAGAAAGAGATAAATATACCTCAATTACTGCTTAGCGCTCATTGGTACGAACGCTCACCAATACCGATAACAGAGCATGTTCGCGCGCTTTTTGTCAAATTGAGTAACTAAATTTTTTAATAAAATAAAACTGTATTTTCGAATGAAATGACACGTTTTTCTCGGCTCAAATCAATATCTTAAATCGTTATCGCGATAACTGACTGACAGAAACGCGAGCAAAGCCGCGGGCGAACGCTAGTAGTTATAGTAAAACTCGAAAAAAAACAACTGTTGCTGAAAACTAACCTAATGTATCAAAAGAAAAAAAAACGATGGTAGTAAGTCAAATTTTTACATTACATGATTTGATGAATTGTAACCGGCGTAGTTAGGGCTCAAAAATATTGGATGTTAGTTAAAATTAAAAATATGACTTTCTATACTAATTTGGCACTGGTATCAAACGATCACATAAATGAGCATAAAAACAAATTTAAAGTTAAAGGCGAGAATGCTTTAATTTCGTTTTGTGTAGTAGCTACATTGAGTGGGCTTACTGTGTGTATCCGTTTGTAATTCAACATCATTCCCGATTCAAAAGCTCGACTGTATCTCGATTCTAACTGTTGTTTTGCACGACATAAATTATGCATACATTTAGAGTAGTCTGCGCAGTGAATGAAGTTGGTAAATTAACGTTCATTTCAGTTACGAATTCAGCAAAATAACGTTGATGGCACTTACTGAGTTACGGAGGACAACAAGTTTACATCGGGACTTACAACTGAATAACCACCTCTCAAAAGTTACGAAATTCAGTTGCTACTGTCATCTCGCTTTTATCCTTTATGCGACCCAATGCTGGTACACAAGGCCTATCCTTGTCATTGAAGTAGGTTTAGGCAGTAGTCCACCACGCTTGCCCAATGCGGATTGGTGGACGGAGTATAAGGTGATCAAGACCCCTTTGCTGATCCATTAGTAGGATATGGGGTGGATGCTATTCTACTCTGTCGGCATCACATTGCATATCAGTAAAATAGCATAAAACTAGCGACATTTAAAACCTTACAAGTATAAATTCGTAAAAATTATTTCAATTTCTGACGAAGCGAATAGGTAATTTGAAAAATAATAATTTATATTTAATTTCGTTATGAAAATGAAATATTCAATTTTAAGCCATAAAAGTTTGAGATTGCCTTAAGAGCGTACATTCATCGAAGTACTAATTTTTTTTTCGATATATTGTAGTTAGATACACATGTCTTTGTGACCCCATATAGACATTGCTCGCAGAGCGATAAGTCCACTAGCTGAGAAGACCCGGGTTGTACGATCGAAAAATGCCCACGAGCTCGGATTTAGACCATTTTTCATTAAATTATTAAAAATATCTGAGTGCATTTAACAATGTTATAATATCATTATTTTGTCTAGCATTATATGTATATTAATATAATAAGTGCATTAAATGAGATAAAGTTCAAAAACATTGTCAAAATCGACATTATTTACCAATTTATAATTTTTTACTTATTTGGGCTCTATAGTGGTTGAGAATAGTATATTTTTTATTAGATTTTTTTTTTGCATAGTATTGTTTGCATTATAATGCTAGTATTTCATCTGAAATATAGCTCCAAACTGCATTTTCGTAAAACTGCGCTAACTTTTTGCTTTAACTTTAACACTTTGCTTTAAAAAAAATATTAGTGTAAATTAAAATATCTCTCTTTAGTGGTTTTAATCAAGAATTAATCTTCCTATAACATTTAATAGCTTTGCAAAGCTTGTTTACATCGCTTCAAAATTAGGTCTGAAAATCCACAAAATGTGACAATTTTGACATAAATCCAGTGCAAGCCCTTAAGGAATTTATTGCAAAAAAAAATGCAACTTTGGAGCTATAAGAGTTGGCTTAGCCCCGCTACTTCCCAGGCAGGTCTGCAGCTCTGTGTTAAGGTATTATAGGAGAGTTATATGATAGGTTTTCAACTTGCTTATAGTACTACTCAATTATGTATATTAAGCTCTGGGAATAGTAGATTTGTCCCTTTCACTCGCAACCTTTCTTGCTCATGAGTGATCAGCAAAAAGGCAGCGAGTGAAAAGGACAAACCTATACATAAAAGCATTTGGTTTGCTTTTATTGTTCTTTATCGTATCTAGCTCAAGTATGAACTAACTACTATAACCACTAGTACTGCTGATTATATTCTTACACACACAAGACCTAAAGCGATTTTCCCAAAACGGCCAGAACAAAGAAAATAACATACTGAAAAATGAGTCCATTTCGGGAGAACTTATCCGCCCGCCTTCGAGATTAAATGCCCAGTATTACGCCCTGAAATATTCCGAAAGCATTTTCAGACGCACGTAATTTGTTCGCAAATTAATCCGACGAGGTTTCTTTTACATGCTCGAATAATACAATGTTTCCGAAGAAATATTTTGATATTTCACATGCCTGCCGTGCCAAGCTAAAACACTGTAACTTTTGAAAACCAATACTGAGATACTTGACAATATGTGTTTCTGATGATTAATTACTATTTGCAAGAGATATTAATGTCGCATTCACTGATTAGTTGGATATTTCTATTATGTAGCCAAATAGTCTTAAATAAATAATTTTAGTCAGAATGAAAAATTTTGCCACAACTTGTATTAACGTGACAATTGACAAAGTTTAATTGAAACCTAACAAGGTAAAGCTCTGTAATACTTATTACAGTGTTTAGCCTTATTCGAGCCTAGCTAACCCATTATACGTTAACACTGTATTTATACTATTTTTTCAAAAAGATAGAATTAGCTAATGAATAATTAAATTGTTATAAAATAAGAGACAGTTTTGAAAAAATGTAGAATTAGACATTTTTTAGTGCCTATAATTTTGCGTGACACGCAGATCTTGCTTAGAAAGGACAGCCTAAAATCTCAATTATGGTTTTATAGACCAGTCCTTTAAGTCTCATCGGCATTTTGGGGTCACAAATGACACCATACTCACGCAACTTGACCCACGCGGCAGGAATGCGTGTCTTGACGTCCCAATCGATGTCACCGGACTCGTGAAACACAGAACCCATGGTTTTTAATTTGGTCCTTGCGCTTAATCATATCGTCGCTTATGAGGATGGATGTGGGATCTGTAGAGCTTAGTGCCAAGTACTCGGTCTTCAATACATTAACCTTCAGATCGCCGTCCTCAAGTGTCTCCTTGCACAACTTTACACGTCTCCACCAAGCTGCTCTTATC
Organism: Elophila nymphaeata; assembly: GCA_955850985.1. Taxonomy (NCBI): domain Eukaryota; kingdom Metazoa; phylum Arthropoda; class Insecta; order Lepidoptera; family Crambidae; genus Elophila; species Elophila nymphaeata. The sequence goes on from OY039087.1 coordinate 18,031,101, forward strand.
CATATCTGCTAGTCCAATATCGTCAGGATACAGATGAGCTCATGCAGGCCGCTCATTGTGTAAGGGGTTTAAGGGGTGTAAGGGGTTCCAAACAACAGCTGACGGAACCCAAGTCAACCTCACCTGCACGCGGTACACCCTGCCGAACAACAGACGAGGCTCTGGCGCTCCCCACCAACCCGCACTGGGCCAGCGTGGTGGGAAAAGGCCCAAACCCCCCCAAAATGGTATACAAACCCAACACAAGGCCCCAAGTGCCCGGCGGTACCGAAGGCCGTGCCAGCGGTGACGGACGTTGGCGAGGTGCCGGGACCAGGGGTGCCAAGAATCCCCGGGCGGCGATGATCTCCCGTCATACGACTTTGGCCCTGGCAACATATAACACACGCACACTGCGGACCGAGGAGAAGCTGCTGGAACTAGAGGAAGAATTGAGTAGGATTCGCTGGAGTATAGTGGGATTATCCGAAGTCCGAAGACAGGGCGAGGACACGGTGATTCTTAAATCCGGCAACCTACTCTATTTCCGGGAGGGCGAAGATCTGTCCCAAGGTGGTGTCGGGTTTATTGTCCACAAGTCTCTCGTGAACAACATTGTACAGATCGAAAGTGTGTCGAATAGGGTGGCGTACCTTATACTCAGAATCACCAAACGGTATTCGTTGAAGGTCATACAGGTATACGCCCCGACCTCGACACACCCCGACGAGGAAGTGGAAGTAATGTATGAGGACATTTCTCGGGCAATGCATGCCTTCAGGACCCACTACACTGTTGTAATGGGAGACTTCAACGCAAGGCTAGGCAAACGTGGCGATGATGAGTTGAAAGTGGGGCAATTTGGAACTGGAATCCGGAACTACCGTGGACAAATGCTAGCCGAATATATGGAGAGAGAGGGACTCTATATGATGAACTCTTTCTTCAAGAAACGGCTGCATCGGAAATGGACCTGGGAAAGTCCGGATGGTACAACAAAAAATGAGATTGACTTCATCATGTCGACTAAGACTCGGATATTCAATGATGTCTCTGTGATCAATTCGTTTAACACGGGAAGCGATCACCGAATGGTAAGAGGCACATTGAATCTCAACGTCAAATCCGAACGGTATCGACTGATGAAGTCTACGCTCCGCCCTGAAGCCATCCAGATCCAAAACCCCGAGCGCTTTCAACTCGAACTGCAAAATCGCTTCGAATGCCTGGAGGACTGCATAGATGTGGACACTTACAATGACAGGTTCGTGGAAGCTGTTCTTACGGTGGGTTCAAAACTTTTCAAACCCAGCCGTACAAAAAAAGCGAAGAAAATCTCAGAGCCCACATTAAAGCTGATGGAGGAAAGACGAGGGATGGTTCTGCAGTCTTCTGAAGATGCTCGTAGGCGTCGGCAGCTCAACAAACATATCTCCAAGTGCTTAACTCGCGACATACGCCAATTTAATACAGAACGTATTAAAGAGGCCATCGAGCGGAACAAAGGCTCCAAAGTGTTCGCCAGAGATTTGTCGCTTGGAGAGAGTTTGCTGACGAAGCTGAAGACAGAGGACGGCAGAACCATCACATCACGACCTGAGCTTTTGGCCGAGATTGAAAACTTTTATGGACAGCTTTACGCGACATCACACCCACCTGTCATTCAGGCCACCGATCCAAGAGCCAAATTAACCCGACACTATACCGAAGATATCCCGGACGTCAGCCTGTACGAGATTAGTGTAGCTCTTAAACAGCTTAAGAACAACAAGGCGCCGGGTGATGACGGAGTGACAGCGGAGCTTCTGAAAGCAGGTGGACGACCGGTCCTGAAAGCTCTTCAGAGGCTATTTAACTCCGTTATACTCGAGGGCAAAACGCCAGAGGCATGGCATGGCGGCGTGGTGAGACTCTTCTTCAAAAAGGGCGACAGGGCCCAATTGAAGAACTATAGACCCATCACGCTGCTGAGTCATGTTTACAAGCTGTTTTCAAGAGTTATAACGAATCGTCTCGCGCGCAGGTTTGACGACTTCCAGCCTCCCGAACAAGCCGGATTCCGAAAAGGCTTCAGTACCATAGATCACATACATACGCTGCGGCAGGTTATACAGAAGACCGAAGAGTATAACCTGCCATTATGCTTAGCGTTCGTAGACTATGAGAAAGCCTTCGATTCTGTCGAGACCTGGGCAGTGCTCCAGTCACTCCAGAGGTGCCACATAGACTACCGATACATCCAAGTGTTGCGGTCACTGTACGAAAACGCCACTATGTCAGTTCGCCTTCAGGACCAGAATTCAAAACCCATACAGCTCCAGCGAGGCGTGAGACAGGGTGATGTTATATCGCCGAAACTGTTCACAGCTGCGTTGGAGGACGCGTTTAAGCTTCTGGACTGGAGAGGGCTTGGCATCAACATAAATGGCGAGTACATGACTCACCTTTGCTTTGCAGATGATATCGTGGTTATGGCTGAGACCTTGGAAGACCTGGGCGCAATGCTCGACGATCTCTGTAGAGTCTCCCAACAAGTGGGTCTTAAAATGAACATGGATAAGACGAAAATCATGTCTAATATCCATGTTGCACCCACTCCTGTAAAGGTTGGAAGCTCTACACTGGAAGTTGTCGACGATTATGTTTACCTGGGACAAACAGTCCAACTGGGTAAGTCCAACTTCCAGAAAGAGGTCAATCGACGAATCCAACTCGGCTGGGCAGCGTTCGGGAAGCTACGCGGCATATTCTCGGCCCATCTACCGCAGTGTCTCAAGACGAAAGTCTTTAATTCGTGTGTGTTGCCAGTGATGACTTACGGAACCGAAACGTGGCCGCTTACAATGGGCCTCATAAGAAGGCTCAAGGTCACCCAAAGGGCAATGGAGAGGGCTATGCTCGGAGTTTCTCTGCGTGATCATATCAGAAATGATGAGATCCGCAGGAGAACCAAGGTCACCGACATAGGCCAAAGAATTGCGAACCTCAAGTGGCAGTGGGCAGGGCACATTGCGAGAAGGACTGACGGCCGTTGGGGCGGAAAGGTCCTCGAGTGGCGACCACGTACCGGGAAACGCAGCGTTGGTAGGCCCCCCACAAGGTGGACTGACGATCTAGTTAAGGTCGCGGGAAGCCGCTGGATGCGGGCAGCGCAGGACCGACCGGTTTGGAGATCCTTGGGGGAGGCCTATGTCCAACAGTGGGCGTCTCTCAGCTGAAATGATGATGAGGCCGCTCATTTGAGTATCTGATGCTGTCCGACAAGATGTCTAATATCACACTGAATAGAAAAGGACTAATGACCGATCCTTGTTGCAACCCGATGGTAATGGGGAAAGGTTTAGTGTCTCCAACAGTGGCGCACCACAGAATCGGAATCACTGTATATGCCCCGAATGATGTCAATACGGGTTTCTGGAACCTCTTTGGACCGTAGAGCCCACCAGATCTTCACACGAGGAACGCAGTCGAGGGCATTCTGCATATCCAAGAATATGTGTAGTGCAGAGACATTCTTCGTCCTGTATTTTTCCACGACAATTCTTAGGGCAAACACAGAGTCCATTGTCCTATGACCTAAGCGAAACCCATATCGATACTGTGAAAGAGTACACTTCTGCCAGATCCGAGAGTCAATTATCCTTTCAAAGATCTTCATCGAGTTGAACATGACCTTTATACCGCGGTAATTACAGCACTCCTGCCCGACCCCTTGCCTTGGAAGGCTGGATTAGACTAAGCAGCCTCCATTGGGAACCTGCCCAGTGTGTAGTACGCTGTTAAATATATTTAATAGAGATGGTCAAACCGCGAGGTCTCATCGCCTTCTAGGGTTCGATGGGGCCATCGGCTCCAACATCTTTCCGGTTCGCCGTGCAGTCTGGACATCTACAGGCGTTACTAGTAGCACTAGTCTTCTGGTGGCTGCACCTCTTTATGTTACTTGTTCAGCAATTCGTGGAAGTAAGAGCGCCATCTCTCCTTCAATATGAGGTCTTCGCATAACAGATTACCCCCAGGATCGTTTACACTTGGAAATATCCTGTGCCACTGAGGCCAATAAAACTGACTATTCTTAAAATAACTTTTTTGTGTTTTTCAGAATACTGCCACCCATACGAGCCGTTCAAATGTCCAGTGGACGGCAACTGCATCTCCATACAGTACCTGTGCGACGGTGCGCCCGACTGTATCGACGGATACGATGAGGACTCGAAGCTGTGTACCGCAGGTTAGTAGCTTTTTTTTATTATTACGAGATGGCAAACCAGCTTGCGGCGCACCTGGTGTTAAGTGGTTACCGTCGCCTATAGACACTTGCAATATGAAGGGTAAATCATTTAACTCTGCAAGTGCGTTGCCATCCTGTGGACTAAGATGATATGCCCTCCATGCCCAGTAATTACACTGACTACCTTTCCCTTCAATTCGAAACACAGCGAACTGCTTCACGGCAGAAATAAGAAAGGCGGTGGTACCTACCCAGACGACCCTACATATGGATCTACCACAGGGGCGTAGCTGCCGCCATATCAGCGGTATCAATGATACGGGGCCCCGGGCTACAGAGGCCCCTAACGTGTGTAAGCAAAAATGTTATCCACAATGCTTCCCGGAAAAAAATATATAAATAATCAGACTTGTGACTATTGTCTATAGAGGCAGAAATTTTAGAACTGAAATCATCTCCAGCTATAGATGATGTAATAAATCATATTGCTGAAAAAAAAGGCAAGAAAAGTGTATAATCAATTTGAATTGTTTGGCTAGCTCAATTTCTAGGAGGAAGTGATAACTTAAGTATCTAATTATAGTAAATATTTTGGAATAATTTTATTTTTGCGTTTACAAACGCGTAAATATAATACTAGAAAAATGCACTGAAAAAAAAATCGACTTGCCTCAGGCGGGACTCGAACCCGCACCTTCCACAATCCGGGTGGACGCGTTGACTAATTTCGCCACCGAGGCACTGCTTTTCGCTGTCGAAATTTGTCAGTGCTTGGTGCTTATGTTTTTATGGTAAACATCGTTTCATCAAATCTTTGAAATTTGCACTTCCAAGACCCGAACGAAATATTTTTGCAAATATAGTCAATATTTGCAATGGAAAGGTCGAGTGCACATTGGTTGATATAAAGCCGAGTCTTGGGTGTAACTGATGGTCTTTCCTTTAGGTCAATGTGAATAGCTACACTATTGTGATCTGTGACAGATGATTGAATGATATAACACCATGCAGTAGAGTTGGATTTAACCATAACAAAGTAGTAGTTTAATTACCAAGACTCCAGAATATATTTTTCAAAAAAATCCTTAAACCACAGTCTATCTAAGTGGGCCTAGACTCTGGACTCTTTTTACCGCCTCGGTGATCTAGTGGATCGCCCAGAACTAGACCCAGAGTACTCCGCAGATGTACTACACCCGGTTTGGTTAGTCCGCATGGCTTTTTCTGCCTTTAGCTAAAATACTATTTATTCAATAAACATTATTTTTTAAGATAATGATAATTTTATAATTGAGATCAGATTGAGAATTGAAGGCCCGGGATTGACTTAAGCCGTCGTTAAATGTAGCGAATCGTAGCTCCAAGTAAGTTGGTAGCGCAAACTAAGACGCTGTAAATAACCAATCAATATGGCCGATGACGAATTTCGATATGTTATCGTTATAAAACGATTACCACTTGTCTAAGCCATTAGATAACGTATATAAAAACCAAAGTATAACACAAATAAAATAAATACTATCATACTATTACGCTTTCGCAATATTCTCGTCTTCTACAAAAATGCGAACAGCTATTTTTTCACTATCAAAACAGATTGAATTCAAAGCCCCGCACTACAAATTTCGTTCCGATATTCGCAATTCTCTTAAAAATCTCGCGGTCCGTAACACAATATTGAGCTCTAGTCGAAAATAAAAATACTAAGTTACTACTACTTATATGATAGAATTGTGCGCTGTGCTTTCTCTTAAAGGTTGGCTTTATTTTAGAATAATACAACTTCTTGATCTAACAGTATATTTCTTGAAATAAACACACACACCATTACAGACGAACAACAACAGCAGACGGAACAGGATGTCGAATACAACCACAGATAATATTAAGACAATATCTGCGTTCCATTTCTCAACACTCCCCCTCAATTACAGCGTTTTTATTATTCTACAACTAACAATTAACCAAAATACAAAACTTGTAATTGCAACACAACTAACCATACACACAATCAACTATAAGTGTCACACTCAGTCGCAAATGTCACAATACAATATCAAAAACAAATATTTTATTTTAACCCAAAACATGTTTACAAAAAACAATAAGTTAATCTTTTGACTTCTAAGAAAAGTTCTAATTTGACAATGCAACTAAAGAATTTTAACATTCCAACATACCAATACATTTTCTTAAATAATTAAAGGTAAGTTTACATAAGGGCTTTGTAAAGATATCAGCCTTCTGATTATCAGTACTTATATATTTTATAATTATGTGACCATTCTGTATTGTATCTTTAATAAAATGATGTTTAATATCTATGTGTTTTATTCTAGTATTATTTTCTCTATTATTTGACATCTGTATGCAACTCTGATTATCAACAAAAATTACAATGCTTTGACAATTTACATTAAGAACATTAGCTAATCCTTTGTACCATAATGCTTCAGACACAAGTGAACTGAGAGCTACATATTCTGCTTCAGCAGTTGAAAGAGATACAGTTTTCTGTTTACGAGTTGCCCACGATACAAGATTGCCATACAATGTAATACAATATCCAGTAACACTTTTCCTATCTACACAATCCGAAGCCCAATCTGAATCTGAATAACCTATAACAGGATTTTCACTATAAGAAACTTTATTATTACAAGTGTAAACTAGGCCTAAGTTCTTAGTACATTGTAAGTATCTTAATACTCTTTTAAGGTAAGTCCAATGCTCATCATTAGCACAGTCTTGAAATCTACTGAATAAATTTACAGAGAAACATAAATCAGGTCTAGTACCCATAACTAAATACATTAGGCAACCTATGACTTCTCTATAGGGATTCTTAGTATACAAATTAACATTTTCTTCTTTAGTAAGCTTAAGGCCCTTTTCTACTGGAGTTGCAATACCCTTACAATTTTCCATTCCAAATCTAACAAGTAAATTTTGAATATATGTTTTCTGACTTAATTTCATTGACATACCTGATCTTTCAATTTCAAATCCAAGAAACTTATTCACTACACCAAGACTCACCATGTCAAACTGGCAATTTAACTGTTTCTTAAAATTGTTTATAATTTGTTTATCACTATGTATTAAAAGTATATCATCCACATAAATAAACACATAAAAATTATCACTGTTCGTATATAAACACTGATCATATAATGCACATGTGAATCCACTGTTCAACATGAAGGTATGGAATACATCATTCCAACACTTAGGACTCTGTTTCAATCCGTATATAGATTTATTTAATTTACATACTTGTGTCTCACTTTTCATGTCTTCTGGTAGGTGCATATATATCTCTTCTTTAAGAACACCATGTAGGAACGCTGTCTTTACATCCATTTGCTCAATTATTAGGTTTTCTTGATTGGCAATTACTAGTAATGTCCGAAGTGTAGACATCTTTCCTACAGGAGCATAAATTTCACTATATTCCGATGTTTCATAGCCCTTTGCTACTAATCTTGCTTTACAAATGTTTTCATTTTTCTTCTTAAATACCCATCGGCTATGTATGATATTTTTATTTTGTGGTTTCTTTACTATTGTCCATGTACCATGTTTCTCATGCGACTTTAACTCATTACTAATTGCTTCTAACCACTTCTCGCTGTCTGGTCTCTCCAAAGCTTCCTTTTTAGTTTTAGGTTCATCATACAAGTAGTTATTAGTCATCAATGCCATGTAGTCACATTCATATTCACTTAAATATCTGGGTTTCTGTATAATTCTTTTGGGTCTTTCTTCTTGATCTTTTGAACTGCTTTCAGGTAATATTATTTCTTCACTAATATCTATATATTTTTTCTCTTGACAATTTTCTTGAACAATATCCTTTACATTTACATCTTCTAATAATATTTTCTCAGTATTTTCTTTAAAAATTACATCTCTAGATCTCACAATCTTCTTATTCTGTGGGTCCCACAAGCGATACCCATTATCACAATAACCTATAAGGTACATTTTCCTTGTCTTTTCATCAAATTTACTTCTGTTTTCTTTTGGTATGTGTACATAACTTTCTGATCCAAACACTTGCAGTTTATTATACTTAGGAGTTTCACCATACCAAATTTCAGCAGGAATAACATTCCAACTTGTAGGTAACCTATTTATTATGTATACAGAGGTGTAAACTGCTTCTCCCCACATTTCTTTATCAAAAGTTGTACTTGATATCAAAGTTCTAGCTTTCTCTATTAATGTTCTATTGAAACGTTCTAGTTTCCCGTTTTGTTGAGGAGTATAACTCATTGTAAACTCAATTGTGATACCCTTTTGTTTACAATAATTATGGAATTCTATATTATTGTACTCCCCACCATTATCACACCTTAACCTTGATATCTTTTTGTTAAATTTTGCTTCTACTAAATTTACGTAGGTTTGAAAGTATTGAAATACTTCACTCTTCTTTTCCAACAAATACACTATGGCGAAATGGCTGTAGTCATCTAAAAATGATAAGACATATTTCTTGTTATCATACGTAGGTGGATTTATCGGACCACATAAATCTGTATGAATTAGTTGTAATGTGGAATTTGTACTTCTTGTGTTTTCTTTAAAATTTGTTCTTGTTTGTCGCCCTTTCAAACAAGGTTCACATAATACTGTCTTATCACTGGAATCAAAGTTAATCAATTTTATTGATTTTAACATTCTCATTTTTTCGGGTGAAGCATGTCCCAATTTCTTATGCCACAATAGTTCACTGTCACTAACTGAATATGCTTTCTGTGCTTCAACTTTTTCTTCCTTTTTAATTCTAAAATTTATTTTATATAATTTGTTTTCTTTCTTACTTTCCACAATTACTTTATGACCTTTCATTATTTTCACTTTACTTTCCTGAAAATTTACAATGAAGCCATGTTTTTCTATTTTATTTACTGACAATAAGTTACACCTTAACTGCGGCACCAACAATACATCTTTCAGTGTTGCTTCAGCTGTTTTTATGCTACCTATTTTGTAGGCAAGAATACTTTCACCTTCTTTGGCTACACTAATTTTAATTGGTGTTGGTAACTCATGTAATTCAGAGAAATATGTATGGTTGTTGACCAAATGATCAGTGGCACCTGAATCTACCACAAATTGCAGAATATTATATTCACATTGGGTTTCTGAGGCAAGTGCTTCTCTAGTGGCTGTCATAAAAGATATTGATTGGTCTTCTGATTCTTCTGTATTATAAGCCTTTTTCTTCTCATTTCTCATAAACTTACAGTCTGCTTTCATATGGCCCCTTTTCCCACAGTTGTAACAATTAAATGGAAATCTGTCAACATTATTCTTCTTGTATTTCTCATTATTTTCCTTATAAAACTTTTTCTTATTATTTGTCATAAACACATTGCTGCTTACTTCCAAACTTTCATTGTTAAAATTTTTCTTCTTCATTTCTTCATCGAGTAATCTACTCTTCACAAACTCTAACGTCAGCATGTCTGAGGACATGGTTTCCAAAGCTGTGACAACATTCTCATAAGAAGAAGGCATGGATAGTAGTAAATAACAAATAATCTCGCTATCACTTGGTTTAGCGTTGGATGCTTTTAGTTCTCTCACACATTTATCAAATGTGATTAAAAATTGTTCTAGTGGTTCACTGTTGCTGTATTTCATTAGGAGTAACTTTTTTCTTAGCATAACTTGAGATGCGATTCCCGTTCTTTGAAAAGTAATTTTTAACTTTTCTATGATTTCTTTAGGAGTTGTGCAGTCCTTGACAACTTCAAGGTGGCTGTCAGCTATGCATTGTATCAGAACGCTTTTTGCTTTAGCACATTTCTTCAGATCTATTTTCTGTGACTCACTGTTGATCGTTTCTTCTAGTTCATACTCTTCTAAGACAGTCCTTATTCGGAAATACCAATTATTGAAGTCGGTTCCGGCAAATGGGGTGACGCCGAATTTGTTCAATCTTAATTCCATTTCCATCGAGTATGAATTTTCTTCTAAAATATATTATTTTCTTCAGAGCGTTGGCCTGGGCCCATAACCTCTTAAAGGTTGGCTTTATTTTAGAATAATACAACTTCTTGATCTAACAGTATATTTCTTGAAATAAACACACACACCATTACAGACGAACAACAACAGCAGACGGAACAGGATGTCGAATACAACCACAGATAATATTAAGACAATATCTGCGTTCCATTTCTCAACACTTTCTACGAGATTTACAAGGTGAAACGTGTTAAATGAGTTTCTAAAATTCGTTTACGCGGCATATGTCGCGGGCGGAGCGCTAATTTGTGATTGCAAAATATGCTATTTAATACTTTTTTTAAAAGTATGTAAGGAAGGTAAGGCAGGAAGCTGACAAGATAGTCCGTGCTTGTTTAAGTTTTTGATTTTTCGAGCTATGGTTTGAGCAACTGGATGTCACACAGTGCCAAATGTAGCTTTATGTGTAACCAAATTAACCTGACAGTATTTTCAAACCTTTTGGGATTTGAGCGTTCAAGCGTAACTTGATTTTTTAACCATGACGAATAATTCAAGGTGTTAAACTGCCAGTCAATATAAACAACTTTTGTCATGGGACCAACATTGAATCGCGAGAAACAATATCAATTTGGACATACATATACGAGTATATTGGAAATATGGACTGGCACTTTCACACTTGAAATATTTGTCTTTTGATCATAATTTTTTTACTAATACTGTTTTAAATGGTATGAGAAATATTTTCGGACCTCCAATGATAGGAATTGAAAAGTTATGTAAGAAAATGCGCCCCCGTGTAAGAGTGATGAGTGACAATAATTCCACTGCGCTTGTTCATAAAAAAATAACCTGATCCTACCAAACATAAGCGATCTCTATTCAATTATACAGACTAATATTGATAGAATCTACTACAGATTGACCAACAAACGTTTATTTGGTTAACAATTCTCACACACTATAATCAGTTTTGTAATACGCCGTGTCTACGATACGCCTGCGACATATAAACATATAGCCCAAGAACACACAGTCCTTTATAATAATAATATTTATTTCGCTTAATACAAAAAATTACAACATAATAGTAATTGATTTTATCCAAAAAAAAATTCACAAGTAACGGTAATCATAAATTAACTCCCTCGGTGCCTTTTCTTCAAAAAATATTTGTTGTGAAAGCATGTGCGACCAACCAATCAAACAGTTGTCTTTTAAATTGTCTTATGTTTAGTACCTTAAATTGTAATGGTATTAAAGAATTTAAGACACATACTTAAACAACTCTTGTTATACTTCAGCACTAATCTGTCAGCATCCCTAGTATTTCTTGCATATAAGTCACGTGCCCTTTTGAATAAAGTTGAGTTTAGTTTATTTTGTTTATTTTAGTACCTCCTCTTTTAATACTAGAAAAAACATACTGAAAAAAATCGAACTGCCTCAAGCGGGAATCGAACCCAGCATCTTTGGCAATCCGGGCGGCTGCGTTAATCACTACGCCACCGAGGCTCTGCTTTCGCTGTCGAAATTTGTCAGTGCTTGGTGCCTATGTTTTTATGGTAAACATTGTTTCATCAAATCTTTGAAATTTGCATTCTAAGATCCGAACGAAATATTTTTGCAAATATTTGACGCCCAGTTAAGATGAAACATTATGGATTAATTTTTGCATTAACAAATGCGTAAATATTTTTTATACTAGAAAAAAACACTGAAAAAATTGACCTGCCTCAGGCGGATTGCGGAAGATGCTGGGTTCGATTCCCGCCTGAGGCAGGTCGATTTTTTTGCAGTGTATTTTTTCTAGTATTAAAAATATTAACGAGTTTGTTAACGCAAAAATTATCCCATACCTATTCTTTGTTTATTGTGCGTTCTTAGGTAGCTTTCCTATCCAGAAAGATCTAGCCTACCTTTTTATGTTTGTGTTTGTGACGACATAAAACATTAAGCACATAGGTTACACTAACCCTAACACTGCAGACTAGGTTACAGACAGTTGTTTATTTTTATGGAGCCATTTCGAGGCGTTTTACGACTGAGCTACAAAATTGTGCATTGGAACGGTTTCACCTCGTAACTCTGCGTCGGGGACTCAAAGGGCTCTAGGGAGTAATAATTATCACTGTCGCAGCACGAGCTCCCAAAAATATATTCGATCTGTGTAATTGGAAATAAATTAAATCACACTAACCGGTGAATAATGAAAGGAGGTCGATATGGCTCGACCTCCTCCTCGTAACGATCACGAAAGCTAAGCTAAGTACCTACGCGGTCGGTACTCGGATGGGTGACCGAAAATTTTTATGGTGTTAATTTGTATCTGGCCTTAAGGAATACAGCTATACTCGACATAATGAATATGTGTCTGCGCAGGTATCCAGGATACCGAGTGGTTTATTGTTTACCTTGGTGTCAAGTATGTACGAATAAACTGCAAACTCACGTATTGTTAATTGTTGCTGGCTCTCAACTGCAATTCTTTTGGAGCCTTTATCTTTCATTATAATAATGTATTTTTGTTTACTAAGCTTTTATCTTACATGTGCACACATTTTTTTAATAGGAATAATAAAAAAAATGTCTGCAATAGGTTAAGTAAGCTATCTCATCCATAACTGAAATTATGAAATTATTAGGCTAAGAGGGAACGACACGGATTTTTATGGTCCACCTTAAGGTCGTAGCACATTTATCAACTCGGAAAGGGAACGCCTCTTTTTTACTATGAACGCTACGGAATGGCGGCTACGAAACGGCAAACTTGTTATTGCAAGACGAAGTGTATTTCTTCTTATAGCTTGAAGCGGAAGAGAGGGCAAAAGGTTGGCATTACAAATAATTGAAATGAGTACCTAATTTAATGTTGACACGTGAATATTTTCACTAGGTGGTAGACCCATATGTAGGGTCGTCTGGGTAGGTACCACCGCCTTTCTTATTTCTGCCGTGAAGCAGTTCGCTGTGTTTCGGATTGAAGGGAAAGGTAGCCAGTGTAATTACGGGGCATGGAGGGCATATCATCTTAGTCCCCAGGATGGCAAACGCACTTGCGGTGTTAAGTAATTTACACTTAATATTGCAAGTGTCTATAGGCGGCGGTGACCACTTAACATCAGGTGGGCCGCAAGCTTGTTTGCCATCTCGTAACATAAAAAAAAAAAAAATTATGTTGTCGGTAACCAACAACGGTTCCGATTTGAAAAGTTTATAGCTTTTCTTGAAGGTGAAGTAGAATGTGTTATCAAATGTTTTTAAAATAAATGCTTACCTACTTTCTTTCTGTCTCTAAATTTTAACTCAATAACTTTGGAATACCTACCAAGACAAAAGTCGTTCTAAGTTAAAGAACACCTATACTAATATAGGTAATAGATAAGTTTGGTATCTCTCCAAGTTTCGAAGTACTTATTACTTTCCAAAGAACCAACTTCCCTCTTTGAGTGTAATATATGTAATTAGCGTTTCTCTGAAGTAACACGTGTAGTACCTAATATGGAGGGTAGTAGGAAAATAAAGTCACCTTCATATAAAACATTGAATTAGTTTCCAACTGTATTTGGCAAATTCAATGTTTTAAAAAAGCCAACGTTTATCTTAATTATTCGTTCATCCGTGACCATGGCGCATGAAACTGCGCCGAAATATCGGATAATTCAAAAAACAGAGGTACGTGGTATAAATCCCGTTTTCTCACATTTAATTGATAGTGACCACGTAAGTTTAAAACAATCCAATGTTTTTCTTCTAATCGATGATACTTGTAAAATTAAAAACTGGACAAGGGCGAGTCGAACTCGCCCACCGAGGGTTCCGTAGAAATTTGTAGTAACAACATATTATAAATAGTTCACGAATAGAGTCTCGCAGTTTTTTCCCGCGTGTTCCCCACGAGTCACACTGCAACCTGTTACACACCTGTAGGTGGCACTTGGCTGCTACCGGTGGCGGTGGTCGGTGGTCTAATTTCGTAGAGGCTAACATCTGTGGAGATGGTTGGGTTTTGTTTGTTTGTTTACTGAAGGATTCTTACTTTTTGGGTTTGGTGCCCATTTTATGTTGGCGACATGCTGGAACACTGTCACTATTTGGAGGCACTTCATGGTCCATACTGCCAGATAATGGCTTTATATGTAACAAGATATTACCTAAAGCTCAGCTTGGGACTAAGAGTTTACCGTTGTAGGTGTATACTAGGTATGTATTATTCATCGTGTCAGCCGGAGAGACGCCCACTGTAGATAATAGACTAATGTCCAACCAACCTGTTCGCTCCTTCGCTGCCTGCATCCAGCAACTTCCCACGACATTTAACAGATCTTCATTCCATGATTATTATTAGATTTTACAGCATTTTAATGCATAAAATGTACCTTCCTAATGTTTCAGCCAAACGACCTCCCGTGGAAGAGACCGCTTCGTTCCTGCAGTCACTGCTGGCGTCTCACGGTCCCAACTACCTGGAGAAACTTTTCGGCAGCAAAGCGAGAGATGCCCTCGAACCCTTAGGAGGAGTCGAAAAAGTTGCCATTGCTTTGTCAGGTAAGACAGTTAAAACTTAGCACTTTTTTATACCAAGGTGGCAAAAGCTTAAGCTCCAACTGACGGCTGCGGTGAAGCCTATGAACACTTGCCATACCTGATGTCACACGTGCGTATCTGACCTTGCAGGAACTTTCTCGCTACTTTCTTGAAGAAACCATTTGCAATTCTATGGAAAAACCTCGACGGGACTTCATTCTATAACCTAAGCGTACGTGGAAGAAATTTTCGCCTCGATTCCAATGTATGAGGTTCAATGCCGATGATGGCAAGCGGCCTTTCACACAGATTCGACACCAATCCAATAGTCGAGTTTTTAAGCGCCTATGCGCCATTTCCACGAGCGAGAGAATCGCGACTATCTATATGAAAATACGTCGCAATAATATCTCCGTGTGGAGACACTCTCATATAGTTGGTATAGAATTTAGTGGCACGACGATAATATCTACGGGGTTCTCTCGCTCGTGGGAGACGGCTCTTATGAGATCAAGTGATGTGGTCAGAGAGATAGATACAAAGTTGTTTTTTTCGGTTCTAGACCTTGCTTTAGGTGAGCCATGGGTGGCCTACATAAAATTCAAACAGTTCTTTACTTAAACGTCTTTGCGGCTTTGTTATACTTCTCAATTAATGTCGCTATTTTTATTATATTTAACACAAGTTCTTAAAGATTCATTGATGTGAAGGTAGATATTATTACTAGCTTCTGTCCGCAACTTCGTCTGCGCAGAATTAGTATAAATTATAGCCGATATATGTTATTCTGATGTATGAGCTATATTATTGTAAAGTTTCATTAAAATCTATTCAGAAGTTTTTGCGTGAAAGAGTGACTGCCACCATCTCATGGTTCTGTCCATAACAGTGTGTTGACAGCATTGTTGTAGACAGGTAAGTAGGGTAGTGATAAGATTGCGGAAGAAATTACAGAAAACCCTTTTTTGTCCAGTAGTCCAATGACTGGAGAAAACTCTTTCATCCAACAGTCACTGAACAAAAACAAACTTAATTTCTTCCGCGTTTTTTGCGGTGTTTTAAAAGAAAGACTTTATCAGAACGTTTCTTTCATAAATATCCTCTTATCCAAAACTCGTAAAATAATGGCGTTGACCTCGTAACACACTAAGTCGGACAAAGAATGATGTTCCAAAGTTTTTAATAAATTATCCCTTGTAAGAGCCTTTAAAAATTAACGCGGAACAAGCTTACAGCACCTCAAAAGATTTGCATTTCATTATTTTGAGGAAGCACTTAACGTTCCCAAATCGCCTTTAGTAATAGCACAAAGTTTAATCCATGCTAGCCGTTTCTAAGACAATCTTTGTTGGAATTAACCAAACATAAAACGAAATTGCTTGAATTAATTTCATCAACAATATAACAAGATTTATGCATAGAGGATCAGATTAGGTACTAAACAATGGCAGATTAACCGCACGGAGCAACAGAATTTAACCAGCAAGCGGATACAAAATAAAAAACGCATACAATCTGTTGTATTCATTATTTGACTAAAATATGCAACACGCAGCTAAATCTATGCTTCAATCTTCATTTGTCTTTTCTAAACCAAGCATGACTGAGATGAACGACCGCTATGATCCCGCGGTATTCTTTATCCTTTGATTTATGAGGACTCTTACTACTTATAGGTCTTACTCCTTATATCTCAACTTACGGCATAGTAGGTATAACCAGAATTCTGGTTATGCTTACGATCTCTGTGATGTAGTGATTCACCAACCGGTGATTGATCCAGAGGAAAGTATCATGGAAGTGTCACATCATAATCTAATATTATGACGACAAACAATAATGTAGTTAACCCTATGGTTAACAATATCATCATGTATGTTCCAGCAGTTAATAATAAGATTCCAGCCAGTCACAGAGCGGTTGAGGGCTCCGGGTGCAGCTTGGTTCCACCTTCCGCCAAGAACTTCCCTGGCAAAATTTAAAAAGATAGTTCAGTTCAGAGTAGAAACTGCGTGCTGCCTTTACGGCGAATAAACAGTCATTATTATAACTCGTTTTGACGCTTCTAAATGTATATTTAAGCCCTGCATTTTATGAAAAACCGTCCATGCTTAATTTTTTCTAGAACGACAGATTTTAATTTATTTTCCACAAGTCTACAAGCGTACCTACGTCATATAAGTACTTTAATGTTGAACATATCTCTTTTTCAGAGTCCCAAACCATTGAAGACTTCGGTGCAGCCCTGCACCTGATGAGATCAGATCTGGAACATCTGCGCTCAGTTTTCATGGCTGTCGAAAACGGAGACCTTGGCATGCTCAAGTCCCTCGGCATCAAGGACTCGGAACTCGGCGACGTCAAGTTCTTCCTCGAGAAGCTGGTCAACACCGGTTTCCTCGACTGAATAGCACCGGAGTCTGCCTCTGATTACTATCACGTTGTCCAGTTTGGCCCTATCAGTTCTTCTTTCTACAGCTACCTTCCCTACGATTCTGTTAAGTACAGAAGAAAATAATTCCTTTCATTTTCCTTTCCCCAAGTGAGATTGTTGCATGTATGTTGATTTTCTCGGTGGTCTCTCGGTGGATATCTGCTCCGACTTCCACAACCGGCCACGTGGACTCGGTGTGATTCCACCGTTGATCCTCGCGATTACGAACCAGTAGTTAGCGAAGCTTAATTTTGTATTAACCCTAGGATAGGTATATTTTTATATATTAAAAATTCGTTAAGTCACAGGTTAGTTGACCTGGAATTTACTTTGTTAAACACATTCAAGAGAATTTCAAAGGTCGTATCAGAGATACTCGCGTCACGTCATCGGAAGGACAAAGTTGTACCAACGCTAATAGAAATTGACTTCTAACGTTATCATTAAGACCTGCCAGGGATTTTATAATTTTGAATCTTATTACGATTGTCAGAGAATAAAAATCGCCAATTCTCTTCCTTCCTTTGACGGCTCTGATGCGACCGTGTCGTGTGAGTGTGATTGCATTATAAATGTCGCCCTATTCTCCATTCTTCTACCAAGCGAACGTCAGAGGCGACTCCATTGAAACTGCGTCCATTCTAAGCGAGATATAAAGCAACAAGTCGGTTGTTTCATTCGATTGAAGAAACATGTCCTTAGTAGGTTTAAAATTAAGAATCGTTGAAAGAATACATACGCTTTATATCTGGCTTTTGTGAAAATCCAGAATAGGACCATGGATACATATCATTTTAGAAGTTAGCTAGTAGGATAAAATACATATCATAGTTTTTAATGAGTAGTTAAGTACAATATTTTTATGATCGATATTGTAGCCTTTTATGATACATTAATAGGCCAAGTAGACACTTTTGTCAGCAGTGAAATATCGACAAGGCATGTAACGGTGCTGCATTGAAACCGCAAAACATATCAAAATTATGTGATTAAATATATTGAATAGATTAGTTTAATGGGTGTTATTAAATTATATTAGAAATAAAGTAGTGCAACAAAGTGAAGTAATAATAATTCTTGACTAGTTAGTAAACCTTTTCTTGACTTTTGGAACTTTGTCTTTTTAGTGTTGTTTTTTACTGCTAAGAACACTACGCTCAGAACATTACCTAAATATTGATATAAGTAATAAGGGCACATATTTTAAGTTATTTTTTAGAACAGTAGTGCTAAATACATCTTGTTTTTTTTGTGTTAAGTATAAATTTTCGCAAATTGAAAATGTCTTACGTT
Source organism: Elophila nymphaeata (assembly GCA_955850985.1). Classification (NCBI taxonomy): domain Eukaryota; kingdom Metazoa; phylum Arthropoda; class Insecta; order Lepidoptera; family Crambidae; genus Elophila; species Elophila nymphaeata. The sequence continues at coordinate 18,049,550 of OY039087.1, forward strand.
TAATGGACATAGGTATGTAGGTACTCGTATTTTCATAAGCATTAAAATGTTACCATTTGTCATGATTTACTCAATTTACAATTTATATTAAAAAACCCATATGAAAAAACGTTTTTGTGTTTAAAAATGTTTTATATTTATCAAAAGTAGAATAACTATAGGAATTCGAAAATATTACCTATAGTGACTTACTTGTTTATTACAAATTAAATTAAGATACACATTTCGTTATCTCGAGACAATGTGGTAACGAGACAATATTGACTATAACTAGGTACTGAAACAGTATCTGTCTGGCTCTTTCCACTCTCAATACCTATGGGGCGCTTATTAAAAAACCTAATTTGGTTTTTCTGCAAATGTTAGAGTTCATTCTTTAAGTACTGCTTTTGATATCACTACAGAAAACAAAGGACATTGTATTGCTGTTTCTTATTGATACATACCTGTTTAAAATAACGCGTGAAGAGTTTACAGTCCTCGCCACCACTGAAGTCTGATAGACGCGGCGCTAGTGTCACACATAATTGCAAAACTCTTTGTAGGTTACCACCGTAAAGTTGAAAGGTTTGTAATAGAAAATTAAATCGGTATTCGTGCGAAACCTTTAAAAAAAATATTCTTTCCCACAATAACGCGACTCGTACAATTTAGTTCCAGTTCTTGTCGCAGGCCGTGAGTGGTGGCGCGTACTCTGGCTAACATATTTTCTTTACCGCCTAAAGATTGTCTGTGCTAAGTAGTTAATGTTCTGAGAATGAAACTTTTGTCAAATGCGGGCTAATGAGACAACGAATTATGTGTAAAGTTATATTAAAATTTATTCGCAAAAGCAAGTGGCGTTTCGAACACATTGATAGAAAGTAATTGAAAAATGCAAGGGTTGTATAATCATATTTATAAATGGCAACACTGAAAGAGGTCAAGGCTGGGGTTTGCCAAAATAGAATGAGAAGGCAATAGCCTGTATTTGTCAGAAGTTATGCCAAATTTTTCATTGAACCAAACTTATACATAGGTATCATCAATGGTAGGTATTAGAGTAGGAATAGGTAACTATCATTTAACAAAATTCGAAAAAAAAAGAAGAATGGATAGGTATGTACTTAATATTAAAAAAATTAAGTAGGTACCGGTTACCTATTTACCTTAATACAGACGAAAGTATCTAATATTTTGCCATAACAATTTGTTACCAACTGCTTTAAATTCAAATGTTTCCGTCAAAAAAAAATCCTTTCTCATGTCTTTTAAAAAGCATGTAAGTACCATTCTAAACCTTACATCTGATACCTACTTACCCAAATGTAGCATAGCGAATCAAAAATTTACTATTTATCTACATAGACTTAGTACGTAAGAGAATTTTTAAGAATGTAGAACCGTTGGAATCTAGCTCATAATTTTAACTTGCGTCAAAGATTCTCGACTATTTTGAAGTGTCAGCAAAAATTGATCTTTGAGCTCTGTTAGTTATGTGTTTTCAACTAAGTATAAAATATGGCTTATCTTAAATGACGAATCAATAAATGAATCATCTTAATTCGAGTTTCATTTTCATCTTCCTATTACCTACCTGTCTAAAGTAGCCTGTCGAAGTGGCGACCAAATTGTACCACGTATTTGGCAAACCAAATGTGTTTGTTTTGTTCGACCGTCAAATTAGAGAGAGTCATTGGTCATTAAAAGTCACTAGTGCTTTTAAGAGTAATACAATCTTTGACGTGAAAATAATTATCTGTGGGTATTTAACCATTTGTATGCTTGCATTACCTACTGTATTTCTATCATCCCTAATATACATACATATACTGAATGAAAGAGATGCAAAACAAATGTTTGAATAAAAAAAATAAAAAACACGCTTTTATGTTAAATAAAAAACTAAAAAGTGAAAAATAACTTTTGAATTAAAAGAAAACTAAATGATGAATGAAAAGTATACCTACCTAATTACTATTTAGAGAAAAGCGTGGGGTGCTCAATTACATTAGTTCTTCAAAATATTCGATCGATCCAATTAAATTGAGCACATCACGCTTTTCTCTAAATAGTAATTATACTTTTCGATCAAACTGATCATGAGATCAGTTTTTTATTTGACATAAATAAGCGTGTTTTTTAGTTTTTTTAAAACTATTATTTTATTTTCCACTTTTTAGTGCGAATTATGACATCGCCATCTAGTGACGTATAACTGAACTAACATTCCAAACGTTTAATAAGTCCTGGCGATTCTAATCAGGATAATGGGATATTCTCATCGAATTATTGTAATGTTATCGGTATTTGATAAGTCTATAAAGTTTAAATGAAATTTTACCGTTTAAAGTGGATCAAAATCGAGTCAGTTAGGTACATACATACAAACAAACAAACATACAGGTGAAACTAACATCGTGTTAAAAATGCGACCATTTGAAGTGCCAGCATAATACATATGCCGTCCACTGCTGGCGAGGAACAAGCTAGCCGACTGCGCCACCGTTTTTGTTTAGGTGGGTATGTTGTAGTGAAATGAGGATATCAGGGGCATCACCATCCCTAGGGATACCACGAAATCACGGAAGATATTAAATATTCCTGTTTATTAGGTGTTCTCACTTAAATTTTTTAATGCGGATAACATAGCCTACATTCTGATGTATGAGATATGTTACTGTAAAATTTCATTTATTTTAAATTAAAAATTTATTATTATTTAAATAACAATGACAACATTACAGGGGTTGGGTCTCTCTAGACATTATCGTACATAATCATTAGAATAACATAAAATAAAATAACATTAATTAAAATTATTTTTAAATAAAAAAAACCGCCTTCAAAACTAAAAACGAAGAAATAAAAATTCTGTTTATAAAAATCTAAATGTTTTTTTGAGGTCGGTCCCAAATACAAGTAACAACGTTTAATCCAAATATTGAGGTTGGCACCGACCTCAAAAAACCATTTAGATTTTTATAAACAGAATTTTTATTTCTTCGTTTTTAGTTTTGAAGGCGGTTTTTTTTATTTAAAAATAATTTTATTTTTTGCTTTTTAGTGTTTTAAGTATGTAAATTTTCAGGAAACGATCCCGAGATCTTTTAGACACACAAGTGATAAGATTACGATATCATCGATGTCAATTAAATAAGCATTATTAGGGATAATTTTAAAACTACTCGTCAAATGTCGATTAAATTTCAATGGGATCAAATGACAAGCACCTGCTTCCAAAGGTCGAAAGAATCTTCAAAATCGGTACACCCAGTAAAGAGTTATGAGGTAACAAACATTAAAAAAAACCACAGTCGAATTGATAACCTCCTCCTTTTTGAAGTCGGTTGAAAATGTGTGTGTGTGTTTGTGTGTGTGCGCGCGTTGTGAGTTCGTTGTTGTGTGTAAATAAGCTAAGGTCTATCTATTCCTTAGACAAAGAATCCTGATCTATTCGCTGTCCATTGGTTTACACCCGTATTCACAAACATTACTATGAGATCTCTCGACTCTTGTATACGAAACAAACCAATCACAGAGCTCTATTCAATGCCATTGCGTTAGGCCCTACTTACCAATAATCAAGGAATAGGAACAAAAATCTCCCCAATGCCATGATGTCGTGCTAAAACACAAAGAAAAATCTATTGTTGTTTTTACTTTCTCGTACCTACGTAGTATAGAGGAAGTCTTTTAATCGTCAAAAAATTCGACCTTGAGATTTTAACGAATTTACACGTTTTGGACCTCCCTACTGAGTCCAAAAATATTTTTTTAGGAATTATTTCTGTGTATGTGTGTCTGTGCGTTAGCACGATAACTAGAATATGCTTTAACTTATTGCAACCAAATTTAACATATGTTTTTTTTCTATCAAATTTTGAGCCATCGATCACGAAAGTTAAGCAGTTAAGCAAGTGCGCGGTCGGTACTGGGATGGGTGACCAAAATTTAACATGCATGTATGACATCAAAATAAAAGGTTTATATCAATTGAGTCGTTTCCGGTATACGAGAAAGTCAACAGGGGAGACACGAAGATAGATTAAGAATAAAATATAAGCTCCTTGAGGGGAGACCACTCCCGATTTTTTAAATCCTCCATTTGTCTGAGCAGCAGTGCGTAAGGGAAGGCAAAGGGATCAAGCTCATACAGCCATATCTTGACTTGAGGATCAAGCTCATACAGCCATGTCTTGACTTGAGTATTTATTTTCTTTCTTGATGTTCACATTTCAATGTAGGTATCAAGGGAGTGCTTGGCGAGAAATGTATGACAATGACAACAGATGAGGATGAAGACTAATAATGAAAACCACTATAAAATTCTTCGCGTCATGCAGACCATATTTCAACGATCCCAATCCCTCATACTTAGTTGAACTTCAACATGGGTGCTTGTGCATCACACTTACACCACTTTCACTACACAATACACTGTAGGAAGTCCAAAGGGAAGTACTTCCGCCGGGCAAGGTGTTGTATTCCCGGGGACCGCGGTCCAACTATCTGTAGTTGGAACTTCTATATATGTATAGCGAGCACTTTGGGAAACTTCGTTTGCGCGATTCAGGTTTCCATACTATTTGCGCGCTTTGTATGAGCACTGTTGTATAGCGCCATCTGTGACTTCTATGAGGAGGCGGCATTGGCCGCCACACCACTATAATATTGAAATAAAATTATGAAAGCCCGTCACAAACATTTGTTCCTACCAAGATACGGATCGCTTGATGTGGGCAGCTTTACTGACGGCTCTAGACAAGTGACCCATCCATAGATTTATATTATTACACTGACGTTTCTAGATTGACCATAAATCGATTATACTGAGACCAAAAAAATACACCGATGTGTGCGTAATGCGCATGTGTGCATGAAAAATAGTCTTAGAAAATAGTACTGCGGTCTGACAGTTGCGGTCTTTTCTACGTGTCTGACAGGCCTCCTTAAGCCGCCAGCGAGTACGTGAAGTGCTCTCGTCTATCTATCTCGCTCTAATACAGGGTGTAAAAGACATGAACAGTCAAACGAGAATCATGTATTCTATACATCAAAATAAGACATATTTAAAAAAAAATATTGCTGGGAAATGATTTTTATTTTTTGGTGTTAAAAAAATTGCAAATTGTACCGCGCAATGTAAAGGGCTCAACTCGCACGCAACTCGAAAAACCGCGATAATTTTGCCAGACGGAGGCTCCGTTCGTTAGTGTCCGTGCGCATCGAGTGAGCTACATTGAACGCTAACGTTTTGAAGCCATTTTTTGTTATGAAATACTAAAAAAAAATGATAATGTTTCTTTGGACAATAATTAAGAAATAACGTATAGAATACGTTTTCATAAAAAAATGAGAAAAAAAATTATGACTTTGACCTTCAATAAAATCGTAACTATCAATTTCCCAGGTATAGTCTAATGGAAGAAAAATGTTATGATGTTATGTTATAGAATGCATGGTTCTCGTTTGACTGTTCATGTCTTTTACACCCTGTATACGCGTTAATATGCTCTTTCTCTTTTACATTGCCGACCTACAGTTTCCTATATCTATGGACCCATCATAGAAGTTGGCAAGAGAAGTAAACTGGAGCATTCTATGGTAGTGATGCAAAGAGGAGAGCCAGGAGCCGTGCTTGGGATTTATGACCTAAATATGATGTATCGGTACTCGCCTCCACTATAAGCCATATTTGGTACGGATCCGCGAGGGCCGTTCGAGTATAGTACATACCTTACAATGGTTCTAGACAAAATGTATTTTGCTGATTCCTATAGGATGTTACAATAGATTTATAATCACTGACGTTTATAGATGAAACTGCAATGAATCGAATAGGGAGAGACCAAAAAATGCACCAATGTCTGAGTAACGCGCGTGTGTGCGTGAAAAATAGTACTGCAGTCTGACAGTTGTTGTGTTGCTGTCTTTTCTGCGTGACTGACAGGGCGACTTAGGCAGACTGCGTGTATGTGACGTGGTCTCGTCTATCTCGTTCTAATATACGTGTTAGTATACTCTTTCTCTTTCACATTGCCCATCTACAGTTGCCTATTAGATTTTATATTATATATTTCGTTTTTATTTTAAGGGTAAATAAAAATATGGTATAGTGTAAAGTTATTCTTAAATCATGAAATATACATAAAAATATCCTTAAGAAACAAAAAACGAAAATTTGACTCTTTAATGAGTAAAGACTATGGTAATAGTTCCTCTATTGAGTAACAATTTAACAAAAAATGAACAGTTAACTACGTTCAGCTTACATTATGATAGTATTACTTATTAAAAAATATTTTCTATCAGAAACCAATTTCACTTATTTAAAATTGTAAAATACACTAATACATCATCATACACATAGAAAATATGAAATTCTAGAACATACTCAGATAAATGCAAATCACTACACCGTAATAGCTATCAATGTCGCTTACTTTTCTTTTTTGAAGATTTTTCCGCCCTCAACTGATCTTCTTCGTCCATTTTGGAGTAATGTGATTGTATGTGTGTTAACAATTTCTTTTCACGTGAAAACTTTTCACCGCACATATTACATGAATAGATTTCTTTGCTGTCAGCACTAGCTTTAGCTACAGGTGTAGATGTTGAAATTTGTGATTCTTGTATTATATTGTCCGTTGGCAACACATAAGACGGTTGTAAAAGAGGATCTACATTAATAAAAGTGAAAAACCCAGGGTCTTTCGGTGGCGCCGCATCTTCTAAAGTCACAGAAAATGGCTGTTTCCCCTCTGGTTCAGGTTTATTTGCAACTTTAGGCTTTCTACCCCTTTTTTTGGGTACTTCCTCAACTGGTTTTTGTGGCTTTGTTGAGATTAGCAACTTACTCGGATTACCAGTTTGAACAACTGTATATGACTGTTTCTTCATAGCTGGAGTAGTAAAAGGAGCATCTACAGAATGGTGTGGCAATGTTTGAAACAACCCTACTGGATAAGGTTGACTTTCTGAATTTGATTTTTCTGGAGGTGTGTCCTCTAAATCAATGATTTCTGGTGAAGACCTGTTTTTGTTTGAATTAATTAGTTTACGACTTTTACTTTCTTGAGCTCTCGGCTCATCACTTTTTCTCTTCTTCCCTGTCTTAGTATTTAAATTACTTTCTACTGGAGGTTGAATTTTTGGAGGTTCAATTTCTGAATTACTGCTTGATTCTTCAACTAGGTGAAAGGTATGATTAGGACCTGGCACTAATTTGTATCGCGAATTTAAACTAGGTATTGAAGGGAAATTTACTACTGGAGCTGCTGGTATAGGAGTTGGTGGAGTCTCTTGTTTGGTTTGAGATGATGAACTATCATCTATGGGTACCACAGTCATACCTATCACTGATTTATGATCTTCCTTTAAATGCTTGACTTTGCTAGCAGGTCCTATTTTCGGTTTAGACTTGACTGGAGCAGGTTTCTTAATATCACTTTCTGGTGAGTCTTTATTATCTGATGGTGGCTTCTTCAAATCATTATCAACTTTTGTGTTTATATACTTAACAACTGGCATCTTAGGTGGTTCAGGCGGAACTAGGTTTTTAGCGAAATCTGGTTTAGGAACACCTGTTTTAGCACAGCCATGGGACATGACCACATCCTCTTTTAAGAAATTTCTGTTGCATAATTTGCATTGAAATAGGACACCTACACCATTTACTTTGATCATGCTCACATGATCCATAATGTTAAAAGGTTTCTCTTCTTTTGGAGGTTTTACTTCTTTTTCAGTCTCCTTACTGATTGCTTTATTATTGCTTATTTTATTAGAATCATCAAAATCAAAGGTAAAATCATTAATACCTTTATTTTTATTAATAGTAGCACTTTCTTGTGGTTTCTTTTCTAAAGGTTTCTCATGTTCTTTATTGGTAAATTTCTTTCTTTTAGCATCAGGCAGTCCATCAAGCAAATTATCAGAGGAATGTTGTGATCTTGACGTTCTTACAGGTATAAATTTACTGTTGTTCATCATTTTTAAGTCCTTTAGGGACATGTCTAAATCCTCTTCTTCACTTTTAGTCTCTTGTTTACTCCGTGTTTCTATTTTGGAATTGAAAGCAGGTTTATTTTCTTTTTTAATATTATTTGCTGGCTTTTCTTCAAGAGGCAAAGGCTGTAAAGGGATATCTTTGATACCTTCCATAGCTTTTTTTATTAAAGCATCACAAATGTCATCATTTGACATGTTAGACTTGTTTAGTTTCTCCTCCCATAGCATTCTTGTCTTAGGCTTATTAATAAGAGGTTCTTTCTTACCCATGGCAGTGTGCAAGCTTTTTTGTGTTTTAATACATTTTTGTATAAAGTCATACAACTCTTCCACTTTTGCTGAACATCGAAAACAGATTTTGTGTGGCAGGCCATCATTTTCTGCTATCTGAAATTGAAATGAATATTCTGTAGTCTTTCGTGTTGTCTAAAACAGACTATAATAATAATAATATAGTCTTTTTTATTCAGATCCATATATGACAAAATACATAGAAAACTTAAATTTAATTGTAAATCTTAATCTAGCTAGTCTCTTACTCTTATTTGATTATTATCTATAGATCTGTTTGCCATTCGGCAAATGCCTCCTTAAACATACCTGCTATAATGTTAACAAATTAAAACTTTAAGAAAAATCTTTTAAAACTTAATGAAGCTCTGGCTTTCATTAAAACTAAAATTGCAGACCAGAAGCCATCCTAACAAAACTGTATTTTTATTTTTAATTGGTCATCAATTAGACGAAATAAAATAATAATAATAATTAAATAATGTTTAATAAGGAAAAAAAATCTTGATGTTGGTGATCAAAATATCGTGAGTGTTATCACATTAACATGTTAGCTGTCCATGCACTACATCATGCTGGGCATTGAAAACTAAGCTAAGGCAACCATGCAGTATATGTAGGCCACCACCCTCGAACTTCTACACAAAAATCTACAATTTAAAGAAAGACGGCAGGCAGAAGTCTTTTTTACAAGTAATAACACCTTTGGTGGAGTCTCCAGTTTTGTTAAATTTTTTATAACAGCCAGTGCATCATTTTGATGTGCCTTTCTTTGGACATTGTTTGGTATACATGTGATGTTGTGACACATTGTAACAATGAGAGAACTTGCACTAAAATGTAGCCGCAGAGTCTGTGCACTACATACAGTTCATCAAAATTATGCTGGGGAGTCCATGCACTACATATAGGGCATGCGGAAATTCATCCTAAATATAGGTAGCATCTCACTTGATCAAATTAATTTGGACAGCCAAAGTGTTAAGATATGTTTCAACTTTACTAGCTTGCAACAAATTGGTCCAGTATTTTTTGAGAGTATTCATTACAAACATACAAATCTTTCGTCTTTATAATATTATGTTGTCCAGCATTGAAAAATGTTGGCAGACCATCGCTGGCAGTCAGCTTTCTAAATTATTATGTATACACCCTTAGTTTCTTACAATGAATTTTCTACTCCAAAACTATAAATATATCAGTCCTTTAATTCAGTCAAATATAAAATTTGTTTAATTCAGAATAAACACACATTTGACACCATTTTGTCATTTATTTAGTTTTCATTATTACAATTAATGTGTCTATAGTGTGTCTATCTACACAAAAAGTGTGAACTTATTCTATACATTTTTTTAAAGATTTTCAAAAAAACAAACAAAGCCGGGTCGACAATGTAGGTCAAATTGTTCCTGAACTTCTGGGAAAAAAAACAGTCCCATCATGGGACTACTCCACGGGAACTACTGTATTCCCAGTAGTTCCAGTGGAGTAGTCCCATGATGGGACTACTGATATTTTTTTTCCCAGAAGTTCAGGAACAATTTGACCTACATTGTCGACCCGGCTTTGTTTGTTTTTTTGAAAATCTTTAAAAAAAATTATAAATCTACTTACGGACTATGAAATGAAACACATAGGGTACCCTACTAATAATTACAACACAAATATACACAATTTTTGATGTTTTCTGTTCTGTTGACTGTTGATAATTATTTGATGTTTTGTTGAGTTAGTTATAATAGTAATAAAATAAATAAATAAAATAGCCTTTATTTCGGGTATTAGTTACAATAAAAATCTGTTTTATACTATATAATGTTAAAGAATGTCTAATACTTCCGTGTGCCTTTTGGCAAAGGCCTCCTCCATTTGACGCCACTGCACTCTGTCGTTTGCCACTCTAAACCATAGGGCTCCGAGGGTTTTGTTTATGTCGTCTTATGTCGTCGTTATAATAGTGTGACATGTTTATTTATTTTAGGACAACCAACAAATCTTACACTATTACAGCTTAAAACTAAGTGCTTAACAATAAGTGCAAGTGCAGACTTAATTGTTGGTTGCCACGGCATGCATATCTGGAAGTTTTTGTAGATTACCATGAAGTTTTTATTAGTGAAACTATATTATAAATAACTATATATGAACTATGCGTTTTATGCATCTGAGTATCACACTGGACTACTGGGAATTGAAATCCCAATAGTCCACTCAGTGGAACCTCTGGGAAAAAATACCAGCCCGCCTAGCATGACCACTGAACCACGATATCATATAGCCATTTATCGCGTTGAACTGTCAAAAATTATTGCATATAACTGCAATATTGAAAAATTATCAAAACTGCGAACATGTTTAAGCCTTATAAATGTTCGCAGTTTCGATAAAATTCTAAGTTGGCGGTTATATCCAATAATTTTTGACAGTTCAATACCATAAATGGCTATATCATATCGTGGATCGGTGGTCATGCTAGGCAGGCAGTAGTCCCATAATGGGACTACTCCACTGGGACTAGTGAAAATACACATAAGGTACCCCTTTCTAAAGGCACATTTTGTACTAAATATTTGCCTAGTTCAATTAGCTTCTTGAATTGGGATCATATATGACTTAAAAAAATATAATTTGTTAAATTTAAGTACCTGGAATACAATCTAAGACAGATCCTACCTTTTTTCATTCCTTTTATCAGAGTATAGTATTTCAAATTTCATTATCACAATAAACAACAGATCAATTTCTTACCACAAATGGCATCAAGTCTTCGACTTTTTTGGAAGTAATCTTCTCAGTGTCGAAAATATTTAAGAAAGGTCCATCCTTAGATTCACAAAGCCTACATACTTTAATAAACACTACAGAAGTAGCAGAACTTATAGCTGCAGCAATCACATCCAGTTTTGGATCAGGAGATACATTTCGGGGTAATGAACTTTTAGTGTCTGCTGATAAAGTAGTCTTAGAAGCTTTCGCCTTTGATTTTTTCCTCCCCATTTTCACAAAAAACTAAAGTTCTTCAATAATATAACAGCGATAGACTACGAAACAAGCCACTCAAAATGTCTGACGAATGAAATTATGCTGTTGGCATTAGCACACTAACACTTCAGATACAGCTTCAAAACGTGGTTCATCCGATATTTCATTATTTTCTTGTCAATACATAAATTAACAATTTCACAGATTTGAGGATTGCTCCGATAAAAGGACAGAAGAGAAGAGAAAAGTTCACTCGATTGAAATATTTGAAATAAAAAAAATTGTTGAATGAATGAAAGAATGCCAAAGACAAGATGAAGACCACAGACTATTTAGAGAGCTTCTTCTTCTTCTTTTATTGACAATTAGGCCAAGCGCGCACTAAGATTTTTTGTGGCGCGATAATTTTGACGCAGGAATGCAACGTATGAGGTAGTACGGCAGTGCGCGCACATGTGAGTAATAAATCGTAGCGATTTTAAAATTGTGATTTGTCACAATTTGCTGCGATTTCTCGCGATGCGATTATCGCGGAAGTAAACTGCTGCGTATGGATTTGTATGGTCCCGCGCGCACTGCGACAGAAAAATCGCACACTCGGACCGGCCGGTGCCCATTCGTGTTCCGTTCTTTCGAGAATAAACATGTCGGCGCCTCCATCTCCACTGAAGTACCAATACGAAACGAGGCTAGATGTGGAACATTTAATAATCGTAATACAAGAAAAAACACCTTAAACATTACTATTAGATCACTCGACACTTGGATAAGAAACAAACCAATCACAGAGCTCTATTCGGATGAACGGTTAGAAAGGTATAAATAGGAAGTAACCAGTTTAAAGGTCATTTTTTTTACTACACTTTTTATTCGTAGTGTGGCTTCCAGTTTTACCTATTTTCTTGCTCTATGCGCTAACATTTCTTGAATATTTTTGTACATGGCAACAATTCGGGTCCCACTTACGCCGCCATCTTGAAATTTAGTATTGTGCCAGTCGGGGGGACGGTGACATATTTTTTACCCGTCATCGTCATAATTCTATGAACTTATTGTAAAAATCGTGGAAATAAGTGTCGTTTTATAAAGTGTAAATAGTTTATGTCTGGACTGAACGTGAGGATGGCGGGTCAAACTATAAACGATAGATTTTTAGCCGCTCGGCACAGTATTGCCGGCCAAGGATTAGCAAAATCAGTATGCAAAGCCACCACCGAAGAAATGATCGCACCCAAAAAGAAACATTTAGATTGTGAGTATTGTTTTGGTGTATATTCGCCCAGCAAAATTGCTTTTGCAATAAATTATACATTTAATAGAATTTCCACAAATAGGGTAGCTCGAGGAGTAAATGGTCGATAGCACTGATCTTGAATAATCTGTGTCAACCGTTGTTTGGAAGTTCACATTAAGTAGCTACGTAGAAATGTTTTAAAGATATTCTAGCATCAAAGTGCAATATTATCAACATATAATTTGTGTCGAAATATTTTACATAATTTCGTCTCACTACAACACAATGCAACTTGACACAGTTTTGCTATTATGTCATGTGAATTAACTGAAGTGGAGGGATAGCATGTTACATGCATATCTACATTGAAGAAGTTGATTAATGCTTACTTATTGGTTTTATATAATAACCTGTGTGTATTTCTAATTTCATTAAGTCCTAATCATACTATAGGGAAACATAAATTTCACAGTTTTCTGAGCGTACCTTCATTTAATAATATAAAAACTAGGAGGTAGATAGGTATCTGATATTTATTTGTAAAGATAAGAAATGATACAATGACTTCATATGTTATAATCTAATCTTGTATGAACATAATTGGAATTAATTTCACATTGTAATGTTGGGTGTGTGTAAGTTCTGGATAGTACGAAAAGTACACCTACGTTTTCTTTCTCCTACCCTTTTCCCTAATTTTTTTGGGGTTAGTGCAGTACCTACATCTTGATATTGAAAATACTACTATAAATTTTGGCATTCGATTTTTATGGCCGACCACCTGCCTGACACCAACCCTGCTTGGGTACAAAGAACAAAAACAAAAGAACAAAAAATACAAGTGTGTTTTGTTCCAACTTGAGAGATAGGATAGTTTTTATCTTGATTAGTAGTCCTCATTTTTTTACTGCAAATTCAATGTTATAGGACAGTATTATGAAATTACCACAGTTAAGCGTGGCTGGGACAGCTAGTAAACTGTATAAATATATGTAATGACAACGATACAACTTTTTTGAATTTTACTGAAGAGCTATTACAAGTCTTTTAGAACTTTTAACTCATTTTCTAAGTTTTTGGACAATTTAGCATTTCTTAATACCTTATACTATACAGTTTAATTTACTAGTGGTAAAAGTATAAGGATAAAAAATTATAGTTTATTATCATTTCAGTAATTGAGAAAAAAAATATGATTCACTTGGTGTTATTACAGAGGACAGTGATAAACAAGACAATACCATTTCCTGTGTTATCAGAGCAATGATATTATTAATGTTCCAATACTTTAAAATAAAAAGTAAAAATTATACTGAACTTTGTTTTAATTGATTTGAGACATTAATCACAATTACATTATGTAGCTTTATCAGTGAAATGTCAAGGTTAATATATTCATATCTGTAAGTATACTTATTTAGAAAACAAGTAAAATTTTATCAATATTCTTTCTCACTCAAAATTTTTCATTGAAATGATGGATAGAAAAACATAACTAGTTTTATAGTAGAGTGAGTTTGATTGAACGAGATTCAACTGTGGTCATCCCAAATAGACAAAATATATTACCTAGCTAATAGCTATAAAATTAATATTTGTGTTCCAATACACAAAAACTATTATTAGCATTTCAGGCATTAACCGTGTGCAGGTGCCAGCAATCCATATTTCTATGGTGTTTGTGATAAATTGTGGCAAATTTTTAAGCAAAGCCTGGAGAAAGTATCATACATAGTAACTATGTAGGATACATATTCTCATAAGCTGGATATTGGTTAAAAATGGATATAGGACATTGTGTGGAATAATATCAATAAATAAAGATTTACATAGATTTTGTTTTAATTTTTTGTCATTTCAGACTCCTTTGAGCATTTTTCAATATTCCTTATAGTTTAGGATTTGGCCCGGAGTGCCCTCTTGAAAAATTCATCTGTATAATTATTTTGCAAAATCTGTTCACAGCGCTTCAAAATTAGGTCTGAAAATCCTCTAAATCTGTCAATTTTGACGAAAATTGAGTGCCCGCCCTTAAGTATAAAAATATTGTTTGTGTACTATGTTCCAATTAAAATTCGATATATTTCGAGTTTCTTTTTAAATTCTGAGATTCAATAATATATATTTTTAGAACAAAGTTCCTTATCGTACTGTACGCATTTGACAGATGGAGGGTAGGCGAAAAAAAATTGGAAGAACTGTCACATCTCTTTCTTTTTCTGTGCTAACAATCAATCTGGATTGGTCCAGATATTTCCTACACTTTTGTCTGGCCCTTTATCTTTTTCATGGTTTTTTGTGGCCCTGATTACCTGCAACATCTATTTTGTGATCTAAGATGGCAGACGTTTCATTTTTATCAATAAATAAATTTTTGGGTTTCCAACAATAGCTTTTTTTATGTTACAAGATGGCAAACAAGCTTGCGGCCCACCTAATGTTAAGTGGTCACCGCCGCCTATAGACACTTGCAATATTAAGTGTAAATCACTTAACACCGCAAGTGTATTTGCCATCCTGGGGACTAAGATGATATGCCCTCCATGCCCACAATGCCCAGTAATTACACTGGCTACCTTTCCCTTCAATCCGAAACACAGCGAACTTCTTCACGGCAGAAATAAGAAACTTCTTTGTCTTACTTATATAACTGAGGTGACTATTCAAAGTTGCTTATACCCCAATCCCCGCACCCCGCTTAATGGCTATCTGTGATTCTAAAGAGAAATGGATCTATGCCCTCTCCATTGGCTTAGTAATCCGTGGTATAGACGTATGAAAGAGGGCAATTTAGGCATTATGCATTCTGCAAGACTTTGATACTTCTCATCTATGAAGTACATACCGATGTGTGGTTGCAGGTTTCAAAGCCCTACAAAAACCCATTGGGGTCAGAACTCAAATATAATAAGCAATCATCTTTCCCAACCATTTAATTAGAAACTGTTCATTAATAAATGATTACTAAAATTATAATATGTTTATAATAATCCATTTACTGAACTCTTAATGACAATGAACTGAATAATGTGATTAGATAACTGGGAATTGCTATTTAGAAAAAAATGTTTATTTGGTTATTTATTTTAATTATTGCTGTTAAATCTTTCATTGTTGCCAAGGTTAATGTGTTTAATTATATTTATGTGTTAAAGATAACAAGTTAATGTAGCTTATAATTTTATTTTAGGTACCTATATACACAAATCAATGTTAATACGTTTGTCAAATGAAATCTCCTAGGGTACATTGGTTTGGTACCTATGACATTGAAAAAAAATGTACATTTTACAGGACAGTGAATCAGCTATTCCAAATTGTAGCACTTGTATTGAGGAAATACCACTTTACAAATGAGCACTGAATCATATTCATGTCATATTTGAACAATTCCTCTTCATAAAAACTAACAGAATTCTTAGTCACATTAGGTAACTAACTATAATATTAATATTTTTATATTTCACAGTTTAAAATGACTTCACTATCTGACAAGAGTTTCTATTTTTGCTTTTATAACTTAAGAAATATAATGTTTCAATTGCGATAATCCTACTACTATTATAAGCGCGAAAGTTTATTTATATGGATGTATGTGTGGATGTTTTTATTCTTTCACGCAAAAACTACTTGTTAGATTAATGAAACTTTACTATAATATAGCTCATAGATCAGAATATCATAGCTGTTGTGTGGACTGTATGTGATTTGTAGGTGTGTTGTGTTGTGGTGAGGAAGGTTCTTTTTTCTTAGAAAGTAAAACTCTCATCGGTAATTCACTTATTATATGCAATTATTATATTCAAAAAATCGTTGTTATATTACATTTTATACTATCGCACTTAGCGCCGGTTGCAACGAGCGCTTTGACCTTAACCTCGCGAGTTCGTCACGGGAGGGTATATCGGACGGAGGTATCGCCGTTAGCGACTGTTAGAGCGATCGCAGCGCGCTGTCCTCTACAATAGACTATAATTTATACTCATCCTACGCAGATGAAGTCGCGGGCAGAAGCTAGTTATTAATAAAAATCAATAGTTAAAGTTGCCGTCGAAAAGTGACTACTGTAATCGACATCGGTCGGTCGCCTACATAAAAGTAGCATGGAACTCAAAAAGTAACAAACCTTCAGTGACCCAACAATCAAAAACCCACAACCAGGTTAGACGTGACACTCTCATCTCAGAATTCCGAATTTTTATTTATAGTGTTGTTTTTTGGAATCTTTTTTTCATCATTAAAAATCTGTTTAATTATTGTCCCATAATAAGAACGCCTACAAAATCGATATGAGTCTTGATGTAAGTATGTACTCTTTTACATCAATGATATCTATTTCAAGTTGTACATTGTAATAAATTCTTATTGAAATTGAATACACATGAGCCGCCGCTGACGTCACGGGAACGAGACTCGAATAGAGACGCCTCGATTATATTTCTCTTAATATAAAACCATTGTACATATTGTTCGCTCGAGACTAGAGAACTCTGAAGGATCGTGTAGGTTTTGTATTATTATGCCTAAGGCCGCCTGCATATTGTAGGAAGTGCTTAGAATTATCTGTCATGTTCAATAACCCGTTCATTCAGTGAGTGCCAGAAAAGGACGTGAGATATAAATATATAACTATTTGTCAATTTCACGGCGACCGACACCCCAAATGACAATTGTTTATCTGTGGTCCTATCTCTCTTTCCGGCTTATTTAAAGGCTGACATGCAAATTGTTTTTCAATCATAATAGGCCCTACACTACAGACTCACGCGAGAAGTCTCTGCGAGACTTTTCGCCGAGACTTGACCCGAGAAGCGAGATGGTATCTACACTTAGGGTTGCCAACTTTTTTTACAAGAAATAAAGTATATTTAGGTCTGAGAAGGAAATTAATCAGCATTTGATAAAAATAACAGTATTTTTTTAATGTTTTAAGAACATATTTTAAGGTACTTTGCGCACAACTTATCAATTTAATATTATTTTAAAAAACCCCAATAGGCCTCGCCCCAATCATTGCTCAAAACAGTATTCTCGGGGGTTCTGGAGGGCCCATAATAGGATTTCGCGTGAGTCTGGAGGGCCCATAATAGGATTTCGTAATGACCACTTTTCTTTAAAGTATTCTTGACTTATCATTAATATAGTTAGATGGCCTAGTGTTCGATTATCGATATCTGATAATATTGTATAGAACAATACGACACTTGAGTTCATTATTATTCAAATACACCACGTTCCGTAACGTGTTGAAGTCAAACTACTTACGCTAATGATACGTTAGTGAAATGTGGTATGGTTTTTCAAACGCTGTATAAATGGGAAACATCTGTTTCATTGTCATTAATATAAATCAAATTTATTTTAGTATAGTGATAATAAGACCGATGATGAAAGCGTGCTTCATCTGGAACTCTTAACCAGTGAGTGCTGGCTTGGATCTTATCCTAACTGTCGGTACACAACAGTGCTATTTAACAACCAAATTTCATAAGATGCTAATAGTTAAACAAAACATAGAAAGTCCACTACCAAGCAAGAATATGTGTGCCATCTCGGAACAGATGGACACTGCTATTGACCGTATACCACCGCGTAGAATTTCCCTGGGAATTTTAAAGGAGGTGAAGGCCTTAGGCGTCGTCCTAAAAAAACTTATAATATGAATACTTTTTACGTAAAGAAAATTTTTCTTTATAAATAAAACAGAAAAGAAACTCTAAATTTATTCAAATGTAACCAGAACATAATTACGGAAAACGTCCTACTCAGAAAAATCTAAATAAATAATTAATTTAATGACAAACAAAGATTGACATTGTCAGTCGATTAAGTAAACATAAAATTAGGGGCCGTCCATTAATCATGCATGTTTTTTTAGCAATTCTAATCACCATACGATCGATTCCTATTAGGATGTCGCCTTAAGTGTCTATCCTTATCAACTATAAGGCTCCGCGCAACAACTGGTGGCGGCCATTGCAGTGGTGAAGTGCGTGACCACACGTGTGCGGACTCTACACACTTGCAGATTGCGGAGAAGAACAAATGGATGAATAACTTGTGGCCGCCGCCGGTAGTAGGTGGCGACCCACGTGTGTGGAGCGTCTAAACGAAATGTATGAAAAAATCGCGTATACTGCCACCGGTGGCGGTAGTCGGTGGCCCTAAGAAAGACCTTAGCACTGGAGGATTTTTAACCTTCGGTTCAGGCATCTCCCAACTTCACGCAGTGTGTTGACAGAGTCTCCAACGGCACATCGCGTAGCAAGAGGAGCTCGAAGCGGAGTTGACAAAACTGGTATATCAGTCGTTTTTCTATTTATTTGGTTTACATACAAGCATACAGCCTTCTCTTAAGCAGTCACCGTAGACTATAGACGGTTGCAACACTGACATGACACTCGCGCGCTGCCAACCCTAGTCTCCTACCCCGCGGAGCTCTGACAACATTACTCACCAACATTAACACAACACAAAAATGTAGTGTTATTTGACTGTGACGTAGACGTCTTATTGAAACCCTGCATATTACGTAGATTGTATGTGAACAGACTTATGCCGAAATAGGTAGGTAATATCATTTCTTTCATGTGCTTCAAAGGACTTGTCTTCTAAAATTACCAAAGCTACGTGACGGACTGAGTCGACTTTAGATTTAGACTGATCGTCCCATTTTCTCCGGTCACTAATTCTCATTGTTTCTCAAGGGCACGGGGATGTTTGGGATTTTTTCTTTAGCATTGCGAACTCGAACCTCCTCGAAGGTTAAGCAGCTTACGAATCGCAATTCGAGCTTGAGCAAAGAGCTTTTCTTCTAATGTATTTAGTATTTATTGCAACTGTACATTTTGGAAACATGTTTGGAGGTAGAGCATAGTGAACTAGCCGCTGGAATTTGGAGGACCCGAACAGGGATAGTTAGTTCTCCACCTTACAGAAGACCACAGTCAAATAAAACTACATTTTGTGGTGTTTGTCAGAGCTTTACGGGTTAGGGAAGGGGACTAGGGACGCCAGTGCGCGAGTGTCACATTAGTGCTGCAAGCGTCTGTTGTGGGATCGTCGGGAAGGCTATGGTGACTGTTTACCAGTAGGCAGGCCGTATGATTGCCTGCCAACTTGCTGGCAACCAAATAATATAGAAACAAATGTGTTTTATGGCTTACGGGTAGCTCTTGGACTTCGTGCCACATGATGGTATTGTAGAAGCGAGCTTCACCCGAATCCTAAACTACTGAGGCAACCGCTTTCTCATCATTAACTTGGGGAACACAATAATGTACCTACACTATTTTTTAAGACGGCAGATTTGGATGTGATGGCAGTAGCTAGACGGGCTTCAAACATGCCACCTTACTAAGGCGCAAATTTGTACTTCCCTGGCGATCTATATGTGATTAGGTGGGCGAACATGGAGGCGGTTAAATAAGTTCAGTAATGCACAAAAGAAAACAATTACTTACGGAAATTAATATTGATTGCTGAATCTTCGACTTATCTACTACGAAGACGATAAGTTTGTAGTGAGCTAATTGAGATGGCATTGTTACGCTTAGTGTGATTTCAAGGACTACCTTCACTTTTAGTGTCGGGCGTACCGTTACTAAAAGCGTACCGTTTAGAGGTAATTTACTGGATAATGACTTCATCAAGGCTGTATTCTTGTGTTCATTCACCAATTATATTAGTGTTGTTAAGTTTAGGATATAATTGTTTATCTATAATTAAGGGATGTTGATAGTCAAACATATGATGTTTTACTACTTCTTTCCCTTATAGTTAAAAATGTTACTCCTTCCACCTATATGACTGAACGCACACGTAGGTGTATATGTTACAGGCCAAACCCGATTATAGGATGAACTAGTTTTCCCTAGGCCAAACCAGTTCACTAACCTACCCATCGCTCAGCCATGTAAGTAGGTGCATAAAACACAGGACTCTCCCAAAAAAACTGTGCACTCCACCCGGTCATAAAAAAATAACCCTAACCTACCAATCACTCAGCCACTAAATATCTCCAAATCGCATAAAGGACTAATTGGTTTGGTCTACATGTGAAATTTTGTTCTCAGAATGAACCTCCTGCTGAGTCCTGCTGGACTTCAAACAGTAATAGCTTAGAAAATTCTCTTTTAGTAAGCTTACAAATTGTATGTCAATCTAACATAAAGAAGTTTGATTTTAATATCTCTCTGCTTTACACTAAACTGAAATCTCGCACTTTTAATAACACCCGCGAATGACGCATTGGCGCCCGGTGCGAGACGTCTCGCTGCGTCTGTGAGCTGTCTATTGAGGTAATTTTTTAAACTCAATATTTCTCAAGAGATGCTTTACATATCACAATGATATTTTTTAGTTAGTTGAGTTCCTAATTCTGAAGGACAGAAAACGCTTTCTATCTTATTAGGTAACTATTCATTTCAGATAATTCCAAACTATTTAGATGAGCTCTATAAAGAGTGTTCCATTCTTTTGTTACTCCGAAAATTCTTAAATTTAGACAGAATTATCAGTAAATTATATTATGATTTTAGAGATTATTCAGCAACATATTTCAATAAACTCTTTGAACAAGATGCTAACGACTCACTAACGACTTGTCTATGGACAAATATCAAAGAAAATAATAATTGTGACTTGATAATTTCGGAACGTAACTCCTATCTACGGAAAAGCCATTAGCGTTTGTCTTTTATTCATTGCTTGTAAAAGGGGTTGCCTCCGTCACACAACCTATTTCGATGTCTGCCTTTCTCCGAAATAGTTCATTGTATCCAATGTATTTAAGCATATCAGGGCAGAATATATTTGAAGAGGAGAGAATAATATGTCTGTCTACATTATACGGGGAAGTTCTTTTACATAATAAGAAATATTCGTTCTGGATATTAAGTTGGATACTCGCAAAAAGTATCGTCTGTCTTATTGCAACTATTTTCTTTTGCGGCAAATGTCTGGGGCTATAGGATTTCTATTATTCAAGCGTTCTATGTCGGTCTTAATTGAAGTAGTCTATGAAACATTTTATGGGAAGTCTATTTGTGGACACCCAAAAGCTAAAACACTAGAGTTACGCACGCAGTCGCAAATGAATCAAAGGGCGCAATTCAATATTCTACCCGCTAGTAAAAGTAAGCATACTGAAGTTTGGTCGCCTAGCATTTACTGCGAAACTACTAAAAATAGCAGTGGTCGCTTAGCAACCACAACCAGGTAGGACGATCTGTAACTGAATTGAATAAGAGAGTATTGGTGCTTATGGTAGTTTCAGTTGAAAGCGCTGCAAGTGAAACATCCTTTAAACACACGTCTTAATATCCTTTTATAGCTAATATACAGGCTTTAAATAGTTTCCTCCCTCTGTCTTATATTACTGTTCTTATGTATACCACAATCCCAAAAGGTGTCGAGCAGAGCTTTAGGTAACATTCAGTTACACAAAGCCAAATCTGGCAGTATGAGCCATACAGTACCCCCATAATAGCGACAGGTTGCTAGCCTGTCGCCTATAAATGTCTTATGATAAGATATCTTATAAGTCGTGGATTCTGGATGACGCTCGCTTCTATTTATCATCACTAGCCATAAAGTAGGATAAAGACCCGAGCTTTCTTGTAAAGTTAAATAAATAAATTTGTTTGAACAGAAATATTTGATAAAAGATTTTTGTTTTTTTGCAATTATACAATAAGTAGATACAGTCACGGTGGTTTGCTTGCTTAGGCATTTTACTTTTACAAATTTACGTCTCACTAGACGATAATTGCAAATGTAAAATATTTAATTGCCAGATATAGGTTCCAGGTGTGAAACACGATGGTCGTATAAATGTTTATTTACGAGCTTTTAATGATACCTAACCTGACTCGAGGAGGTCGATAGCACAGCGATCATTCGTTTTACGTAACGATTGCAAATGTTAAGTAACTAACTGATACTCGGATAAACAGGATTATTGGTAAAACACCAACAACCTTCATACCATTTGAAGATCTCATCAACACACAACTTTTACTACGGATGCAACTCTGAAATCGCGAAATAAAATTCGCTGTTTCATACATTTTGGTTCGTTGGTGTTGCACTTTTCAAATTGATTGAAGGTTGTTGGGGTTTTACCAATAACATGTAATTGTGTGTGTGAGGATTGAGGGCCACTTTGTCATATTCTCTTAAAAATGTACCTATGATTTAGTGTGCGTTCTAAAAGAAATGTGAAAGCCTGAAACGACTTTGTGAAACCTTTGAAAGGCGAGTTATAGGCTGAAAGGTTGGGCCCTCAATCCTCTATGTGAGGATTGAGGGCCCACCTTGTTACCAAAAATAAACAAAATTGGTTTATTTTCAGATATTGTCCACTTATCCAATGCGTTAGTTAAAAAATGTGAAATTTTGTGGAACCGAGAGCTTGCTCCAACTCCTCCTGGTTTTATAGAAATGACCTTAATAATGTTTGGGCCCTCAATCCTCCATCTGTTTCTTGTTTTTCTTTATTATGTATTGTGTAGGCATAATTTGACAAAGCTAAGGTATTCTGTTTTTGTGAAAAAAAATGTGAAATAAATTGACACTAAGAGTAATTTGAAAGACTCATTTATTATTGCAAAAAACAATATTTTAATTTTTATTGTATAATTTTTCACTAAGTAAGATTTGACAGCAGGGTGGCCACAAATTCTAATTATGTCAAAAACTACCGTTGTTGGCACAGACTAATTAGGATTTTCGAATAATTTTTTTTAAATTTTCCCTATTACGGGACGGCAAAGGCATCTAGCCCATACATCCATGGCTTAAGTTTTCTGTCTTCTTTTTGTTGATTTTCACATTAAAATGTGGGTGTCACACATCTTAATGCATATCATCACCATCATCTAGGGAGTGCTTGGCGAGAAATGCATGGCAACAGACCTCATGATGACGACTCATGAGCTGGAAATCCCACTATAAAATACTCAACGTCATACACACCAGTCACACCACAAAACCCTTATATCAATGATTCCTCAAGTCAAGACCTGATCGTCAAGCTTATGCATCGAAACAACACCAATTTCACTGCACAAAATCCACACCGAAGCAATTTTGAATTATCAAAACAAAGATCGACATCCAGACGCCGTGGTTTCCTACTAAACACAACTGAATAAGTCGTAGTATAATAGTAATATATTTTATGCTACAGTTTTTTTAAAATATGTTTTTTTAAATTAAATTTTGCCTTGGGAAGGAAAAAGGATCTAGCCCATACAGCCTTGTTTTCAGTACTTTATTCTTGAAGTTTACATTCAAATGTAACTGTCACATATTTTCCACAACAACACCCGAACCTGACGCTACAACAGTGCGATAACTCAGCTGACTGTGTATTGAGCAGAGCTCATGAATAATATAGTGTTTTCAAAATACTGAGAGGATGGTAAATTTAATTTATTTTTATTTTGGCGAGAGTAGACTTTTATTAGCAAGATTGGCCTCTTTTAGGATGTCCAGTGATGTAAACACTATTTTATTCGTCTTTGCTCCTTGAAGTTATCATTTCTTTATAAAATCGCGATAACCTAATAAACAAATTACAATTTTCGTGCAAAAAGGTAAATATATTTTATTTATAATCACGCCATTCCGCGCGTTAAAAAGTGTCAACGACTGCTGGTCCAGAGGCGACTTTACCTATGGTGCAGGGTGTGCACACGGCCGAAGTGGTCTTACGGACACCGAGCGCCACACGCCACGCGCCTTGGATCTGGCGAATCGGGCAACTTGGTCCTAACTTAAGGCCACCACGTTCACTCATCTAGACTGGACTTTTTCTATTGGGTTTGTTTCAACTGCATCTAATAAAAACCATGGCAACATTAGATGAGCTTCGAGCTTCGTCAAAAATCACGTCAAAAAAGCACGTAGAATAAAAGGATATTTTTAATGCGATGTTGTCCCTGTATGCCAGTGGCAAACAATTCGAACATTTACTGTAATATTAATAATACAATAAAGAGAATAGAATTGTTTCTACATTTGTTTTTTGTTTCATTCAGTATTTTTCAATGATAAAAACCTATTTTGAGCCCATGACAAAAATTAATGGCATCAAAAATTATAATTTATGAATTTTTTGTAGATAATTTTCCTAGAGTAAGTAGTATACAAGTTCTCAAACTTAGTGGCGCCAAGTTTTTTTACACCACGATGCGTGAAAGTGAAGACAAAGTAAAAATCTTTAAAAATTTTCGGGAAAATTTATAATCTTTATTGAGTTTTGTTTAAAAACGACAGATATTCTAGGATTTTAATGGTTTTAGTGATGTTTTGTTGATTAGCATATTCAAATAAAAAAATCAGAAATGTTAGAAAAAGTGTAGTAGCAGATAAAATCCCAAGGTGTGGCAGTTTTCGAAGCCTATGTCAATGTTTTTTTTATTAAAATGAAAGTGGAGTTATATTTTTTGCTTTTGGTGCCCGCTTATCGTTGAGTTTTGCACACGTTATTGTAGGTATAGACATTTTAACATGAGTACGTTTCGGCATTTTAGTTTGTTAGCGCGCTTACCAAACAAGAGAAAATAGAATTTTCTACAGGTGATTGTGACTCTATTTAGAGTCAACAGAACAAAATAGTATCCTAAACTGTCATATTTCTTCAATCGATTTTCAATATAATGTCCTATCATTAGAGTTTATTATCCATTGGGGAAAGACAGCTGGTGGTAAATTAGTGTGCTGTCATTGAATCGTAAGGGTTTTGTGGTGTGACTGCATTTCCAGCTGATGCGGTCTGTTGCCATGCATTTCTCGCCAAACACTTCCTAGATGTATTACGATGTGTGACACCCAAATTTTAATGTGAAAATCAACAAAAAGAAGACAGAAAACTTAAGCCATGGATGTATGGGCTAGATGCCTTTGCCGTCCCGTAATAGGGAAAATTTAAAAATGTTTATTCGAAAATCCTAACTAGTCTGTGCCAGGTCGTTTTTGACATAATTAGAATTTGTGGCCACCCTGCTGTCAAATCTTACTTAGTGAAAAATTATTTATACAATAAAAATTAAAATATTGTTTTCTGCAATAATAAATGAGTCTTTCAAATTACTCTTAATGTCAATTTATTTCACATTTTTTTTCACAAAAACAGAATACCTTAGCTTTGTCAAATTATGCCTACACAATACATAATAAAGAAAAACAAGAAACAGATGGAGGATTGAGGGCCCAAACATTATCAAGGTCATTTCTATAAAACCAGGAGGAGTTGGAGCAAGCTCTCGGTTCCACAAAATTTCACATTTTTTAACTAACGCATTGGATAAGCAGACAATGTCTGAAAGTAAACCAATTTTGTTTATTTTTGGTAACAAATTTTTGCAAGCGTGAGGATTGAGGGCCCACTTTGAATTGCAGTATACCAAATACTATAGTGTTATGCGCTGATATCTTTAACTTCACAGTTTTTTTTAACGTAGCCTTAGATTTTGATATAAAAAGTTTTTCTGTAGAGTGTTTAGTTTACTAGTTACAGGTGGGCCCTCAATCCTCACATAGAGGATTGAGGGCCCAACCTTTCAGCCTATAACTCGGCTTTCAAAGGTTTCACAAAGTCGTTTCAGGCTTTCACATTTCTTTTAGAACGCACACTAAATCATAGGTACATTTTTAAGAGAATATGACAAAGTGGCCCTCAATCCTCACACACACCATGTAATTACGCTCATGATCCCAAAAGGGATTGCGCAGAGCTTTAGGTAATATTTGGTAGCATGTAAAGCCACATCTGGCAGTAAGGGCCATAAAAGATTATATCCCAGATATCTTAAAGATCGTTTTTTAAATATTTGACTGATACGCGTGAAAAATCTTTAAGATCCTCAAATAACCTTAGACTATAAACTTCAAAGCATTTGACTTAATTAATATTAAGGCCTTTACTGTACAAAACTTTGGAATGAATTGCCAGTTACGATCAGAAGAGCAAAGACACAGGACACTTTTAAGAAACAGGTTTAAGTATTTTTACTTGTCACTCTAACTCGGTTGTAGATGATCAAAGCTCTAACTAAACTTTATTTATTTATTAATGTTGTCTCTAAGTTGTTTTATTACGACATTTAATGCGTATAATGTATATTTATGTATGTAAAATTGTATATAGGTCATAACAGCCTTTATAATTCGACCCACTGCTGGGATACAAGGCCTCTCCTTGTCATTGAAGCAGGCTTGGGCATTAGTCCACCACGCTTGCCCAATGCGGATAAGTGGACGGAGTATAAGGTGATCACCCCTTTGCTGATCCTACGACACCCATTGCAGTATATAGGTGATGCTATTCTACTCTGCCGGCATCACATTGCTATGTACATGTATATTTTTTTATCGGAGTGTAATCCGCTTACGGACGATACCCTAAACCGCTGGCTTAGTGGACCAGCTGACCGTCGGCTAGACGTGGGCCTGTGCAGGGGTCGCCCAGCACCTGATCACTACGGCACTGGGAATACCTGCTGAACCACTCCGGTTTCCCCCATGCTCTTACTGAAGACGACCCGGGGTTTGCCGAAGCATTTCACCGAGCCACCTCCGGGCAGCCCGACCCTAGAACTGACCGGAGTCAGTCAGCCCTAGGGCGGGACACCAGGCCTCACCCCGGGCCGGTCGCGGCCGTAGTCGCGTCCGGTTTCGATGTGAGGCCCACGCAGCCACCCCAGGGCCGGCCTAAGCCGAACCTAGAGTGGCGCCGGCGCCAAAGAGGGTTCATCATCAACAGCTCATATAATGTCCCCACCGAGGGGCTCGAGCCACATTAGGGGCGATTAGGCCTTAGTCAACCACGCTGGCCAAGTGCGTGTTGGTCGACTTCACACACAACCTAAGAATTTCTTCATAGGTGTGTGCAGGTTTCCTCACGATGTTTTCCTTCACCGTAAAAGCGTCGATTAAACGTACATATGAATTCAAAATTTGAATACACATTGGTACGTGGCGGGGATCGAACCAGTGCCTCCCGGGTTGGAGACGACGCTCGTACGCACTACGCCACCGACGCTTTTAAAAGGGGGTTACCCGGCGGAAACCCAGGGCAATCCCAGACGTGACGGGCCTGTGTAATACATGTGCAAGGAGACTACCCTCGCACACGCAGGCTACGTCCTAGGTTGGGGCAAAGCCGCCCGCCTTCTCCCAAACAACCGTCTGCGCTGGAGGGGAGCGGCCTGAGGATCCTCCTCCCGCTCCCCCTCCCCCTCCGCTGCCTCCTTCTGCAAGAGTACAGCCTCATGTACATGTATAGAGGTATCTATTTATAATTTGTTATTATTTTATTGGAATAATTGGTTGTGAGTTATAGGAAGTATTTATATAATATTGTATATTTTAGTAGGTTCTTCTTTGATAATCCTCATATTCATCGCCATTATTGATACATCGCCATACCCTCTTTTTCTTGGTCTTCCTGTCCTGTTTGTCTTCCCGAGCTTTTTTCCCTCTTGTCTGTCCCGAGCGATCCATTCCATACAACCTTTGAATGGCAAAGGTTGTCTGGAATGGATCGCTTGTAGCAATGAGACCGCCCATTGTACCTACAATCGTTAAGTTAGCTTTCAGTTCAAAATATTGAGCAATAAAGGTATACCTATTTCATTCCATTCTATAATTTGTGCGCTAATAGTCACTGGTCTGTTTTATATCCGCCTGGCTGATTAGCATTTTATCATCTGTCGCCAAAACAGTGCTATCAGCATTATTGTTTAGTTGATGACACAGCCTCAATGTATGAGGATTACGGGAGAAGGCACTTTCGACATCTCTTACCATCCATTAGGTGATTTGAAGGCAAAGTGCTTCACTACTGTTAAGAGTTCGTAAAACTTATAAGAGCCTTGAAACTGAAATATTTAGGCACGTAACGTCGAATTCTTAAAATTGAGTCTAAAAAGGATTATTTTGCAAAGTGACATTCTCTGAATGGCCAATTGTCTAAATGACAATACTCTGTAATATAAGTATAAAGTTTTGGTCCCTTTACGGACTGTGGTACCGCATTGTGGGCTAGTACGGCGTGTGGGGCTCTCCCGGAAATACCCACTAAAAACCATCGTTACCCTCACAGCCCTTTGTGAGGACGTTTCGGGAAAGTCCTCAAAAAAGTCTCCGGGTGTGAATTTTGTCCCTAACTTTCGCTAGGGTAGCTGCACAAAAAGATAAATAATAATATCTTCGACTGAATATTACTATTTTTAATCCTTTTGCTTCAAATTCTCTTTTTTTCTTTAAAGAAAACACGTAAGGTATTTCGAATGACTGCAAATAAGTATCATACATAAAGCGTTGAGCGGTCTAAAAATAAACCCATTTCGTAGTACTACGTTTCATTGAATACCTATTCAGTTAACATCAACAACAAAAGAATCAGTCTATAGTGGCAATAATAAGTACACGATTGGAAATGTCGCTTACATCGTTACGTTAACCATGAATAGACGCATTTTCTACATTTTTTATTGCAATCTGTTATCGTGATAACGTGACCACTTTCATCGTGTTTAAGTTTTATTGGCGATTAAATTACTTATTGCAACTTGTTTACACTATTATGATTACTATTTTCTTTACAATAGAAGCTACGAAAGAAATTCTTTCCCACAACGAGACTCGAGTCGTTCACCCAAGTTTGCTGCCAAATATTTTTGATCCAAGATATAAATGCGTCCTTCTGGCACTTTTCGATTTGGTGTGCAATTTAAATCTTGTAGAATAGCAGTCTTAATACTGAGCATTGCTCCCTATATCTCTATTGGAACTGTATGCATATTTGTTTTTTATTCTAGTGCTTATTGTATTAGTATCAATGGGCTCTTAAAATACAGTTATACAGGGAAAGCACTTAAGACAATAATGTTCTAAATTTTCATCAATAACGTTATATTCTTCGATTTCATCATACATTTCCAAACCTCTATGTTCGGAATGATATTCCATAAACAGTTATTCCCCTGTTATATTACACATCGCTGCCAACGACCCATTAACAAGAATGGTATCAAATGCTTTATTCATATCTACAAGCAGTTTCACGACTGTTCCAAGCATCTTAGGCGTTTGTACAACGTTCTTCGAACTGTTGATTTTGTCCAGACATGATCCGTACGCTTCTTAGAAGGCCTTACTCCAGCTTATTGCCAGTTTTTTCTTTATTCGTACTGAGTAGAAGACCGTTCTAAGGAATTACAGAGAACTTGTTCTGTTCTAGTCCGGAACACATTGAACAAATGAGGTGTATGGTCAACATATCCATTACGCGTTATTACTCTAATCAAATTATGATTTCATGAGTATATATTGCGTGTTACCTTATTCTATATTTAATACTAATGTTATCAACTTTATTTACCAACGAATTCTTTATATCTGTCTAACTAATTTGGGAATTCGGCCATTAAAGTAATAATGTAGGTTAGGCTACGCGTTAAGGCGGTAATCGATAAACCGAGCTCAAGTTCAAATCCCCCAAATTACGGCTACATTGTGAATTCTGATTAATAAATGGAAGACCCGCAGAATATATTTAATAAAATTTACATCGTTATTAATATCAGCAAAGGAAAATAATTATGCCATTTCGTTACTGAATATTTTTCTGTGGGTAATACTTTTCACTTTTTAACGTAATGGATTTTGTTTGATATTTTATGGCATCTCCAATTCTCTCGTGTAATGTAGACGCGTGTGAGTCTTCTCATCTGCGTCAGTTTAGGGATAAATAACTTAGCATGTAATCGTTAATGATGAGTCATTAAACACGTAGCCACACAATGTTGTTGTCAACTCACATTTCAGTCGAGCCTATTGTCAGGTTAGCGGGTCAAGTTCACAAAAACAATAATAACAATTTTACGGTATGCGCTGTAGCCTACCTTGGTGTTGGTACCGTTGGCCTTCTCTTTCACTTGCTTTTCGACGGAAAAATATTTTATGTCTACCCTCATCCGATAAGGAATAGCTTATGTGTAACTCTGGTCTGAGAGTTCCACTTATAAGCCATATCCACTAAAAAGCATCAGAAATGATATTATGTACTTAAAAACAAACGCTATAGCAGGAACTTCCTTGTCAGCTAATTTCGTCCGGTTCTTATACGAGACTTTCATTTGCTTCATGTA
Organism: Elophila nymphaeata; assembly: GCA_955850985.1. Lineage (NCBI taxonomy): Eukaryota > Metazoa > Arthropoda > Insecta > Lepidoptera > Crambidae > Elophila > Elophila nymphaeata. The sequence goes on from OY039087.1 coordinate 18,080,213, forward strand.
ATAAATGTAAAACCTTCCTTCCTACGCGTCTTGTACCATTTTTGCTATTTGTATATTCTGTTATATTTATTTATTATTCCTGCTCCTTATTCCTTTATTGGCCTGCCTCCTGAATGTAAGCAATAGTTATTGCTTACATTCATAATATGAAAGAAATCAATACCTTGATGACATTATAAACGTCTCGTAACCTTTGCAGACATCAACGCGGTAAACCGGTCGGATAATCGTCCAATTAGTACCTATCTGCCCATAACAGAAATCAAAGCAACTTTGTTTTTATCGTGTTAGATATTAAATTGTTGCATCTGTTTTGTTTTATCGTAACTGGGCCGGAAAGCCGCCCAGATAGATTAATTTCCAATGTATGTGTAAATTATTAGATATCGTATTCATTACATTACCTTGCTCAGACAAACAATACATTTTTATTAAAACGATTACTTTTTTATCTGGCTACTAAAACAATAAAAGTAAATACGCTTCAAACGAATGAGAAAGCTATTTGATAGTGGAAATTCTCAGGTTTAAGCTTCAAGGAATCATCAACCCTGAGACGCCCACTGTTGGACATAGGCTTGTATACCATAAGCACAGCATATGCTGCCCGATAAGTTGATTAAAATTCTAAGGGGTTGGGCAGAGCTTTATTTATTATAAAAGACACGAAATAGAATATAAGTGATAAATGGTGATTCATAAGGCCATATCGACTAGTATCAGTATCTAACCCGGTCGGTCCTGCGCTGTCCACATCCAGTAGCTTCCCCATTTAAGGAAATGTCTTCTGAAATCTGCTCAAAAAGTTTTAAACGCATTAGAAACTGTTACTAAACACTCTTGATATAATCCTTATCAAAGAACATCCTTAATTAATCCCATTAGACTGACCAACCTTTACCGGTAATGAAGTATCCCGTGTAGATGACACGAATTTGGACTAACAGTTTTCGTTTTTTTCTTTCAGATCTAGTCCACTGCACAAACGAACCGAATGTTTCAATACCACAGCTTGCCAACTTGCTGGTGGAACGAACGCAGAACACTAATTGGGTGGTCGTCTACAAAGCACTAATCACCGTACATCATTTATTAGCATATGGAAACGAGGTATTTATCTATATCCAGAAATTTCTCTTCGTTATCTTTAATTAGGTATCGATATTGGAGATTACTTCATTCTTTAATATCAAGTAAATTTATTTTGGACTTATGAAATGTTTCAGTTTAATTAAACACACTTGGGCAGAAACATACAAATGGAAAGTGGATACGTACGCTTTTAGATATATGGTAACTTTTTCCATCCAATTTCAGTGAACATTTGACTGATATCGGCAGAAAAGGGATCGACGATTTACTGACACTTTACATTTGAATGGGCAGAAAAGATGTGTCTAACATAATGAAACACCAGTTACATAATTTGTTTAATAAAATCAAACGTGCGTTACAGTTGCAAAGCTATTATCAAAAAGACGTCAGCTTATGACGATGACGCCGCTGATAAACACTACTTTATTTGAACATAGTTTTGGGGCGTGTCCAACAATATTTGCAATGTTTTTCATTTGGCAACATTGCCAAAATTTGCTTAAACCTTTCGTCTTCTGCATTTTATCTGGTAATGAGTGGCAATAAAGGTTGATCTATGAGTTTTTCGTTCAAAACGAGTTATTCCTTCAATAGAATTTTTATCTAATCGCATACAGAGAAGATTTACTACTGTTTTTAATCTCAACAAGAATAATTGTACTCTCATAACAAATTCTCCGGAAATCGTGATAACCTTATCGTATCGCAATTTAACGATTCAAACATAGGCATCGCATTAATGTAACCGACCAATGTCCTGCTATATTGGTTATACTATTTTTATAGTGTATTGTATCATCAGTAGGCGTTCATTGTTATGATATTTGTTACGACAGCAAAATTTCATTTATATTGTTACTATGTGTGGGTTGAATGTTTGTAAAAACGAAAATTCCTCTTTGTAAGTAGTCGAGAAGATATTCTACATAGAACTTATAGCCATTTGAATAGTTATTGAATTTCTCATATCTATATTAAATAAATCTAAATATATATAACTCAAAGGTGACTGACTGACATAGTGATCTATCAACGCACAGCCCAAACCACTGTACGGATCGGGCTGAAATTTGGGATTTTTGGAAATTCCACCCCTAAGGGGGTAAAATCACCACGCGGACGAAGTCGCAGGCGGAAGCTAGTTACTTATATCTTTAGAAACCTTTATTACTCCGATATGTAAATTTACTGTTTCTATATTGGTTTCTTCTTCTATTTTGAATTTAATGTTCTGAGTTTTGAGTATTGTGGAATATTTTCCTTTAAAATTTGCGATTGTAACCGTATCAATCCTTCCTATTACTATCACATACTGTTCACTTTTGGCTGTACCACGCAAGCGTAATACGTGACATACTACAAATAATATGTCGCCATTGCAACCACTTGTGTCAATAAAGGAATAATATGGATGTATCTTTTAATATCGTTTATCGGGTCGTCCTTCGTTTTGAGAGCTGCCCGATCACACGTGTCTCATCGCTGTTGTCCGTTTGATTTACTTTGCCTTTTGACAGAGCTGTATTAACTTCACTTTCGTCTATACATATATGTAATACTTTTTAGTTGTTTGTTGTTATCAGAAGCAGTTTCAGTTCTCTTAGCTCCCTTGTCACGAGAAAGTGACAAGAATTATTATGTAGGACCTATCCATACCTTTTGATTCTATATTTGGCCCAATGAGTTTTGCCAAGGGTATCTGCAAGTTATCTTTCAGCATATTTTCGATAAAGAAATGGTAGCACTAGTTCAGAATTACATGCAATTTCGGAATGAATAAAGCCAAACAAATTATTGTTATCTTTCAAAGTTATATGACGCACACCTCATAAACGGATTTAGCTACTTTGTTGACATTTCTAAAAAAAATATGATACAAATAAAAATCATAAAAATTTTGTTTTTCTCCGAATTCTACAGATATTTCAAATCATACGTATTTTGGTTTTAAGTTTGTTTTTTTTTATTTCGTTATTATTTGGTTAACTTGAGCATTGTTGTCTGCTGCGTCGGAGGTTCAATCGATTTCGATGTTACGTTGATTGTTATGAACAATTCGATGTTACTGATTCGCCAATAATTTAAGAAATCATGTTTCCATAGTATTATGTTGTGTAGTGCTTACACAACATAATAGTATTACTATGGAAACATGATTTCTGCCTTATCAAGCAATCCGGGTTTTTATCCTAGTGGGAGCAAATGTTCGTATGATGAACACGATCATTAGTTCACGTGTCGTGGTCATTTATGCAGGTATTTATTTAAGTTTTTATAAAAATATCTAATTTATTATGTAGGTACATTTGTCCGTTATCTAGTGTCCATGATACAACTTCTTGTAGATAGGTAGGTGCTTAATTTAGGAGTGTGCGTGGAAATATATTGTGTTGGTAGAAGTAAAAATTTTATACATTACAGAGTAAACCAATATGGACAATTCGACAAGAGTAGAATAAATGGAATAGAAGCACGTTAGAGCACTGTTTATCCTACTAACTATATTGACCAATGTAGATAGCATTGGAAATGTTTATTTATTCACTTATCTTGTCTTCTACCACTCTACCACACTTCTTCTGGCTATCCAATATATGAATGAATGAATGAATAAGCTTTATTGTACACCAAAATTAAAGTAAATAATACAGACATAGTTCGATAAAATAAATTGTACAACAACAATATATGTATTAGAGTAACAATATATGTATTAGAGTAAGTAGCCAGTTTTCCAACTTTTATCCTACTCCTGTATAGCGTAATCAACCATTTGCTCGTGTATTTTCATACAAGAAGCCATTGATCGTAATGTATGCCAGTGTTACAGTCTAATACATCTTTGTCGGCTTTGTCGATTGTCGTCTCGTTAGCGGCAACAAAAGAAAATACGGAATGAAAGAAGAAAATGTTAGTATAAGCAAAAACGACAGCCGAAAGTATGAAAAGGTTAACACGGCTGAGCATAAAGTTGGGAATTTCCGACAATACTTAAAGGAACATAATACAAGGAGATTTACCCTTGAATGTAGCAGAGGACTTGCGAAATGCTTAACAATGGAAGGTGTAAAACTTTTTACAGGAATAGGTCGTAACGAAATCTGATTCCAATAGAATGAAGTAAATTAAGGCCCTTAGGTATAGAACACAGAAGCAACATAATTTTTCGTAAAATGTTCTTAAAAAATTAAGAAACAAGAAAGTGTAATACTTCGTAAATTGAATTGTTAGACATAACATACTTATTACCTAAGTCTTTCTCAAGTAAAACTTGCGCGTAGCGGACATGATAGTTTTATTCATCACATCTCACACGTGCTTTACAACATGTACGTTGGGTGTTTGCCTTGTTTGATATTTCGTGACTGCACACCGCGCTCGCAAGTACGTAAACATCCAATTATAAGAAACTATTATCAATCAGTACAGTTCAGAGCTATACTTAAGTCTTCTCCAACTCGCGCCAGCTACCTTAGTTCAAATCTAATTTGAGTTCGCCGTTTGTCGTACTTAGTAGGTCCACCGGGCCCTGTTCCTCATGTTTCCGCTTCACCGCCTCTACTCCAGAACTCTACTCCAAACGGCTATTGGTACTACAACATACCCGCTACCACTTTAGCTGGCTCTATTTACAAACAAGTATGTCGTTCAATCTACTACTTGTGCGGCGCAACCTCGCTTCAAATTTATTCCTTTAAAGAAGCAACGAGTACAGCATGCTCCAATAACTTGCCAACCGTGAGTGATACGTAGACGAATGTATATAAAAAAAAACTAAAATTAGGTAATTCATTGGCCTCTTCAAGTCCTGGATAGTTCAAAGTGAATAGTGGGTTCAGTACCAGTCTCAAGTCTATTTTATTCTTTTTCCTCTCCTCTAAATAATTTTATTTAGTGAAGCGTCGGTGGCGTAGTGCCTAAGAGCGTAGTCTTCCACCTGGGAGGCACCGGTTCAAATCGAACCCCGCCACGTACCAATGTGTATTTAAATTTTGAATTCAATGTACGTTTAATCGACGCTTTTACGGTGAAGGAAAACATCGTGAGGAAACCTGCTCACACCTATGAATAAATTCTTAGGTTGTGTGTGAAGTCCACCAACCCGCACTTGGCCAGCGTGTTTGACTAAGGCCTATCGCCCTAATGTGGGGTAGGCTTGAGCCCCTCGGTGGGAACATTATAATGAGCTGTTGATAATGATGACTCACTGATCAACGCCCAACCCATACCCTTGGACCTAGTTAACTGAATTTTCGCACAGAGGTGCCTTTTATGATGTAGGCAAGGGATAAGGCCAGATTTTTCGAAATTCAATCCCAAAGGGGGTAAAATAGGGGATGAAAGGATGTATGGAAATCCGTCATTTTTATAGTAAAATCCATACGAATTGGTATAAGGACTTCGCTTAAAAATTAAGAAAGAGGTACTTTAGGATTTCTCAAAATTCAATCCCTAAGGAGATGAAAGTTGGTATGGGAAATCCGTCATTTTTATAGTATAGTAAAATGCAAGCAAATTGGCTTATGACTTTTCCGTTCAAAATTAAGTATGACGTGTTTTGGGATTTTTCTAAATTCAACCCCTAAATGGGATGAAAGTTTGTATGACAAATCCGTCATTTTCGTACTAAAATCCATATAAATTGGCTTATCGGCTAAAAATTAAGAGTGATGTATGTTATGATTTTTCGAATTTTAACCTCACGGGGACGAAGTCGGGAGTAATAGCTAGCGTGAAAATAAAATTAAATAAGAATGAAAGATTTATTTACTATTTCAAATATGAGAATGTATAGAATACTTTATCTCCTCCAAACAGCCATTTGCCTTTTATTGAACATCTTTTGAGCAAGCTCGTACCACTGTCGAGTCTGTCGATCTCAACTTGACCTTCGGTAAGATTGAGGTCACAAGCGAATCCATATCATACATAGTACATACGTAAATAAATACGTGCGTAAATATTGTAACTAATCACAATATTTGTTTTTTTTTCAGAGATTCACACAATACTTAGCGTCGAGTAATTCAACGTTTCAACTAAATAATTTCTTAGACAAAAGTGGCGTGCAAGGTATGTATTATTATTGCATTTTACTGTTACATTTATACGTACGAAAACAAATGCTGCAAATGAATTAGGTCGTGATAGGTATACCGATGAATTAAATAATATAGTTTACCTAAAAATGAGATTAAAAAAATACTGTGTTTACAGGGTTACCTATTTGTAAATCATCTACAGCCTTCAAACCATTTGAAGATCTCAGCAATTCAGACAACTTTTTCTATGGAAGTAAAACTGGAATCGCGAAGAAAATATCTATCGTTCCATACATTTTTGACGAGTTCGTTTATAAAATTGTGTGGGATAGCTTACATATTTTTCGCGGTTTCAGAATTGCATCCATATTAAAAGTTATTTATGTTGACGACGTCTTCAAATAGCTTAACGGTTGTTGATGCTCTATCAATAACCCTGTAAACAGTATTACAGACGATTTATTTACGATTATTGTATACTGGGTTCCATAATGATCGCAGACCCCCAGAGATCCCATATTTGATCTCAGGTTTCGGTGGCGATCGAACCCGGCACATCTGGCTGACGAACCGCCAGACCACGGAGCCGGTTAATCTTTAAATACTAAATAAATAAATAAATATCTCTTTAGAAAAATTTGCTACATATCTCACCCAAAGTCGACCACGGTAAAGATGCTTTATTGCGATTTCGAGACTAAACCGTACAATCTGAAAGTACCTATTACTGCATAAACAATACTTCACAAGTAATACACTTCATCTATTATTATCTATAAATAAAAATCAATCAGCTCTACGCATGAACTACCGTACCATTGCGGATATTGGAACAAGTTTAGCGGATATGGAACGCGTCAATAATAATTAGACGAGCTGGATGAGTTTATACAGGACGCAGCACACTTGTCAAAACATACAAAGGGATATTTCTAAATGGGATATAGTTTGATGAACCTCATTGCGAAACTTGATATGACATTGTTGTTTGCTTTTAGTATTTGGGTAGCCAAAGGAAGAGTACTTTTCGGCCTCGATTACCTTAGGGCTTCATATCGAGCAATATCGAAAAAGGAAGGAAAGATTCTAATAGCAAAAAAATAACAAAAGTTAAAGAGAAGCTCATTGATAGTAATAAATCGGCTTTTTTATTGAAATTGTATTATTATATTATGTTTGACTGTTGTTTACACGACTTTTGTCGGTTTTATAAATACCCCGTCTTGATTCCTTCAAGAAAAAAGGTACTTATTCCCCATGAAATTATATTTAAAAAAAGGGATCTATCTATGAATTAGTTGCTCGTTGTGTGACTGTTGATGACTGAGTGTGTTGTGTGCTTGTTGATGGATGAGTGTTTTGTGTATGGTGGTCTGCTCTATTAACAAACACTGTATCTCCTAAAACTTTACTAATGATGGTAGATGTGTGTATAGCTGCTTGTTTTTGTAAAATGGTAATGTCTATTGCTGAATCTAATTTATCTATGTATCTTTTTAAACTTTTTGCTACTATTCCTGTGGCACCGATAACGATAGGTATTACAGTTGTTTGTGTATTCCATAAGCGGTTGATTTCAGTTTTAAGAAGGTGGTATTTACTAAGTTTTTCTATTTCCTTTGCTCCTATATTATAATCTGATGGTACTGTAATATCTATTAAGTATGTTTTATTATTCGGTTTGTCAATATATATTAAGTCCGGTCTATTGTGTGTGACGGTGATGTCTGTTTGTATGGGTATTTCCCAAAGAATTTTTGCGGTGTCATTCTCTTTGACGTGTGGATGTGTAAGTGTTTCTTTCCACCAAAGTTTGGAAACCTCTATTTTATGTTTTTTGGCTAGGCACCAATACACGTACTGGACGAGGTTATTATGCCTTTTGACATAATAACTTCCTGCCAGCTTTTCGCAACCTGATATGATGTGTTGTGTTGTTTCATCTTTAGAGGCGCATAGACGGCATTTACCGTCTACTGGCTCTTTGAGTATGTCACGTCGGTGTTGCCTTGTCATGACGGATTGATCCTGTATTGCAAATATTGATGACTCTATACTTGGTGAAACATTTTGTTTTTTGATCCAATTAAATGATAATTCTGTATCTACATTAGCCTGATCTAGTACTTTGTTCGGAAACTGTCCATGCAACTGTTTACTTCGCCATATCTTATGCCTATACTTTACTATTGCTTCCTTTATATCTTTATCTGTATGTATGCTATCTTGTCCTAACCGTAGTTGATGTTCAATAGCTTGCGCTTCTTTTATTATTGAGTACTTGTCCTTATTTCTATCATGTTCTACTATTGCTTTAATTAAATCGTCATTTTCTCTTTTTAAGTATTGCTTGTATTTTACTATCTGTGTTTTATATGTGTATTCTATATTTAGTAAACCCCTTCCCCCCTCCGTTACCGGTAAGTATAATCTTTGTGTGTCTGCTTTCTGTTGATGTGCTTTCTTTATGGCTAGTAGTTTTCTTGTTTTTGTGTCTATTTTCTTTAAATCGTTCTCTTTATAATTTAAAATACCAAATGAATAAAGAAGGACCGGAATCGCATATGTATTTATACCTTTGATAAGATAACGAGAATTGAGAGATGTGCTCAGTAGTTTCTTTACGCGTCTAAAATATTCTTTACTTATTTGACCTTTAATAGTGTTGTGATCTATTTTTCCCGTTTCATGTATTCCTAAATATTTATATCTGTCTCCTACTGCTAACTGTTTAATAGTGTCCCCACTTAATAATACATGCCCTTCCCCTGCTATGTTAGTCCTATGTCCTGAGCTTAAGTGTATTGTGTTGCATTTGTCTAACCCAAAACTCATACCTATATCTTGTGTAAATATTTCTACGCTATCTAGTAATACCTTCAGATTGTGTCTAGTATTTGCATAAATTTTAAGGTCATCCATGTATAACAAGTGGTTGATCCAAACACTGTCCTTAAGCTTGTAACCTTTCATTTCATATTTATTTAGTATAAACGAGAGGGGATTGACTGCCAAACAAAATAATAGAGGTGAGAGAGAGTCACCTTGAAATATGCCGCGTTTTATAAAGATTGGTTCAGTCGTAAGCGAACTTTGGGAGCCACGGGCTGTCAGGATCATTTTCCATGACGGCATCACTAATTGTAAGAAGTTCCTGACCACGGGTGGGCATTTGTAGACATCCAAAACTTTAAGCAGCCACTCATGTGATACACTATCAAATGCTTTCTGGTAGTCTATCCACGCCATGCTCAAGTTCTTCTGGGACAGGTGTGCATCCTCTAATATAGCCTTATTTACCATCAGGTGATCCTTACAACCCCTAGCTCCTCGACGACATCCCCGCTGTTCTATTGAAATGTATTATTATTATTATTATATTGTACAAATAATAATATTTTATTGAGTGTGGGGTGTGATTGAAATCCTACCCCTCTTTATATCAAGCTATTTACGTTAAAAAATATTTTTAGATTCTTGTTTCATAATTTTAAATATTTGTATTCAGTATGTTAGTTTAGTCAGTATGTTTCAAATAAACTTCGATAAAAAAAATTATAATGAAATCAAATAAAACTATACTTATTGTTACTGTGCGTCAAATTTGCCACAAGCTGTATAAATTGTGCAAATATTTCGCTTTAATATAATATTCAACTACACGTGTGATAGCTACGTGGATTGAATATAATTAGCCGTTTATATTTAGATAACTGTGTTAATATATGTTAACGATACGAAATATATCTACAATTTTTAAATATTTAACATTTTTCATTTGTTATAATGTCATATAGAGTTTTGAGGATAATTTTTATTCTAAATAAAACCGTGGATAGTGCAAGTGAGAAGTATTGATAAATCCTTTTACATTTTGATATTAATTAGATTTTATAAAGAAAAAATTAAAAATCTTAACTTGTGGACGGAATTTGTCAAATATTGCAGTCCTTTAATGGTTGATTTGGCCAAAAGCTTCCCCGTCAAAAGATAAAAAAAAAGTATTGCGTTTCTATTGGTAAGATTTCCTGAGATTCACGGGGTAAGAGTTAAGATTTAGCACAGTAATGTTTTTTGCAAGCGGCTGCAGGCGCATACGATCAGACGTTATGCTTATTTTCCAACCAATAAAGACTCCATTAGATATTTATTATGTTTTATAAACACAATGTTTACGGAGTTGAGCACATCAAGGTTTTTCGGGCGTCTAAACGCCATAATTGGCTCTTACCGTCACACGCTATGATTGTTTATTAACGTATAAAAACTTCCTCAGCAAAACAATATGTATTTACGAAAGACGATGCGGGCAATCTAGTTATTAATTTGAAACCTGAACTGCTTGTAACGCGGACGGTATTATGTAACAATGCCGCTAAAGAAACCTAGCCTAGTATGGAATCCTCACCAGACAGAGCTCTTGCCAAATAATACTGGCATTGATCCTCACTTGGCACTTTTGTATGGGTTTACGTAAAAGCTGAACTTTTAAATATTCAAATAGAACTCAACTTAGTATGAGCATGATCCTGAACTGGTATCTGGTACTCGACATCATGCCAATTTTGACACTGAGTTTTATATCATCCTTCGTTATTTAACCTAGAAGAAACGTCTTTCTTTCTATTCAGAATATTATTAAGATTATACATACCTACAGAAGAAAAAATTGCAAAATGAACCAGTCTGTATACCGACCTGTCTTCGAGCCTTAGCTATCTATGAAGCGTTACATTAGCGAATAGGTAACGTAGAAATTACATTTATCTTAATTGATTAACTTAGCTCCGAGCTTACAACGCAGGAACCAGTGTCCCACGAAAACGGATTACTGTAATTACTTATATTAATTTATTTAGGCAGGCAATACGAATACAGAATAACAACTACACTATTAAAAGAGACCGACTTCCAGGAAAATACTCTCAGACATTACTCAGTAATATGTATGCGAAAAAAAAAATTTGGTCCACACAACAAAATTCACAGACACATGAAAAATTTATTTAACATCACATGAAGCTAGGAGGAAATAAAAAGTATTAGAAAAATTAAAGTTCATCCGGTGAGAAGTCGCTTTGCATTTGGATGGATATGTCAAGTAACAATAATGGACAAATTTAAGAACCTTAGACGAAGATGAAAGTCCAGTCACAGAAAATGTTGAGAGGCAACCGGCTAGTGTGGTACTACGAACATATGATGAGAAGAAATTGGTGAGCACTTGGTGAGGATAAAGGTGGATGAATGTAAGAGGTAAAGGAATATGAAAGAAAAGATTAGTACTGTACAAAGGTACCTAGTAGTCGTGCCGTGAAATCTGTCCTTTATGAAAAACATTTGATTATAATTACAAATGTTAAATCTATTCAGAATGACCACGTGTAGATTTTACATATTTCTCCAAACGTACTGGCGTTACGTGTATTGCCGCACGTACCACATCCAATGGTGGATGGATACCATTGGATGTGGTACGTGCGGCCATCGAGTTAATTACAAACCGTGCAAGAGTACTATCGAGGTATTTGCAAACCGTGCAAGACTAATGTAGATGGCAGACGTTTTATACCTACAAATTATAACCAAATTCGAATCCTATCGCTAATTCGCTAGCAAGCTATACCGTATATCGGTGCATAAGTTCTAGAAACGGACGTAAATAAATAAGAGCAGCCAGTCGATCGATATATCAGTACATGCCGTAGTAAGACAATTGTTACAACAAAACAAATTGAATCTAATTTGAATAGGACTGTCATATGTAACCCCGTTCTAGTATACATATCGTTACACTTGACGTACGATCCGCGTAGGCTGGGCACACACATGCGCGCTATTGACCAATGACCTTTGGGTTCGACGACTTGACACGTCCTCGTCCTGTGCGCCGCCGAGATTTTTGTTTATGCTAAATAAATAAATACGATTGTTCAATGTGCATTACGCGATTATTAGTGTATTTTTTTTTATATACACAACGCTTTTTTGACAAACATGCGGCCTGCGGCGCCTTCCTAAAAGCAATATCTGTGAATATTCCTGATTTGTTCCAATTTGTTCTTTACTTACCCCCTGATTCGCTGGAATGGCGTCTATCGTCGATTTGTCGCTGAAAGAAATCTGCGATATTCCGAGATCGATCAAACTGAAATGTAAATCTCATTTTAATTGACATAGGGCTTGGTTCCAAGTAAGTTCCTCCCATTAGTCCATTTAACGGCCAGATATCTCCTATCAGAACCGACCAATAGTGTGATATACAAATTGATAAATTTAACGTTCTCTGCCATCCTGTCCTCTAATATGCGCATTCCGGAAATCTTACTAGCCGTCAGTAATTTAACACTTGAAAAAGATAATGCGGTCTCAGCGAGAAACCCTAGAAGGAAGTAAAGAGCACCCACCAAGATAGTATCCTCTCAATAACCCTCTGACGCTTTATATGACACTTTATTTACTAGGTGGTAGACCCACATGTAGGGTCTTCTGGGTAGGTACCACCGCCTTTCTTATTTCTAGAAAGATCAGTAATAGCCATTGTGATTTCTAGCCAGTTTGTTCGTTTAAAACTGTGATTATCAATATGCTTTAGTTCATGATATTTAATACTAATTTGGTTTTGATAAAATTTTGTATAGATAGATCGTACTGGATATTTCGTATTAGCGTAGTCGTTTATCAATATAAACGCTTGTTTATAATTTATAAGTGAAATAAGATTTATAAAGAATAAATATCAAAAACAAACATATGGAAATTTATAAAACTGAATAGACGCTATTCACCGCGGGCCATAGAAAAGGGAAGCAAATATAATTATAGATAGCAATCGGAAATGTTTTATGACGTCATCAACAGGTTACCGTGGTTACAAGTTTGGAGTAACGGCCGCTGTGGTCTATCACTGCCATTAATCTTGAATTCAACCTTTAGTTTATTTTATGGCATTTTTATTATATTTTATTTTAACATCGTTATGGTTATACTTATTTTTGGTTCTTTATTAAAAATACAATTAGTATAACTTCTTTATGTAGGATATTGTTTCTTTTGATAGTACATATATCTTTATTGGAAATACAAAAACCTTAATGGGAATTAGACTTGTTGCAAACAAGAAGTAATTCGTACTTTATGTATACCTTATTATTTATAAGTGAGAAGCAAAATATATTAGTGTGTGCATCTGTAGTTATGGCAACGCAACGGTTGCACACCCTATATAAAACATGAGGGAGTGCGTGTATTGGTTCTATGCTTAGCTTAGTTAAAAAATTAAAAAGACTTTCCAACATAATTGAAAATAATTAGAATTTCAAGGTCTTGATCTTAGAGACTTTTTTGAGGGTAGGCGTTCTGCCTAGGTTGGCTTACCCTTGCATGAATGTGAATAAAGTATCTTGACACGATTTGTTGCTTTCAATATCTAAATGTATAAAATAAATTTGCTCGTCTCTTCATTATATATTCAGGAACTTCGGTCCGTCAATACATCAAATGGATATTGACCGAGAGATGGGTTGATATTGAAGGTCGGGGCGGATATGTGGCATTATCGTAAATTTAAAACGAGGCATGATCTGAAGTTTCGGGACCGATTTTTCTACGCTCTTCAGAAGTGAAGTCTTGAAGATATTTTAACGCAAAAGTTTCACCGGCAATCAAAAGAAAAAAAACTTTTATCACGAGCTTATACTATCCACGGCTGGACATAGGTAAGCCTTAATTCGATAGCAGATCTTATCACCTAGTTGGATGGCGTTCTACTTGACGTTTGCTGATCTCGGGTCCCCGCAAAATTTACGCCAACGTTTTCGGTTCCTCAGCAAATGCCCTTAGTTTGCTTTATTAGCCATGTTGTAACTTTGAGTCTACGGATTACGAATACATTCCTCCTGTGCATGTCTATCAAGCTTATTATTATGCAGTTCTTTCTATAGCTCGCAGAGCGACCTCCGAGTTCCCAAAAAAATTAGAACTGAACCAAACTTCGCCGTAGCGTTGTTACATTGTTTACTTCTATTTTAAATATCTGTAGCTGATAGATTTCAATTGAACAGACTTTTCCTCTAATAAAACAATCCCCGTTCTTATCTCAAGACCGTGCTTTCTAAGAAGCGCGGTTATTTCAACTTCAAACGAAATGTTACGTTATTAGAGTAAATAGAATTGCCTGCACTGTTTGTTTTTACATTTTTTTTTCTTACAATTGCTTGTCCTACTTTTCGTAACATGTTCCCGTAATTGGAGTGTATAGCCAAAGTTGACATGTCAGTGACTCAACGTATACCATTATTTGCTTGTCGGATGTTTAGTTAAACGTACGCCATATGATTATTTGAGGGATTTTTGTGCGGTGTGCGAGTCTTTGCCTTTTATAAGTATAAACAATTCGCTTACATTGAACTTGGAACGCAATTCTCGAGGCGACGCGATAGCTTAGCTTGGTGTTACACGACCGTCCGCCATAACTGGGATGCATCTATCTATCTAAATATTTCTGAATATAGAAGAATTAGTTAAAGAAACTCCAGTTCTTTTATTTGTGAGGTACGCTCTAAGACCACCCCACAGCGGTTGTCACAGTACATACGTCATTTTTTATCGTTATCGATATCGTTAAGCGATCCATTTTAACGGCCAGTACCGCAAGGACTGGCTGTCGTCAGCATAAGCCTCAAGCTGCCGATTAGGGGCCATTCATTTATTACGTAAGACGATTTAGTGGGGGAAGAGGGTCGACCATGTCTAATTTTTTCTTACAAAAGGGTTTTTATTACTATATGGGGAGGGGACATAAACACAAAATCGACTTAGTAAGAAAGGAATGGCCCCGTACTACAACCGTTTCTTACTCGTCGATCCTAATTGGGTATAAGTAGTAGTGCTGCAGCACTAAATTTCTCATGTTTATAGAGTTTCTTTTATACTATGTAACGCCATTTTCCGGGTTCATACTTTATTCGCCCACCGAAATTGGGATCCCGAAAACCCTGGGTTTGATCCCTAGAGGAGTACAAATTTGTGCTCAGTTTAAGTCCACCTCGCTAGCAACATCATAATGTTTTCAGCATTATGTTCTGACAGTTCTATAATCAGATAACCATGTGGTTGAGGGTTCAGAGTTAAGCTCGCTTCCACCTAAGGTCTTATTATCACTTACCATCAAGTAAGATGAAATCCCAGATCTTCTCCGTCAAAGAAATAACAATATATGTCACGAATTGCTGACTGGAACGTATATAAGCAGACGAAGATTGTAGATAGACCACATATACAATCTACCAGTGACATCTTTCGCTCCCAGATCAATCCACTTGTAATGTCAAGTGTCTCTTATAAACATGCGTTCAGAAGTGTACGTACTGTACGTATGTAAACACACCAATACGAAACGAAATTGTTTTAAGTTTGTTGCGTACGTTAACGCAATATTGGTACAAAGCATAGAATTATTATGATTATTATTGATGTGCTAAATTAATAATGTCTCAGTTAACACCAATATCTAATTTGAGTACCAGTTTCTAAGGAGCTAGGTTTTGTGCTATTTTACCATTGAGTGGCACAAACTTAGGTAACTAATAAAGCTCAACTTTTGTGAAGTTTACGGTTTCCATCAGTATAGAAAATAATATGTGCCTCGCTCCTACCCTGTCTTAAAATAGTGTATGATTTCAGTGAGGTTTACGGCTCATAGCTTTAAAGTTCTGTTTACCTTCGCAAATCATCCCCACTTAATATCATGATACAAAAATAATTGCCATTTAATTTACTAGTCTCTCAAAGTTACATAATGACTCCTACACACATGCCGGGGGGCGGCCCATTCCGGTGGGTTATTGCCGCGCGGGTATATCACCGGCTTAGATAAGTCATACCACACGTGCCCCATTAACTGGCGCAAAGCCTCAGTGGCTACCGAAAGATGTGCAAATCACGTTTCTCATACAAATTTAGCTCATAAAGCAACTAAAATAATTACGTTTTTTACACATAAAAGTTACACTTTACAATTTGTAATTAAATTTGCAATTTAATAAAAATTCACTTGTAAATATAATAACCCTATGAAATATAAGTGGACGTTTACGTTACGTTTATGTTGGAAGCCCTTGACCTTTTAATTGTCACCAGGTCTTTTAAGAATGTTAAGAAGCGTCGGTGGCGTAGTGCGTAAGGGCGTTATTATACCACCCGGGAGGCACCGGTTCGAATCCCGCCACGTACCAATGTGTTTACAAATTTTGAATTCATATGTACGTGTAATCGGCGCTTTGACGGTGAAGGAACCTGCACACACCTATGAAGAAATTCTTGGGGTGTGTCGACAAACCCGCACTTGGCCAGCGTGGTTGACTAAGGCCTAATCGCCCCTGATGTGGGGTAGGCTCGAGCCTCTCGGTGGGGACATTATATGAGCTGTTGTGATGACATTATGTGAGAGGATTTCTAGTCGGCAAGTATCTCCCTCGGGGGAGACTCACACCGGGGAGAGTCGGAAGAGAGTAGGTATTCTGTGCGACAAGGCCGGCGGCTCTATAATACCCACCGGGCTTGATGACGGCATACCCGCCGGCCGTCAGCATAGTGTGTAGCACCCATAACATTCGAGTTCTAATTACGTTATCATCACCTAAATATGTTTGCAGCATTTGTTTAATTTGTTATAATATACATCTAAAAAATGTAATTTGTTATTGTGTTTCAATTAGAGATAAGAGTCCATTGATTATTCGGTTCTGTCGCCCAAAGCGGCGAAATATTGTTAACATGGCGTTATCACCGGAATGTAATGAAAACACTGTTGTGTTTGGAAACCATTTTATGGAGTAGGTACAAATATTTTTATAAGAAAATTTTATTTTGATGCTACCATCACAGGCCGCATGTTACCATCCAAGCGCACTCCGATCAGGTTGGAGATCCTTTGGGGAGGCCTATGTCCAATAGAGAACGTCTCTCGGCTGATATGATGATGATGATGATCTAAGAGATAGAGACTGGCTCTTACTAAGAATAGAGTGGTTTGCCCTTTGCCCACGGATTTCTGACGTCAAGAAGAAGAATGTCTGAGCATCCCCGACAGTTAGAAATATCGTTTCCAAGTTGTAACAACGTATGATCTTATTTTTGAAGATTAGTTACTTCATAAATGTCTTATTTCTATGAATTGTAGGCTTACAGTGAGAATCTTGCAAAATACAATATGTTATTATTATGTGCATTTTATCAGTTCATTCCACTTAAAGGGACAAAAATAAGGACCAATTTAGCGTAACTTGTATCCTAATTTCCGTTCACGTGGCGCTACCTACAAATTGAATTCAATATTTATTTTCGACTCAATCGCCGAGTAATAAGGTTTAAAGAAGGCTGATAGGCCATTCAAACCCCTTGTTGATTTACAACGGTTGCAAGGAATACGTGAGTCACTTGCGGCATTCCCTCGATGCAAATGCGAAACTGCAGACGGTGACGTCATCGACGTGGACAAATTAGTCCATTTTGATTTTAACTGTGATGAATGGGTTCGTTGTGCGAAAGCCAATAAAACCTCATTGTTAACTTGCCTCTGCATTAGTAACAGAAACAGAGGTCATCCTATCTATGTGTGCCTTAAAAACGTAATAAATATTATGAGGCATCTCGTCTGATCGTTTTCCTTCTGAGACCGAAATAATACGCATATTTTAATATGTTATAGTGCTCATGTTAGATTGTCCGTTACCTTTTGTACATAGCATACGTTTTTACGATACTTAATTTGGACTAAGTGCGTATCGTCACAAGTAGTACTTTACATCCTGTATGCTAAAATCTATACCCGAAATTTCATATCCATAACGTTCCTAACAGTAGTGGAGGTATCTTTGATTTTGAAACTGAAACTTTCGCCGATAATCCTTGACAGGTTAACAAAATCTCGAACTTGTTACTACCTCGGAGACAAAGTCCCGGTTGTCTGTCACCACGTCAACCCATCAATCCGCCTCGGGCCGGCGTGGATGGTCTACGATCCTAATGCCATATGTTTAAAGGCACTTTTTGCGAGACACAAAATCATCAACATTTGTTTGTGCTCATGTAATAGTGTAGTTGTTACGCCATTACGCGTTGATGTTAGCATATCTACGGTTGCAATAATCAATGCGTTGTGAATAACGCGTTCTCTTATCGGAACGAGCCGTTGAATGCATGTAGTGGTGACCTTTGAAGTACTTATCCATCGCGCTTAAGTGCAAACTGAGATGATCGCCTGTTTTGAGTTTTCAAGAGATTTGTAAAGAAATAACATTAGAATAAATATTTAAATATGTTTATTTATTAGGTAGCAATCAAGAAAGTGTGATGGATGATTTTATGCAATATAAACTCAACGATGATAAATGTTATTTCCATTTTTTAATGAAAATCCTACTCTAACAATCTGAACCCTTGCTACTTAATAAATCAGTAATATTTTCAGACAGAACTATTATAATAAATTATGAGTATCCAGAGCCTCGCAATGACATCGCACTTAAAACAAAAAATGTGACTTTCTACATGTATAAGGCATGTAGATAAAAATGGTTTCCAAGCATAGCGGTACAAGTGTAATATTTATTTTTTGTCAAACTTGCATCTTGTGCATGCCGTGTTTTTACTACATTTATGACACAACTGTTACCTTTGTTATTGTATAAATCTTAACTAAACTACGTATTCTTATTTCCTATCGCTCACGAAAGGCGCGGCTGGTGCCCGAATCGGTGAGTCAAGTTTTAGGAAACTAGCTTCTTGTGTTGTTTTTAAAAGGTATCTGATGTCTCAGTTATCAATCGCGTCATAATTATCACACTAATAATGACAAGCCCAAAAGAAATTTGGAAGGATTATTCAAAGGTCCAAGAAACAGTATCGATTTTTTACTAAGTCTGAATTTAGAGAGTTTACACCGACCGACACTTCTACAGTATATCCGTATAGAGGTTTGAGTGTAGCTTTGCCCTGTTAAGTACTCATCGAAATGACGAGACAATGCCAGACGCATGCATGTTTTGTCATTTTAAAGATATCTTGGAGTATACATGCTTAAAACCATATTTTGTTGTATTTATTCCAAGTGAATCAGTCTGCTAGATATAAAACAGACAGATATGGCCAAAGTCAAATAGGTATGTCATTTATGTGTCGGGAATTACAATTACTTCAGGGGGTAAATAATACGAGTCAATAATAAACTCCATACCAAGGAGCTTATATTTTACCTATAGAATGGAGTCATTAGACAAATGAACAAAGTGAGGGCAAAAGTTTTGACAACACTTGACATTTCTTGACATTGCTAGAGAGGCCCTGTCTCTTTCTAGTAGGGTGCCTGTAGCACAAATTAATCACGGACAGTCTTGTGCCACGGGTAAGGTCTCACGTGCTCCCACGGTCCTAAGACATAGGGAGTTAAATGAGACACGAGAGATCCGTGCAGAACAATTTATTAAATGGTGGTATAATGCCCAATAGCGTGTACTCCCCTGGTGGTAGCCGTAGATGGTCTCGGTGAGGGTCGCTCGGTGGGACGAGTTAGGGCGGCTTGTACTGCTGCTCACTGTAAGTCCAGCCCTGGGCGGAAGTGAAATAGCGGAGGCGACAGCGGCTACCTTAGCCTAATCTTGGACCCCAATTAGGGGTTAAACACATTAAATAAATAACTATTATTGCACACGATTATCAAATTAGTTAATTAGTATTAGGTAGGTCTTGTCGGTGCTCAATTTACTTAGCGAACCACGCAAGCGCAAGACCGAATCACCAAGCCTTTGTATGCGATTCCTGACAAGATCGAGACTGCCCGGCGACGCAGGCGCAATCTATCGGAGATTGCCCGCAACAGTCGTACGGTCACTAAAATGTAGCTTATTAACGTTGATATGGAGCGCTAAAACCTGTTGATAAATTTAGGAGGCGAACTCTAAAGAAATATTTCAATTAGATGAGCTTCCTTTATATCTTAATTTATGTAATATTTATAAATAGTGTAATCTGATTTAATTCAAAAAAAATTATGTATGTAGTGTTGGATATAGTAATTGTTGTATACTCTGTATTACTCTACTCTACTCTGTGGTGTGTTCTCTGAAATTTGTGTGCACTTCATGTGTGTAAAATAAAAGCAAGTTTAATTATATTTAAAAGACTTTACTCTCAATAAAAACAAAATCCTCAACATGGTAGCAGAGGTCCGTGGTTGAAAAAATAATTAAAAGTAAAAACAAGTGAGTGAAGTAAAAACTAAAATACAAATAAAACTAAAAAAGCGTCAAGATGGCCGATCACGACATTAAAAATGTGCATCGTTTAATCGACGAAAACTCATTTCCACTTTGGAAATTTCAAATTAACATTCTACTAAAAAGTCAAGGACTGATGACAATAATTAGAAACGGCTCTGAAGATTCTGAGAAGGCAGATCAGTTGGATGCCCTCGCACAGAAAATTATCACCAGTACAATAGACCGCAAACTAATAACAACGCTAATGAGTTGTAAAAACAGCAAAGAGATGTACGAAAAATTGTGTGCTCTTTTCGAGCAAAATACGGAGAAACAAAAATGTAATTTAATGCAGACTTTTTATAAAATAGAATATAACAAAAATAATAATATGACTTATCACATATCAAACATTGAGAATATAGCCTATCAGCTAAACAGTTTGAATGAAAATATCACTGAAAAGATGATAATATCCAAAATACTGTCTACATTACCAGAAAAATACCACAATTTTATTACAGCTTGGGAATCGACACCATTGTGCGACCAAAATCTAAATAACCTTACATCCCGATTATATACAGAAGAAAATAGATTAAAAGGTAATAATGATACATCAATTGCATTCAATACCATAAAGAAAAAACAATGTAACATTTGCAAAAAGAGTAACCATTTAGAAAAAGACTGTTTTTATAGAAACAAACAACAATGTAATATCTGCAAAAAGAGAAATCATAAAGAGGAAGATTGTTATTTTAAAAATAAGAACGTAAAGACAAATAGTAATAAAACAATGAAAAATATACAGAGTTTTCTAACCTATTCAGAAAAATTTATTATAGACTCCGGTTGTTCTAGTCATATGACTAAAAATGAAAACATTTTAATTGAAAAACAACATTGTGATGCAAAGATACAGACTGCAGAAAAGAATAAAATACTACAAGCTAAAACAATTGAAAAAGGCGGAGAAGTTGTATTCACAAAAGATAAGGTATTTATTAGAAAACAAAATAAAACTATATTACAGGGAAATAAAAACAAAAATGGTTTATACAATATTGATTTAATAACTGATATTGAAGATTCTCTTATGACAAATACTATAGATAACGCTGAAGAACTGCATAAAATATTTGGACATCCTGGAAAAGAAACATTGAAAAATATTATTAAAAGTATTGATGGTACAAATATAACAAATAAAGAAATAGATAAACTAACAAGCACTTGTGAAATATGCATCAAAGCCAAACAGACACGTTTACCATTTAATACTACTAGAAAAGCTTCACAAAGAAAATTAGAAATTATACACACAGACGTATGTGGCCCGATTACACCTGATACATGGGATGATAAAAAATACATAGTGACATTTATCGATGACTATACCAATTACACCCAAATCTACTTAATGACCCATAAAAGTGAAGTATATAATTACATAAAAGAATACATACAAGAAGTAGAAAGATACCAAAATATGAAAGTAAGTACAATACGATGTGATGGAGGTGGTGAATATACTAGTAATAAATTGAAAGATTGGTGTAAGGAAATTGGAATCAAACTGAATTACACAATAGCCTACAGCCCTCAACAAAATGGGAAAGCCGAACGGTTTAATCGTACACTCATGGAGAAAACCAGATCTATGATGTATGAATCAAATATAGATAAAAACATGTGGGGAGAAGCTGCATTAACAGCTACATATATACTAAATAGAACACCTAAAAAGGAAGAAAACCAAACTCCAATAGAGAAATGGACAGGTCTCCGACCAAATATTAAAAATATGTATACATTTGGATCTGTAGCATACAGCAAGATATTAACACCACTACAAAAACTGGATGAGAGAACTGAAAAATTTATATTGATCGGATATGCCCCTACTGGCTACCGTCTATGGAACCCTAAAAAGAAGAAAATAAGTATTAGAAGAGACATAATAATAGAATACAAAAAATATGAACAAGTAGAAGAACAAGATCAAGAACCAAAAAATATAATAAATCTAGAAGAAAGAAGTAATATAGAAAACTTTAATAAAGAAGAAAATATAATTATAACCCAGTCAGAAGAAAGTCAAAATAAAGAAACCAAAGTACAGAAGACAGAAGTTCAGACACAGAAGAAAGAAAAATATATTTAGAAGAAACAGGAATGAAAAATGAAATAGATACTCAAGAAACTACAGAAAATAATATACAAACCCGATCCGGAAGAATGGTGAAGAGACCGAACTATCTAAAGGACTATGATACACTAATTGCAAGCAAAGAAGAAATACCACTGACATATTCAGAAGCAATAGTGCAAGAAGATTGGAAAGAAGCTGTCAACAAAGAATTACAAGCATTAGAAAAATTCGATACCTGGAAAGAAGTAGAACTACCAGCTAAAAATAAAGCAATAGATACAAAATGGATTTTTAAAGAAAAGGATGATGGAACTAAGAAAGCAAGGCTTGTGGCACGTGGATTTCAAGTAAAGAAGGAAAATTTATATGAAACAATGTACTCACCTGTTGCCAGAGCGCAGACAGTAAGACTCTTGATATCTAAAGCTATAAATGAAGACCTACCAATAATACAACTAGATATACCTACTGCATTTTTAAATGGAAAATTAAAGAGTGAAATATATATAAAACCACCAGAAGGATATATAACAAAGAAAGAAAATATGGTATTAAAATTAGAAAGAGCACTTTATGGACTGACAGAATCCCCAAAATGCTGGAATGAATGTATAAATAAATTCTTGGAAGATAATAATTTTCAACGGTCAGGACATGACACTTGTCTTTATTACAAAGAAAATTGTTGGATAATTATATATGTCGATGATATAATTTTAATTGGAAATTGTGAAGAGATAATAAAGAGATTAAAAGAAGAATTTAAAGCAAAGGAACTTGGAGAAATTAATATTTTTTTAGGAATTGAATTTACTAGAAAGAATAACACAATAGAAATAAAACAAACAAAATTAATTGAAAAACTATTAGAAAAATTTTATATGACTGAATGTAAAGAAATGAGAACACCAATGGAGATAAATTTTAAAATACAAGAAAAAGAAGAAGGAATAGAGAAAATAAATAATGAAAATATCAAAGAAAGATATAGAGAACTAATTGGAAGCCTACTTTACATAACTACTACTACAAGACCGGATATTACATACTCAGTAAACTATTTAAGCAGATATTTAGATAAAGCAAATGAAAGTACATGGAAAGCTGCAAAAAGGATCCTTAGATACTTAAAGGCAACCAAGGAAAAAGCATTAATATTTAGAAAAAGCAAAAACTATGATTTATATGCCTACTCAGATGCAGATTGGGCAGGAGACAGTAAGGATAGAAAAAGTGTAAGCGGAGGAATTATACTACATGGAAGCAATCCAATTGCATGGTTTTCTAAAAAACAAGGATGTGTTGCACTCTCAACGGCAGAAGCAGAATATGTGGCTGCTGCTGCTACCACACAAGAGCTGCTGAACTTAATTGGAGTGGCAAGTAACTTAAATTGTATAAGTAATGTAAAATTATTTGTTGATAATCAAAGTGCTATTTTAATTTCTAAAAGTTTTGTGAACTCAAAAAGAGCCAAGCACATTGATATAAAATATCATTTTTTAAAAGATATTGTTAATAAAGGTATAATTTCTATTCACTATGTAAACTCAAATAACAATTTAGCAGATATAATGACTAAAGCTCTTTGTTTTGAAAAGTTCAATAATATAAGTAAATTAATAATTTCTTAATAACTTGATTTATATACTTAACTTAATTTCAATTATTTAATAACTAATTTTGTATACATATAATATTATATAATATAAAGATAAAAAAAAATAATAATAGTAATGGAACAACAATTAAGGGGTCGTGTTGGATATAGTAATTGTTGTATACTCTGTATTACTCTACTCTACTCTGTGGTGTGTTCTCTGAAATTTGTGTGCACTTCATGTGTGTAAAATAAAAGCAAGTTTAATTATATTTAAAAGACTTTACTCTCAATAAAAACAAAATCCTCAACATGTAGGTCGATAAAATATATATGTGTAACGTTACACTTGAACTTCGTTACGTTAATAAAACCACAAGTTGAAAATAATTTGAGTTTTGAGTTTTCCATGACAAAGAATTAAAATTCATAATAATTACTTTAAACTTTTTTTCCTGAGTGCCTTTTAGCACGGTAATGTTATCTATTTTCGGCTCCTAGGAAAAAAATCAGCAACCGAAATACGAGGATTTATCGCTTCTGTGACTCTTGATTTTAAGAGGCACGTTACAGTTTATTATATAGCTTATCTCATGTCACGTCAACTCATGGACATTAAATTATTCTTTTTTTTAGGTGCTAAGCATACATTTAAGGTTTTCCGGGTAGCAATGCTATAAAAATACATTGTGTGCTATACCAATCTAGCCGTTCTTGAGTAATGATAATAGGGCCATAATGATGCGCAACTTACCAACTTACTACCAGACTTTCTTTATATTGATAGATATTACGGCTGAAAGCCGAAGTGCGGTTTTTTATACAACAGAAGAAATTGTTAGCTCTAGTAACTTTCCGTGAATTAGTTACATTAGTAACAGCTACTGGCTACAAATCGGCTAAAAGTAAGTTTAGTAGCACTTGGTTTTTAGTATAATACAGGCTGTAACATGAAGGGTACGTAAAAATGTTACAACCTACATTATATGTAATATTTGGGGTGTTTTAGGCCATCAATATGAACAACTTTTTGACGCCGTCATGGTGGAGTGGTCAGTATAGCTACCTACACATGAAGCCTTTCGGGTTTGAATCCTGGTGCCGGCAAATATTTGTGCGACGAACACGAATATTTGTTTGCGAGTCACGGTTATTACATATCTATTTAAGTTTATTTATAAAAATATCTAAAGCTATTAATTTATATTGAAAAAATGACCGTTATCTACACTTACGTGCAATAAAATCGACCCAACTCGTCGGTTTCGATTCGACATTTATCGGTATATAAAAAGAAGATTAGGCAAACAAAACTTGTAAATATAATTCAAATCAAATCAAATAATTTATTGCATTCATGAATGTAAATAACAGATGTTCACAAACAACACCAGCACATCATGGTGCCCATTTGGGCATAGCATAATCAAGATAAAAGTGTAACGGACTAGATTAGAAATTATTCATACTATACTAACTTAATTCGAATGTATATTTCTTACGCTTTATTTAACCTACTCTAAACATCGATAAATGAAGTGTTGGTGACAATAGACTAATTATTACTTCGGAAATCCTGGTTTCTCATTTTTGCGTCATACGCCATTTTTGTTACTATGCAGAATGTTAAAATTCAATTGAGTCATTGTATATTCAATAATTGATGATGCCTGATGCCCTTAAAATTATTTCCCCAAACATTTTAGCTCTCTGTATTAACTGTATATTATCAAGAAAATTTTTACTAACCAATTCAAGGGTTGCGTTTGAAAAGTGATTGAGTAGTGGTTTTATTGAAAAAAGGGCTTGAAGTTTGACATAAGCAGTTGCCTTGAAAGTGTCGGTGTCTTGAAAGTGGAAGCTACATATTTTCGAACTTCATTAAAATTTTGTTTTTAAAGGCACAATAGACAACCATATGGTCCGTCGCTTCGGAAATCTAAAAAGAAAAGAAAATTTTATGTATACAAGTTAAAAGTGTATATAAATATTTATGTACACTTTTAACTTGTAATCAAATAGCATATTAAAAACTATCATTTGATAGATTTTAATATGCTATTTGATTACAAGTGCAGAAGAGCGCAGCCACAATTTTATTAATACTGTCTGTCTGTGTGCAATGTATCTGCGTTGCATGTTAGTACATGCAAATGTGAATGATAAACATTATTACACTAGTACAATCCAATCAATACTCTCATTATCTTTTTCTCAAATAAAATAATTTACATTACACAAATTACATATTTTATTTGTAAATAAACATTTCGAACTAAAAATGGGTAAAACTATTTATATATTTTATCTATGTAACAGTTATTTCAAAGAATTAAATAAAATATTCTATCAATTTTTATTGCCATTTATAAAAGGAATGGATAGAAAGGGATATTATTTCCTTATAATTCCGGAAATCCTAGTCACCCTAGTCATTTGTTTACAAATATTTGAATAAGTAAATTATGTACAAAAATTCATTAAATTCTAAGATAGGATTAAATGCGAGTATCAGAAATTTCTCCATCTTATGGAGTTTTGCAAAATAACGCTAATAATCTGGAATTACGGGTGAAAAATGAAATTTATAGATTGAACAATATTATATGCAATTATGACACTTACAAGTGAAATTCACACTGCATCCTCAATACTACACACTTCTGCCATAGGAAAATAATGGTAAATTTACCATTATGCACTATTTATCCTTATTTTAAAGTAAAAAGCCGTACCAAAATCGCGAGTCGATATTTATGAATACGTCAATTACGGCAATTTATGTCATGTTGAGATTTCGGGACATTGACACATGAAGAGAGTGCTGCCATTACATAAATCCTTTCATTTCCCATAAGTTATAGAAAGAATCACAATGATGATTTTCAAAATAAAATACAAACCTAAACATTAAAAGCATATATATTTAATTTATTTCTTTCATTGATAATAAATACTGATAATTGAATACAATATGTTAAGTTTTTAGCTACTTTTCTACTTTTGTTTTAGAAAGATGGCGAAATACTGGGGAAATCTTGTTTCTATGTAGTCGTGTTTAGAAAGAGATGACGACAATTTCTAGAAAGAGAAATGTGAAATTTGAAATGTCAAGTATTGTCAAAATTTTTGCCCTCACTTTGTTATTTTGACTAATGACTCCATTCTTAGTATAAGCTCCTTGCTCCATACATTTTGATTTCCAGTGACATATTTGTCAGAACAGAAGTATATTATTACATTTAAACCTGTGTCTCAGCCTTCAGTGTTCTACAATATTGCTGACGCATTAATTAAAATATTTTTTTGAATTTATGGGCTATATTAGTGTGATATTATTGGATTGTAAAGCTGATGTTTATTGATTATCCGTATTGTAGTGACCTACGCACGCTTGGCGATTTGGTTGCAATTTTTTTGTGTCGTTCGCATATTTCGCACCAAAACACAAGCTTTTGTAGTTACGTCGTTTTCGCAGTGTTGTCTTGAAGGTTTTAAATGATCGTGATGTACTAGTTTATGTGTGAAACATATATTTTAATCTGTTACAGTCTCATATGTGTTAGTTTAAAATTATTGGCAAAGTAAGGGCCAGCAGGCGCCCAGTGACGGCATGGCACGGTACGGGCGCGGCAAAGGATTTTTTTGTGGCAAAATGACTTTCGAATTTATGATAGCCGTGACTTTTTTTTATTTTAACACGAATAGGTCGAATGTCTCGTGTGTTGGATGACGCCGCGGCTATCCATATTGAATTTTAATATTTTAAAAATATAATTATTATGCCTATCGCCACAAGATGCCGCGACATGTCACAGGATAATTCGGCATGCCGAAGCGTGCCGTGCCGTCAGTGGGCGCCAGCCCTAATATTCCAATAGAGATAAATAGTCCTTCATAAAATATTGTTGTAAATTAGTATAATTACCAAATATTAATCTATTAACAATAACAACAATTTATTTTATGAATATGTCAAGTTACTTCCTTGTTTAATAAATATTTCGTTAATATTTCTGTCAAATTATAAGCAGTCAGACGAAAAGAAGAGTCATTGCATAGCATACAATTACCTGTCATGCCAGTAAAATTGCAAGTAAAGCACGACAAGTTAATTTATTTGAACATATACAATATACATATACAAAACGAAGAATTCTAGAAAATAATATTTTACATGTTAGATTCACGTCATTTATGAATCTAGCTATTTCAGAATTCATTAGATTTGACAACGATTCAATATATTTTCAGTTAGGACTTAATAAAACATTCCAGATAACTCTTTTTTACTATATGGCATTAAAGTGATAACAAAAAAATATCATTACAAAATAGTGTGACTGACATGCTAATTTGATTGTAGGCGTATATATACTAGCTGTATCGTTCCTAGTGTATGGTATCACGAAGAAACATGATACTGACGAGTTTGGTTAGCAACGAATTTTAATAATTTATTGATAGAGAATCACTTCGTTTCCATTGTTGCTTTTGTGTATGTCTGTATTTGTAACGGAGATAAATGTTATTGTCTATATGTTTTATCAATAAGCTTAGATTTGTTTTCTTGTACTTTTACAGCTTTAAAAATAGATATAGCAAACTCTCGTACCTAATTAGCAACTTTTTATAATAAGGAGAAATAACCTATAGACTTGTCGATTTGGATAAAAAAATGTCTTGTAAGGTATTTATAAATTATAAATTAATACATTATAAATTTTAAAACCAGCTAACGAACTGAGAACCTCCACCTTTAATGAAGTCGATTAAAATATTTAGGTTAACCGTAGATATAATGTATTAAATTTATGTGTCTTATGAAAAATTTCAATGACCGTGTTAATGTCAATACAATAATTTACTAGCAATTTGTGATGATATGTATTTCCAAGTTTTTCTCCAATATGATCATACATAACACACATTTTGTTGTGTATTACTTATATGATCATATTAGTTTTTAAAATTTTAAAAATAGTTACTATTTTCTTACTTACAAACATTGAATTGAACTAATACTACCTACTTAATTTATTTATTGTAACTTACTTTACAAACGTATGGAAAAATCGACAAATTCCTAGGCGAATTTCTACTTTATTAGGGTTGCTTTTTGGGTCTATGACATTTGTTATCAGTAGGTAATTCTATTGATACTTAATTTTTTTCTGTTATCAGGAAATTATTGCATTATAGATTGGTTTTATTATCCTGTAGCGATGATTTTTATATGCCGTTCGTTACGGATAATAGTTACGTTTTTGATTGGTACTATATAATTGGTAATTAAATTTTATTGTTTTATCATTTAGTAGAATAGTTAAAATTATTGCAGAACATTGCACTTGCCTACTAACTCTTTTTTATCTGTAGGTGGTTTGTTTATTAATAATAGTTTTGCACATTGCACGTAGTGAGTGGTGTTTTGATGTTGTGAACAATCCCCAAGAAGTTTTTTTTTTACCTTTTTAACTGTTAAGTCCCATTTTTGATCTACTTCATCTATTAAAAATTCAGTACTTAAAATTGAGGCTTTATGACTTAAACGCCTATACCTCTTGAGGCTCTCTAATTTGTATCCAGAGATTCACAATCCAGACTTCTAATTTCTCATTAATAATATTAAGATTTGTAAAAGGCAATTACATTTTAATGATTGTTATTCGACTGAATTTTCTTCCAACAATCAATAAAATAAATATACTTATATTATTGAGTTATTATTTATGTGCAGGGTATGACATGTCACCATTCATCAGGCGTTACGCCAAGTACCTCAATGAGAAGGCGCTGTCATACAGGACGGTCGCCTTCGATTTTTGCAAAGTGAAGAGGGGGTGAGTACCTGAACATGTTCCAACAGATTTTTTCACTGACTTAACCTTTATATATGCCGCCAGTCCTCGAATGCCCACCTGCCCACTACCACTTAAAGTTAAAAGTTCTTTGGGCTATGTTTCTGACCTTAGTTCTCCTGCGGATCATATCATTTCTGATAAAATCACGCAGAGAAACTCCGAAGTATAGTTTTCTCTACTATCCTTTGAATGACCTTGAGCCTTACGAGGCCCATTGTAAGGGAAAATGCGGCTGCTGAATGCTGAGATTTTTACGACTGTAACATATTTCTTGCTTGTCGGCTTTTGTCACTGAAGCTTTGATGCCGCATTTAAGTAAGCGACAGACTGGTAACCTGTCACTATTCTGAGGCACTATATAAAGTTAGCAGTTCTTTGGGCTATGCCGGGGACCAAGAGTCACGCAGAAAAACTCCGAAGTATAGTTTTCTCTATTGTCCTTCGAATGACCTTGAACCTTACGAGGCCCATTGTAAGGGGAACTGCGGCTGCTGACTGCTGAGATTTTTTCGACTGTAACATATGTCTTGCTTGTCGACTTTTGTCCCTGAAGGTTTAGTGACTTTCACTATTCTGAGGCACTATATGGCCCATACTTAATTTCAAATGTGGCTTGCATTATGTCTCTCCTCAACCCCTTTTGGAATTATAAGCGTGATAGGTGCAACTAATAGAATATGATGATCAGAAGGTAATGGGACTATATGAACTTCCACAGCAAAGAAGAAGGCTCCCTCCGCATGATGAACGTGGAGAAACTGCTGAAGACGCTGCCGGTCCTCCAGGCGCAGTTGGACGCTCTGCTCGAGTTCGACTGCACCGCCAATGATCTCACCAATGGCGTCATCAACATGTGCTTCATGTTGCTCTTCAGAGATCTCATTAGGTATGTACTTTTCCCTTTGTGCCATTCTACAAATGTCTGTAATGTACGGTTAGTGGAATTCTTACAAGCTTACACGGTCTTCTATGAGGTGCATTTTTACTTTCTCGTATACGTAGTATAGAGGAAGTCTTGTAATCGTAAAAAAATTCGACCTCGAGATTTTGACGGATTTACACGTCTTGAACCTCCCCGAGTCTTAAAAATTTTTTTTTGGAATTATATCTGTGCGTGTTTCTGTGCGTTAGCACGATAACTCGAGTATGCTTTAACTTATTGCATCCACATTTAACATGCATGTATGACATCAAAATATAAGCTTTCTATCAACTTTTGAGTCGTTTCCGGTATACGAGAAAGTCAAGGGGAGACCACTCCCGATTTTTTTTTTGTATTACATTGGTGAATCTTCTTTCTTGAAGAAACTCAAGTTGTAGTCCTTAGGGAAAACTTTGACAGGGTGTTAATTCCACGCCCGAAGCATACGCGGAAGAAAATTTCTTCTGTGAATTATGGCTCTTTCCAAATCAATACTATGAAAACTGTAAAGGGGTGATAAAACTTGTTGAGTTTCTTGCCGGTTCTTCTCAGAACAAGGCCTCCTTGTAGACTCTTGAACCGATGGCATCAAACTTGACTTTCATAAGTGTACAAATTGTACCTAAATGAATAAAGAAATTTGAGTTTGAGATTCTAAAACGCACAGTACGTGACCAACTCGGTTCCAGTGTATGCGGATGGGGAGGTGCAGTGACAGAAACAAACTGTTGACATCATGTCAAATAGTTCCTAAGAACACATTCCGTTATAAAGGTTCCGAGTATACACTTTCATGCGTAGTACATTTTCATGCCCTCAAGTGAAAGACTTGCAATGTTAAAAATCCAATCAGTGTATGTTGAATATTTTTTTTTATGTTTCAGATTATTCGCGTGCTACAACGATGGCATCATAAACCTTCTAGAGAAGTTCTTCGACATGAACAAGAAGAATTGCCGCGAGGCTCTCGACCTCTATAAGAAATTCCTCATCAGGATGGATAGAGTCGGAGAGTTCTTGAAGGTGAGCATTATACAGGCTGTTTGACGTGATATAACGAATCCATGCTAACATATGTATAACGTTGCCCGCACACGTCTGATAATCGTTTACCGATTTATTGTAGGGGAATAATAGAACGTATTGATTTCAATAGTGAAACGGACACGTCCTACATAATTCTACAGAAAATATAATTTGAATTTCAAGTTATGAACAAATCCGTATGTCGGTACCACCCAGGCCGGCCACCAGTCGCGATCACCAATGGCTCATGTGCGCGGAACCTAAGGGTCATATCTCATTAGGACACCATGGTGGCGCAACCAATCGCTGCCGCGAACAAAATGGTTCGTTGGTTGCGAAACCAAGAAACACCAAGTCTTTCATATACCTCTATAGTCTATACATTTTGTTCGTAGCTAGCGACTGTTGCGCCACCATGGTGTCCTAATGCGATATTGCCCTAATACCTACATATTACGTAAAAAAAATAAAAGTAAGTTAAATTCCATGACTCTCTCCATAATGAAAAATGAAAACTTAGAGGCCTGAATAACAAGCCCAAGTTGATGTATCTAACGTCGAATTTTTCATTAGACGAAGTAAACTGACAGCAGCTAATGTCACTTTGTGAAATAATGTTGCCATCTTTTATGTAATAGTGATGGGTTCAGTTTTCATTCACTCTCAGGAATGAATGATGAATGAATGAGTACATTGTTAACCCATTCAGTGCCGCGGACGCCCATGGGCGCTCTTTCCGAGTATACGCACATGCCGAAGACGCCCATTGGCGCCCTACTTTTTCGGTCGACTTTTTCAGTCAAATGTGATTTGTAAAATGAAATAATACTACCAAAAAATCCTTTCAATCATTAGTATACAATTCCCTCATTTGGCCTCTGGATATCTTAGAAATAACAAAATACGCATTCTTAGTTAACATGCCGCCGGCGCCCATAGGCGTCCTGCTTCAAAGTTCAGAGATACTTAACTTTTTTTTATCAAATTATAATTTTTATGATTTTTAGCAATGGAGTCCGAATACTATAAATATAATTATTTTTGTATATTAATATTTTATTAATAAAATTATAAAACATCATGATATTTTCGAGATCCAATAATGGCGGACGCGAGACGTGACTTTTCAATATAACCAATATGGGTATATCTATCATCTTCATATTTTTCGAGGGTCGAGATTCCAAATACAACACCTATTTCGAGATTCAAGATGGCCGTGACTTTCTAATATAATATCAACAAATAAATAATATTTATTCTATTGTAGGTAGGTACACCTATCTTTTTCGTGCTTTTCGGGGGTATTACGAATAAAACATATATTTCGAGATTTATTATGACGAACGTGATTTTTAAATATAATATCAATATAGGTATCATTTTCATGGTTTTTGGGGGGTTCCAATTCCGAATAGCTGGGTTCACACCGGACGATCGGCGATCCCGCGCCTAGGGTCATAGAACTGAAGCTTTAGACAACATGCATTTCGACAATCGCTCTCGCTATCGCTAAATCAAAAAATGTATGGGATTGACATAAGCAATCGATCACTTTTCGATTGCTTATGTCAACCTATACATTTTTTTACTTAGCGATAGCGAGAGCGATTGTCGAAATGCATGTTGTCTAAAGCCTCTGGATCGTTAACATACTACAATAGAATGCGTGTCCTTGGATCGCGCGCAGTACGTCCATGCTTGGCGCCAAAAGCGCGCGATCGCGCTTGTGCTGCGCGCGATCGGAGCGCGTTGGATCGTCCGGTGTGTGGATAATATCAATATGGGTATGATTTTCGGGGTCCCTATTCCAAATAAAACCTCTATTTCGACATCCAATATGGCGGACGCGACTTCTTAATATAAAATAATATCAATATGGGTATAATTTTCGTGGTTTTTGGGGGTCCCGTTTCCGAATACAACATCTATTTCGAGATCCAATGTGGTGGACGCGACTTCTAAATACTTATAATATCAATATGGATATCATTTTCGCCGTTTTTGGGTGTTCCAATTCCGAATACAACGTCTATTTTGGAGATCCAAGATGGTGGACTCGACTTCTAAATATAATATCGCTATGGGTATCATTTTTATGGTTTTCGGGGGTCCCGGTTCCGAATACAACATCTATTTCAAGATCCAATATGATGGACGCGACTTCTTAATATAATATCAATATGGGTATCATTTTCGTGGTTTTTTGCGGTTCCTATTCCGAATACAACATCTATTTTGGAGATCCAAAATGGCGGACGTGATTTATTAATATTATGGATATCATTTTCTGTGATCCCAATTCCGGATATAACGCCTATTTCGAAGTTCAATCTTACAGACGCAACTTACGGATTTAGAATGACATCACATTATTTTTCGAGTTACTCTCAACAAGCCCTTTCATTTGATACCCATATTGCAGAAATGCATTAAAAATAACTATTCCGCCATTTTGTATGGTCCGCCATATTGGATTTAGAATGACGTTGCACACAGCTTATCGTATATTGTCATCCAAACTAAATATTTCAGCTCAATCGGTTGAAGATATCTGCTTCAAAATCGAGTAGCAAGATTCCACCCGAACAAACTTACATTGCAAATTAAATAAAAGCATTTAATGAGTCAGTTTCTCCCTCCAATTGGTGTTCTCCGGAACAACTATCATACTTGTTATGTACTTATAGAAATTGATTTACAGAATTAACAAAAAAAAGATATTTTTATGAAAGTGTAACAAAAAATATATTTTTTTTATTATTTGGAAAAAGGTTGAGGACTTCTGGGTTTCACATAACGCTTAATAGTTTACAATTAAACTTTTGTTTTATCGTGTTTTATCTTTCTTTTAATTAAAAATTACTAAATAATGTTCCATAACAATCTAAATCGCAAAAAAAACTTAGTAACGCACCTTTATTCTTCATCGTTGTTTTGAAATGTAATACCCGTTAAAATCGCAGTATTTAACTATAATAACACAATTACATATTAAAGCAGTTTTATAACCCACTAACAAACACCAATAAGAGAAAAAAACTGATTGACGTGGTAGTGTTCTAAGGCCTCATGCCGAAAGCGCCGATGGGCGGCAATAAATCCGTAACTAAGATGCCGTGGCCGCCGATGGGCGCTCGTTGACAAATGTATGGCGGCACCTAGGTTAAGACACAATTTTATAGGTGGCAATGAATGGGTTAATCTTATCTTACTATACGAAAAAAAGAAACTATTTCTATTTTACTGTATAAAAGTAGATCGATATCTGCTGGTATTTAATTATAATCACTTTTTTTACTACCTTCTTACAAATTCGGACGCGTCAGTTGCCATTTTGTCTGTGTCATGCGTCTTCTAACCTCTGGTCTGACTGCTCGAATATTTTCTCGGTGCATACGGTGTTTACTTGTTGTTTTTGTTAAGTTTTTTTTTGCTATAAATGCACCAGCGTGTAAACACGTCGCAAGCGCTTACCGCACGCTTCCTTTGATCTGTGTTAAGAAACCGACACTAGTCCAGATCAGCGCAAGCCGAGCCAACCACAGCCTAACACTAGCCCCCCTGGCACTAGTGGACGTTTTCGAAGCTTCGGCAAGCGTGTAAATGTAGCATTAGAGCACTCGGTAATGGTGAATGTAGGTACCTACGTTACGCAGTCGTCGAAAAGTACGAAAACTCTTTCGTACCTACTTACATGGCACGACTACGATTGGAACCCGGTACCCGATATCGGCAGCGCGGCGTTCTACCCACTCACTAGGCTACTTTGTACATACATAATGTTCTCTTAGATTTGCGCGAGTGCTACACATTATAAATAAAATTATTACCCGACGTTTCGTAACACTTTTCAGCGTTCGTGGTCACGGGATGACCGTCATCCCCTGACTACGAAAGCTGAAAAGTGTTACGAAACGTCGGGCAATAATAACAAAATGTAAAATCTAATTACACGCGAGTTAAATCCGTAAAAGTTGTTTTACTTATAAATGTACTAATTGTTGTCGATACGCATTCGGTTAATCGAAAATCCGGATAATTGAATGTATGGAGAATAATGTTATGCGTTTATTAAAAATAACAAATATATATCAACGAAAATCAATGTTTATTAAGAAATTAACACTTATTTATGTATGTATAAACATATTTTCTTAGATTACATACTGTAATACAAAACTACTGCAGCCAATAATCATGAAATAAAATATTTAGGTACGCATGTACGAATAATTTGTTTACAATATGTATTTAGTAATTTGCATTTGGTAATCATGTAATAGGTAGGTACTAATAAGTTTAATTTGATTTAAAATATTTGGTAATTGTCTTTTGACTTAAGCAACTTTTTCTCTTCATTGCTGCTATATCACGAATTCGTTTCAGCTGCAGTAAACTCACAGTCTCACTCTCTGTTTGTTATTCAAACCACTTGAGAGCTGTTTCTAGGGCATGAAATGCTACATCATGAGATGGTCCTGTATCATTTTCCACGTCTATATTTTCTTCAGGCGGCGATCCCACACGACGCGGGCGGGATATGCAAGTTCCGACACGTTCATGCATAAATTCGATTTGTAGTGTACATATAAATTGGTCGCGGTTGGTAGTCCGGATAATCGCGAATCCGTATAACTGAGGGCCGGATAAACGAGTTTCTACTGTACATACATACATACTTTTATTATTTCTTTATTTGCATAATGCATAATTGCATACATATGTCTTAATGCTATGTTTTACAAAACATTACCTACACATGTACCCTGTTAGGGCATAGCAAAGGATAAAATATAGAATTATAATTAAAATCGTTAATAGTTATAAATATTAGTCATTATGAGAACAATTTTATACCGAGTTGCGATTTTTTTCATTCGTTCACTTTGTCACAACACTATTTTTGTTTTATCAAAACCTGACAACACAGTAAACGTCAATTGACTTCGTCTAATTAAAAATACGACTTTAAGGAACTCGTGATATGAGCTACGACATTTAAGGGTGAATGCACACCTGATGGAAGGTACGTCGAGCGTAACATTGTGAGTATGACTGACGCATAACCCGTCATATGTGTAAGGTTGGGTGTTCTATTAGCTATTAGTCCACTCTGGCGTTACGCGGCCGACAAAACGCAGCGGATCGTTGTTCAGATATGTCAGCACCCAAAACTTTTATCAACCGCTGTCGTAACTTTTCTCTCTCATATTTGTAGGTGGCAGAAAACGTGGGTATAGACAAAGGCGATATTCCAGACCTCACCAAAGCTCCAAGCAGTCTCCTGGACGCCCTGGAGGGTCACCTCGCCGCCTTGGAAGGGAAGAAAGGCTCTGCGGCCAACACTCCCACACAAACTGCCAGGTTAGATACCTATCACGTCTTCTTAATGGCTCCTTTTTACAATTTCGCTATGATGGGCGACTGAGTGGCCATCATCGCCTGTAATCGTGGGTAATCGGTAAATAGGCTATTTGACAACATTAAAAACATAGAATAGAATAGAAATAAACTTTATTGTACACATCGTCATAATACAAAACATTTAAAAGAACAAGTTTACAGAAAATTGTACAAAGGGCGACCTTATCGCTGAGAGCGATCTCTTCCAGGCAACCTTAGGATGGACAGGAATTATAAGATCAAAAACAGTGAGGGAAGATGGCGATGTAAAAATTTACTTAATACAATATATACACAAAACATAAACAACACCTATACATAATTATTACCAAAATAGGTACATAAATATACATAGCAATACAAATACATAAATAACATTATTAAACCATACATAATATATTAAATACAGTACAAAAAATAAATACGATATACATAAATACATAAGTATAAAAATTACATAAATTTTTACACAGAAACACAGATTAGAAAGAATATGTCTAACACAGATACTTTCAAATTAGAAATGAATAGCTATAGTGACAGAATTCTTTTACCATTTTCGCAAATGTACTCAGGGATTGCGCACGCCTAATCTCGGCTGGCAACTCATTCCATAATTGAACAGCTTGTACGGTGAACGATTTTTATTAAAAACATACTACAAATTGTGGTCATCTTATTAGGTGATAGGTAAAATGATGCTATTTCGCTTTATTTTAATCTAAATAATGTATTTTTTCGTGAATAACACGAATAAAAATTTAATAATATTTGTAGTTTTATCTGAGATGGTCTACCGTCTCAGCTAAAATTTGGAGATTCGTTGCGACTCTGGTGACGTCACACGCAAGTAAACAAGGGATTCCGTTCCACGTGCCGCGTATTTTTTCTACTTTATTTTTCTAATGACTTATCAGTAATAATTAATAGACAAAAGTTATATTTAAATTTCAAAAGGGGTAATTCTGGTATTTTTATAATAATGTAACAATAAAATATATAGTACCTATTATTATTTAAACAATTTATTCATGTTTCTCGAAACTACCAAATGCATTGCATAATTCATAAATTGGATAAATCTTGAAGTGTCACTGGATTCATATGTTATGAAACTCGAACCCGCATCTTCCGCAATCCGGGTGGCTGCGTTGACCAATTACGCCACCGAGACACTGCTTTTCGTTGTCGAAATTTGTTAGTGCTTGGTGCTTATGTTTTTATGGTAAACATTGTTACATCAAATCTTTGAAATTTGCACTTCTAAGACCCGAACGAAATATTTTTGCAAATATTTGACGCCCAGTTAAGATGAAACTACCTTACATTATGGAATAATTTTATTTTTGCGTTTACAAACGCGTAAATATTAATACTAGAAAAATTTCAGTGCACTTTTCTATAAATATAAAATTATTCTACATTTTTATTTTTTTACGATTCGTTGGAAAAGATACAAACAGTTAGTGTGGACTATTTATAAACATACATATTTGTACATTGTGGCACTACAGACACTAATTTACACACCATATTATTCGAAAAAATTAAAGAAATGACGAGATTCACTTCAGCAGAGCTATTTGTTTACCTGCGTGTGACGTTATTGACAAGCGCCATTTTAGAAACAAGCAAAAATCTTTAAGCCCCTTATTATAAAACATGGACTTAGTTAGTCACGGTTTCACACTGATGCTGTCACTTTTATTTGCTGAATAAAAGATGCTGCTTAGCTGAAGATAGATGATAAAGCTGATGCTTTTTAGTCGTGGTTAAAAGTTAATGCTAACTTTGTCTTTCATTCAGCAAATAAAAGTGACAGCATTAGTTTTAAACCATGACTAACTTCCGTGTTTTATAATAAGGGGGTGAATGTTTAAACTGAAAAGTGAAAACTTTAACATAGATTTTTAATGAAAATACAGTAGATCTCCCGGAAATATCAATATTGAAAGCTTTCTTACTTATTAAAGCAATTTTCCAAATCATCAAAATACCGAATGGAATTTTGAACGGTATTTCCTCTATTCCAGCGCACAAAAGAACGTAGCGAGCGTAATGGGAGCGTTATCGTCTACGTCATCGTCATTCGGTCACGCGGCCGCGTCCACTCGGCTCGACAACCAGCCAAACGGAGCCTCGCCCCTGTTTATAGACGACACGCTCAAACAACAGGCTTTGGCCGAAGAGGAGGCCGCTATGAACCAGTATAAGGTATATTTCGACTAATTTAACCTAGAACCTTTAGTAATACGGTAGTTGTGGTAATTTCCCTTTATTACTGTTTAAAATATTTTTTTATTAAGAGCGTGCATTCATCGAATCATACCTGTTAAATAATAACGTAAAAACTATTCATATATTTTGTTTTGGTGCCGAAACCCGGGACCATTTTGTTAATAGAATTACAAAGAAATATAATAAAACTGTTGTCTATATAGACATACTGTTTTTTTTATTAATACAGCGCTTACATAGTCGAAACTACTGCTCTAATTTCCAAGATGTTTAAATAATAGGTTGGGGAAAAAGTTTCTTCGCATTTTTTAAGAAAATTCAAAACATTTTTTTATATAGTTTATTTACATTTAACTAAAGTATGTAGGTACCATTTTGTTCGATAACTTTTTGCCATCTTGTAGGTAGGAACATGATCCCATTGCTATAGAAATTTTGGGACTTCTGGTCAAAATACCGCGACAAGTGGTTTTGGCAGTCCTCTCGTGATGTTAACTTGACACTGCCTAAAGAATTCTGAAGAGACCGAAACAGGTGGAAATCTGAAGGTGCAAGGTCAGGACTATACGGCGGATGCATTAACACCTCCCAGCCAAACTCTCTTAATTTTTGCTGAGTGGCTAAAGATGTGTGAGGTCTAGCGTTATCATGATGAAAAACCACACCCCTTCTGTTGATTAATTCCGGCCGCTTTCTCTCAACTTCTTGCTTTAATCTCATCAGTTGTTCGCAGTAGAGTTCAGAATCGATGGTCCTGCCTGGTGGTAACAGCTCATAATGAATAATGCCCTTCCAATCCCAGCACACACACAGCATCACCTTGTTGCGAGTTAACCCGGGTTTCGCCACAGTCTGTGAAGCCTGACCGGCCTTTGACCACGACCTTTTTCGCACGTTCTTGTCGTACGTGATCCACTTTTCATCACCAGTTATCAGCTTCTTCAAAAATGGTTCGGTTTCATTACGTCGTAATAAAGAATCACAAATGAGTACACGGTTCATTAGGTTTCTTTCAGTGAGCTCGTGAGGTACCCAAATGTCGAGCTTTTTTGTGTACCCAGTTTTTTTCAAATGCGCCAAAACTGTTTTGTGGTCAATTCCCAGTTCTTCAGCTACGTCGTAACTACTGACATGCCGATCTTGCTCCACTTTTTCAAAAATGGCATTCATTTTATCTGTAATAGGGCGACCAGAGCGACGTGCATCTTTGACATCAAAATTTCCGGATTGAAAACGCTTAAACCAAATTTGTGCTACTCTCACAGACACTGCACTAGGTCCATAAACATCGCAAATTTTTTTCGCGGCTTGCATTGCATTTTTACCTTTTTTGTAGTAAAATTTTAAAATGTATCGAATTTCTTCATTAGATTCACTCATCTTGGCGGTACGAAAAACAAATGAAAATCACACATTTTCCTAATTTGAATTTGGAATTATGTTCTTTAAAATTTAAACTTTCAATGATACCAAAACCAGCCAGATACAAATAGTATAGCCAAAGAGATTTTATTACAAGTTTATACATACTATAATGCGAAAAGACTTTTTCCCCAACCTAATATACAATGACACTGAAAGATTGTGGGTTCTAAATTCCTCCTAATTATTTATGTGGTATAATCCATTGTTAAATAATAATTCTATTACTTATGCTAAAATAAAATTTATTGCCTTCCTTTTGTGTATAAAATAATGGCATGAAACTGCATGATTCCATAATGTGCACTATTTCTATAATAATTGCATTGTAATTTTAATAGTGCTTTCAATAATACATGCAAAACTCTTTTGAAGACTTGGTATTATAATATGTTGTGTAGTCATTAAATGATATTATCTTTATATTATGAGAGGTAGGTATAAAATCGCAACATGTAAATGTTGTAAATGAGAGGTCCACAAAAGCACAAAATTTGACGTTTCAATAATTTAAATCCAAAGGCACTTCGAGCTTCAAGTAATAAAGCACGCTTTTCAGGTGCACTTATTGCAAGGTGATGCCTGGACCGGGGAGGAGGACGTAACAGAAATATTAGTAAGAAATTCGGGGCACATGTAAATGTTCACAAGGGCTTTTATGTCGGCGGAATTTTGTGTTGCTTTGGGATTATGCGTCCTATGTCAAACCATATGTGTGTTTTCTTTACCAGCGAATTGCTCTAGAAGTCACTTGTTACACCAAATTACGTTGTCGTATTTCTCCTGGTAAATAATTGAACATTGCTGTATTCATCAGAAATTTTAAATTATTGATAATTTGATATTATAAACACAATTTTTCGCATATTGGCCATGTAATTTGGAGTTTTACATCACATAAGACTTCGCACAGTCAACAAAGTACTCATTCCAGTTAGCAAACAGAATCTATAAAAAGCTACCCTACACCAAGCCCCGCCTACTGTTAACTCTGGCCAGTAGAATATTAACGTAATATGGCGCAGCCAATAAGGCGCAGGTCGCCTCTTCTTAGAGCACTTGATCTAGCGTGCTTGACCACAAAGTCTACTCTGATTGGCTCAAACCGGTATCGGGGGGCGGTTCGCCAGTGACACGACGGTGCCACGCGATTGTTGTTTACAAGTGGTACACCGGGAAATATGTCGATTGTACAGTCGACCAAATTGAATCATGACCCACCTTAAGATCATTTTCCTACAGTCACTCAATACAAAGTAGGTTGAAATTCGCTTGAACATACATTTCTTAAGTAACGAACCTGTTATCAATTTATTAGACACTGACATTGTCTAATAAATATGGCCTTTTAAAATTTTTTCAACTACTACTTGACATCTGACACATAACGTAATTTAATTTTTAAAAATATAATAGTTATTCGTTTTTCTCAATAGTGAAAAGAGTTTAGATTATGAACGGGATCTTATTTGAAATTATAATTGAGACTTTAGTGCAGTGATAATAAAGATTAAAATTGCATAGATCTCTGACCCGTAATGACACATTCTTATTCATATTTAAAACGTACTAAGTGCAACACGCATGATAGCGAAGAAAACCTAACTAAATTTATGATTGTAAAGGAATGATCGGCCAAGTGGGTCATGATTCAGTTGGTTCGACTGTACATCACATAAGATTGAAAATATTTTGAAGTTGTGATGGTAGATTGAAAACTATTCGTACATTTATCATAATATTGAGGTGTTGGCATAATCGCTTCTAACAACATTGTCTGTGTGCAAACATATGGAAATCGGCTATCACTAACTGTCAATTTCATCAATAAAGTTTGGAAGAAAATTGTCACTTTTAATTTACCTGACCTGCTCAGACTCTTTGAGTGTGAATAAAGTTCGAAATAGGTGGTGGTTTTTATATTCTAACACTGCATATTATAAAATGCTTTCTTTGAGCATAAAATTTTATTTGCAATGGCGCTAAAAAAAGTGTCTTATTTCTTACAGAACAAAGTCCAATCTCCCACGAATAGTGCGGCGAATAATCCGTTCCTATCGAGCGCGCCGCCGGCCAACCAGTCGCAATCAATTGTGGACTTGTTTGGTCCATCCCCAGCTGAGAACACCAATAATGCTGCGAGTAAGGTAAAAAAAATTAAAAAGAACTGAATCTGACTTTTTCCGAAAATCTTACTAAAAGTCTTTAATTCAATTATGTACCACTATACAATTCACAATTATAATATTAAAATCTATGTCAACAAATAAAATGACGCTACTCGGATAAGTAAGTATTCATTTTGAAAGGTAATTCTGCGCAGTGTGTAGTTTATGAAATCCTCTAATTGTGTTTTTTCTCTCTTTCAAGGCATCGGACGATTTGCTTTCCCTTGGCAACCCGTTTGCTGATATGTTCGGAGGTAAGTGATTTTTAACTAAATTTATATTGACAATACATGTTTTAATGCGACATATTCTAAATTGTACTTAGATACGAAGCACACGAAACAGTATCTGAAATACATTATTACAAGTACACTGTGGTATAAAATATTGTATAATCGTTAACAGTTTGTAATTAACAAAAGTATATATTGTAAAAATTAAATACAGGTGCAGGTATAGAATTTATTAATGAGGGAATTCCAAAGCCTATAAAATAATCTTCAAAACACACTAAGGTATAAGACACTCTAGTTATTTGTCAAATTTGTTACTGGTATTGGTTGTTTCAAAATGGTGTTGCCAGTTTAATATTTTAAAATTCTGCATGTAACAATTTTGACAAATGATTATTCTAAATTTTGATTAATGGTTTAATTATATTTTCTCTTCAACTTCCTAACACTGTAATATAAAAAGCACACCCCAGGCTTATGGGGATGGTATAGGCACAACTGTACACTTGTCACTTTAGCATAGTTTATATTACAAACATATTGGATGACAATGCAGTACATTATTCTTTTCAAGCAGTTCTAAATCATACAAATTATCATGGAACAAGTACATAATATGACACAGTATGTATTCGCAACGTACAGCTCTGAAAATATTCTAGTAAAATATTATTATATTTTCTTATGAATCAATGGGACAATGTAAAAAATCAAATAATTTAACTCATAATTGGTCTCCCACCACGAATGTTAAAAGGATCTACAAAAAAAAACAATCTCAAATAGAATCTTAAGTAGATTTATATTAAAATCCTTGCTATATAAAAAACGTAAAAAAAAACTACCAAAAATAGTACTGCATCGTGAT
The DNA here is from genome assembly GCA_955850985.1 of Elophila nymphaeata. Classification (NCBI taxonomy): domain Eukaryota; kingdom Metazoa; phylum Arthropoda; class Insecta; order Lepidoptera; family Crambidae; genus Elophila; species Elophila nymphaeata. The sequence continues at coordinate 18,124,510 of OY039087.1, forward strand.
TCACGTATGGCAACACTTATAGCGGCCCCGCAGCCAGCGCAGCCCGCATGGCCGCAACAACCCACCAATGGCTTCGCAGCGTTCCCTCCGCAGCAGTCGACGAACAACACATTCGTGTCAGAGGCTAACTTCTCTAACGTTTTCAGTAACACTGACAGCACAGGTGAGGCGCTTACACGTAGTCGCACGAGGGGTTGCCATAGTAGAAAATTGTCAATTTAGTAGATTTATAATATTCGGATGGATTTCAGTTTTGAATGTTAATTATTTTATAGCAGTAGAAAACTATAGTATTGATGTATTACTGGTGTTTTAATTTAATATTTACTATTATATTAATAGTAATGTCTGGCGTTATGAATGAGTAATACGCCTTTAATAACTACTCTGTAATCTCTGTATGGCAACCTGTATATCTATTATTTTAGATTTAAAAAGATATAGGCTGAAAATGGGTGATTTTACATATTACTAAAATCAAAATAAAAAAAGAAAAGATTTGCTACTTTAAGAGAGAACTTACCGCCCGTATTCACGAACAATACTTGTCTTAGTAAAATTCAATGTTCTGCAAAATAAGGCATTTCTCAGTGCGTGCCATATTCCAAGGATTTTGAAGTCAGGCACAGGGTCGTAAAAAATCTATTCATAGACAATACTTAAGTGGGGGTACTTAAAATGAACACACAGCTTAGGTAGCTAGCTAGCTATTTTACACAACGCACAGGTCGAGATGTCGAAAGTTTAAAGTCTGAAGGAGGTTTTAAGTAATAAAACGTCAGTACATTGAAAGATGTGAACTAGGCAACAGAATCAAACCAATCACATAGCTTTATTCAATGCAATGCGTTTACTTATCCAAGCGTCGAGAAACCTCATAGTAATATTTGTGAATACGGGTGTAATTCTTGTAATGAAAAAATATTGATATGAAACCGCTATATTCAGCCTGTATTAAGTCAATGTATAGTGGTGATGGTTATAGAAATGTATCTGTCGTATTGTATTGTATATTCTTGACATAGTTTTCTAATTTGTGGTGTATATTCGCAAGCTGCCGCGGCAAACCCGTTCATGGGTATGGGAGATGGCCCACCGGTATCTGCATCGCCAGCGAGACCCCCACCACCTTCAATCCCCCCTCAACCCAAATCCGCATTTGACGACCTCGAAGACGTCATGCGAATGTCCCTAGGTGGATCTCCCGCCAAATCCCAACCAATCACTCAACAACCCCAGCCAATGGCGGCGCAGCCTTTCAGTGACGTCATGTCGATGGCTCAGCCAATGATGTTCGGGTCCCCCGCGCGGCAGCCAATGGTGCCGATGGCGGCAATGGGTTTGAAATTTGAATTTGATTGATGGTCGTTTTTTTCGTTCTAGCTTGCGACGTTTTATTTTAATAGCATAGCATTGCACAGTTTTGTAGTATGTGTTTAAAGTAGTTTCGATTCGAAAACGCTCTGTCTCAATGTAATGTGTTACAAGAATAAGAGACAGAGATACACCCAAACTCAATTGTTTGTTAATAGCGGGCTTGTCCACTTGTTCGAATGAGGCTTATTATACAACCTATTAGTGCTAGCTGTATATAGTTCTCACAAATACCATTTTTGTATTCTTTATACTTATTTCATAATTCCATTGCCGCACCTTAATAAATCATAAATCTTTATTAATTGCCGGTGATTTTTTATTAATGTCATATTTTACATTATTTAATACTCACCGATATTGCATGAATATTTTATGTAAAATATTAAATAATAACCCTTTGCTGATAACTTTTATGGTTGCCTTCAAACGTGAGTAATAAAATTAATACCTCATCGTGTTATGTTAGATGAAAGTGATTATTATGGAGTATGGATTTTTATGTAATAGATTTCGCTTCCATACATGTAGTTTTTATTTAGCGTCTTTTTAACGAATATTGAATTCCAGGCTGAATTGAATTCAACCTTAAACATATACAATATAAGAACTAAATTAACAGGTCAGCAACAACAACAACCCGGCAAAGTTCTCACCGGTGACCTAGACTCGTCTCTCGCTCAATTAGCAAACAATCTCTCTATCAACAAAAGTGCTGCTGCTCAAAAGTGAGTATTATTAATTATTCAATACAAATATCGCATAATACTGATAGTATTTTGTCACATTAAATATCGTTACTAATCATGTAATATCTTGAAATTATAATTGAATATAGAAAAAAGGAATTATATGTGACAAGATTTTATCTACTATTTTTATCCTAAATCAGCCTTATTAGAATCCAAATAGAGTTGAAAATTTAATATTCGCTTGGTTTTTGAGTAAAAGTGAACACATCCATCACAGTTTATACCATTTTCTCTTGATTAAGTAGATACTCTTTCAGATAAAGTTATCGGTTTTTGGATTAGTTTGGTGTTTTATCTGAAAAATTTTACCTTGTCAAGTGAAATGTCCGTGACGTCATTTAGTTTGCTAGTTCAATTATTTTATCATTGCATACGATTGCGTGGTTGATACTTACTTACATCGGTTTTGAGATGTAAATAAAAACAACCGTGTAATTGATATTGGTTCCTATGGCAAGGGTAAAGAGACTTTTATTGGTAAAGGAAGCGTATGGGTATTATATTATTTAATTGTAAATAGAAGACGAAATTACCCTTCCGACACGGATGCCCTAGGGACGCTAGGCGGTCGAGAGACCCCCCACGGGGGAGATGCTCGGTCGCCCAGTAATCCCCTAGGAACGTTCGACCTACAGGCTTGACGACCCCCCAAGGTCTTCGCCTTCTTAAAAACCCTGTGACCCAGAAAATGTCATCAGAGACAATCCGCAGTAGAATATCATAAAAAAGACGAAATTAGAAAATAGTTCCAATTATTACCTAATATTTATATATTATTTATGTAATTCTTTTATCTGATTTCCCTCATATTTACATGTGTGCGATTCAGATTAGAATAATCAAAATATTGTAATATATTGAGAAATAATGCATAGTAACCATTTAAAATCCATTTATTTCACTTTTTCTATCATGAACAGGAGTAGCAAACACTTTTTATCAACTAAGCTTACTAGCTTAGTGGGGTACAGCTTGGGGCACTGCTTTTAGAATATCGCACAAAACAAATTAGCTACATTATTTCCTAGGAAATAGTCGGCAAAAATTAAACCCTCCCGAGAATTTTGAACCCATATGTTTCTTGCAATAAGTCTCCAGGAAAGAGGCGTGAAGAAGCACATTGCAGGTCGGCAAGGCGAGGGTGGCTAGTGCGTAATAACCGGTTATGAGCGTATCAGGAATTCTGCTAGAACATATATTATGTTGCCTAAAATTGGAACTGCCTTAAACTCTTACCATCGTATTAATAAACGAGGCATAAGCTTAGACTAGTTACGCCGTCTTTTGTTTGTTCATATCACTCAAGTGCAATTTGACATTCAATGAAGAGAAACAAAACATAGAGTAATTAATCAAGGCTTATTTTTCGTTTATTAATAAGGGGATTAATGTTTAAAGTTCAGAATACATAAAACCCAAAATGCCTAATACGCTAAAGGACTAGTACCCAACACGACTAAAACTCATAACATCTAAAATACTTAAAATTAAAAATATATCGAAGTTAGTCTAACTTAAACCTCTGCTGGATATAATATCAATTAAAAAAACAATGCGGTTTAAATGAGTTTTATGTGCGACTAAAAATAATAAAAAAATAGTCTGATAGTTAAAATAAAGTTATGGATGAAATAGATTTCATAAACGACACATTTTCCCTTATTATAAAACATTACTAAAGTTAGTAATGGTTTAAAACTGATGCTGTCCCTTTTATTTACTGAATGCAAGACAGAGTTTACATCAGTTTTAAACCACGACTTACTTTAACCACGTTTCGTCATAAGGAGGTTTAAGTTTCAACAGCCATTATATTAAAATGTATCATTACAACAATATCATAGACAATCAGCTGTTCAGGTTAATTACGTTTTAAGCCGGATCCAGATATGTATCATAATGCGCGATCTTGATACGCCGTTGTGATACAGCCCGTCCCATGTCATGTCGGTTTCATACGGAGAAAATCGAGGCGTCCACAACTTGATACGGGGCTTAATACGTGATCCACTGATACGGATACGCTGATCGGATCGGGCAAATGATCATATCTGGACCCGGCTTTAGATGTTGTGTACCTCAAATAACCTAATATGTATTTGAGTTTTATGCATTTTCCTATTAAGGCAAAATGACTTTCAGACATTCGCGCTCATAACTGGCGTTTACATTGTCTCTCGTACTAGCTATCTGTATCTCTTCTGCATACCATCAGATAGAATTGGGGTCATTTGCTAGGCCTTTTTATATAAATGAGCGTCCACACCCTTGCCATACGAATCCGCACACCCGCATGACTGACCGGCTCCGTGTCGCGTAGACCGATGCAGTGGAACTCGCCGAAGAACGCTTCCAAGCCCGGCGCCACTTGGACCCCGCAGCCGATGCAGGCCACCACTGGCGCGGGCTACAGACCTATGGTAAGGACCCCGCAGCCGAATGGACGAACACTACCTAACACTTACGCGCAACAGACAAATACATAATCTCGCAGCCGTATAACACGCCCTATTACAAAAAGGCGCGTTAGATTGTAAAACTTCGCCGTTTGTAATGCGGCTACTTCACGTTAAGCTGGAATGTTATGGCAATGCGTTCTACAAAGCGGCGGCCAATGTTTAGCCTTGTCATAAGAAACAATGTAGCGTGACTAAAAATTAATATTATTTTCACATTTCCGCAGGCCTATTCGCTAACTTTTTTTGACAGTTGAAAGTGATCATCACAGTGAATTACATATACTTTGCTGTTTTACACGATACGCTATTATAGCACTTGTCGTGTAAAAACAGCAATGGATATGTAATTCATTCGGTGATCGTCACTTTCATCTGTCAAAACAGTTAGCGAATAGACCCCCAGGACTGCTCACTATACAACATGTAATTTAAATAACCAACATCCTGAATACAGGTGGGTTGGGATCGACTTCTGAGTTGATTTAAAAAAAAATAACAAAAAAATTATTCTTTAAAAAAAAACAGAAAATATAGTAATATTTAAAAAATAAAATAATAATAGATTTATTTTGTCAAATTTTTTTTAAATCAACTCCGATTCCGATTCCATCCCACCTGTATTCAGGACGTTGGTTATTTAAATTACATGTTGTTGATGTTGTGAAGCTGATGGATTACACTTCTAATAAATGCTATCAACGTTTGCACTTCCAGTGTCAATATTAATTTTACTTTCTTGTGACACTGTTGCCGATCAGCTCCGAACATTTTGATAAATACTTAGTCGTTTCTATCAATGTTAGTCTTGTATTATCGAATGAAGATCACTTATTAATGGTAGGCTTGTGTATTTTTCTTTAACCAAGCGTGGTGGATTTGTTGTCACCCGAATTTGGACGCCATTTTTGTTGTTATGATCATGCAGCGCTACTTGCGGTGATAATTGGAACTAAAACTTTCAATCGAGACGATGCGCCCGTTTGTATTTGGACCCTGCCTTAGTACGCCGCTTTAACGCGAAGTGTAGAAGGCGTACTTTACTTTGCCAAATTGTAATCCCGCTGAACGTGATGTAACCGCTATACGTAACGGCGGCGCTTTACAATCCGGCGCGCCTTTTTGTAAGACGGCGTGTTATACGATACGGCTTCCTCACATACATCGTAATGAAGGTCGTAATCTCAAACGATTGAAGTTTAGGTAACATTTGTTTACACATAAAGCCACTTCTGGTAGTAAGAACCATGCAGTGGCTCAAAGTAATGAAAGGTTGCCAGGTGCCAGCCTGTCGCCTAGATAAAAAGGGGCGTCGAACCCAAAGACATGTTACACTCTATTGACCGGCTGCAATATTCGATTCACTATTACAGATCGTTATTAATAAGAGTAATATTTTTTTTGTGTTGCTCTGCAATCAGTATTCTAATATAAGCAGATAGTTTGTGATTTTTACAAGAAGAGTAATAATTTAATCACAAGCCAATGTCTTAGGTGGGATACAGCTAATTAATAGAATAACATTGACCGTATTAGACCAATGTTTCTCTAGATATTATTACATTTTAGATAGTTTTCAGGGCTCCAAGGGGAGTGAATTGTTCTAAGATCTAATAAAACAGATTATTTCTCTTACCTCTCCATTCCTTCCTTACTAAACAAAATGTAGTATTCTATAGTTGCAGAAATAAAAGTACCTATATTTAAATAGCATTTGTTAAGCTTTTAACTTAGTGTTAAAGTTTAATTTAGATTAAGCTTGCTCTTCAATTAGCCATTCACCTAGTAACTCCAATATCAATATAAAGTTAAGTAGTGTTTATGCATTCGGCCATTGCTAGTTTCGTTTGAGAGGCCATCGCCATAAAAAAAGTATTTAAAACTTTGTTATCTTACGAGCACCCTTTTGAGATGATTTTTTAATTTTTTTAAGAATATTTTTATTCTAATATCGTCTCACTCTCTCTCTCTCTCTCTGTTTATACGAAGGACTCTCATCTGAAACAGAACTCCGGCGACAATAATTAATTAAAATAGGAAATTTAACACTGTAATTTTTCTTTCTTACTCCTGCTTTCTTTGTTGCATTTCGATGTTTAAGTTTTCCTAGCAACACTGTTGAGCTAAAACCAAATCCTTACGCAAAGACTTAAAGCTCAGTTTCCTTTGCCAGTTTTTTTTATTTTACTTAGGAGCATTATTTTCTGTTTTCCCCGTAGCATGCCAGCATTGTTTTGCGTTTTTCAGGGTCCTGGCATGAATCTCCCGCCAATGCCCCACACTTTGCCCCATACATACCACCCTCCGCATTATATTATGGTAAGTTGCTAATTTTTCTGTTTTTGTTTTCTTTTGCTTAGTTTTAGGAATAGTTTTACCTTCCTGGCTTCGCTTTAGGATCCCCTTTTAGATTTTCAAATCCTATAAGTCCTTCGTAATTAAAGACTATTATTTAATTTTTGATTTAATCTCTTGTGAATACAAAAGTTTCCGATTGGTGTCACCGTAAAGGTAAAGTATGCGAGACGTTTTGTGTGTTACGGTAATATCTTTTGCATGAATGTGTGAGACTGTTTTTGCATGCTAGCTCATTCTCTGTGATGCTAGTCTCTGTGATAATACTAATTTTAAGTCTTACTACATTTTCAAATTCATTCTTAGAAAATGGAGCAGATACAAAATTATTTTTTTAAAACTTCTTACTTTAATTTTGCTCAGTGAAACAACTTCTTAAAATACATAAGTAATTATGGGCTAAACACGTCTACAGGTCAACTGTTATTCTGTAGAGCAAAAATGTTCTTACCTATTATTACTTAGTTACTTCGAACTGGCGTAATCCAAATTATTAACTGTACTAAAATACTTTTTGTCTATATCTAAAAATAGATATGATATATTGGGATATTGTATTCGGAATTCGCATTTGGACTCTACTTCTGCTTACCATCAGGTGGAATTGAGTCATTGGCTTGACCTTTTTCAACAATAATCGATAGCCAGGGATGAAAGACCTCGTTACAGCAACAAGCTTATATCTTTCAAAAATCAGGTTTTTCGTAAGCAGGCAAAAGAATGGTTCAAGAGATAAATAATAAAATAGTCTGCTCTAGAAATATAGAAAGAGATGAAATTTTTCTAGTATTAATAATTATTTGTTCAACAAGTGAACTAAGTTATTTTTTTGCTGCAAGTGCCGATATTAAATCACGACCAAGCGAAGTAGTCTAGAAATAAATAGACTACTGAGCTTAAAAAAATTTTGCTCTCGTGTGAAACATACAACTTTTCACCTCTCCAGCAGGAAAACTTTGAAAGGTGAAAAAAAAACAGGACAATACTTTAATACATGTTTATTAGCTTAAAAATAATTATTGAAAATTAAAAGTAAGATTACTAAAATAATTTAGATTGAATGTTATAGTCTTGTTCAGAGCTCTCAGCAAAAAGCGTTTTACCTTCGAGATTTTACGAAGCAAAAGTGGTCTTTTGGTGCTGGAGAGGTGAAAAAATATTTACGCGTTTGTAATCGCAAAAATTCCATAATATAGAATGGTTAATGTCCCTTAAATAATTTGTTATAAATTCAGCAGGTAAGTAAATAGCGTTATTACTATTGCAGCAACAGCCAGGCATGGTAATGGGCATGGCTGGCGCGCCCATGATGCCGATGGCGATGGCCCCACCAATGAGGCCAGCGATGCCACCACAACCCACCAACCAGTTCAGTTAAACCTGTAGCTGTCATATCTGTAGACCCGATTGCTTTAGAAATAAATTTAATAAAATGTTGGTAATTATAATGTTTTGAAGACAAGGTCTTCGAATAATATTGCCATAATAAAAATTCTTTTTCTACCATCGCACTTTAAATTGTAGGTTGGCAAGTCTAAACTAATAAAGTTTGTCATATACTTATGCAATTAAATCACAACAATTGTAAAATAAAATTTATAATTTATGTATCAAAATGTTTTTAAAAGAGGCAGCTCGCCGGATTAGTGGCCCCATTGCCCTGATATCTAAGAAATTGTCGGGTCGTTATTATAATCGCCATAGTATACGCTGACTTGCGATTCAGGTAGATACTTTACCTTTTTCCAAGTTGTCTAATTATTTTCGTCAAATGTAAATCACTGAATGGAAAGTTACCGCAAATATACTCTAAGAAGCTGATTGATGCCGTAACTCATCTTCCTAGAATTATTCTTGTTAAAAGAAGTGCTGTAATACTATCTGCTTTACTATTAAATCAAGCATTAGGTGCTTGGAAATGTTTGTGTTCTTATCAATGTCTATACTGTAACTATAGTCATAATAGACTTGTTATGTAGTTTAGTTCCTTGCAATAGTTGGTAACTGATGTATTGCCATTATATATTTTTGTAAGGTCGTAATAAAATCACTAAATTCGCTTTAATTATTTGAATATATGAATTAATATTTAAAAGTATATTTATTTTTGTGTAATAATCATGTTTACATGTTAATCGACTTCATGAGTATAATTTAATGACATTATCTTATGAAAACGGTGCGTATGATTTTTTCTTCTCTAAATTCAGTCGACATCACATTCCATGTTTGTACAAAAAGTATAATTTATTCTTACACATTGTATGGCGTCATGTTTTTATAGCTCTTTATTTTCTACCTATAGGGCACAGTCAGCATTTGTGGTTCGGAATTGAAGTGAATATCTAGTTTTTATCTTTAGTTAATTAAAATTTACCTAGACTATTGAGTAGAATTCAGGTACCAATAATTTAAGGTCTATAAAAACGTCGATTTTATTCTGTTTATATGTTTTGTGGTGTAAATACCACAAAAGAATATATACTAAGTTTCAGTAACCTAAGAGTGTAACTTTCTTTTTCTGTCGCGTTATACAACAGTATCAAAAATATTGAAGTGAAATTAAAATTGTAAGGCACGGAATCTGTTATTTTTATTACTGTTTTACATTAGTATTTTTTTTTATATAAAATATTGTCATTTGACTTTTATAGATCTTATACATAGCAGTGATTGAAACGTAATATTAGAATATGTGTATAAATGAACCTTGAGGATTTAGTCAACCAAAATGTTGGCACTCTAAAATATATAACTTATGACTATATAAACTACAATATTTTCTTTGATATTGCCAATAGATTGAGATGAGATAATTTGTATAAAAACGCATCTTCGGAACCGTCGAAAGTAACTCATGTTCTCTCCATATCTAATGTAACCTTATATAAAACTTAAATGTATTTGTCATAGAAAATTACCATGTACGGGAGTTATGCATTAGATTGTTAACTTTAAACGTTACGTATGCATGCATGTCTATATTGTGAATATTTTGAGGTGCTTAGCTTCATCTAAAGGAGTTATGAATGTCTATGTATAATGTTTTTTCTTCTCGAAGTGCGGTATACAGCAGCTGATTTTTAGTATTCTTCAATCTTGTGTCACTTATTCTATGTAATCTTTACTGAACAATACTTTGTGCAAATGTATTTTGTGACGTACAATGAAACATGCTTCTTGTAATTATTTTTATCGTGAAAGACTGCAGAGTAATTATCAAAGTATTAATAATATGCTTTATTTTTCATACAAAAATTATTTATTTAAACACCGTTTGGACAAAGTATTGTACTTATATAGTGTTGCCATCGAGAAAAATATAGTTTAGGCATGTAGTAGGAAATATTATTTATAGATGGTAACACTTTCAATGTTACTATATTAATAGAAATGTTTTAAGAAGAAGTCTGTATCGTAAAATATATTATGATTTAGTATAATCTTCACCTGTAGAAATAAATAAAATAGTACAGTTCAAATTCTTGCAGGTCGGTTAAATAATATCTGTAAATAATAATTAAATAGGTGTTTTCGTAGTTCATATAGCGGCTATATTCATATATTATACTTATCGTCAATATCGAGCGGTTTGGACCATACGACATGCATTTAGTAATCTAAGTGTTGATTTAAGTACCTACATCAACAGATAAAGTTTTGGGAAAAAATTCCAAAGAGTCTCTTATTGTCGATAGGTATTACTATATTTTGTGTACCTATTAATTAGTTTTAAATGTATGAGAATTCAAATTAATGGTATATGATATCATTTGCAATTTTTTGAGATCTGTTAGAAAATTTTATGCAGTAATATAATTGCTAGTATTTGTTGTGCAATATTTTATATTATTTTCCGAAGTAACTGCATGAGATTGTCAGATTATATTTTCCGCTTCACGTATCCCAGTATGTTGCACTTCCAGTTGGCCATGCTGTACTTTCGATTTTTGCTGTGATGAATGGTCGATTCGACTGATTTATTTGAAATAGTAGTTTATTATTTGTAAGTTCTCAATTTTAAGTGAAGAGTTGATAGACACTGGTTTTTAGTAACTCATAGTCACCTTTGAAATTTTTAAGTTGTATATTTTATTCTTTTATCGATGTAATGTAGCAATCAATGTTTTGTTTTATGTAAATATCCCCTGCTATAATTATTTACTTACTAGTTCCATCGCGCCTTAGATATTCGAGTTAGTTTATTTATGAAAGAAATAAATTAATTAAAGATTATTTTTTGGTTTTTTATTTATTTTTCTCTTACCCTTTTTTTGAGTAGCTTCATCCGAGGGTCCAGTAATAAGCCTACTCTATAAATAATATTTTAAGTTCAAAAAGTTGTTTTCATAACTATATAAATCGCTAAATTAATTTATTTTTATGTAAGTAACATAGATTATGAATGTCTATTTACCTCTCTTTATCCAATGACAATACTATCACAAACTAATTATATTGATCTGTGTGTTAAAATGTTAGACTAAGTTACATAATAAAAGTTATTGCACTTATCTCTAAGGATTACCGTGCTTGTTTGGTTTAATCGAAATAGGCAAATTATTCGTGGAAATTAGATGTAATCAAATCATACTAACATAACACAGTATTATATTAGCACTATATCTCAGTAGATGTCTATCCGAGAATAAAGCTGTTAAAATATTTAGCAGGAGAGTAAGTAGTAGTTTTGTGTCGTAAGTTGCATTAGGCCAATCGGAAGATGTGTTGTAAACAAAAATATCTGCTGATCTTATATCAATTTTATTGTGATTACTTACATACATTTTTAGAGGAGTATGTATGAAATAATAATGTTAGACATGCACCATTAAATTAACGAGCGCACATCTCTGATTAGCAAAATGCGTTCACATTTCTGAGACATCTGTTTTTGTTGGGTGTGAACTGTTCCTACCATCAGGACCTAGGTATCTTCGTTATTTTGGTCTATGACTATAAACACCTAAATAAGCTTTCAAAAGTGTATCTTGTTGGATCGCAGATAGTGGCGTTTGATTATTATAAATTAAATGAAATATCAATTATTATTGTTTCATTTCTCCCACATAGGTAGATACAGCTCTTAAATTAAGTAGGTAGGTAGGTATATTTATGGGATGAACATAAATCAACTATCACAAATAAAACGGTCCTAACTCGTGACTCCTACAGGATTCGAACCGCTGAAAACGCTTATTAACACGAGTGCCCTAATAATATTCCAACATAGCATTTAGTTCTTTGACTAGAAATTTATTAGTCCGTTTGGTACGGGCCACTTGCGTGTGGTATCGGGCCAAGCTCTTTCGAATCCCACCGCCGCCTGATGAGAGAGTGTACAGAGTGCATCAGAACTGGTAATTAGATGAAACTCCTTTAAAAATAGAAACTCTTCATGCCTCAAATAGAAGCTTTTGACCAAGAAGCTTATATTTTACGTTTGACCTTAGAGTGACAGAACTTTTCTTATCACTGTCCCCTATCGCCTAGCTAGGTGTTCAGTGGCGTAACTATAGGGTGGCATGGGTGGCAAAATGCCACGGGCCCCCGAGGAATAGGAGCCCCGGTAATGTCACTGACATTTTTAAATTTAAAGAACGAACAATGACAAATCAAAGCTTGGGTGTATATGAATTTGCCACGGGCCTCCACATGGTATAGTTACGCCACTGTAGGTGTTAAGGGATTTCTGAGCGACCATCTGCTCAACTGTTGGTAGGGCCCTACTCCGAAGGTTAGTTACCACCATACCTACGCGTAGTGGAAAACCCGTGAAGTGTTCATTGAGCGCGTTTACCCTTCTTAGTATGAGTTTTGATAGTTTTCGAGCTCGATCAAACGTATCGTCTCTTTTCATCTCATATTAATTGATCTGAGCTTTTTATACATAATCATAATCATAATCATAATATCTTTATTGCGATACACAGGTTACATAGTTGTTACATTGGTAATTTAGTGTCCATACTGTGATCTGCTATTAAAGCATGCAATGCATTAACATAATATGTTAAATTCATTATTTATTTTAAACATTCCATTCTAATTAATATAATAATTCCAAATAAAATTTCCAAATATAATTACAATTACATTATTATTAAATTAAACAAAACATTTTAAAATCCCAATCACCCGACAAAGATAAAAGTCAAAAAGACAATTTGAATGTCACAACACAACAGAATAACCAAAGAGTATATAATACACTACGTTTAAGAGTCAGGACTTCATACAAGCTTTTTGACTATCGTTTAGGCTCAGATCTAGTACCAACAGAGACAGACAAACAAAGTAATGCCAACATGACAAAATCAAACTAAGGATGTGGTGTACGCTACACAATATGTCGATATCGATAAAAAAGAATGGGTACCCTGCTCTGCACTGCAGACAGGTTTTTTAATAATACAAAAGGAAAATAAAAACCTCTGTGAGTTTGGGAAATATTGAGTTTTATTCAATTACTTGTAATTATTTTCATACAGTGGAATAATTTTATTTTTGCGTTTACAAACGCGTAAATATTAATACTAGAAAAATGCACTGAAAAATCTCTCCTGTCCCGCCTGAGGCAAATCGATTTTTTTTCAGTGCATTTTTCTATTTTCATACAATTTATGTCACAACAAAAAGTAATAAAGTTAGGATTACAATGTGGGAATTAAATTGTTTGTAGGAGCAATAAAAAACCTTTTCGGCATAATGAGACAACATTGTCCAACTAATAAAAACCCGACATGTCACCACGTTATAGCTGCTTTAAAATGTAATATATTAACCCACTTAAGTGAGAAGAGGAGCTAACTATGAGGAAGACAGCGATAAAGCAATGATTGATTTTGAAGATTTTATCCAGCCCGTTGAATCATTAGAAAAGAACCACATCACTGACAATGATGCCTTCCGACGATTCTGCAGGATCCGTTCCGACATAATGTATTTATTCCTAAAATACTTTGGCATAGTGAATTTGGCATAGTTTTATTTGCATAATAATACTATGGCATAATTGATTTTGGCCACATATGTAGTGTGGCATAATTGTAATTTAGACTTCTATATTTAAGCATAATTTTTAAATTGACCTTATTTTTTAGGCATAGTTGATAGTGGCATAATATTTTGTCTAGAGTCTAGTGTTTTATGCACCTACATGGCTGAGTGATGGGTAGGTTAGGGTTATTTTTTATGACCAGGCGGAATGCACTGTTTTTGGAAGAGTCAAGTGTTTTATGCAACTACATGACCGAGCGATGATTATGCTTATATTGATTATAGTTTGATACCATTATGCCTTTTTAAAATTATGGTTGTGAATGTTATTCTTAAACCTGATTTAGCCGACTGTATATATTATTGAAATAATTATGCTAAAATCTGTTATGGCTAAAATTATTATTCGTAAGTATCATTAGTATAGAGTACCGTATGCCAAAATATTTTATGGTTTAAATTTTTATGCAAATGGATAGTGAACCCTATTCTGCAACTGTTTTAGATAGTAAGCAGGCATTTATCTGAAATAATAAATAAACAGAGATTAGTAAATAGTATCGTTTGAGTTTACGCTGATCATCAATTCAAATTATAGTTCACCATTTACCATCGCGGACTATGGGTAACGCGTGCCTTGGTCTGGTGACCAATCAAAGTCACATCTGGTCCTGAAATAAATCACTCATTAGCTTCAGGAATTGAGCTATCATACCATGTCAGAAAAATAGGTTAGGGGCCATCCATAAATTACGTCACACGAATTTTAGGACTTTTTAACCCCTCCCCCCGTCCTTGTCACATGTTGTCACATTTTTAGAACCCCTCCCCCCTGATGTGACGTCACACATTTTTTAATTTTATGCATGTATTTAGAAATAATCAAAAGAAAACAGTTATAAACTTTGATAAACAGTATTAACTTGCATTACAACGCCGCTCTAGTAAGTAAGTTGATTATTATTGCTAGTAAGTAAGAGAGATAATCTCATAGCGAGAGTGCTAAAGTATTAAAAATATAGATCGAGTTCGAAAATTTTTAGATATATTTATTCACATATAAATTTCGCGTTTTAGTACTTTAAATTTAAACATGTAACGTCACAAAGATTGACCTCCCCCCCTGCCCCGTGTCACACAATGTCACATTCTGGTGATAACCTCCCCCCCCCCCCCCTTTAACATGTGACGTAATTTATGGATGACCCCTTATGTAACTTACCAAGGGTGGAGTAGGAGCCGTGCTTATACGGTTGCAAGTAATGATCATACCCGACGGGCACCGTGTTCAAGGCGGCAGTCACGTTGAGATCTAAAAATATGGAAGTGGGGTTAAAACCAGAAAAACTTTTGATGATGATAATGAGAGATGTTTATCTTCTGGCAATGCTTATCTTCTGTGCAATACATAGGCCAGTCCTCTGATCACGGGAAACCTCAATTAATTTGGAGGTTTAGTTATTTTGTTTTTCTTTATATTTAATTTCCATTATTTTATACGATTAGATAAGGATTGAAAATATTTTATATGTATTAAACAAATGCAGTAGTAATGAAACATCTCAAATACATTTTATACTCAAATGTACGAATATAGTTTTATCGATAATTTGGTACGTAGTAAGGACATCACTACGGAGCATATGGTTTTTGGTAATGATTTTAAGACAAAGTATTAAAGTGACCAGAAATTCTTTCTAATTACTTAGCGTCAATAAATAACATGGAAAACTACTTACCGTTTCTCATCTAGTGGGAATTGAGCCATGAAAACCCGCTTTTGGTTAAATTTCCTACCAGATTTTAGTCCACATATTTTACATCTTGTGTAATACATTTAGCTGTTATGCACTTATATAAATGATAAAACCAGTATACACTTAATGATAATAGTCACCGAAAACAATAAATACGCACACAGATGGTAAAATAAAATAAAACGACGCTTTTTTAAAATTTTCAAGAAACGCCCGCCGCCATTTTGACATTAGTGACACTACAGCAGCGCGAGACAAGGAAGGGTAGATAGGAAGTAAGAGACAAAACACCAGTCGCCATTAAAAATTGCCTAAACTCCATACATTTTTTCTGCAGTATTGAGTTTCGTCAGGCTGAGAATAACAATGAAACATATAAATGTCAAGTAATTAGCAGATTAATCCTTATTGCAATAGAATTCATTTATAGTATAAAAAGCTTTACTTATTAAATAGTCCCTAATTCCTTTTTTAAATGTCACAATATCGTCATTTTTTCTTAAAAATAATGGTAATTTATTATATATTTTCGTAGCACTTCTGAAAAAACTTTTTTGAAAAAGCGCTGTTCTAGAACATTCCGTTACAAGTTGATCCTGACGTCTCTCACTAGTCACTCGTGAAAACAGATTTGGATTGCGACGGATATATAAGCACACTTCGTATATGTATAATGAAGTCAACGTAAGAATTTTAAGCTCTTTAAATCGTTCTCTGCAACTATCAGTCCGTTTAATATTACATATTGATCGCACACAACGTTTCTGAGCTCTAAAGACCATAATTATATTAAAAGCATTTCCCCAAAATATTATACCATAGCGCAGAGTTGCAGCTACGTGGCCATGATATGCTGTAAGAACTGCATGTTGACTTGCTCTCCCTCTCAGCTTATAGAGTGCATAAGAAAATCTAGTAACTCTACCGCAGACAGATTCAAGATGTGTTTTCCAACTCATATCTCTGTCTATATGAAGTCCAAGGAATTTTGTAGTTAATATTTCACCTATCTCTATATTATTACATTTAACATTATTTATTAGCGTGTTCTCCCCTTTTTGTTTAAAACTCATTATTTTCGTTTTTTCCAAATTTAATATCAGATTGTTTCTTTTTAACCATATATTTACTGAATCTAAAGAAGTGTTTATTTCATTTTCACTGTAACACAGGATAGTGCTGTCATCTGCGAACAGTATCATTGGATTATCAATTGCCTTTGGAAAATCATTGATATAAATGAGAAATAGCAGCGGTCCTAAAACACTGCCCTGTGGTACACCGCAAAATGGCATTGATGTGTCTGATTCATGCAAAGTTTGTATTTTGGTTTTACGACATACTCTCGATATACAAGTTTTTTGATTTCTGTCACTTAGATATGACTCTAATAAGTTTAGTACGTTACCTCTAACCCCATAAAGCTCCAATTTTTTTAATAATGTACCATGTTCCACATAATCAAATGCCTTAGTGAGATCCATGTATATAGCAAATATTGACTGTCTTTTATCCATTCTCTCATGCACTATTTTCAAAAAATCATAAATTGCTAAATCAATCGATTTGTTCTTCCGAAAACCTTTTTGTTGTTTACAAAATAACTTATTGATTTCAAAGTAATTAGAAATTCTACTTGCAATAACTTTCTCAAACACTTTCGAAAAAATGGGGATTAAAGCTACTGGTCTGTAATTTTTTAGGCAATGTTTATCATCTTTTTTGTACATTGGTTTGATAATCGTTGTTTTAAGTTTATTAGGAAACTCACCATATTCTATGCACAAATTCAATATGTAACATAGGATAGGAGCAATTATATCAGACACGTATTTTACCACTCTTGTAATAATTTCATCATACCCAGTGCTATTTGTATTTTTAAGGTTTTGTATTATTTCACCAATTTCACTTGTACTTGCTGGTTTCATGAACAGGGATTTAGAGCACCTTTGTATATTATAAGGACTGTTATTAATATTTTTGCCTAATGGTTTAATTTCATTAGTGTAGTAATCGTTAAAGCACTGAGCAATTTTTGTGGGACTTGTAATTTTTATGTTATTTTGCAAAATATGACTGATATTTTCTTTAGGGATCTGTTGTTTAATTTGATTTATAACATTCCATGTAGCCTTTGTGTAGCAAACGCACCCGGTTGTTTGTTTGTGATGGTGGCTTCCTGCTACCTTTGGGACAGACTTCTCTGAAGTCCACGATAAAAGAGAACGATGTTCAACTTGTAATGAGACAACGACAAATATAATGCACTCACGTACCTTAATCTGCCACTGCTCGCGCTGACTTCCACTTTTCGCTTCTCCTTCACCAGCTGGTTAGGACTACACTTGCACAGACAGTTTCTTGAGGAATTATTTGGCAATAATGAATAGTAAGCGAGACACGTATGCGCCCACGACGATGGCGATCGAATTGTGTTCTACCCTCGTCTCACGCGCAGAAAATCAGGAGTGAATGCATGACAACCGTTAAAGTTGCGTTTTGTCATTGCTCACGAGGTATATGAACATCGATAGAATTAATTTGCGTTTTGTTAATTAGTTACGAAAATTTATGGTAACGAAACATTCCGCCCACCAAAATGCCTATGGCATTTTCCAGCTAATGAAAAACTATATAATAACGATACTACAGATTATATTATAAAACTACGCTTAGAGTTAATTTAGATAATTAAAGTTGACAATTAAAATCGAATGAATTAGTCCTCTATTGGTAGAGGGCATAGTTTCACCAATGGTCGTTGAACTACGCTATTGGTTGCGGTTTTAACTTTTGCGATACGGACGATTCCGTCAGCTCCAGCTATGAGCTCCTGTACCCTCCCGAGGGTCCAGTGTAACGGAGCGCGATTGTCATCTTTAATGATGACCATCGATCCCACTAAAAGTGGTTTCGAATTTTTGGTCCATTTGGCACGTTGCGTTAATGAGTGAAGATACTCTTGTTTCCATCTGGACCAAAAATTTGGATGAAACGATTGAAGCAGCTGCCACCGATGAAGCCGATTAACGTTAATAGAAGAAAGATCTTCATCGGGGATTGCCGTCAAAGGCTCTAATGTCAAAAAATGACCAGGGGTCAGTGCTGACAAATCGTTGGGATCAGTACTTACAGGACACAATGGCCTAGAGTTGAGAACTATATAGCATTTCGCAAGGCAACGGCGAACTGCGCGATGTATGTAACTGATAATTAAAAACGTCAGAGGATGATCAGAGGACAAGAGAGCAGAATGTTTTTGCTCATATAATTCTACTCCTGAGCGCGATAATCTGCCGCCCACCCTGAGGACACCATGCTTGTCGATGAACGGATTAAGTTTACGAAGCTGTTTTATTAAAGGTTGATTTGTTATTAAATTGGATATTTCGACAGAGAATGTTTGAGACTGAACGTGTTTTACAATTTGCATCAATGCGGTAAGGTTTTCGATATTGTTTAGAAATAAGCTTGTGATTTTCTTTTTAGGAAAACAGTTAATCACGAAACGGTTAATGTAAGAAAGTACACGCAACAGTTTTTCTAGAGATGAAAAGCGATGTATACGATAATTAAAGAGGTTTAAAGTACTCTCATCACACACCCTGCTAGTAACCAACGCTACTGATCTACGAGCTTCAGCCTGTATAACAAGTTCTTCGTTCTGGGACACAGAGTCTGAGCATGATGGCCACGATGTATCGTCTTGTGAGATCCAACGCTGTCCCGCCCACCAAAGGGAATTGTGAATAAATTCACATTTTTCGATAGGGTACGCCTCTCCTTCATCGTCAGCAAGCTGTCGCAACGTACGGCAAGCGAGATATGGGGATGAGGCTACGCCACACGTGAACGTATTCAAATGATACTCTCGAAGAGCCTCGTGAGGCGAAGCTCTCCAGAGAATGCATTGATAGTCACGATGGCAAGGTGACACTGAAATCTGCCTGTATATTTGGCGGACATCCGCCATGAGAACGTTTAGATGTTGTCGGAAACGTAAAAGTATTTTTGAAATGTCGGGCTGCAGCTTAGGGCTTGTTAGTTGAGAATCGTTTAGGGACACATTGTGAAAGACTTTTACAGACGCATCGAAGAGTACCCGAAATCGAGTAGTAGCAGAAACGGGACGTAAAACACAATGGTGCGGTATGTAGTATTTTCCCAAATCAACCTGATCACCAGGAACGAGCGACATGTGATTTGACTCGATGTAGTCTGACATGAAGTCACAATATTGACTGATTAAAATTAAATTAGGTTCTCGAGATAATCGTATTTTGATTGCATGAAATCGACGCGAAGCTATGTCTTGAGAGCCCTCGAAAGTAGGCTCTGAATCGGTTTTAAATGGATATTTGACCATACTGCCCGATGAGTCACGAGAGTGATCTTCTACAAATTTTCGTTCACAAAGTGATTCCTCCTGCAAGATAGTTGCTATTGGTACTGATTCTTGCTCACATTCAAGATCGATATTAGTTGACAAAGACGAAATGAGTAACGCCGTAGTAGAAGGTAATTGAGTCTTGCCAAGGAGAAGCCAACCGAATGACGATTCAAAAGCGATAGGTTGATTTTGGCATCCCTTGACTTGTTGACCCAAAAGCGATTCAGCGAAAACATCAGCAGCAAACAAAATGTCAACTGGTCCCGGAATATCGAAGCTAGGATCAGCCAATGGCAAAGACTCGATATGTGACCATCGCGATGAATTTAATTTATCTATCGGTTGGTCACCACAGATGTTCGATATGACATGCAATTTTAAATTAAAAAGTATTTTATCGTTTGACCCTATAGAGCACGTCACATCACCACTAATAGGAGCACATGCCTCTCCAAGTCCTGTAACTGTTACCGAGGTTTGTGTAGGTACTAATTGTAAACGCTCAACTGCCGATTGCGTAATAAAGTTACTCTGGCTACCAGTGTCAAAAAGTGCTCGGAACGATTGCATGCTTCCATACGTATCTCTGACTTGCACAATAGCTGTCGCTAGCAGAACAGTAGCCTTTGATCGAGATCTTGAAACTAACGATGAAGATACATCTCGTTTCGGTGTATCAGTTAGATCCCGATGGAGCAATGTGTGATGTTTACGTTTACATGAACGACATGAAAACAACGAATTACAATTTTTAAGTTGATGGGACGGTTTCAAACAATTAAAGCACCACTTCCTATCTTCTGCTAATTTCATTCGCTCATCGATCGATTTTTTCAGAAATTCGGAACAAGTAGATATCGAATGTAGTTCATTACAGAACGAACACTTGTTAGTATAAGATGTGGGCTTATCTTTACTATGATTGTTTACAGGGTGATCGTTTTTAGCGGCAACAAGAACGTGCGAAACATTATGACGCTTATTAAAATTAGGGGTCGGTAAAATCTTTAGCGAATTCGGCTTGTTTAATTTAGAACTATCTAGAAAATGAGTATCGCGCATGAAAGCCTCACACTTCGATTGCAAGAAAAGTTTCAACTGTTCATAAGTAGGAAACTCGATATCCGAATACTTTTCCTCAAAGCTACGACGCATACTAGTATCTAATTTAGACAATACGTGATAAACTAAAATGAAGTCCCAATTCTGAACCGGTAAGTCTATTGTTTTGAGAATACTCAAATTTTCTTCAAAAAAGTCAAGAGATTTACGGAACTCCTTTGCGTCTTTGCATTTAAACTCAATATTTAATATATCACGCCAGCAACTAAAGGCGAGATCACGCTTGTTTTTGTAACGATTACATAAAGCTTGGTACGCATTGTTGTAGTGCTCATGAGTTAAAGGGAATGACTTAATGACAGATAACGCGTCGCCGCTAAGGGATGATACTAAATAGTGAAACCTTTCGGTGTCGGTAAGCGATGGAGAATTATGTATTAAAGCGTTAAAAGTATCAAAGTATTCGGGCCACTGTTTAATATTACCGGAGAATGTCGGAAGGGTTATTTTAGGCAACCGAATATTAGGTGACGATGAATCATTGCTCTTCGATTGTCGTGACGTTTCATTTCGAGTTAAGTTACGATAAATAGACTCGATTTTGTAAAAAATCTCATCAAATTGTTCCTGAATATCAGTATCCACGTCACTATGATCATCTAAAATGTCTAAAATAGCAAAATGTGCATCTTCGAAAGTAGCCGCTACTTGTTTAATATCATGATGATATGAGAAAAATAAATCCTGTTGAGAAGAATCATTCAAAGTTAGCTGACCGACTTCCAAAGCCTTAGATAAACGTTTAAGAGCAATTGTTCGCTTTCTACGCAATGACGGCAAATCCTGCGCAGTATATTCAAGATCGGTCGATTTCGATTTACATTTCTTAAAAACACTAGACTTTCGTGTCGAGTGTTTACTTAAAAGTGACATTTTATTTATTTTATAAACAAGCACTCAACGATAAAAAAATATAAATAATATTATCGATTCACGCGAGTGTGCAACCGCCCTTACGCTGAATTAAAACGACGAATTGATGATTAAATCAAACAATGTTAAATGATAAGCAATACAGCGGCGGCAGCGCGATGACTCACGCCTCTGTACCTGCTAATACAAAGACGACCGGTCACTTGGTAACAATTTAAAATAAAAAGTTATAATCGAATTAATTTCGCAGCACGAATTAATACTATGGTTTAATAACGTTTATTTACGTAAATTTTAATATGTAGATATAAGTATGAAGTTTATATTCTACTATGCTATTGTAATAATACAAAGAAAGATTACGATTCTTACAACTTAGGGCCGATTTTTCAATGGTCAGTTAAACAACCAGTTATGATTTACTCCACAGTTAACGAGATTCTGAATTTTTCAATTGACAGATAGGCTATAACAGCTAGTTAAACTCTCTACCTGGCGAATAAACTTAACTGCTCCTTCAGACCCCAGTTAGGTCGTTAACTGTAGAGTTATTTAGCTGTCATTGCGGGCAACTGTCTTTGTGCAAGTGTTTGTAGGTTAAATTCGCTTTTGGTTTTGTTTAAAAAGTGTAAAAACAATGGATATTTTTCATTCACTTGATGATGAAATCGGAGAAGATTATGCAGTGCTAAATTATTTAAGTCCAGACAGAAGACAGAGAATCGTAAGATAGAGACCTGATAATATGTCTGAATGGGATGATAAGAAATTTCACCAGAGATTTTGTCTAGAAAAAAGAACTGATGAATTTTTATTAACACTTATTGAAAGTAAAATCGCTAATACAACAAACAGGTAAGAATCGTTTTCTGGTTGTCTCCGATCTATAGATACATTCATAGATAGGTAAAACAAAACAATAAAAATAAAATAACACGGCGTAAGCTAACAACACAACACAATACAAGGAAGATTATTGTGACGCACTGACAGCTGCTGCCATTACGAGAGGTTGTCTCTTTCTAAAGTCTGTGAACGAATATAAGCGCGTCTCGCTTTTGCAGGTATAGTGTGAAGATAGTAACAAAAATCGGCTAGTTAACTAACTGAGTGTTAACTGAGCTTTGAAAAATAGAAACTTTTTACTCTTTCGTTAAAATTCCAGTTAAAGTTATTGACTAGTTAACTATCTGACATTTTAACTGGCTATTGAAAAATCGGCCCTTACTGTTACAAATTCAAACTTCACCGCCTGCTACGAGGTATGTCAGCGCGCGTAAGCTTGATCGATAGAAAACCGGTTTGGCAAAACGTAACAAAATTACCCGAAACAAATTACGAATGTGAATTATAAAGTGAAAATTAGATGTTTTAATCATATAAATGTGTATGATTGAATATAATTACGAATGCGTTATACGAATACGGACGATTTTAGAATGATTTTTAGTCGAATTAAATGTGAGCCGTTAGGAAATTAAGCACCGATAAAAATTGTGATTGCTTAATATAGATCTCACAATAATTCAAACTAAAGAAAACGTTATGAACTGTAATGTTAACGATAAAATAATCCTCACGAAACAACGATACAATACAAATGTAAGTCCTAAGTACTGATACCAACAGATTTTTGCCTACAATTAATTCCGTTAAATACGTTAAATCCGCAACCAATAAACGATATTATGAATAGTTAAAGAGATATTGAATTACGAAGTATTTAACCAGAAATACCACAAGCAAACCGATGAATACGGTACAGTACTCCACGTAATAAATGGAAGTCCCGGGTTTCGGCACCATAAAAATGTAGCAAACGCACCCGGTTGTTTGTTTGTGATGGTGGCTTCCTGCTACCTTTGGGACAGACTTCTCTGAAGTCCACGATAAAAGAGAACGATGTTCAACTTGTAATGAGACAACGACAAATATAATGCACTCACGTACCTTAATCTGCCACTGCTCGCGCTGACTTCCACTTTTCGCTTCTCCTTCACCAGCTGGTTAGGACTACACTTGCACAGACAGTTTCTTGAGGAATTATTTGGCAATAATGAATAGTAAGCGAGACACGTATGCGCCCACAACGATGGCGATCGAATTGTGTTCTACCCTCGTCTCACGCGCAGAAAATCAGGAGTGAATGCATGACAACCGTTAAAGTTGCGTTTTGTCATTGCTCACGAGGTATATGAACATCGATAGAATTAAGTTGCGTTTTGTTAATTAGTTACGAAAATTTATGGTAACGAAACACTTTGATTTATTTAATGAGTTTTGTACATAATAACTATTTTGGCTTTTCTGGGTTAATTTTATAATTTTTCTGTATCTCAAAGCATAGTCTTGGAATTTATTTTTATCTAATTGATTTTTAGTCAGTCGGTATACATTGCCCACTGTTTCTGATAGTTTACGCTAGAGGCGCTAGTGGGCAATGTATGACAAATACGATACGTTTGATCAAACTCGAAAACTAAAAAAAACCTAAGAAAAAAACTTACTAAGAAGGGTACCTACTGCGCAGGTGGTACAGAGCTCGAGTGGGCGTTGGCGCGACAAAGTTCGGTCGAGTCGATGCCGGGAGGACTACGTCGACCCGTCGGCCAGGGACACCCGTAGAAACTTATCCCGCTGGCATGATTCAGGGGCCCGATCATGCCTAACGGGCTCGCGAGGTTGCCCTATCATGCTACGCATAATCTCTGGGTGGACCGTCGTGCCGGTTGGTGACCGTAACGTGGAGTCACGGCGGCCACTTCCATGGGGGGGTACGGGGATCATTCATTCAGGATTTCACTCGGCGGCCACTCCCATGGGGGGGGGGGGGTACGGGGATCATTCATTCAGGATTTCAGTAGACATACCAAGCCAATCGCCTTCCTTACTGGACCTTCTACTTACCTACGACCCATCCGGAGCGATATCAGAATCGAGGTCCGATCCCCTTTAGGCTCATCTGATCACTGCCTGATACCTTCCAAAGTGCCGTAGTAGGCGAAGCCACCTTAACCTACGGTTGGTAAACGCCGAGTATTAGGTATGGGACATCAGATTGGAATGGTATGCGCGTCTACTTTGCATCTATCCCTTGGAAGCAACGCTGCTTCAGTGAGAACGATACATCAGCTTGCGCCGCTGCCATTACTGAGGAGATTGTATTGGGTGTGGAATATTACCTACATTCCACATTACTGATGAGATCGGCATCAGCAGACGTAACCTCTGGTTCAATCGCGATTGTGCTGTTGCTGTTTCACAGAAACAGGCGACGTATCGCGCTTGGATCAGGGGTCGGGCTCTTACAGCTCCTGATATCGAGTGTCTGAAAGCAGCATACAACAAGGCTTCCAAGTCCTGTAAGAAGGCTTACATAAGAGCGGATGCCCAGCGCGTCGCTCGCATTGGCCATGAATTGGTGACGCTCCTACGGGTTTCCGTAGTACAAAACGGTCGACGGGTTACTTTCTAGCGTACATGACGCATGTATGGGGTGAAGCTATGGGCCTAGTCTACAAGCGTGGTGAGTCATTGGCTGTCAGCCTTGATATGGCCAGAGATTTTGAATGGCTTTTTCCCTTATCCCACCATCTCCCTTCCTTTTAAAGACTACGCGTGCTGGTTTAAGTTCTCACTGACAAACTGTGGCTACCATTCTGACGCGAACAATGAAATTTGGCTACTCGTTTCTTCGTCGCACAATCAAGAAAGAAATGGAATTCACTGCCAGCATACGTGTTCCCTCTTTCCTACAATCCTGGGTCATTCAAAAGAGGCTTGAAGAAGCACCTTGCAGGTCGGCAAGGCTAGCGTGGCGGTTTATCTCTTGCAATAGCTATCTTCGTATTTGGACTCTTTCTTTCTGCTTACCATCAGGTTGAATGGAGTCAATTGCTTGATCTCTTTATTAAAAAGAGCTATAAAAAGTTTTAATCACTTGCAAGTAAAATATAAGCTTCTTGCTTGCAAGGCAGGCCAAGGAGCTTATTTCTTAATTCTATCTTCATGAAGGCAGGCACTTGACTGACAAGAAAATAACTAAAACTGGAAGCCAAGCCAAACTACCAATAAAAAAGTGGACTAATTTTTTGACCTTATGTAACCATTGAATGTTTCCTAATTGTCTCTTTCTAACTCTCCTCCACAAGCAAGCAGCTTATATTTTTACCTATAGAACTATCTTCGTGCCTTCACAAGTAAGAAATATTAGATGGTCATGTGACACGTGCTCCAGTGGTTAGAAAGATACAAATGGATAGTAAAAATGTTTCAAGGTAAAAAAAAATCTTCACTTTTTGTTCGAGTTATGGATTCAATTTTCACCTATTCTTGTGGGTAGGTTAAAAAAATATTAAGTGCGTTTCGTTCGCTACGTTAAGTGGGCGCACTTGGCTAGTGCCCACCTCGCGTGTTTGTATTGAAAGATAGTATGAGCAGCGCTAACTGGCGCAAGTGCGAGTGAGTGTGCGTTACTCCAGCAAAATGTTAGCTCTTTTCAAAGATTGAATAATGCAGATAATTAGAGCCCTATCTGGTGTAAATGAGCCCGAAATTTGAAATTTGAGCCCTCAGCCGTTTTGGCAGTATTTAAGAAAAACTGATTCTGCTGGAGTAACGTTACTCCAGCAAAAAAAATTTTAATTTTTAGCTCTATCTGAAAAAAAAGTATGCAGCAAAGTGGCTCGAATTCGAGCATAAATGAGCCCTATAAAATAAAATTTGAGCCCCTCGTGATTCCATAGTTATTTCAGTTTTTGCTGGAGTAACGTTTGGCCGATTGCTGGATATCGGAAACTGTTGGACATACAATCACGATTTTTTGTATATATGCAGGAGTGAATTCGAGCCCTCTGTGCCCGAAATTTTGTTAAAAGAACTAGAATGGTTTCGGAGCTATAAAATATTTTCTAAAAAACAAAAATATGTTCTAGATCTTGAACGAAGACACCTAGAAACTTCGCAACAGTACCAGATTGTACCTCATGTCTAACCACATAATCAAGTAAAATTTCGACATCCTACTGTAAGTGATTGGCGAGTAGTTACGAAATTTTGATTTCTTGAAGATGAATTATTTCCAGCACCGAAAAAACTACTTTCTCGAAGAGCTGGCTTACAACAATGTTTTAACAATAATTAGAGCCCTATATCAAAAGTACGTATACAAAATCACAGCTAGGTATATCGACTAATTTATATAATATTTATAAAAAACCATTCCGACAATTTTTGGTCGATTACCCGACCAAATTCGAATGTATATTATAAGGCGGCCGCACCGTACTTCGAGTCATACTTTATCACTTGGCGGTGCTTTAATTTAGTTTGGTTAGTACAGACGCGTAAAAAAGAGTTTGATATGAAAATATTTATTATTGTGGAAGTTAAATAAAAAAGGAAATAACATTTTATATACTTTTATTATTGATATTCTACTAATAAAAATAATAAATAATCTCACATAATTAAATCAAACGCAATATAACACTTAAATTTAAAAACATGGCTTAGTAATCACAGCTTGTGTTTCAATTTTTATGATAAAGTTAAATTACACACTTTGCGATGTAGTAGGTACCTACTTGCATAAATAATTTCTCGTTTCGTAATGATTCAAATAATCAGTATTGTTAAAAGACTGCTCTTAAAAATAGTTATTATGAGCTGGCTTATAACAAATAATTGTTAATAACAATGCTTTTACAAATTTAGGGGCTACATACATATAAAATTTATATGTATGTAGCCCCGAATAATTATTATTCGCAAGTATAAATTGCAACAATTAAAAGAAAATATATTTTCTTTTAATTATTGCGATCTATAGGTACTATAATATTATAAAGCTGAAGAGTTTGTTTGTTTGATTGAACGCGTTAATCTCAGGAACTACTGATTGAAATTGAAAAATATTTTTTGATAAAGGAAGTCTAAGCTATAGCTGTTAAAAAAAAACACGCGGGCAAAGTCACGGGTGGAACGCTAGTAAGGAATAAAAGCCTTTATTTCGCAGGTAAAGGTAAAGGTAATACAGACGACGGCATATCAGGCTAGCATAAACAGTCTTTCTTCAAAAGATTTTGAATTAAACCATCGATAATTAAACATTTTGGAAGAAATTTGCTTTGAAGGAAAATGCTCTGAGGAGCTTTTTTGCTAATCCTTCCCACTATTTCCCTTCTTTTTAAGGACTACGCGTGCTGGCTTACGGTATCACTAACAAATTGTGGCTACCATTCTAACGCGAACTAAGAAATTTGGCAACTCACGTATCACAATCATAAAATGGAATTTACTGCCAGCATAAGTATTCCCTCCTTGTTACAATCCTGGGGCATTCAAAAGAGGCGTGAAGAAGCACCTTGCAGGTCGGCAAGGCGATTACTAATTGAAGTTTAGCAGATTTGAGTAACCTCATCTGTTGTCATCTGTTCTACAATATTATGTATGTTTGATTATTCATTATTATTAGGACTGATATCAACAATCTGTGATTATTTAGCTGATAAATATAGAAAAACTACAAATTTTGTATAAGTAGTTTAATAACTGTAACGAAAAATAATTTTGAAAATATTGTAGAAATGGGGTTAAATATAAGAATGTGGGAATTGTCTTAGAAACTTCATTATTTTCATTTTAATGTCGCAAAAATGCTCCATTCATCTGGCACATAGTTATAAATACAACTGTGATTCATTAGTTGTATGTTTTTTTAAGTAGTACCTATATTTTTAAACAAAAAAAAGTTTAAATGTACCTTCTACTTTTGAAGGGTTATTTCATTAGTATTTACACGATCACCGAGACCCCGACCTCGGAGGACCCTGATTTATGTTTAATTGTGTTTGTCAAAATAAATATAAATCGGAGTCCTCCGGGACGACCTCGGCCTCGGGGATCGGGGTACTCAGGGAATCACCCCTTTTAAAGTGTGTGATTATACGTTACCAATAAATAAATAATATATATTGCTAATAATTGTATGTGATTATTAAGTGAGGTTTTTAGATTATGTGTTAAAAGACTGACTGTATTTTAATTTTATACGATTTGTTGTATCCTATTCTAATTTTATGTAGACAATTTACCCTTGTTAATATTAGTGTAAAGTAGGTATGTTACATAAAAAGAGAATTTTAAAATTTAGGTACTTAAATTTTATATGTATGTAGCCCCTAATTTTGTAAAAGCATTGTTATTAACAATTATTTGTTATAAGCCAGCTCATAATAACTATTTTTAAGAGCAGTCTTTTAACAATACTGATTATTTGAATCATTACGAAACGAGAAATTATTTATGCAAGTAGGTACCTACTACATCGCAAAGTGTGTAATTTAACTTTATCATAAAAATTGAAACACAAGCTGTGATTATTAAGCCATGTTTTTAAATTTAAGTGTTATATTGCGTTTGATTTAATTTTGTGAGATTATTTATTATTTTTATTAGTAGAATATCAATAATAAAAGTATATAAAATATTATTTCCTTTTTTTATTTAACTTCCACAATAATAAATATTTTCATATCAAACTCTTTTTTACGCGTCTGTACTAAACAAACTAAATTATAACACCGCCAAGTGATAAAGTATGACTCGAAGTACGGTGCGGCCGCCTTATAATATACATTCGAATTTGGTCGGGTAATCGACCAAAAATTGTCGGAATGGTTTTTTATAAATATTATATAAATTAGTCGATGTACGTAGCTGTGATTTTGTATACGTACTTTTGATATAGGGCTCTAATTAGTGTTAAAACATTGTTGTAAGCCAGCTCTTCGAGAAAGTAGTTTTTTCGGTGCTGGAAATAATTCATCTTCAAGAAATCAAAATTTCGTAACTACTCGCCAATCACTTACAGTAGGATGTCGAAATTTTACTTGATTATGTGGTTAGACATGAGGTACAAGCTGGTACTGTTGCGAAGTTTCTAGGTGTCTTCGTTCAAGAGCTAGAGCATATTTTTGTTTTTTAGAAAATATTTTATAGCTCCGAAACCATTCTAGTTATTTTAACAAAATTTCGGGCATAGAGGGCTCGAATTCACTCCTGCATATATACAAAAAATCGTGATTGTATGTCCAACAGTTTCCGATATCCAGCAATCGGCCAAACGTTACTCCAGCAAAAACTGAAATAACTATGGAATCACGAGGGGCTCAAATTTTATTTTATAGGGCTCATTTATGCTCGAATTCGAGCCACTTTACTGCATACTTTTTTTTCAGATAGAGCTAAAAATTAAAAATTTTTTTGCTGGAGTAACGTTACTCCAGCAGAATCAGTTTTTCTTAAATACTGCCAAAACGGCTGAGGGCTCAAATTTCAAATTTCGGGCTCATTTACACCAGATAGGGCTCTAATTATCTGCATTATTCAATCTTTGAAAAGTGCTAACATTTTGCTGGAGTAACGCACACTGCGAGTGACGGGTTTGCGCGCACGGAGCGACGTTGAAAATTCAATAAGGCTAGCGCCCGCCTCATGTGTTGACAATTTGTATGCAAATGTGAAGTTGGACTCACCTAATCGAGCGAAGGTTTTATTTACGAAAAAGTGCTAAGGTTGGTAGGGTAGTAAGAAAATAGAAAAACAACCCATGAATATTGTTACTTAGGTTATATATTATAATAATAAAAAGCATTTAACAGAAAAATTACGGTAAAAAGAATTAATCTTCGGACGGTGGTTGATACCTACCTAGCAAAATAGACGGAAACTGCTACAAGCTTTGTGGTTGGTCAAATAAAGAGT
Source organism: Elophila nymphaeata (assembly GCA_955850985.1). NCBI lineage: Eukaryota > Metazoa > Arthropoda > Insecta > Lepidoptera > Crambidae > Elophila > Elophila nymphaeata. Next base: position 18,155,357 of record OY039087.1, read on the forward strand.
GCAGAGCAGCATCTATCGCAATATGACTCCATATAGGTATTTACCTCGTATTTACGTATACAACGCCGAGAGTGAAATCCGCACTCTCAAACTCAAACTCAAGAAGCGTATATTTTACTCAAAGCTCAAAAGCTCAAACTGAGGCTCAAACTATTCTATTCTATTAGTGGCGTCGCGATACATTTACGCGAACGTACGCATTTTGCGAATGTAAAGTGAGAACTGTACGGTTGATTGAAGTTAAAAATGGAGTCTCTCAACACGTTTTTACCACAAGAACTCGGGAGAAACTCCACTCTAAAACTAATATACCTAGTATACCATAGTAGTTTGGTGGAAGCATAGACCATAGATGTATAATTAATTTCTGATGTTTATAAAAATACAAAATTATGAACGCAGTCTAAATTACAATTTCCAATTATTTTTGCTCTGGTAACACAGAACCAATCGATGACAGCGACGGATTTTCAGATCGCCGCTGACGACATTTTGTCAATAAATTGTAAATTTTGGTTAAATCTAAAGACTTTTTATTAGTTTATAGTGTTAAATAAGCCACGAAGATGGCAGACAACGAACAAAAAGCTATGCAATTAATGGCGGAGGCCGAGAAAAAGTTGAATTCATCAAAATCATTTCTCGGATCTCTTTTTGGGTGAGGGAAAATGTCTTTCTCATATTTTGTTGATAATCTTCTAATATGCCCTTTGTTGTGTTTTAATTAGTAATATTATCAACTTAATTATAGAAATTGGTACCTATTTATTAATTTTAAGGTAGTTAAAATACTAGAATTCATCAAAATATATACACAACAGCTTCTTACTTTGATTATGTTAAAATTATTTTTTAATTTTAAAGTCCCTTTGTATCATAATATAAAAATTTAAATAATGTATACAAATCATGACCATGCAAAACTATAGCATGAATGGTTTGACAAGGGCCTAGAATATTAAACTAACCAATTGTAATTAAAATTGTATCACCATTAAACTCAAATGATAATGACGAAATACTTACATTAATTTGTGCATTAATTTGTACTATTTCTTACACTGTTATCTCTTGAAAACAGAAAGTTTCAAGTCAACAGCTTTGTAAACTTTCACTTTTATGCAGTGGATGGGAATTCCAAACAAAGTACCTAAATAAGAGTTAAGTTACTACAATTAAGAAGATGATGATGTTAATGGTCCTTATGTGCTCTAAATTTTATAATTATTGCTGTATACTGACATAAAACCTGCATTTTACAAAGGCTGTTTTGAATGAATCACTTGTTTACCAAAGAACACAGATAACAAAAACTGCTTACTCATTTGACACTACTAATTTTAACCTGCATAATTTTTTTCATAACCAATACTTTAAAATTTAATCTATTTTTATTATGTCTTATTATATCATTTGTATTATGGTACTTCCATATTATGTGGTGACTATGATCCTATACTTTACATAAAAACAATATATTGGGAGAGTAAAAAACAATCTACACACATACCTACTATCACACTCGCAATCCCATGATGGGTTGAGCAGAGCCTTAGGTAATACAGTTGAACCGTGGTAATCCAACAAAATATGTTTTGCAGGGCGATGTCAGATCCTTGTAATCCGATAAATTAGAAATCAAAAATTCAATGTAATTAAACTATGAATTATACTACATAATTATGTGTGTGGAATTTAGTAAATTAAACAATCTTAAGTAATATTTTATTTTATAAAAATAAAATGTGGTGTTGCGTACAATTTACAACCTGTCCAATCATGCATTATATTAGTGATGATTTGCCAAAATTTTTATGTAGTGTACCTACAGTCAACCGTGATAGGTGTGTCGAATTACAAGGGCCGGCGTATTAGACAGGAGCGGTATTACTGTGGCTCCACTGTACTTTGTTACTCATAAATCCACATCTGGCAATATGGGCCATTCAGTGCCTCCAAATAGTGACAGGTTACCAACCTGTTATCTACATAAAAAGGGGCACCAAACCCAAAAATAATATTCTTTCAGTAAACAATCGTAATGCAAAAGCCAACAACCAGGACATATGTTACACTTAAAATTATTTCAGCAGTTCAGGAAAAAAAACTATTCTATTCTTAAATAATGGCGTTGCGACACATAAAGATTACGCATTTGCCCGATGTGAAGTGAATATGTACCTAAAGTGACAATAAATTGTTGGTAGATTAAGTTAAAAATGGAGTCTTCGCAACGAGAACTCGGGAGAAAATCCTAAAAATTATCTTCTCTGTTTTTAAAAATTGTAAATGTGAATGTAAGGTATTTAACAGTTTTAGTTTAAATTCTTAACAACAGTACTACTGCTAGTAATATTTCAAATTAATGATTTGAAATTAACTCCTGACTGCTGAAATTTTTTACATTATAATATCTCTCCTGAGGGTCTAGACACGTGGCAAATGCTACAAAACGTTTTGACAAATATCTCAAACTTTAACAGTTGATACGACGGTCACCATGGTGTTTTCTCAGGAAACATTAGTTTTATACATTATATTCTTTTTGTTATGCATTCAATCCAGTGAATGCATATAAAACATGGAAGATTTACTGATGCTTTGAAATGGTCCCACGAAAAAGTCCACCAAAGTGGGTGGTGCTTCAATAGTACGCCAAAACTCAGTTTAGTTTAGTTGTTGGCATGTGACCGTATCACTGTGGTCAAATATTTATCTTATTTCTAAAATGGCGTAACTAGCGCTGTCTGTTATAGACCTAATAATTTCATATTTAAAGTCGTTTTTTACGTGGAAATTATATTGTGTATTATTATTTATCTATGTATCTATCTGTGTATTTCATATTTTTGATTTAATGCAATCAATTGATTACTTGTCTAGGTACTCTGGTTGCTGAGTTTCGTTTGTTGGCTCACTGAAGGCTTACTATTTGAGTTTGATGCCCCTTTTTTGTAGGCATGGCCCATACTGCCAGATTTGCGTCTATGTGTAACTAAATGTTACTTCTACTCAATCCTTTTGGGATCATGAGTGTGATATTATGTATGTCAGTTATGATTAAAAGACATTTTTGGGAACCTCTTACTAACTCACTAAATAAATATTAACATATACTGGCCCATTTTCTTGGACAAAATGGTAAAAAGGAGTATTATAAATTGAGTACACTTAGAAAGAGCTTTCACTGTATATAAAAGATAGCTGCAATGCGTGCGGTGCAAGAGGTGGCTACAGGATACTAGCACCACTAACCCTGACATTGTGAGAATTGCTTTAATACACAATATTATTATCCTGTTCTGTTGATTTGATATATTTGAGTTTATAATGTTATAATTGTTACTAAGATTAAGTAATTAGTGGGTTACTTTTTGGGTACACTTAACATTTTTGTATTACAAAAATAAGTGACCCAAAAATTAATCAATTGGTATCCACGCGGGAAGAAAAAGGAGAAGAGGAAGACAATTTCGTCGATGGGAAGACAACTTAAAAATGGTGGCTCGAAAGTACTGGAAAAGAAAATCACAGGACAGAAAGGAGTGGAGACTCTTGGATGAGGCCTATGGCCGAGGACAAATTTAAAATATTTTAATTTTGTGTTTATTTATAAAAGATTTAATTTTACAATGTAAATACCTATCAGTAATAAAGGCTTATCTTATCTTATAAGATTAAGTAGACTTGTCCATTAATAAAGTCTTTGGATATCTAATCTAAAGACTTTATTAAGTAAAGTTATTCCTTATGATTTGGTCCAATTTAGGATCCTGGTGGTCCAATATAAGGGTGGTCTACTCATCACCGCGCAAGTGACATCTTGGTGCGATAATTTGAATAGAATAGAATAATATTTATCATCTGCTTTGAGTTCAGAATCTCCCTCATTCCTGCGAGGCCACAGGAGCAGAAGGGGTACCCTATTCGTGACTAAACCAAAGCAAAATATTTATTGTTGTAAAGTTTTAGGAGAATAATCGTATTTTCATATTGTTGACCACTGCATAATTTTTAAACAGGGGTTCATCAAAAGTAGAAGAGGCAGTGGACTGCTACCTGCGGGCGGCTAACCTGTTCAAAATGGCTAAGAAGTGGGCGCTAGCTGGTAACGCGTTCTGCAGCGCCGCACAGCTCCACCTCAAAGCAGGCGTCCGCCATGACGCAGCCACCAATTTTGTAGATGCATCTAACTGTTACAAGAAATGCGACCCTAATGGTGAGATCTTAAATTACATTATTTCTTAACCGCCTCCGTGGTCTAGTTCCTACTGGAATTAGATCCATAGGTCCGGTTCTGTGCTAAGTTTCGTTGATGGCAGAACTTTAAGGCCACGGACTCGAAGTCAGCGACGAGCGTCGCGGGAAGCCGCTGGATGCGGGCAGCGCAGAACCGATCGGGTTGAAGAACCTTGGGGGAGGCCTATGTCCAACAGTGGACGTCTTTCGGCTGATATGATGATGATACAACTCCTTCCCGATTCCAGTTTTGCTTCCATAAAAAAGTTGTTTGTTTTGCTTATCGACAAATGGTTTGATGGTGGTTGATGTATTATAAAATTTATCCTGTATCTATAAAAAGCAAAGTCCTTTCTCACTGTCTGACTGATCAACGCCCAGCCCATACCCTTGGACCTAGATAGCTGGAATTTTGCACAGAGGTTCCTTTTATGACGTAGGCAAGGGATAAGGCCGAATTTTTCAAAATTCAACCCCTAAGGGGGTAAAATAGGGGATGACAGTTTGTATGGAGATCCGTAATTTTTAAAGTAAAATCTATAAAAATTGGTATAAAATATAGCCTTTCGATTAAAAATTAAGAAAGGGTATTTTAGGATTTCTCGAAATTCAACCTCTAAGGGGATGGAAGTCTGTATGGGAAGTTCGTCGGGGGGACATGTTAAAATTTAAAGTACTAAAACGCGAAATTTATATGTGAATAAAAAATCTAAAAAACAATCAACTTCTAGAGCGGCGTTGTAATGCAAGTTAGACACAAAATTCACGAGAGTTCTGGTAAGGGTTTGAGTAGGTTTAAGAAAAAAAAAAGAAAAAATTAAAATAACTTTTCTTTTGATTATTTCTAAATACATGCATAAAATTAAAAAATGTGTGACGTCACATCAGGTTCTAAAAATGTGACAACCTGTGACAAGGACGGGGGGAGGGGTTAAAATGTCCTAAAATTCGTGTGACGTAATTTATGGATGGCCCTTATCGGCTAAAAATTAAGAATGATGTATATGTTACGATTTTTCGAATTTTAACCCCACGGGGACGCAGTCGCGAGCAAAAGCTAGTAAATTATATAGGTACATCATTGATTTGCCTGCTCCCAACTGTATTTGGGGTCGGCTTTCTGTTCGGCATTGCGTTTATTTTCCGAATAAAACCACGGAATGGGATGAGATGACCATCCCGTGGCTTTATTTGAAAAATGAATATTATGTCATTGTTCAATAGTTGAATTAAAATGAAACAATGACAGTGTAATATTTCATTTGCAGAGGCGGTGTCGTGCCTACTAAAAGCAATCGAGATATACACCGACATGGGCCGGTTCACTGTAGCCGCTAAACAACATCAGGTGTGTATTTTAAATACTTTTATATCAATATTTCAGCGTTGAGTCGCATCCCCACCCTCTAATAGGAGTTATTGACAAAGGCCACAATACATTGCAGTTCAAACTACATAACAAATAGCGTTTTAAAATTTTGCATTAAAATTCGGCACAAAAACGATGATTAACACAGTAAATACAGCTTTCGTCACCCGTAAATATGCCGAGCACAGTATTTGAGTCACCTCTGTTAAATCTTTGAACCATTTCACGGCACCAATCAACACGACGGAGTTTTTGGGCCTCTGTCAAATATGAGGTATCCACCAGACACAAAGCGGCCAGCCCGCCTAGCATGACCGCCGAAACACGATATGATATAGCCATTTATCGCGTTGAACTGTCAAAAATTATTGGATATAACTGTAATCTTGAAAATTTATCTAAACTACGAACATGTATAAGCCTTATAAATGTTCGCAGTTTAGATAAAATTCCAAGTTGGCGGTTATATCCAATAATTTTTGACAGTTCAACGCGATAAATGGCTATATCATATCGTGTTTCGGTGGTCATGCTAGGCAGGCTGACCGCTAACTGTTCATGGAGGAGTTTGTGCACTTGACTCATACCGATGCCTAAGCTTATCCGATTGTCTGCTGATAGGTCACTCTTTTGTCAGTCTATCATACGCCACGCAATACTGATGCTATCTCCCAGTCGTCGCAATAGGAACTGTACACTGCACACAGATCATCTATTAGAGTAGTGCGACCACATTTAAACTCATTAAACCAGTTTTAAACAGTGGCACGAGATGGAACTTCATCATGAAAAGCCAATCAAAGTGTGCGTGAAAGACAGTACAGCAGCTTGATAGCTAGTGTCTGTCTACGAGACTGACAGGCCGACTTGGGCCGCCTGCGTGTACGTGAAATGGTCTCATCTGTCTATTTCGCTCTAATATACGCGCTAGTATGCTCTTTCTCTGTCACATTGCCGATCTACAGTTTCCTGTATCTATGAATGTAATATTCATATTGGGGGTTATGGAACATCTGGCCCACGCAAAAACTGGTCTGCGGGCCAAATGTCAACTTTTTAAAATGTGCATGGGTAGATTCGCCCAGACCAGTTTCGAAGAACGGGCCAGATGTCTCCTATTAAAAACTCAATTGATATTTCGGCCATATCGTATAATTTTACTTTAAATAAAATAACAATTTTCCGTAAACCTTCACATCATATGAAAGTAATTAAATTTTAATAAAAAAAACCATCGTAAAATAACAAACTTATAAATACAGTTTCTAGTTATTTTAAGCCAGTTTATTCGTATTCTTCTTAGCAAACCCTTTTGTTTCAATCAAACAAAAGGGTTTGTATAAAAAATAATATTATGGGAGTGCTTACAATAACTGTCCGCCATATTGGCCCGTCCGCCAAATAGGATTTAGTATAACGTTAGCCAACCGTGCATTGTCATCCAAAATAGATTAAGGATAACTGCTTTAAAATTCAGTTGCAAGATTTAACCCAAATACATTCAAATATTGCAAGTTAAATAAAAACTTGTAAAAACATCTAATGTAATTATTATATATTTATTTGAATAAAGGTTATAATATTGTAATATAAATCGTACGAGTATTTAATGGTACACCAACAACTTACATCATTAATAATCTTTCCTGTCCATCATAAGGTTGTCTTGAAGAGATCGCTTATATAGCCATAAGACCACTATTTCTCCAATCGATTTCCAACCTAAACGCGTTGGATATAATGTGCAATATTAATTGGTTAGATATGGCAGATCTTTTGTTTTCTTAAACCCGGACTGCAGAGATTCTTTAGAGTGGATAATTTTTTTGTTGCATTACTGAAGGATTGCTACTTGGGTGAGATGACCCATTTGTGTAGGCGACAGGCTGGCAATCTCACTATTGGAGGCACTACATGGCACATACTACCAACTGTGGCCATGTGTAACATTTAGTTACACATAAAGCCATGTATGGTGTAAACACATAGTATGGTGGTGACTCACTGTACGGTATAGCCTCATTCGAGGGAGGTTGCGATTATTTCCCTCTCGCTCTTTAGGTCTCGTTCTCGCACGCCCTATAAATAAAGATTGCTCGGAATTTAGGGCATTCATTGCGCTCCAGAATATAGAGAAAGAAACTCTCCGCTAAAACAAGAAGCCGTAGTATTATTTCTACAAGATCCCAGCCGTCCTCACGCTATCCAGCCCAAACTATTTATGTACGGCCAGCTGTGGCTTTATGTGTAACTTAATGTTACACTTAAAGCTCTGGCCTTCGACAAAGCTCCACACCATCCAAACCCACTCGTAGTCCAGGCCTCCAGTTACTGTGCTAATAGAGATGCCGCGCGCGCCTCGCGCCGTTCAAAAAACGTCCTATTGGACACCGACGATCAGATCACGAGCGCAAATGCCTCGTTACCGCCTCACAACAACACTTCACACTCAAGCACTAGTGTTAATTTTTTCACAACAACACCTTTTAATCACCGCACTCGTCGAACAAGGGTGCGTCGACCCGGTCTACACACGATGCGCTATACCCGGTACAGATATGTGCCGGGGCGCTTCTCGCCGTGTCCCCCACAACCCGATGCGCCCGAGCCGAGGTCCGAGCCTTTAGAGGCACCCTCGGGCGTGTCGCTCCCTTCCGATCCGGACGACCTAGGGACGCTAGGCGGTCGAGAGACTTCCCATGGGGGAGATGCTCGGTCGCCCAGTAATCCCCTAGGAACGTCCGCCCTACAGGCTTGAGGACCCTCCAAGGTTTTCGCCTTCTCAAAAAAATCCGGTGAAGCAGTAAATGCCATCAGCGGCAAACTGCAGTAGTCTTTCAAAAAAAAAAAAAAAGCTCTGGCCAACACCTTTAGGGATCACGAGCGTAATTGTATTTACCTACGTAAATTTGACAGTTTGTGTTAACCAGAAGTGCCATTGTCTGTACATTATTAATTGTTTTATCGTTGATTCTTAGCTAAGGCGTACAATAAGAATTATTCTGTTATTATCTTATCTATATCTATTTGTCCAGAACATAGCGGAGCTTTACGAAACGGAATGCGTGGATCTGGCGCGAGCGATGCAGCACTACGAACAAGCGGCCGACTACTTCCGCGGCGAGGAGTCAACCTCCAGCGCGAACAAGTGCATGCTCAAACTGGCGCAGTATGCCGCGCAGTTGGAGCACTACGACAAGGCCATTCAGATCTACGAGCAGGTTAGGAGGCATTATTTAGATAGTCATTTTCATTTATCTAAATCATACATACTGTCACGCCTTTTTCCATAAGTTTAGGCAGAGATCGCATGTTTCCACTTGCTACGATCCTTACATATTTCTTTGCCTTCATCTACTTTCATCACAGTCCTCAACATGCTCGGCGGTTTCGAGTACTTTTGACCTGGCCCCTTTTCAAGACCTCTTCGATTTGATCGATAAACTTTAGGTTTAAACTTTCGCCTAAGTGTTCCTTGTAGCGCATCTCCGTTCACTTCCGATTAACCGATTGTTATATCCTTTTCGTCAATCTACTTTCACACATCCTTTCTACATGACCGAAACATTTGAGCGTCCCTTTCTCAATCCTTTTCACTACAACTTTTTTCAACCCACATACTCCTCAAGGCTCTCATTTTGACCGCATTTTTTCTGCTTTCATAACTTTTCTTCCACACCCAACTTTCGCTTCCATACATCAGTGTTGGGACCAGCACACCGTCATGCACAGTCAGTCGTGCGTGCAAAACCCCATTCACCGTGTTCCCAACTTTCACTCGATTCCCAACAGCACTGTCACACTTTCCATCGCTCTTAAATACAGACCCCAAATATATAAACTCTTTCACTTTGTCAACAGTTTTACTTCCAATCAAAATGTCGCTCATACTCATGCTTTCATCTTTGCAAACAACTAAGGTTATGGACCTTAGTCTTGCTTATTTTCACTTGACGCCGTCGTGGTGGAGTGGTCAGTATAGCTGCCTACACATCAAGCGGTCCGGGTTCGAATCCTGGTAGTGGCAAATGTTTGTGTGATGAACACGAATATTTGTTTTTGCGAGTCATGGTTGTTTATATATTTATTTAAGTTTATTTATAAAAATATCTAAAATTATTATGTATATTAAAAAAAAATGTCCATTATCTAGTATCCGTAACACAAGTTCTTAACGATACTTACTTCGAGCTAGATAATTGGTGTGAGCGTGAAAATATATTATTATATTATTATTAATTCCTTTCTCAAACAGCTTTTATGTGTAAAAGTAACCCTCTCCTGTAACTCATTGGGCGACGACGCAAGTGTGACGTGGTCATTAGCGTAAAGAAAACATTTGACAAGCAACTCATTCATTCGTAATCCGCAATGAGTTTCGTTCTCTTGTCAGACATTTGCCCATGAATAGGTTGAACAGCCACGGAGATGCTACACGTTCCTGTCTCACACCTTTTCCAATGTGAAACGGTTTAGTATGCACCATTTATCCTGCATTGGCACAAGCATTGGAACCCTCATAGAGAACTTTCAATGTTCGAATCCGGCTGCTACTCACCCCATGCATAAACAATGAGGACTACAGTTCACTTCTTACCATTCGGTCATAGGCCTTTTCCAGGTCCATGAAAGCGCAATACACTCTTTGACTTTTTGTCAGAATTTTCTGAGTAATGCATCGTAAGGAAAAGACCTGGTCAGTACATCCCATTCCCTTTATGAACCCTGTTTGCTCATCCCATATCCTGCCATTCGTCTCTTTTTTCACCCTTTTAATCAAAACCTTGACATTAAGGAAAAGAGAGATATTTTACAGACGTTTCATCGTCGTCGAAAGTCGATTATAACTCGGTTCCTTTTGTTTAGATCGCCAAGTCTTCCCTAGACAACAGCCTGCTTAAGTACAGTGCTAAGGAGTACATGTTCCGCGCGGCGCTATGTCATCTCTGTGTGGACATACTGAACGCGCAGCACGCCGTCGAGCGATACTCCGGCCTGTACCCCGCCTTCGCTGACACCAGGGAGTGTAAGCTGGTCAAGGTAACTATCCTGCCAGGGTCGGACTGTGACCTCTGCGTCACACACTGAACGCGCAGCACGCCGTTGAGCGATACTCCGGCCTGTACCCCGCCTTCGCTGACACCAGGGAGTGCAAGCTGGTCAAGGTAACTATCCTGCCAGGGTCGGATTGTCAGCTCTGCGTCACATACTGAACGCGCAGCACGCCATCGAACGATACTCCGGCCTGTACCCTGCCTTCGCTGACACCAGGGAGTGCAAGCTGGTCAAGGTAACTATCCTGCCAGGGTCGGATTGTCAGCTCTGCGTCACATACTGAACGCGCAGCACGCCATCGAACGATACTCCGGCCTCTACCCCGCCTTCGCTGACACCAGGAAGTGCAAGCTGGTCAAGGTAACTATCCTGCCAGGGTCGGATTGTCACCTCTGCGTCACATACTGAACGCGCAGCACGCCATCGAACGATACTCCGGCCTCTACCCCGCCTTCGCTGACACCAGGAAGTGCAAGCTGGTCAAGGTAACTATCCTGCCAGGGTCGGATTGTCACCTCTGCGTCACATACTGAACGCGCAGCACGCCGTCGAACGATACTCCGGCCTCTACCCCGCCTTCGCTGACACCAGGGAGTGCAAGCTGGTCAAGGTAACTATCCTGCCAGGGTCGGATTGTCACCTCTGCGTCACATACTGAACGCGCAGCACGCCATCGAACGATACTCCGGCCTGTACCCCGCCTTCGCTGACACCAGGGAGTGCAAGCTGGTCAAGGTAACTATCCTGCCAGGGTGGATTGTCACCTCTGCGTACATACTGAACGCGCAGCACGCCATCGAACGATACTCCGGCCTGTACCCTGCCTTCGCTGACACCAGGGAGTGCAAGCTGGTCAAGGTAACTATCCTGCCAGGGTTGGATTGTCACCTCTGCGTCACATACTCAACGCGCAGCACGCCGTCGAGCGATACTCCGTCCTGTACCCCGCCTTCGCTGACACCAGGGAGTGCAAGCTGGTCAAGGTAACTATCCTGCCAGGGTCGGACTGTCACCTCTGCGTCACATACTGACGCAGCGTTGAAATAGATCATTCTCGAGATTAAATGCCTTGGAATATTTATGAAACGCCGCAACTTCGGCTTGGGTGACTACTGGACTAATAAAATCTCGACCACCATTGGTCGAGTACCCCTTTCTTAAAATTTGGTAGTAGTCTGCAGTGATCAGTAGATTGAGTCAGAGCGACAGATACGAATTCATAATGGCGGTCGATCGTCGGGGCGAACTTTTTTTATAAACATGAACGTTTGTTCATGTACTTTGGCAGAGGGAAACGCGTTCGCTTGCCACGTCCCTTGTTAAATTGTCTAACACCCGCATTAACAAACATTACTATGATATCTCTCGACTCTTGAATAAGAAACGAACCAATCACAGAGCTCTATTCAATGCCATTGCGTTGAATAGAGCTCTGTGATTGGTTCGTTTCTTATTCAAGAGTCGAGAGATCTCATAGTAATATTTGTGAAGACTGGTGTTTGAGTCAGAGTTATTTTTTTATAACCAAGCGGGGTAGACTTTGTGGGAGAATTTAATGTCATATGCACCTACTAGCCTACAGCATATATCTAATGCGTGCATTTTTAAACGGCGGACGGCGTTTGTAAAATGCGGTTTCATTCAAATTGCCTACGACATGTACATTATTTAAATTTACTAATAAAAGATCTGATTCGTTACCGTCCGTTATCTAGTATCCACATAAGGTCGTGACACTCGCGCGCTGACAACTCTAGTCCCCTTCTCTAATCCGTGGAGCTCTGGCGACCTCACTCAAGAACAGAAACACAACACTACAAAAATGTAGCGTTATTTCACAGTATACCAAGAACAATAATACGTCTTCATACAAACTGGCCGCTATCCCTTAGAATGGTTGTGTGCGTACTCAGCGCCGTGTACGCACGCACTGTGACGTATACATTGACATTAAATATGGCGGCATATGGTGGTCTCGCCGTCTCGGTGTGATCGCGCGTTTTTATGTCATTGCACATTCGGTCGCCGCTCGTTCCCGCCCGGCATATTTACGATAGCGTCAACGCAGAGTAGGTTAATAACTCGCCGACAGCCCGCAGATAAACTACTGTTCTTGGTATACTGTGGTTATTTGCCTGTGGTCTCCTGTAAAGTGGAGCTACTATCCAGGGCCGGATTTAAAGATCTGGAGGCCTCGGGGCAACAAAAGAGTGGAGGCCCCTTAGTCCCAAATTATTTTTCAAATAAAATGATCAATTTTTTTACAATCGAGTTTTCGGTTAAAAAATAGGCATACTTCTTTACGACCTTTAATCAACGAACAAAATAGAAAGATATTATTATTTTTATTCATGTAATCATGTTTGTACAAAGTACCGTAGGTAAAGGTAAAACGCGAAATAAAATATGAAAGGAAAAGTTGTTTACTGGTGTTTACTAGTCTGAATTTGAATTTTTTTTCCGAAGTCTCTATTGTGGGGGCCCCTCTTTTGTGGAGGCCCTGGGCTGTAGCCCCGCTTGCCCTCCCCTAAATCGGGCCCTGCTAGTACCCCCTTGCACACTACCTCGACTAAATATAATTATCATTACACAGGAACTAATCGAGTACCTCGAAGAACAGAACGTAGAAGCGTTCACTGAAGCCGTGAAGACTTACGACAGCATATCTCGGCTGGATCAGTGGTACACCACCATCCTCGTGCGCATCAAGAAACAGATCAACGATAACCCAGAGCTGTGTTGAGCCCGCACGTACAGAACAGCCGTCAACGCCGCGTAAGTCTATTGCTTAGTTTTTTTTAACCGGAATCAGTCTATGGTCTTTTATTTTTTTAATGTCTACCCCCATTGTAGGCCTACGTTTTTCTATAAAGTGGTTATGTGTTTGGAGTTGTTTCGTTGCTAAATTATTATATTGATTGAGCAGGCATTGTAAAGACGACCACAAACTGTCCAATTTCTTCAAACGACTTTGATCTCTTTGCTTATGGAATAAGGTTGAAAAATCGGAGCAATTTGACAGTTTTGAATAGCCTGATCTTTTGTCGTCTGTACCTATCATGCTGGTAGGTGGTTATTTAGTCTGGTTCAAATAGTTTTCATTGTAATTTTCGTATATAAAGTTAAATGCCATGGTATATAATGATGTATACTACACTTGAGTATTTGTTACATAATTCAAATATATTCTAGACTAAAAATACGTTGGTTCATTTATTATTAATTAATTGTAGTCAGTATTTTTATTATAACTAGGAAATTATTTACGCACTTAACTTTTACTAACAAATTACTCTAAAATGTACAATTAATAATCACAGTAAATCTATACTTATGGTCAATATATGTACTCATTTAAAACTAATGGCATAGGGTACATTAATTGAGGGGTATAGAAGCAAAAGGGACAATCTCGACATTGTTCATTTTTTAAAAAACGAGAAAAACCTTTATCTCTAAAGATTCACATTTTTTGTACTCTTTGTCTTACTATTCAGTAGGGTAGAGTTAGAAAAGGATATACAGCAAAAACCAAATACCTACACATGAAGGTTTAGGGATTGATAAGGTCAGAAATTTAGAGATAGCTATGTTGGTTTCCATCAAGTGAACATTGCAATGTTTGTCATAATTGTAATATGTTTTTTTACATTGTATAATGATTTTGTCATGTTTAATTTGCCTTCTTTTTAGCTTGATTTGGAGGTACTTCACAAGCATTTAGCACTATTTAAAAGTAAATTACCTATGCAACTAAATACAATTTTCAAGAGTTCAGTCCGGGCTTTCTTTGAATTTTTGAACTAGTCAAAACAAGTGACAATCTCGTGTGGACTTACATAATTTATCGTTTTCAACCATAGATTTCTAAAGGACATAGACGTGTTTGATAATGATCTTTTGTTGATCACAAGCATTGCAACTAGATGGCGTTATTAGTAAATTTACGTACAAAAGTGGAGATTGTCACCTTTGTTTCTATACCCGTCAATTATAACAACACTTCTTTTTATTTTTGTACTCGTAATTTATAGTTTCATACATGTACTAGCCTTTTATCTACATGTATACTGTGACTTGTAAACTGCAAACAAAATAATACAGGCTTCTAGTAAAATGGCGCAGTAATTTTGTGTGATTTCTTTTTAAATTCGACGGAATTAGCTCAATTTGCTTGCAACCTTAGCGGCGTTGACGACACAAAATTTCCTTTTTAACTTAATTCTGTAGTTCATTATGCCTATTTCATTGTAACAGTTAGGCCAGTGATTCTATGTTACACTATTGTATTAGTCGGGCATTTGTATGTTTAGGATTTGTAATTTTTAGTAGCGATAACAAAAACAACCATATCAGAAAGTTTGTAAAGGCAATACAGCGATTTCGAATAGGTTAAGATTCTAAATGACGTACTGAATATTTTGTAGTTTAAATACATGAACTGGAATACAATGATCCTATCAGATATAAGTTAATTTACATTGATTTCTTCAGTTTGCAACGACAATCCTTTATGTCGTTCTTGAAATCGTTATGCAACGAGCAATAGCGTAACATAGAATATTTCTAGTATTCAAGATTAGGTGTTAATATACTAGTTGTTAAGTTGGTGAATTTGTCGAAATGTTTTTAAAATCAACGCGTAGGATACAGCAGTCGTTCCATATATTATAAGTACAGTTTTCTTTGAGTCCAAAGGTACTCTGCAATTTGTATTCAATTTTATTTTAATTGAATCGCTGCTGTCGTGGCCTCATTTGTATATGACCGTATGTTTATTTTTTATGTGATAGGGCTTTTTTCACATGCGGCGAATCGCACACTCAAAGTCGTAGCTTTGTGGCTAGGTGTGTTTCAAAAACACTTTATTAGGTAGGGTTTACATCGTCGTTGTTCAGCATTCCAATATAGTTTATAATTTTCTTTAACCTTTTGGTCCCCGCTCGGTAGATATCTACCGCTAATAATCTGTGGATGATCAATAATATCCAGACACAATTGATTTTAATTTTACATTTACCGCGAGACAGTTAAAATCAATTCATCCACAGATTAACGTACGGCTTGTATACCTTCAAGATTTTGATTACGAGTCATACAGCTAACTGCAAGTCATACATCTAGTTGGAACAAATTGGCACAAATCATAAAGGTTTCAATATTGCGCGTATAAATCGTGTAACCTACAGATTTTGAAACTGGTCATTTAATAAATTTCGGGTCACTATCGCTACAAGTATTATTATATTTAATTGTTTCGGGGCTATTTACGTCACATATAAAGATCTATTGTGAATTTGTGACTAGCCTCCAAGTAAGTCCTATTGAGGCCTTACAAGTACTCCTTTAGCTGGGTAATATATAAAAATCATAAGATATTTCCAGTTTGGATGGCTACAAGTAATTATGATTTGAATTTTTTTGACCAGGCGGTTATAAGCTTATGGACGGAATAAGCCGAGTCGTGAGCTATGGAACTGTTAAACAGGTCCTTAAACTTGAGACTGCTCGCCAAGCAAACCGACATTGGGGCGTGCGTATGCGAAATTATACAAGCAAGGATGTTTGAGCCAGAAGTGAACCATTTTAATACGTATCTTTTAGCGTGAATGACGGCAAAAAAATATAAAATTAGAGAAGATGATTCGCTGTATGTAAAAAAGCGGTGGTTGTATATAAAAAGGTATCTGTATGCAACACACTGAGAGGTTTCCACGGATTACCTCGTTGTATAATACGGAACCAATCCTTATTTTAGAGTTAATGTATTTATAACATTTATTTTTGTTGTTGTAAATATTATCTGTTTCGTTATTATTACCAATAAATTTTATATTTTAATTTCATTATTTTTGTTTTTTTTACCCCTTAATTTTTTTTTTCATTTGTCTTTATAGTAATAAGCAGCTTCCTAATCATGTACTAAGGTTTCCAACACACGTGCGCTTAGTCGTGTGTACGTGCTCTTAGAATAATCTATGGGTAATAGTGGAGGTTTTCTGCGACTATTGTATGGGAATTAATATTTATGATAAGATAAACGCCTTAATAGGCTTACTTTTTGGTAATTTCAGTATTAGAGCATGTTACATCTTAGGGCGCTACTGTGCCAAAAATTTTATCGGACCTTTCTAATACAAGTTTGCTTTACTGGATTACTTTAATGCAACCTGTATTTTAGAAAATCTTAACTAAACAAAAAAATAAAATCCACGTCATCGCTTTAAACGTAATGTTTTGATCGCCAATCTAACCTCTGTATAATTTACAGTTGAAAATAACACGTTATATAATCGTTTTTGGAATGGAATAATTATTTTCAGCCAGCATTATAATTTTAGATTATTGTTCTAATCGACCAATAATCAAAATGGGCGGGCTAACAAGTTACCGATTATTTACAGGTGTACAGAAAAAACAATAAGTCTGTTGAATATGTATAGAAATTCTTATAATACGTATTTAGTATGAATAGGTTCATGTTTTAACCGACTACTCACACTCGACGAAGCGACAATTTAGCGACGCAAATAACCGATACTCCTTTGTTTTCCGGATTATAGTCATGGTGGCCCTCGATCGAAGGAATACAGCGTCGCAGTTTAGAATATTGTCCACTGCTTTTACTGTGGGATGTACCTAGTTAGTCCATGATAGGTACAAGTTTAGCTCGAAACTTGTATCAGAAATATTCACTCTTTGAGGGTTTCAGTCTTAATCCTTATATAAATAATAATCATATTTACAATTCAAAAATTAACTTTTTTTTACACTTGCAAATAATAGGAATAACTTGTACTATAAGATACAATTCTTTATTTCATCGGAGTATTAATACTTAGGTATTTTATTTAATTTTTCACGCGTCATCTAGGATAGTAGTAAATTATATTAAATTTCCAATTTTTCTAAAGTAGACTGTCGAATTGCAAAAATTGAGAGATGTAACATGCTATTATCTCGTAATAGACTAAATTTTCGCATAAACGTAACCATAGCAAAGTCTGTTAAGTATCACATTGTAATGGCACACGGATATTCGTTTAAATGTAAAAATAAAGTGTTATTAATATATTTGGACTCGTTTTATTTTTTAACTACCTACCTGTATATTTTAATCCAAAGGGAAACTTATTAAATAGATGTTCACAAGTACCAGTATATCTTACCTAACAACTTCTTTGAGACGGAAAATATTTTATTTTTGGTTTTGACTTTTGACACAGAAGCACTCATAATCAAAATCAATAAGCTCTTTATTTTTTTTTAAACGTACTTTTCTAAGTAGATACTTTTAAATCGTCAAAACAAAAACCCTACCGTTTCAGGACGAAATAATTATTTTACTCAAATAATTATCTAAAGTGTTTACACTGCACCATAAGCGATAATAGAAACTAGAATCCCATTAACTTAGTAACTTGCGCTCATAACAAAGGTAATGACCGGAGACATGCCCAGGCGGCACACACTCGTGTATTGACTCCCAACTTTCTCATCAACACCGAATGAAACAAAAATCAACTGTAAGCGCACGAAGTTCAGGGTTCGAGGTAACCCTGAACTTCGATGTGTACCTACTATGTTATTTAACAACACATTTTATTTAACATCTATGTGGGTAGTATCCTTGATACATATTTTATTATTAAATCTAACTAAGTGGAACTCAAAAGAAAATTCATGTTTTATATTTCAATAATGTTTATTACCTACACTTTGATTTGATTCATTGGATATTGTCGCACCGATTGCTTATGGCGGCCGTAGACGTGAGCCTCCTCTTCATTCAAATTAACCATTTCATCCAGCAGAGCCATATCCCCTTTCATCTCATACGGAGACACTCCTTTAGCCTTTTTGTCTAAGAAAGGGGATTCCCGAGCCAAAGACAACTCGCTCTTCTGTTCCATCGGCTTCCATTTAAAATCTGAACCAGCCTGGTCCGTGTTAGGTTCCCTTTCTGTTAAACTCGAAAGAAACTTCTGGACAGTGTCAGCGCCGCCGTTCGTATTTATGGTATCTCTTATTTGTTCTAGAACTTTTGCTACTTCTTTGCCCATTTCGATGTTTCCGTGCACTTTTATTGTGTAACCCCGTACAGTTGATAGGGCTGGGAAAAATATTGTTTCTATAAAAATCGTCCCTCACTGTAGTTTAATAGTAATAAATTATCTGTGGCTATAGTATAGGCGTTTATTTTTTGACATTTGGGTAAGCGCAGGTGTACACTGTCAGCGAGGGAGCTGACGGGCGATGGAAACTATAGAAACTACGCGAAGGTTTTGCGAGCTAAACTATGTCCCCCCTATTATAAAACATGGACTAAAGTTAGTCATGGTTTAAAACTGAGGATTTGAAAACACGGTTTAAAATTAAATGCTACACAGCATCACACCGCTGACGTGTCTGAGAGGCACGACGTGTGGACATTTCCTTCTGCACTTCCAACCCCTCCCAAAAGCGAGCCATTACAGAGGAGGTTCCGGCAAGCACTGCTGGCTGTAGTTTGCCGTACACCAGGCGAACGCAAGGGAAGTGCCTTTCTAGGGGGTTCAAATCACGCGGGCTTATTTTTCCCACACCCTACTTTTTAATAAGCTCTTTTATTGTGGACCCTGGGTGTTTCCTTCTTACAACCCCAGACGTCACAAACTTTTATTTGCTGGGCGAAAGACATCAGTTTCAAACTACCACACCAAAAACCAACTTAAATCCACGTTTTGTAATCAATAATGTGTGGGTTCCGACCGAAAACTATGTAGGCACGGTTGAGCGAGTGACAAGAAGATCGCCAAAGCGGATGCGGGCGAGCCGAGCCAGAATCGTTTTACTTCTACGGTGCAAGAATCTCTGGCATCGACGGATATTTCGTTCGCATCGTTTTTATCGCCGACATAGCTTATCTCATCAGACCAACTAAAAATACTTTTTGAGAATGAAGTATGAAAAGCGCCGGGGATGTGGCCTGCGATTTGTTAAGGCGAAGACTTTAGATTGTCCTCAAGCCTGTAAGGAAAACCTCTAAGTAGGTATAGGACTTCTGGTCGACGACTATAGCTACCTACTCTGTGCCCAACAACAGGCCCGCCTAATCTTGGGTGAGTATACAGGGCACTATGCCACAAAACACATGCTCAACAATATCGAATTGTAGAGCATGTGGACACGACCAGAAATCATGGAACACCTGCTGTGTGACTTCGATTCCATAGCCATGACTAGAATGAGTATCCTGGCAAATGCCTATCCAAGGCCAGAGTACTACAGGCTCTTCAAGCCCATGGACATAGGTTGATGGCCTACATATTCAAGGAGCAACAAGAGAAAAAGGAAAGGGGAGATCCCGCTGGGTCAAAGTGTTCCGTGAGGAAACTCACGGCTCCGTCATAAGATAACATAAGATAATATACTCTGTGCCCAGAGTTGTGCAATGTTCTTCATTCACATCATTACTCACAGAATCCATTCATTTCTTCTTCGGTCTGCCACTTATTCCCTAAGTAGAGTACTAGTTGACTTTTTATCTTTCCTTTGCTTTACATACTGAAAATGATAAAACTTACTCAAACATAAAACCAATACGGAGAACATTCTTTTAACAACACCTCAGCTTAAAAACACATAAACATTTAAATTGGTACTTCCTTTTAATTTGTTGCATGCAAATAGCTGTGGCTAATAGGAAATTAATGAGGCAAAACATATATGCTTGAATTCAAGATGAGTATTTTTAGTTGGTTACATAATACATACACTATGTATTATGTAACCAACTAAAAATACTTAGGTACTTACCTATTATTGGCGGATGGTTAAGTGGCAAATGGGAGAGGTTTCGGCTTTTCTGTTAGCGGCAGAAAGTTTAAAATAACGCCATTGCAGGTTAATCTAATATATCCAAAGATTTGTTGCGATGATACTATAAACTTGTAATCCTTTATGAGCATAAAGGCAATTTATCTAAAATGGCAAATTCTCATTTTTTTCCATCGTAGTTTACGCCATGTTTTCGCCGAAAATCCCATACTTAGTCATTTCTATCCCTACCTACTTTTAACTTCATTGAAGACATACTTTGCCGCGGCGGTCTCGCTCAGGGTGTCGAGTGGTCAGGAGGCTGGGACCTATTAAGTTTTTTTTAAGCCTATTCCATATCATCAGACGAAAGACGTCCACTGTCGGACATAAGCCTAAAGGATCTCCATCACGATTTTATTCCATATAAATTATTATCTGATTGCAGTTCTTTCATAATTCGACCAGACTTTTTCATGAGTCGCATCAGTTGGTTCATGGCTTTTTTATGACCAAGTGGAGACTTGAACATGTCAAGTACTAGATTTAACCACAAACCTAGCATATACAGGGTGTAAAAGACATGAACAGTCAAACGAAAACCATGTATTCTGCTCACCATCATAACATTTTTTTTCCTTTAGACTGTACCTGGGAAATTGATAGTTACGATTTTATTGAAGGTCAAAGTCATAATTTTTTTTTTCATTTTTTTATGAAAACGTATTCTATACGTTATTTCTTAATTATTGTCCAAAGAAACATTATATTTTTTTTAGTATTTCATAATAAAAAATGGCTTCAAAACGTTAGCGTTCAATGTAGCTCACTCGATGGGCACGGACACTAACGAACGGGGCCGCCGTCAAGCAAAAATATCGCGGTTTTGCGAGTTGCGTGCGAGTTGAGCCCTTGACATTGCGCGATACAATTTGCATTTTTTTTAACACCAAAAAATAAAAATCATTTCCCAGCAATATTTTTTTTGAAATATGTCTTATTTTGATGTATAGAATACATGGTTCTCGTTTGACTGTTCATGTCTTTTACACCCAGTATAGGACCAGCGCGCAGCAGCACAGAGTAAAGAAAACTGGTTCTTTCTTTTAACCGGACAGCGCTGAGAACTGGCGGAGTCTGGTGGACATTCGAGGACTGCGTGTGACACGAAAATGTGATGAAGTCTTGAAGATTAATTGGGACAAAGTCCTAATGCGAAATAGTTTTTGTTATAATATACAAAAGTCCCTATTATTGATAAATATTGCACGAAACTATTGATAAATATTTGAATGCGTGTTTGCTTGCACTGGTTCGTGTTTCAATCGACAAACAAATGTCATGTGGCTACAAGAGCCTCCAACATTGGCTCGAACCCCACTCTAATCTATGACTCTACATGGACTCTACTGCCGTAAAAAACTCATATTTCGATTCGTAGATTTCGACACAATCAAGGTGTTAGATTCGCAACGTCGCCAATAGATGGCGTTGAACCGAAGCCGACAATTCTACATGGCACTTTGATGTAGGTATGTATCTAAAATGCGATGCTTACTATTCATTCTTTTTTCAGTCACCACTTATATCTGGATTAAAGTAAAAAACAACTTTAATTAGGTTACCTAACTAATTTTGGTATGAACTGTTAGTATAACCACAATTATAAAACACATTAAGGTTTTGGAAACTGAATTTCGGGAAAAACTCGGAAAAAAATGCGAGACTCGATTCCGGAACTATTTATTGTTGTAACTAAAAATTTCTACTGAACCCTCGGCGGGCGAGTCCGACTCCCACTTGTCCGGTTTTTTCGAAACGTAACTCTAACTATTTATATGGCCAATATGGTTCGCCTTATAATAGCAGATAAGCAGCTACCGTATAGATACTATGCTTTGCTTAGGCATACAACACAGATATCTATGTTTCTTGCTCGCTTTCAATCCTGACCATATCCCCATGGTAACCTCTAGAAATCTTAGTCATTACCTACCAAAAACAAACACGAGGCGGTATTATTTGACTGCGCTCTTCCGTAGATAATATGAATGAGATTTAGCACAAAAAAAATCTATCCAGTGGCCTAACTATAGTAGAGTGGCATGGCACCACAGATTTAATAATACAAGGAGATAGGCCAAGCCGGCGTTTAACTTGCGCCAAGTGTATGCCCTGTGGGCATACATTTCCGCCACTTCGCCTTCCGATAAAGTCGTAACTCAGCGATTTGACCGATCTCCTTAGCGGCTGGGCTCCGCGGGGTTGGGGGCCCTGGCCATATTATCTTGTTAAAATAATCATTTGCCAGGGTTTGCTGAAAGATAATTTTCAAATCTAAAATTTTTAACCGCGAAGAGGGGGGTGATTTGCCACAGGCCCCATATGGGTATACCTAGTTACGACGCCGTATCTACCTATAGCTTTATGTGGAACAGATTACACGTGTATACCTACTCCCGGTAACGTTTGCCGATGTCAGTCACTATTTCAGCAATCAAAAGCACTTAGGTATGCATTAAGTCGCAAACACAAATAAAGGTGGTTGACCTTAACTTCACTGATTTCCAACGAATTCTATAGGTACCTACCTATTTTCGAAATACTTTTCCAACAATGCGAGATGAAAATAGAAATTCCCCAGCCATGGAACGATAACCAGCTTATCGTATCCATCTAAAAGTGGTTCTTATTCTAAAACCACCATCAAGAAACTCCTAAACAATCACGCACACCGAACTACGTCAAATCCTTTTCAGTAAACTCATTTAATAATGCAATAGGATCACGGGTCACTCATTCATTTGTAAACTGGAATATAAATGTATTGGAATATATCGGAACTTTTTACACTCAGTGTCTAGATACTCAGCGGTGTCGGTGCACCCGACAGAAAAAAATATAAAAAGTGCGACGAATTAAAATAAAGTTATAAAATAATTAAAATAATAACTCGTGTGAATATTTAAAATGCATCAACAGAGCGAAGTGACGCCTAAGATTGAGAAAAATAAATTCGAAGCTTCGATTAGTGAATTGAAGAAGAAAACATTTGTGTCCGCGGCTGATATAGAGAGCTATGGTAAAATTGATATTTCATTATTTTGTTTAGTTTATGCATCAGACCCACAGAACATAGACCTCTTTCTATGTTCTGTGCTAACACCAAATAAAGAGTTGGTCTGAGGTTTATGTTAAATATTTTCATTTATTTAAACAACAAAAAAACAGACCATAGTGTTATATCTTCTAACTAGTGTTAGTAAACAATTATTAATTATGAATTTATTTAATTTTAATTTACATAATATATTTGCCCCACATTAGGGCCCAGGGCAGTGATCCAGTGCCTCCTCAGGCCACTGTCTCACCTTTCCGCCAAATTCCTCAAAATACTATTGGGACTGCTGGTAATTCTGTTTCTTATTGAAAGGAGTTTCTTTATCCATTATTGATCAACATAATAAAAGTTAACTCCCAGACGTAGTGTCTTATACGCACGGAGTACTAAACCTTATAGTCTTTTGTTAAACGCTTTCAAGAACCTTCAAGAGGCCTTCAAGCATCACCTGATGGTAAATGATGCTAAGGCTGAAGATGCAAGCGAGCTTCATGCGGATTCCTCAACCACCGAGAGTGAGTAGATATCATTACCTGCCGGAACACAATAATGTTGTGTTGTTAAGACTATTGTTATGGCAGCCGAGTTTGATAAGATGATGGTGCCATGCGAGCATCAAACAAGCTGCAGTATAAACCAACCCGATTTTTAAAGTAAATCAACTTTTTGACCCAAGATCTTGAGCATCAGGCCTGGGTACCTCGGAAGTAGGGTTACCATCGAACCGGATTAGTCCGTGCATGTCCGGACTTCTAGAGTTCTGTTCGGACTTTGTCCGGCCCTTTAGTTTGTCCGGATTTTGTGTTTTATATGGAATATGAGTAATAAACCTTACATAAGTAAGTTATTAAAATTTAATCTTAATAATGTCCCACTCATTTAAAAGCGACTGTTCCATACTACTGTTACGACATACGTACCTGATGTTTGCATTTTATGATTAAAATATGCGGAGTTTTTTTGAACTGTTGGGTTTTTTGTCAGGACTTTTCAAATTTCTAAATGGTAACCCTACTCGGAAGGGACTTTAAATCATTGGCTATGGTCATATGAAGCTACAGCTAGGTCTTCAACTACATTTTAATAAATAGGGTAGCGTCCTGTATGACACCATGTGTCTCCAATTCCGGTAGTGGAATGGAGCAGCACACATCAGTATAAAAACGTAACTATTTGAGTTGCGTTAAGAGCTGAATTTGTATGGGAATCTTGATTTGCGCTTCTTTCCGCTAGAGGCGCTATTCACGTTTTCTATACAAATAGCGCAAACGGTTTTTATGCTAAAAAACTTACACTATACGCGGGTACTGATCATTATAGCGATCTCTCAAAAAATTTATTTAAGTGTATTGGTTGTATAGGTACCTAGCCATTGGGATTAAGGTGCCTTCAGATATCCATTTTTTTAACACCGATGTCAAATGCTTTATTTACACACTATAGGTACCTACAGCAGTAAAATGTGGGACTTGGGATAAAGGCATTCTTCCGCTAAACCGACCTTGGATCGCGAACATTACCGGGAAGTGCTGCGCCCGTCCTTTCAGGCCCAAGGTCCAAACGATGCATCGCGTTCAATCACGTCCGACGTCCTGCATGAGCATGAGTAGTGTTCGCTCAACCAACCCCTACATAATCTGATGTCTGCTGCTTCATTCCACTAGGGCTATTCTAACCTGGTGTGCCACTTAACGTTTTAAGGTGATGATGATGAAAGCGATGCATTGCCTTGCTTACCAGAACAGCTTCGAAGCACTTGATTTGGTAGCGCAAAGTCTAGTCGGATATTAGGTCTCTAAAATTTTCAGCTGCAGTTCACTGTTGGACTCACGTTGGACTTGAGGCCTTCCTCAAGGATCTCCAACCCTGGGCACTTAAAAAAGGGCCTCGCACCTTTTACCTACCCTACCTACCCTTGCTGTAACATACGGTACGGTCACGGAGTACTAAATTGGGTACGGTACATTAACAGTTTCGTACCATGTCATTCTAATATTCACGCCAGCGCTTGTACAGTATAGTTGCCACCATTAGGTATGTATGAATGATTATTATGACAAGGTACCAAAGAGTTAAAGTTTTTCTGATACTGAACGTAGATACTGCGACACTAAAGACAAAGACATGGCCAGATGGCCACCCTCGTGCTATTTGCAGGCGCAAATGATTAGGCCTGCATCTTACGAGTATTTGTTGGTTGTATGCAACGTCAAAATAGGTAGATTCGTTTTCAGTTTGATTTGATGCACGATATAAACTCCAGTAGGTACCTCGCCCCCGATATTGATATGCATGAGGTTATTCGATGAATGTATTATTCCTACACAGGTAAGAATATATTCTAATGCATTCTAAAGTATGCAGATACCTCCAAATCACTTCAATAGATACTATATGACTTGAAAAGTGCAGCAAAAATTAAAAATAAAACTTAAAAGTTTTTATGATTTAAAGAATTGAAATTACCGTTTTGAAAATTCAAACCGGATTTTTTTTACTAATTATTTAGAGTGCTTATCTATCAATCCCTCAGATAGGTATTTTTTATTCGTTAGATGTTTATGTCGATTCAGATAAATTAAAATTACGTTATTTGTTGTAATTTCGTGTCTTGTATTAGATTGCAAGTGACTACTTCAGTTAATAATGTAACCGACTGTTAACTTTTATTTACGGGTTTCAAAAATAGAAGTATTTGCCCATATTGGTTTCGGTTTCGCTCATGGCATACTTATTATATTATCGGAGGAGTTCATTCCACTCGACACCACCCAGAACGACACCCCAGGAGGTGTCGTTTGGAATCACTATTCCGTTCGACACCCTTCTATTACGAATCGCTTCCTTTTGATACAAAACCGCCTTCAAAACTAAAAACGAAGAAATAAAAAATCTGTTTATAAAAATCTAAATGTTTTTTTGAGGTCGGTCCCAAATACAAGTAAAAAAGTTTAATCCAAATATTGAGGTTGGCACCGACCTCAAAAAAACATTTAGACTTTTATACTTAAACAGAATTTTTAAGAAATAAAAATTCTGTTTTTAGTTTTGAAGGCGGTTTTTTTTTTATTTTAAAATATTTTTTTTTAATTTTAGTGTTTTAAGTATGTAAATTTTCAGGAAACGATCTCGAGATCTTTTAGACACCCAAGTGATAAGACTACGATATCATCGATGTCAATTAAATAGGCATTATTAGGGATAACTTTAAAACTACTCGTCAGATGTCAATTAAATTTGAATGGGACCAAATGACAAGCACCTGCTTCCAAAGGTCGAAAGAATCTTCAAAATCGGTACACCCGGTAAAGAGTTATGAGGTAACAAACATTAAAAAAAAAACATACAGTCGAATTGATAACCTCCTTTTTGAAGTCGGTTGAAAAAAGCTCGTTTGCAGTATGAGCTTGATTGATTGCTCTAACTGCAGCTCCATTGGTGTTAAGCTAAGCTCTAATTAATGGTAAAGATTGCATAACGAGTTCAGACCTTTTCACTTCTAATTTCGCCATGTTCGATGGTCTGTACAATAGACATCGGGAATTTTGGAGCTTGATCAGGACTAAGTAGCAAATTGACCACTAAGCAGTTGCGCCGGGTAGTCTTTTTTTTCGGCGATGTCTAATGCATTCTCGTATCACGTAGTACGATGCAACTGCAAGGGTACCTTTGTGGAACTCGGAGATAAAGACGTTCCCCCACTACCCACTAAACACCCTCTCCGGGCATCCTGCCAAGGCACACTAAGACAGTAAGCCGGGATCGCGAACTTTCGCCACTTTCAACACGAACTGTGCCCGCCCTTTCGCGCCCAACGGTGCATCGGTTCAATCATTGAGCACAAGACTTCGCTAGCCCTGAAAAGAGCCGCGTCCTGGGTCCGACACTGAGTGTGCCAAGGGCGTTTTGGATTAGACTCAGCGCAGCAGGCCATGTGTCTGGCCATTGGTCCTTCTACCTAAGGCCGCAGACATCCGGAACACGGTTGCGATTGAGGAAGGCCTAGGTATTAGTATTTTATCTTACCCATTTAGATCTCGTCTTATTGTGGAACTATTTATCAGGTTACACTACGATTCATCCGAATCTCATGCAAATTGAAATGTAGCACACAATAATTTGTCCCGTTGATTCCTGGTCATATTATACCACATATTATTATGGCTTTGAATTGCTACTTGCTACAAATGGTTTGCCTACTCCGTCTTTCAAATTATCTCCTATCCTAGATAGGTCGTATGTACCAGAAGGCGCCGCGGTCATGCGTTCTTCGTAACGATCACAGAAGCTAAGCTACCAAGTACGGGGTTGGTATACTCGGATGGGTGAACGACAATTTTTCAACTCCAATATTTCCGTGCTTCGGAATGCACGTTAATCTGGTGGGCCCAGCTGCTGTCGATGTCGAATGATAGCAGTTGAAAATAAGTCACATCAAAGGCCAGAAATGGCCAGTACAACTCTGACAGTTAGATATTAGATATTCCTAAGGAGAGATGGTGTCTGGCAGGCGACCGATCCTAAAATCTAATGCGAAAACCTATAGCGCATTGTCGACAGCAAGAATACTGAACCGATCTCAAATAAAATGGGAGCAGGGTAGAAAAAATAAGAAGCGCTGCTGCAGCTACCATTAATTCAATTCGTCAGCTATTATAAGTTTAACACTCCCAAAAGAAACTCTTGTCCAAACTACCTATCTTAGTTATTTAATTATAATGAATTTATCACAATGAATAGGCGAAAGTGGCGTCACCGTTGAGTATTTGAAAGCTTACCGTCTTTCCCTGGATGACCCGGATGAGTTCTGGACTCAGGTCGGCAAAGAACTGGAATGGACAAAGCCATGGGATAGAGTCCTGGACAACAGTAATCCGCCCTTTACAAAATGGTGAGTTTCTTTGATTTTTTTTATTTATGTGTTGATAAATAGGCCTTTTTTAAATACAGAAAACATTTTATACGTACCCTAGGCGTGAATAGGGCCACGCTAGGGTTATTGTTTGAGTCACTAACTCAAAAGGTTGATTTACACAGGGTAACTGTCTTGCAAATTCGAGGAAAGTCAATGTTGACTCTGCACTGACTGACCTATTGTAAATTGATTTACTAAGTTGATTGATACTTATATTTCCGCTTATTGATTGACTGCATGTAAATGATGTGTTCAATTCTCAACGGCAACACTGTCGCCTGTTACTGACTTATTACTTACCTTGTGTATAGGCTTTTAACGGCTGGCATAGCCACTAACATCAG
Source organism: Elophila nymphaeata (assembly GCA_955850985.1). Classification (NCBI taxonomy): domain Eukaryota; kingdom Metazoa; phylum Arthropoda; class Insecta; order Lepidoptera; family Crambidae; genus Elophila; species Elophila nymphaeata. The sequence continues at coordinate 18,184,198 of OY039087.1, forward strand.
TAAGTAATTATAAATCTATCTATGCCCACTAATTTCGGGTCCCAACTCTCCGCATAACGGGAGCGTATAACCATCCGCACGTACCGCCGGCGGTTGGCCTCGTTAGGCCTCTACCCTCTACTCCCCCTAGCGGGCAAAAGAGATCATTCTCGAGATCTTGAACGTCCTCTTAATCGCTAGGCACTATTGGCAAGCGATGGAGCCCTATTCCATCAATCGCCACCCCAACTACGGTAGCTGGAGTAGTGGCGTAGGTCCATCCTTCTCTGTCTTTCAGTACGTCTCCAGCGACTTTAGCACGGCAAGGAGATCGTCCTTCCGCGCCCGTTCGCGGCCTCTTTCAGGTGTACTGTCCAGTCCACGTAAGCCCCACGTCAGACACGTGCAGACAATCTCCAATGCATAGAAACAAAACTGTGGCCACGGAGCGGCAACTTCCATTTGCCTAACGTCATGCGTTTGTCAAATGACGCGCTTTGGACAGTGACTCTACCTACAGTAAAGCAATTAGTTTTAGATATAATTCTCTTCGATTCGAAGATATACCTACCTACACACACCTTAACCTTGACGTGCATTATCCTCAAGTAGACTTGATCAGTCTGGCTCTATGGGTAGATAATTTGCAAAGTTTGCAAAAAAAAAATATTTTAATTGAGTACCTACGAGTATAATTTCAAGTTTCCTCATGATCGCTTTTTATATATATATAGGTGGGTTGGCGGAGAAATGTCAGTATGTCACAATGCCTTGGACCGCCACGTGGCGAACGGCAAAGGGGACCAAGTCGCACTTGTCCACGACTCACCCTTGACCGACACCGTGAGGAAGTTCACATACTCCGAACTTCAAGACCAGGTACAGTAGATTTTTGTTAATAACGATTAGTTTGTGGGTATAAATAACTCGGTATAAGGTAAGTAGACTAAGTACCTACAGGTACCTTTTGTCGGACATTTTTTGCCCGTCAAAATAGATCTCCATGCTTAGAACCATGGCCTAACCACATAACGCATACGAAAACCGGTGTGTGGTGTGGTACTCGATCCCTAGCTGGTCCTGCGACTTCTTTCTTTCGCGTGGATTTCCCGTTTTAGCAACATTTTTCATTGCTGCTCAGCTCCTATTAGTCGTAGCGTGATGTTATAATATTATAACTATACTGGGTGTAAAAGACATGAGCAGTCAAACGAAAACCACGTATTCTATACATCAAAATAAGACATATTTCAAAAAAAATATTGCTGGGAAATGATTTTTATTTTTTGGTGTTACAAAAAATTGCAAGTTGTACCGCGCAATGTAAAGAGCTCAACTCGCACGCAACTCGCAAAACCGCGTTAATTTTGCTTGACGGCGGCCCCGTTCGTTAGTGTCCGTGCGCATCGAGTGAGATACATTGAACGCTAACGCTTTGAAGCCATTTTTTGTTATGAAATACTAAAAAAAATGATGATGTTTCTTTGGACAATAATTAAGAAATAACGCATAGAATACGTTTTCATAAAAAAATGAGAAAAAAAATTATGACTTTGACCTTCAATAAAATCGTAACTATCAATTTCCCAGGTATACTCTAAAGGAAGAAAAATGTTATGACGGTGAGCAGAATACATGGTTCTCGTTTGACTGCTCATGTCTTTTACACCTTGTATATCCTTCCTCGATAAATGGACCTATCTTCCACCAAAATAAATTTTCAATTTGAAACAGTACTAGTTCTTAAGATTTTAGGGTTCAACCAAAGAAACAAACAAAACTCTTCAGCTTTATAATATTAGTACTTATTGAAATAAAATTTGCCAGCCGCGGTCGTTGCCCTGTGCCGCACCCCGCACCGCGTTCGATGTGTGGAGCGCCTTAACGTTGAAGCATTTTGAAGCGAATGTTCAATTCGAAATTAATTTATTTCTTTTCTTTTAAGGTATCTCGGATCGCCGGCAAGTTGACCTCCCTTGGTGTTCAGCGAGGTTCCAGGGTGCTCATATACATGCCACTCATCCCCGAAGCCATTATTGCTATGCTAGCAACAAATAGAATCGGTGCTATACATTCAGTCGTCTTTGGAGGTAATGTTATTAAATAACACGTAAATACTAGAAAAAATACACTGAAAATAATCGACTTGCCCCAGACGGGAATCCAACCCAGCATCTTCCGCAATCTGGGCGGCTGCGTTAACCACTACGCCACCAGGGCACTGCTTTCGCTGTCGAAATTTGTCAGTGATTGATGTTTATGTTTTTAATGTGATAAAGGCCGAAAAAAACATGTAATTTAAAGTATACAAAGTATACTAAATAATATTAAACATTATGCATTGCAGGTCTTTGTCGTTTACTGTCCAGAATCCAGATATTCTGAAGAATTTGTAATTATTAGCGAAATATCGATTTATTTTTCCGTTCAATGTTTTTAATTTTTTGAACTGTTCAACCCATCGCTTTCGATATTTTAGGTTTCGCAGCGAGAGAATTACGGACTAGAATAGAGCACGCAGAACCCACTGTGATAATTGCCGCGAGCTGCGGAGTTGAACCAAACAAAATAGTGAGGTAATTTACTTGATAATTATGTACCTTGCTACCCTAATATTAGTTGTATTGTCTTATCTTCGATTGTATAGGGCTCCAACCAACCGTAACTTAAGGGCCGGTAGCATAGGATTAGAAAGAATGTCTAAGAGCCGGTGGGCACTGGTGCAGGCTTAGACAATTTAACACTGGTCTAAGTGGCAGGCGATAATTATTACTTTATTAACTTTTTCTTTCCCGCCCTTATGTGAAAAATAAACATTTTTCTTTGTCGTTCAAATTCTACCTATTCAGGAAAGGCAAAGGAATTTAGACTACACAGACATGATTTCAAATAGTAAATATTGTTCATCTGCACCCAACATGCATCTAAGAAGTGCCTGGCGGCAAATTTATGACAAGAAGAGGAAGTGAAAACCTTTATTTTCAAATGTTTTTTTCTAATTACAATTACATGGTAAAAAATAGTTTAAAATCATAGACAAGAAAATAGGATGCAGCGTATGTTGCAGACAATATTAGGAAGTCGGTATTTTATAAAAGATATCCAAAAATTTCATGAAGATACCTACCTAAATAAGGTTATTTTAATATAATTAAAAATAGTAAGTAAAAGTTAAATATTAAATTACTCAATATAGGTACATTTTATTAAATTAGGTACTTCAATCGTATTTATTATGTAGTCATAATTTGATGATTTGATGATGAACATACTATGGCAGTTTTGAATCATACTTTCTGTTTTGTCAAAATGCTATTTTCATTATCTTTTTAATCCAAGTGTCCTGAAATATAATTTTCGTCATTTTGTAATTATTTTATTTGTCAGATACAAAGACATATTAGACGAAGCACTGTGCCAAAGCTCACACCAACCAACGACTTGCATCATTTACCAACGGAGACGCGTATTAGAGTGCTCGTTGGAGAAGGGAAGAGACATATCATGGCAGGAAGCATTGGAGGCGGAACCAGTACCTTGTGTTTCAGTAGAAGCTAATGAACCGCTTTACATATTGTACACATCTGGTAAGAAAAATTACAAATGATAATCGACTAAAAGCCATGTTATTCATGGTATAATTAGTGATGTTTTCATAAAATAAATGTGGTTGACATTTATATACAGACTGGCCACTCAGACGGCAATGATTGTTAACCCTGTAAATAACAACACCACAAGGATTGCACACGCGTACATAATGTTTGTAGCGGTCACCGTATCTTACGTACCCCGTGCTCCGGAAACCCCATTCCACATTATGGATGTGATGCAGTCTTCTGCATAACACTTCCAGAAGACTGCGGTGCTCCAATTTCGAACTGCTAATTCGGTATGTGTTGGATACATACCTTAAAATCAAATTTATCTATGTACTCTGGTGATCCTAGATACTTAACCTTTCTCACCCCTGTTATGCAGCAATTTAGTTGTATTCTTGTAGATGTCCTTCCCCAGAAAATATCACTATGCATTTATTTATCACATTGACACGTGATAATTACGATATAAATTTCTCATAGCCTCAGTTTTGTTTAGGTACCACTGATGCACCAAAGGGTGTTCAAAGACCATGTGGCCACGCTGCAACTTTATGCTGGTCTATGCACGCAGTTTATGGTCTAAAGAAAGGGGTGTGGTGGGCAGCTTCAGACTTGGGATGGGTGGTTGGACATTCGTACATTTGTTATGGGCCATTATTGGCCGGGTTAACGTCGATATTATATGAAGGCAAACCTGACAGGACGCCTGACCCTGGACAGTATTTCAGGTACAAATTTTTGTTAAAACCTTATATAACCTACTTTGTATTACAGACGTATTAAGCAGACCATTACTCATTCGTTCTCCTACCTGCTTCCATATTATTAGGAGTCGGTGCAGTATGACTTGATATCGACAATACTTCTGGTAGATTTGAGTTTGAAAAAATTTCGGTCTCCCATCCGAGGTCCAACGCGCACTTGTTAACTTAACTTTTGTTATCGTTATGAAGAACGCATGACCGCGATGCCATTGACCCTAACGTTACTCTGAATTATAATATTTTTTGAACATTTTCTTTTGTTTTCAGAATTATTGAACAGCATAGAGTTAATGCACTGTTTACAATACCAACTGCATTTAGAGTATTAAAACGAGCTGATCCATCTGCAAAATACGCTAGGAGATATTGTGGTTCTTCACTTAAGACTGTTTTTATGGCTGGAGAGCATTGCGATCAGGATACTCGAGTGAGTATATTTGTAGAATCATATGGCACGTACCTAATTTCCAACTAATTACCTAGTTATTTTACTAATATTAGATACTTATATTAATTGTTAACAATAATTGTTAAGTACTTGTAGTAATTATTATCAAAATCACTTCACTGCCTATAAAGAGCAGTAAGTAAAGACGACAGCACACAACCCAAAACTGTCATTTCTCCAATTGATTTTCTACCTTAAACGTGTGGCGCAAAATCGATTGAGAAAATTCGACAGTTTGTGGTAACACGATGTGCTGTTGAGTGTTCGTAAATAGTAGCTACATCAATAATATTTATTAGTAGTATTATGAAGGCGTACCCTTGATCTTATGTATTTTAGTAGACTTTGTTTTTATTTTGCGACTTAAATTCAATAGTAAGTAGGTAGGTACCTATTCAAACATATTGCATAAGTAATTTTAAATACATTTAAGCTCGATTCATTACTTATTATTGCGACATACCTTCGTAACATAGCGGTTTGTATTTAGGGTATACCTGGCTGCTGTTACACGTGGCATTGAATCTAGAGCTCTCACTACTTGGTAGGATTCTCGAATTAGATTAAATCCAATTTACGTATAACTTTGTGTGTATCCTTTTGCGAGAATTTGAATTTAGTACCTATAGAGTATTAAAGAACAATGGGTCACAAAGTCAGACCTCCCGGGCGATCGTCAGGTCTTTATTCGTACTATCGTTATTAACTTTGTGCTATCATATTTCTTTAAATGCAACCAAATCTCTTGATTGTAAAATACGGCGGTAGTTAACAGTGCAGTCTACAAGTAATTGGAAGGGTTTTGTGCCTAATTATTTATTACTGCCTCACGTAAATATCGTAATAGTATGCAGATTGAATTCAACTGTTCCATCATGATCTTTGACTTGTGTCATTCTTTGTTTAACAGGGAAATAGTATTTATTTCGTTTGTTCGCCTAGTTTCATAATATAGCATAATACCTAGTCTAAATTATGTTACAAAACAAAATCCTCAGCCATACAATAGATAAGGTACCTACCTACCTATAAAATAATTAACGCTTAAGTAGTATGTTGCTTAGGTAGATTTAGAAAAGCGTTTTCCTTATTTTGTTTTTAGCAATGGGCTGAACGAATTTTTGGAGTGCCTGTTCTGAATCATTGGTGGCAAACGGAGACTGGTTCTGCAATTACAGCTGCTTGCTTAGGATATGGCGTCAAAGCAGTGCCTCCTCACTCTGCAGGATATGCAGTTCCGGGTTACGACAGTAAGTGTTATTATTTTACCAACATTACTTATTGCCTAATTATGAGAGGTATGACAACGCGTATTAGGTGGCCAAAATTAGAGTGCCCTTCTTGGAAAAAATCCTCTACCATCACCACACCATGTAAGTTTCTCAGACAAGTAATACTTTGCTATGTAAGGTTTCCGAGACAAATAAATGGGTAGGTACCTAGTGTGAGCAACTTGGGACTGTTGTTGTAAGGGTCTATTGGTTATGATTTTCCGATTATCACCAATCCACCATCACTTACCCTAAGACAAACTATGCCTATTAGACATCCTTTTGTTATCCTTTCTGATAACATTCTAAACACATTTAAGTCCTCAAATTGTTTCTCACTCAATGCAAACAACAACAAACAACAATAATTTCTTAAACTCTTTTTAGTTCGTACGTTGAGAGAAGATGGCAAGGAATGCGAAGTTGGAGAAGTCGGCAGATTAGTAGTAAAAGTACCTTTGCCTCCTGGATTCGCATCCACACTTTGGCAAGCTGATGAGCGGTTCAAAAAAACATATTTTGAATCATATCCTGTACGTATTAAAGTTATAATAGCTTTTGATTAATATTTATATGTTTCTTTGAGTTTAATATTAGTTAATTACATATTTATATTTCTGACAATTAATTATGCGTTGCATTTATAATTTGTTTGTAAAAAGTTCAAAGGTTCCTACATCCCATTGTCTTATTAACACAATTATTTTATTTTGTTTGTTTGCCTTGATCACGTATTAATTATGCAGGGATATTATGATACACAAGATGCCGGTTGGGTCAGCGCTGAAGGTGCTGTTTGGGTTGTTGCACGAGCCGATGATGTCATAAATGTTGCTGGTCATCGTTTATCAACAGCCGCTCTAGAAGATGTGGTGCTTAAGCACGCAAGAGTTGCAGATGCTGTTGTAGTTGGAGCTCCAGACCTAACCAAAGGAGACGTGCCACTGTGTTTATATGTCATGAGGCCACCTCAAGATGGTAAACGTTATTTGTTTTATACTATGTTCCTTGTATGAAATTTTTTATTCTTTTATTATGGCTTACACGACAGGTTACAAACATAACTAATACTAAATAGTAACGTCTAAATATTATTCAAACCAGACATAAACACAAAAACGCGTAGATACATACAGCATGATCAAAACGGTGCTTATGTTTTGCAAACAAAGTATTCAGATAAAAAGTAAACAAAATCTTAAATTATGCCAAACACAATTAAGTGGGTTATTATAACCATTCTTTCTTGGTTATAACAAATCTATAATAGAACTGCTGCAAATTAATTACCTACTTGTTGCAAGTAGCTATGATGTATTAACTTTTCACACGCAAACACAAATCTATTATTTTCCTGTGTTTTTTAGTATTGTGAAGGTCACTTAAAAGTTAAACGTTTTCACACTGTATGATAATATTACCTACCGGGGCTTGATCAACTACAATACCTATTTTTCTTCTTTTATAGATGAAGAGATTGTGGCTGAAAGTACTGTAACGCAAGAACTAATAGCGCTGGTGCGTCATCTCATTGGACCAATAGCAGCATTCAGAAAAGCGGTGGCTGTGCCCGCATTACCACGCACGAGGTCCGGTAAAGCATTAAGAGGCGCAATAGCAAAATTGGCCAGATCCCAACTAGTTAAATTACCAGCTACAATTGAAGATGCCAGTGTTTTCGGTGAAATCAAAACAGCTTTACAAAAGTTTGGTTACGCTATTGACGCGCCTGACCCTGAATTTTAAGTAACTGCTTAAAGTTAAACATTTAGTTTAGTGATCGGTGTTAATTAAGGAAAAGAAAATAAACTACCAATAAGAATAAAACAACTATAATTTAAAAAAGACAATAGTAAAATAAATAATATTATTAAAAAATGAATGAACATAAAAATAAAATATCTATAATTATGTTTCTATACTTTGACATTAAATAAAACGGCCGAAATAATTACTACTGGAATAAGTGGTGAAGCTTCCTAGTATCCATTATAAGCACGGATATTTCATAAGGAGCTCCGAATCAGATATAAAATTTGCGAATATTTTTTCTTAATGACATTCTTGTGTAAAACAGCGTTTTTTTTTACTTGTATTTACAAGTAAGTTAAAATGACTTCGATAATAAAGGAGCTCTTTGAAAATGTCTGAATAATAACCGCGAGTTGTGACCTCTTGTACCAAATGATACCCAATGATAAACAACATAATTAAAATAAAATATTATTTGTACGTATTTCTATCTACTTGTAGTTTATTTTACAACACCTAATAATTATGTTTGTAAGTAAATGTTAATATAGATGATATTTTACTAGAATTTTAGTAGAATAAGGGCCGCTTTCACAGTTTCTGATTAGGAGATAGGTATGTGGTAAATAAATTGACAGTTTTGTATGGAACCTCCGTCAGCTAAACGCTAATGGGAACTTACTTGGAAAGTGTGAAACTGGCCGTTAGAATAGTATTTTTCGATGCTCACATCAATTATCTGTGTATATATAGTACTTCTTGAAAATATACAATTGAAGTATATTGTAATAAGAAAAACCTTGGGAATATAAGGTTTTTATTCACTAAAAATTACGGCTACATTTTATAAAGATTGAAAGAATATAACAACATTGACAGTATATGAAAATAGGAAAGAATAACCGGGGAATGGCTCTTTGGTAAAGAGGTTTATATCATTCTCCCGGGCTTATTTTCGACAGTAGTCGCTTAGGTATGCGGGAGGCTTTTTCAACCGCTCCGATCTTCTTATTCCCGGAAGAGGTTGAGCTTGAGGTAGATCGGGCGCGTCGTCCGATTCATTATTGCGGGGTAATAATTCTTGGTGCACAAGTGTATCATGAATAGCCGTGTCGTTTTCATCACCTAATTGCTCAGAAGATATATCACTGACCGGTTCATTAAAATTAGTACTGTGATCTCCTGTTGGTGCCAAATACCTATTAGAAACAGTCGTTTCTCGACCGTCCGGTAGCCTTACTAAGGTATAGTGAGGATTCGGATGAATCACCTCAACTTCTTCAACAATAGGCTGATATTTGTTGGCCCTATTAAATTTCTTCATGAGAACCTGTCCAGAACTACTAAGCCAGCTCGGTATTGATTCACCATTAGAGGATCTCCGAGAATGTTTGAACATCCTTTCATGGGGAGTACTATTCGTAGCAGTGCATAAGAGGGAACGTATGGAGTGCAAAGCTTGTGGTAAGACCTGTTCCCAGCTTTCAATCGGTAGATTTTTCGTTCTCAGGGCTAACTGTACAGTCTTCCACATAGTATAATTCAATCTTTCGACTTGACCATTTCCCTGAGGATTATAAGGAGTAGACCTGCTCGTAGCTATTCCACGGCTGTGCAGAAAATCGATTACATCAGCGCATAAAAATGAGGTGCCCCTATCTGAGTGTATGTAGGAAGGCATTCCAAATATCATAAATAAGCTATTCAGATGCTTGATGACAGTCTTGCCACTAATATCTGAGCATGCAAAGGCAAATGGGAACCGTGAGAATTCATCAATGACTGTCAATATGTATCTGTTATTCGTATTCGATGGGACTGGGCCCTTGAAGTCAATGCTTAGTCTTTCGAATGGAGTAGTAGACTTAATAAGTTTCTGTTCGTTACTTGCATTTCTCCTTATGAATTGTGGTTTGGTTTGTCTACAAATTTGGCAACCCTGTGTTACGCTTCGTATTTCCTCTAGAGTATATGGCAGGTTTTTAGTTCTTACCCAATGAAACATTCTAGTGACGCCAGGATGGCAGAGGTCTTCATGTAGAGACATAAGCTTCTTACATCGCGACGACGTATCTATCATGGCAGACACCCTTGACAAGGTATCGGCGACATAGTTGACTTTCCCGGATCTATATACGATGTCGTATTTGTAGGGACTCAGTTCTAGACGCCACCTTTGTATTTTCTCGTTCTTTATTTTACTAGAGTGCTTCGTATCAAACATAAACGATACGGATCTCTGATCCGTAATTAGTTGGAATGGTCTTCCAATAAGAAAATGACGCCATTTCTTTAATGATTCAACGATAGCGTACGCTTCCTTTTCAATAGCCGAATGATTTTGTTCGCTTGCGTTCAGAGTTCTAGAAAAGAAAGCTATTGGTCTCGTCGCTTGCGATAGCGTAGCTGCTATAGTATGCTCTGATGCATCAGTCTCAACAGTAAATTGCTCATTGTCAATAATTGCGTGTATTGTAGACTGTAATATGTCAGATTTAAGTTCCTCGAAGGTAAGTTTAAGTTCTTCGGAGAGCGGGAATGTCCTTGCTTTGGATAAGTAGTAAACCTTCCCAGAAAAGTTGGGAATCCACTTGGAGTAGTGGGCGAACATGCCTAGCACTCTCCGCAATGAAGCCAAATCATGCGGAGGAGGTAAGTTCATCAAAGGCTTCAATCGCTCATTGTCAGGCTTAATAGTTTGATTAGCAATTGTATATCCTAGAATGTTAATAGATGTTTGTGAAAATTTGCTTTTGTCTTTATTAATAGTTAGGTTATATTTCTCAGCAGCTGCAAAGAACTTCTTCAGGTTCTCATCATGTTCGGCTACTGACTTACCGCAAATGGTTATATCGTCCAGATAAGCGTACGTTCCATCGAGTTGCTCTTCGTTGATTACCCAATCGACCGTCCTTTGGAAGCTGGATACTCCATTGGTTACGCCAAATGGAATGCGGCGAAATTGGTAAAGGTTACCTGCAGCTTCAAAGGCAGTATACGTTTTTTCATGTTCTAGAATGGGTACCTGATGATAAGCGGATTGGAGATCAATTGCACTGAAAAATGAAAATTTTGAAATTTTGCAAATCATCTCTTCTATATTAGGAAGAGGATAGGCATCTAAAAGAGTGTACTTGTTTATTGTTTGTGAATAATCTATGACGAGTCTTTTTTTATGATTAGCGTTTTTAGTTATAAGGACTTGGGCTCGCCACGGTGACATACTCTTCTCTATGATGCCATCACGAAGTAATTTGCTTATCTCTTCTTTGATAAACTTTGTATCTTCCTCACTGTGCCTTCTCGATTTTATTGCAATCGGCCTCCGATAAGGTTGGAGATTAGAAAACAACGGTACTGGTGGTAAAGCGGCTTCAGCAACGTTACATACCTGTAATGGTTCCTCTGGACCGTTGAATTTTATTTCTAATGATCTATGCCTTTGTAGAACATCGTGGCCGATAATGATATCCGAGCATAACTTCTCTACAATTAATAAGTTTATGTTCTTATAAGTATTGTTACCGATGACAATTGTTAATAAGGTTTGGCCCTTCACAGGTGACGTGTGACTTGTCGAGGCCATTGAAATTATTTTGTTGCAAGGTCTCTTCTTTAAGTTGCATATTCTAAAGAAGTCTTCGTTAATAAAACTTAAAGCGCTGCCAGTATCCAAAAGTGCTTCCGCTCTCACACCTTTTATATAAGCTGGTATTATTGCTTTCTTTAGGGACGATGGTGAAGCAGCTAATAGGCATGCCAATGTAGGGTCTTCAGTTTCGGTTAAGGCGGCTGAAGCATTTTTCGGCATGTTTTTACTTTTGCAAACAATGGCGAAGTGACCTTTCTTCTCGCATATTTGACAATTAGCATTAAATGCGGGACAGTTCTTTCGTGTATGTATATCTTTCCCACAAAAATAGCATTTACGATTGCGGTTGTTCCGGCTCGTGGATGCTAATAAGTCTCCCGTGTCATTATCTTTGGCTTCATTGTTTTGAATGGAGCTAAGAGGACTAGGCCTAATATAATTTTCGGCATTCGTTTCAGCGCTCTCTAATGTTATTGCCAAGTTATAAGCTTCGTCGACCGTGAGAGATGAGTTCTCTAGAAGCCGCTGTCTAATCTTTTGAGAGATGAGACCTGATATAAAAGCATCCCTTATATAGTCATTCCTATTTGTCTCGGCATCGACATTAGCAAACTCACAATCTTTGGATAGTTGTTTGAGAACTTGCATGTATGCATCAATAGTTTCTGTACCGCATTGTTTACGACTTGCTAGTAAGTATCGCGAATAAATTATATTCTTCGGCTTAGTATACAGTTTGTCAAGAATTTTCATCGCATCGTCGTAGTTCTTACATTCGCTTATATATGCATACACATTAGGTGATAAGTGATTTATTAGTAATTGTAATTGGATTTCCGGCCAATTAGTATCTTTACTCTTACCTTCAAATTCGTGTTGATGAATTAAAAGGAAATTCGTAAATGTTCTCTTGTAGTGTTCCCATTGCATCGATACATTACTTGAAGATGGGTCCGCGTCGAATCTTTCTGGACGTAAGTATTTGTCCATGTTCTAGCTTCCCAATATTCCTTCTTTCGTTATACTTATTTAGTGAATAAAATTGTAATAAGAAAAACCTTGGGAATATAAGGTTTTTATTCACTAAAAATTACGGCTACATTTTATAAAGATTGAAAGAATATAACAACATTGACAGTATATGAAAATAGGAAAGAATAACCGATGGCTCTTTGGTAAAGAGGTTTATATCATATATATTTTTATAATCTTAGAAGTAATAAAAACCATGATACGTAAATATTTGTGTAGTTATTGAACATGAAAATGAATGAATCATTACAAAGATATTTGTCTCTACGATTCGACCCCGGAACACTTAATAAACAGCGTTACTAGCTATACTCCACCAAGATGGTGTCAAATACAAGTACTTACCTGTTTAGGTGACATGCATCAGATATTCCCTTGAAATAAAAATGAATACCTATATTCCTTAGTCATGCCATAACTTCAGAAATTCTTTACCAGTTTCATTAATATTTTTTTCAAAGTTTTCTGATACTTTGTAGAATGTAGAAGGTTCTTATGAAAAGAAAAATTAAGAAAATTGTATAACTAGAAAAATTATTGAAATTATTGATAATTGTCACAAAAAAACCAGCGAAAATATGCATATTGATAAGTGACAAAACCGTTGTGCTATGTAACGAGAACGCCTACAAAGTCTCAATACAAATGTAACCACTTTTGGCCTTATGAGCTTAATCACGCTCATCATCTATGTACTTAGTATACTTACATTACACAAAAATGTGTGGCGGGTCAGGCAGTCTGAAATAATAATAATTAAACCGGTATAATATTATTCAAATAATCATTTATTTGGATATTATCAAACCAGTGTAAAAACATTTATAGACTGTGTTTATTTTATACTATATGGAAAATATGTTGTATCCAAATATCCTTTATTATAAGCATAATTTATAAACAGGTTTTAAATGCGGTAGGTACCTATTTGTCAAAATCGTGATAAACGTGTCTGTGAGATAATTTATTTTTTTATTAGAAAATACTTTACATTAAGGAAAATTTAAAATAATGGGCACTTTGGAATCAGAACTTTACATTAAGTTAGGATATTGGTTAGAAAAAAAATATTAAAATAACAATTCATAAAAATAAATAATTATTCATAATACTAAAATACCTATGATAATATAATAAAAAATCACGACAGTTTTGAAACTCAGTATGATCACAGCACGACGATGACGCCCCATATTAGGTATTTTATTGGAATGCGTATTATAAAAAGTATCCACAACATAAAACCGGACTTCCGTTTTGGCGGGAGTTTTCAAAATAGTTTGGTTGGAACTGGTTGGAACACTTTTTAATTTAATTTTTACGTAAACTTTTCATTGGTTGTTTTTTAATTAATTGGCTTTTTGGTAGACTTACTACAAAATATTTTTTTTGTTTCATATCCTTCATTGTAGCTTATAAACAGCTATCAAAATTAAGTATAGATTATTGAACCTGGTTTTATTTCTAAAACTTGCAATTAATTGCTTCTTATCTATCATAAATTTAGAAAATAAAAATATTATAAATAGCATACCCCTAGTGAATGCGATGCGAGACTTTATTGTCAACTAGTAACGGCGTTATAGATTGACCGGAGGAATAAAATCTATAAAAAGGATAATTATGGTACGCTGCACGGTGCTTATAAAGTAATCGCTGCCGGAATATTATGTTTGTACTGTAGGTATGTATGTACCAGCAAAATTGGTTTTTAATAACGCTATGCTATGCTACCTTTGCTAGGCTAGGCTATCGCGTCTGTACCGTCCAACCCTCAGGACCAAGCTCAACAAAAGTGTAATTGTTTTAGCAAAATAACCAACTTTATTTATGTATTACGTAATATTATTTATTATAATAAAATAAGTTATACCTAAGCGTTAATACTTCTGTTAAAAAGGATGACCATAAACTTAAATTAAATATTTATACTAAATATTACTTGTTTCATTTCTTTTCGTGTGTCACATAACACAAATATTTTTAATAAAAAACCTACAATTAAAGGTCCGGCTACATGCTCAATCTTATTTGCACAAATTGGTTGCATGTGCAAGATCCCACATACAAGCAAACGTGTGTTCAGACAAGCAATTATTCAAAAATCTTTGAATGCAGTGCATCTTTGATTCCTTTATTCCCGATGAGTCACACCATTTTGTGTAACACTGTTACCCATTAGAAAAATTACGCGTTTGTAAACGCAAAAATAAAATTATTCCATACTGTTACCCATTGGTAAAAAAAATACCGATTACTAACACTGTTACACAATGCCACCTTTTTTTGTCCCTTTGAGTGACTGTGGAACTCAACAAAACTCTTCGCCGATAGAACGGTGTGACTCATCGGGAATAAGGTCGTTAAATTATTATTTTACAAATAAAATAAAATTACAATACTTAGGGTTTCCCTTCATTGCTTGATAGCCTTGGGACCGCTTGGAACGCCCTGTATTATACTGAAATAGACTGACCTACCGACACGAAGTTGCTTCCCGCACGATTGCGTTCCGGAGCACTTCACACCGGAATAGTAAGGAATAATGATGACCGTCAACCGTAATTATTTCTCTCATTCTGGATTTTTTAGTTGCTCGGTTTATTAATTCCCTTTAAAAAATGGTAAGCTTTTTATGGTCCAGTAGGTACTTCACGACCTGCCCAACTAAACGATCAGCCTACTACATATAAATGTGCAGACTTTGCACCATCCGGTGTGTGCTTAAATTGTGTAATACACCATGCAGTTTTTGCACCAATTTTTGTATACAAACTGTTTGCGCATGAAAGATTTAGCCATAGTGTAGCCGAACCTTAATTACCCATAGCAAGGGTTGTTTGTATGTAATGTAGGAAGCGTCCCTTACATTATCCGGGGTGATAAAAAACTAACTGTGTATTACGGTATTATCGTGTCATTATCATAAAATGACTTTTGTCTAAAAGTAGTTCTAATCTTTTATAGGGCTTCACAATAAGCATTTAGCCAATGTCGAGTAGAAATAGTTGTTTTACACTAAGTACACTAAATTGTACGGTAGATTGGGTAGATTGAATTAACAATGGAGTCTCTCAACACGTGTTTTACAACAAGAACTCGGGAGAAACTCCCTTTGTCTATAGTATTAAAACCACAACTGTCACTGTCTGTTATTACTGTCATTTCAATCTGTCAGTGTCACTTTGCTTACCAAGTGACGCATTGAGGAGGGTCCTTTTTGGTCATTTTGAGAAAATCTTTATTATTATTGCGCTTTTCACTCATTAATATACTTAAATAATTTTAGCAATTCGTTATTTCTGTACTAAGTGACAATATATTACTTAAATGTGCTTGCTGTGAATCAGTGAAAGTAGTTTGTCTACGTGTAAATCAAACCGGCTTACTATCAAGGTATTTTTATTTTCGTTCTTATCTTTTTCCTTTCAGGAATGCTAAAATTAGGTTGCATTATAGATAAGTTAGATAGCTGTTAAAAAGGAATTTGTAGGCGTTTGTTTGTTGGTATGCTAAACTACAGAACCGCCGTCATTGTTTAGAAATTGAATGGATATCGTATTCGCGCTTGAGAACGATTATCTTCAAAACATCAAGATAATTAAAGACACGACAGTTCTACTATATCTTGGAGATACAAATTTTGTGATTCAATTCCTGCCTTCAATCTAATATTACAATTTTCCAAATTTTGGTATGTCATCGCAAATAAAACACTTCACTCAATATTTTAATGTATTAGATAAGGGTATGGTACTCCTTTGATTAAACCTTTAAGGAGAACGCAGGCTTTGCTGCACCACATTCTCTGCATGTGAATTTTTCATTATGAAGTTCATGCAATCTCGTACATCCACCCGTACCGCAGTCCTCGCTGTACCTGATGCGCCGAACTCTGGCCCGTCCGCATCGAACGCTGCGGCCTTCTCAGTGCAGGTGACGTCTACATCCACTAGCCGGAGACCCTAAAACCCTAAATCTAATGCGATGCTTGTTTGACTGCGGTGCAGCTAGGTATGTAAGGCCATTAACATAAGCAATGACTGCAGAGACTGCAGTGTGTGCAGTGCCGCTAGGTCTGCATTCATCTTAAAATGTATCTTTATATTATTATCTCTGAAAGTTGTGATCTCAACTACTTACTTCATTATGGTTCAAATGTAAACAACAGTAAATATTATTTTAATGAGTTCTTTTCCCTTAAAATAATATAATAATCGTAAGCCTTTTTATTCTGAACTTCTCTGTTATGAATTAATACTAGACATTTTATTGTTTGTTATATTATATTTTCTAAGCTCAGTTTACCTCTTGGCATAGGCTTCTTCCTTAATTGATTTTAAATATTTAATAATTAAACATTAATCAAATCTATAATAGGTATATTTATAGAGAAAAGACTTGGTGATAATGTTTCTACTTCTCTGATATTATTATTAGTTGTCTTAATATTTATTTATAGGTTTTCAATTAGTTACTACTTTGTATGTTTACTAATTGGAATGGCCTTCAATTAGAAATCTTCTAAATGTAGCTAAAACATTGTTATGGAAGTTACCAAGGATCCATCAAGGTCTTTGGCTTTGTAAGGAAAGCTCATGAATGTAAAAAGTATCCAGCCAGTAAATATAAATATTCTTAAAATATTGGGAATTTTATTTATTTTTATTCATACAGAGTGACTGGGACGACATTCATGATTCAAGTGCTTATCCCAAATATGAGGCAAATTAATTGACCTTAAAATCAGCTGTTCAATACATTTTGGTTGCGTAGTTGTTGTACTTTTGTATTGAACAGCTCATTTTTAGGTCAATTGATGACATGAGTCTTATTTTAAAAGAATGAATTCGTTAAATACTATCTGTGTGATAAGTTGGGTTTACTGGACTGATCCAGCGACCCACCAATGCAAAACAGCTGCATAATCGTCAGGTTATGGCAACAGACTGTATAACAAAGAAGCACCTATGTAAGATATTTCTGATATTGGGGTCACCCATTGTCTGTGCTAACTAATTTCTATCAGGAAGGCGATATGCTTGTTTGCTACCATATTTGTAGGAAAAAATACATTTGTTATTTTGAAAATAAACCTTAATTGATAATGAAATAAATCAAAAAGTGTGGACCATCCATAATTGGGTTTCACAAATTTGTATTTTTATCAAAAACATTTTTTTTGATACATTGTGTAGTGCAGTCAAGTTAACTTTAAACCCTAAAATACATAATATATGAAAAGAATCATGATGATAAACCTAATAAGAAATGGTTGAATTGATTGTTGTAATGTTGTGAATAATATGTATATTTATATTTGATGAATCATTGCTATGACAATTATAATCTTGTTTTAATTTTTAACTTAGCTACCAAAAGAAGGATGACCCACATTTCCTGATAATCAAATATTGGAGGTTTTAAAACATTAAGTTTAAAGCAACAGCTTTAAATTGCATAAAAATGTTTAATATTAAAATAGCACATGCCAACACTTTACGAAGGTAAATAGATAAAAACTTCTATGAAAAAAAAATGAATGGCAGCCTCTTAGGTAAAAAATCTGTAAGAATGTATTTATTTTTAAAATACTCCTATAAATGAGTATAGCTATGATTAATCGAGTCATGAAGCTGACATAGTCATCTGGCACACTCACTTAAGGTGTAACATGTAGGTAATGATTCTGATACTGTATCAATCTACAAGTGAGTCTGGCTCGTCAATGGTCATAGCGTATCGTGTTACGAGCCCCCGGATCCGGCGTGCTCGCGGCTATTTCACGCGTCAAAACCGATAACTTTTTCTTCCGTCCCCTCCATGATGATGTTCGCTCGACGTCCGATCCACGAGTTTGCTGCGATCGGCTTTGAACGCTCGAAACTCACTTGATACAGTATCAGATACATTACGTCCTACACCTCTTAAGTGAGTACGCTGCTTGCGCCAACCCCTTAGTATAGGTTACAGTTTCATCACGATTCCCAAGCACCACTCCTGGGACCCCTCACCAGCCCACAGAACAGATAAAAGAGGTTAGAACTCGTATCAAGCGATGTTAATACCAGAGCCAGTGTCGCCACACGCGAAATAATATTTTTTCAATTTAACAGTATAATTTGTACTTTCCGGTGAAAAGAAATGTCTCCCTTAGTAAGATTATGAGTCTTACTTTGCTTCCTGCCAGTTAAAATAGCACAAGACGGTGTTTTAAATTTATTTTTTAAATATTTTTCTTCGAATGAATCGAATATGAGTGTTTACTCATAACCAGCAACGCGCGCGCCCCGCCCACTTACGACTCTAACCTTTTTTATTTGTTCTGTGGACCAGCCAGTGTCGTCTTAAGTGTAGTCTCTATGTAACAAGATCTACTTTTGTTCTTCCTCAGATGTGGAAAGCATCAACAAACGTCACGGCCCCCGCGCCAGCGGAGGCTGATGACTGGGAGACGGACCCTGATTTTGTCAATGATGTGACAGAGCAAGAGCAGCGCTGGGGACCGGGCGGCCGCAATGTTGAGGCTATTGAGTGAGTAACTTATACAGACTCCATTCACATGGTGTAAGAAGCGGGTAAACGTAACAAAACGCGGCGTGTAAACATTTTAAGGCTTTTGTTTGTTTGCTGAAGGATTGATGAAGGATTGTTAGTTTTTGGGTTTGGTGCCCCTTTTTACTTTCTCGTATACGTAGTATAGAGGAAGTCTTGTAATCGTCAAAATTTTCGACCTCGAGATTTTGACGGATTTACACGTTTTGGACCTCTCTGAACCCAAAAAAAAATTTTTTGGAATTATGTCTGTGTGTCTGTGCGTTAGCACGATAACTCGAGTATGCTTTAAGTTATTGCAACCAAATTTAACATGCATGTATGACATCAAAATATAAGGTTTTTATCAACTTTTGAGTCATCGATCACGAAAGTTAAGCAACCAAGTGCGTGGTCCGTACTCGGATGGGTGACCAAAATTTACGATGCATGTATGACATCAAAATATGAGGTTTCTATCAACTTTTGAGTCGTTTTCGGTATTTCCGGTATATGAGAAAGTCAAGGGGAGACTACTCCCGATTTTTATTTAGGCGACAGGCTGGAAACCTGTCATTATTTGGAGGTACTGCATGGTCCACAATGACAGATGTGCCTCTGCTTAACCGCTATTGGGATTACGTTACGAGCGTGATCGTAGCATACTAAAAGAGGAAACGGTAGAAAGTCAATGCTATTATTACCTTCTGAATTTATTTCAGCATGGCAAAATTAAGAGAGGAGGTGTTTGAAGAAGATAAGCAGGTGAAGCAGAAACAGTATGAGAAAGGACCTAAATCGTCTTTTGGGTAAGTTGTAATCAAATTAACAACTGTTAAATTGATGCAAAACAACTTACTTATTTCAAATAACTTTTCTGGACTTATCATCACGGTTTCACGCATAAACCGCAGTCTTATTAGCGATCTCAAAGTGACAGTCGCAAGTTGTATAATTGTACAATTATTGCTAGCAAAACTTTAATTCGTATTACGGAACGTACATTGCTATGATAGCGCCCCAAGCGGCAACTTAACAAATTAAAAGTGTAATGTCAAGTGGCGCTAGTTGCCATACATTTTGGTCGCAAATGCACTTATCGTGCGACCACTATGCGATTTGTTTCCGTAATACCAAAAAAGCAACCGCAACTAGTAGCAGTCGCGTTGCAGTTGTACAATTAGCTACCGGTTGCTATAGTTCGGTAATTGGACTGCCGTTAAATCTATTTTGATGAATTGATAAGGATGGGGTCTTGGAAGAGGCTAAAGGCACAGTATACCAAGAACAGTAATACATCTTCATACAAACTGGCCGCTATTCATTAGAATGTGTGCGTGCGTACTCGACGCCGTGTACGCACGCACTGTGACGCACACATTGACATAAAATATGGCGGCATAAGGTGGTCTCGGTGTGATCTCGCGTTTTTATGTCATTGCACATTCGCTCACCGCTCGTTCCCGCCCGGCACATTTACGAAAGCTCCTAGCGTCAACGCAGAGTAGGCTAATAACTCGCCGACAGCCCACAGATAAACTAATGTTCTTGGTATACTGTGCTAAAGGTTACCGTTTCTCGCGAACGAAGTCGCGGGCGAAAACTATTATATTTCTCTTAGCACACCTATTAATGGTCATGAAAAAAGTAACCAATAGTCTGATGGAGATTTACAAGTGGGTGTTTGTAGAATAAGTCTTATGATGTACATAATTATTTTTTAGTTACGGTGGGAAATTTGGCGTGCAGGCTGACCGTATGGACAAGTCTGCCGTTGGACATGACTACGTCGGAAAAACTGAGAAACACGTCTCACAGAAGGATTATGCACAAGGTATGAAATCATTAATAAATAAATCTACAAAGATCTGAAGATCAAAACTGTAGAGGAGGAAATTACTCAGTACAGCACAAAGTACTAGGAAAGATTGAAGCTACATACCAAGAAACTGGCCCAAAGACACAGTGTTCAATCCTTACAAAGATAAGCGATAAAGAATAAAAAAATATCTAAAATTTTTATGTAAGTATATTAAAAAAATGTCCGTTATCCATAACACAAGTTCTTAATGATAGTTACTTTGGGCTAGATAATTATTATTATATTATTATTATACTTTATTTCTCCATAAAATGGAACGATCAGAAAAATAAAATGTATGGGATTTTTTTTAAAAAAAGCTATACCGTTGAGTGTAAAATCATCATACAAACGCAAGGCTTATTGTTTGTTCATAACAGATTGCCATGACGTAGGTAATAAAAACAACAAGTTATGAACACTCGTTTTAACTACAATGCTTTAACTGGCGTGAATACGTCAGTGTTACAAGCGTCTTTAGGCTACGGTAACTGCTTACCACCAAACAACATAAAAAAAACTACAAATAATTAATTAAATAATTCCATTTTCAACATTATAAACGTTTCCTCGTAGATTCAATTTCCTTTACTATTTTTTAACGTAAAGTCCCATGTGTCACAAATTTAGATCCGATGCTGGATCCAGTTTTTTTTATGTATTTGATTGGAAAACGGCCTACCTGGTCGTAAACAGTCAGCGTAGCCTATAGACGCTCGTGACAATGACGTGACACTCGAGCACTGCCAACTCTAGTACCACAGTCTATAGAAGTTCATATCGACGAGTCCGTTTGTCTAGACAGGTCGTTCGCGAGGACGCCGTGGGACGTGGGCCGAGCCCGAGCTGCATACACTCACTCGGGACATTCTGGACAAGGATGTCGCATTACATTAAACGCTTATTCAACTCCGTAGACCTCTGAATGGAGTGTTGAATTTGAACCTCGCCAACGTTGAGGATTCGCTAAACTAACCTAACTATAATTTTAGAACGACTTGTATATGATATTCGGTTTTAAAGGTAAAATGAACTCTAAAAGCCCGTGTTATTTATAGGATTCGGTGGAAAATACGGCGTACAGACAGACAGAATGGACGCGAGCGCCGTCGGACACGACTACGTTGGTAAAGTGGAGAAACACGTGTCGCAAACTGACTACGCACAGGGCTTCGGCGGGAAGTACGGCGTGCAGACAGATAGAGTCGATAAGGTATTGCAATAAGATTGAATGTAGTTTTTAATAGTTTGATTTTCATATTTAGTAGCTTCTGCCCGCGACATTGTCTGTGCAGTATGAGTAATTCAGTATGAATATAGTTCCAAAAGTTGGACCGACGATCTGGTAAAGGTCCCGGGAGACGCAACGTTGGAAGGAGCGTCCCACAAGGTGGACCGACGAACTGGTAAAGGTCGCGGGAGACGCAGCGTTGGTAGTAGCGTCCCACAAGGTGGACCGACGATCTGATAAAGGTCGTGGGAGACGCAACATTAGTAGTACCGTCCCACAAGGTGGACCGACGATCTGGTAAAGGTCGTGGGAGGCGCAACGTTGCTAGTAGCGTCCCACAAGGTGGACTGACGATCTGTTAAAGGTCATGAGAGACGCAACGTTGGTAGTAGCGTCCCACAAGGTGGACCGGCGAACTGGTAAAGGTCGCAGGAGACCAGCGTTGGTAGTAGCGTCCCTCAAGGTGGACCGACGATCTGGTAAAGGTTGAGAGAGACGCAGCGTTGGTAGTACCGTCCCACAAAGTGAACCGTCGATCTGGTAAAGGTCGCGGGAGACGCAACGTTGGTAGTACCGTCCCACAAAGTGAACCGACGATCTGGTAAAGGTCGTGGGAGACGCAGCGTTGGTAGTAGCGTCCCACAAGGTGGACCGACGATCTGGTAAAAGTCGCGGGAGACGCAACGTTGGTAGTACCGTCCCACAAAGTGAACCGACGATCTGGTAAAGGTCGTGGGAGACGCAGCGTTGGTAGTAGTGTCCCACAAGGTGGACCGACGATCTGGTAAAGGTCGCGGGAGACGCAACGTTAGTAGTAGCGTCCCACAAGGTAGACCGACGATCTGGTAAAGGTCATGAGAGACGCAACGTTGGTAGTAGCGTCCCACAAGGTGGACCGACGATCTGGTAAAGGCCGCGGGAGACGTAGCGTTGGTAGTAGCGTCTTACTAGGTGGACTGATCAGGTAAAGGTCGCGGGGAGCCGCTGGATGCGGGTGGCGCAGGGCATGGAGTTGGAGATCCTTACGGGAGGCCAATATCGAAAAGTTAATATTATGATAATTATGATTTGATCCACTATTTTCAAATATTTAAAGAATTTTCTTTTATGTTAGAGTGCGGCAGGCTGGGAGCACCGAGAAGAGGTGTCCGTCCACCCTTCACAGAAGGACTACGCGGTGGGCTTCGGGGGCAAGTATGGGGTGCAGGCCGACAGACAGGATGCCGCGGCCTTAGGCTGGGACCACCGGGAGGACGCGCAGAAACATGACTCGCAAAAAGGCATGTAGTTATTTGTAATTATACTAGGTGTTTGGGACATGGTATAACAAGTTTGGGGTGCATAGATAGGACGCCGCTGTGTCAGTTTGGGACCACCGGGAGGTGATTACCTTAGCAGTGCGAAATTGAACCTTGTTGGTAGATGGTACGGCTGTGCGAGCGAAGCGGAAACAACTTCAGAGCGAACTAGAAGTTTGGCGCAAGCTGTACAATCGGCAAAGTTCCCGGTGTACCACTTTTAGGCTACAATTGCGTGGCACCAACGTCTCTTATTGACACGAGATGGCAAACAAGCTTGCGGCCCTGGTGTTAAATGGTTACCGTTCAATTCAATATCAATTCAATTTCTTTATTTGCAATTGCCTTTATTTGCATGCCGTTGTCTATAGACACTTGGAATATTAATGGTAAATCACTTAACACTGCAAGTGCGTTGCCATCCTGGTGACTAAGATGATATGCCTTCCATGCCCAGTAATTACTTCACTTTATAAATTTTCTTGTATTTTATTGCAATTATACTGGAACTGGGAAAAACTGGTGTCCACATGCACTTTACAACAAAACACGTTCCCACACAAGCGTTCTGGATCATGTTAAAATGTTCACATTTATTTTCACATATGTTGATCATTATTTGATGCCGTCTTAGTGCATAAAAATCATAAAATACAGCCAGGGAAACCCGGATACAACCGTGTACACCGGGGGTTACACCCACTGATCAACTGAGGGACGGCTTTTGACGATTTAAAAGTACTTAGGCAAGTTCATTTAAATAAAGAGCTTTTTCATTCATTCAGTTTCATATCATTTTCTTTCATTCATTCATTTTCTTCCGGTAATAGACGAATTTGATATTTAATTAAGTCGTGTTCCACAGATTACGCGATCGGTTTCGGTGGCAAGTTTGGCGTACAGACAGACAGACAAGATGCTTCGGCCGTGGGCTGGGACCACCAGGAGAAGACACCGGCGCACGCTAGTCAAGTCGACCATAAAAAGGTAGAGTAAAACTACAATCCTGCGTTTCTTATACAAAATACTTTTTATTTAAAATATCATTAGACAATTCGAAAATTTCTATTTTTTTTTAAGTAAAAATGAAAAGTTGATTCGAAACGGGATTATTATGACTTTTCACTATACTGGCGTTTTTATTTTTATTCTATTTAATATGAGTTTCTCCCGAGTTCTTGTTGTAAAAATTTAAAAGTACTTAGCAAAGTCCATTTAAATAAAGAGCTTTTTCGTTTCATTTAATTTTTCATTTCATTTAATTTTTCATTTCATTTAATTTTTAATTTCATTTAATTTTTAATTTCATTTAATTTTTAATTTCATTTCATATTTCATTTCATTTCAAAACCACGTGTTGAGACTTCATTTTTAACCTCAATCGTACCGTAAAATTGTCTGTTACTATTATTACGTACATTTTTACATTAGCGAAATGCGTAATCTTTATTTAAGAAGAAGAAACATTTAACATATTTTTTCAATGAAACTCACTAATATAGTATTTATAAGTAAATCAAAGTATATTGTGTTCTTAATAAAATACTCAATTGCAGAAAAAGCATTTGAGATAATGTACAACAGTGTCATAATTTTAAATTAATAATAATATCATAAGGCTGGTTTCTGATTCGAAGATATCTGGCAGTTAAATTGATAGTTTTGTTTGGACTATCTATTAGATATACTTTAATTGGAAATTACTTGGTAGACCCTAATTATTAATAATTTTTCCAACCGAATTTTTTTTTTCGTTAAGGGCTTTGGTGGTAAATTTGGTGTGCAAACGGACAGAGTGGATAAATCTGCCCACCGTTTCGACGAGGTGGAGAAAGTCGGCACAAACTACACGAAGCAGAAGCCGGACATAGGCGGCGCTAAGCCCTCCTCCATACGGGCCAAATTTGAGAACATGGCCAAGGAGAAGGAACAGGTGAGGTAAAATTTTTATTGGGGCTGTTGCCGTTTGCAACCTTTTTTGATATATTTTTGGTTTTTATATGATTATTATTTTTGGTAGTTTTTGATGTCTAGTTTCGTTTTTGTCTGCTGTCTTGTCACTTAGCTTTTTATACATTCTTGTAACGGTTGATTTTTTAATGTGATTTTGCTTTATAAAACCCACCGAAGCTGAGAACGTGTTTTCTTTGCAACAACCAGCACCTCCTATTCGTACTTTCTCTTACAGGGGCTATCATAATTTTATAATATTGATCGACATTGTGGGAAGGACTCTTAGATTATAGATTTTTTAGCAATTACACAATGTGTGGGAGAAATATCGCACACTCTAATACATAGTAGTTTGCTGGGAATCGGTTTCTAATTCGTCACAATGAAAAAAATGAACATAAAATTGTCTGTATAGTCGGTTTACGGACGATAATTTTACGTTGATAACTTCATACACAAGACCCATCGTGCCTCTCTATCGCTTGTTCCACGCTCTCTTTTGCACGCTCGGCTCCGGCGGAACGTGACACTTGTTCGAGCGCGCAGCCGGCGTTCATCGATTTATGAAACGTTATTAAGTAATTTTGTATTTAAATATATTGAGTTTATGTTCTGGTAATAAAATTTACTTTACAAAACCGTACGATATAAACAGAAAAGCACAAGGACATCACACAAAGATCTATTTAAAAAATAATCAAGATAATTTTATATCTTTTTAGGAAGCCCTCCAATCTGTGCAAAAGATAAGGCAACAGAGGGAACTAATTGACAATGACCTCAAGGCAAAGGTGAGTGATGTTTAATTGCATTTTTTAATTTGTCTATTAACTTCAATAGAATTTTTCGTTTATAAAATTCATTGAAAAAATCTGTCACTTCTTCAAAAAACTTTTTGTCGACAATGTGAACTGCAGTTGTTGTTTGTCTAATGTGACTATTGTATATTTATAAAATGATGATGATTAATCATCATGATCTTTTTGATCGAAAACAAGGTTAAAATATTTTATTTACTACATTTTGGTCCTTCGAGCCGGATGTACCCAGGTGGCTACAATGATGTAGATTTGCTACACTGGGGATGATGCTAGAAACTATTTTGTATTATTTATGTTTTTGTATTTTTTTTCTGTTTGCCGATTTGAAAATGGAATAGTATTTGTCAAAGGCTTGAGCTGGCGTGTTTTATTTGCAACACATGCGTACAATACATTGTGTTCTATGTTGAAATTGTACATTGGAATAAAATTTAGCATATTTTCAGTCTCGCTACTGTATCGGATTCGTATAAAAGTCACAACGTGGATATAAAAAAATAGCCTTACAACAACCTTGAGGACCAATATTTTCTAAAAGATTATTTTGAACAACACTTCACTTTAATTGTACATTATTTATTGGTTTTAATAACTTAAATAATAGGAAAAAGACCGAGTAGCCAAAGAAGAACCAGCGCCACCACCGAAAGAAGAAAAACCTGCAGAACCAGAGAAACAGACTGAAGCGCCGCAGCCTACCGTGGTCCGGTCCGTTCCGGCGAATGCGGAACCTGTTCCTGAACCGGTACCGGAAGAGAGAGAACCGGAACTGGAAGCGGTGCCGGAAGTGAAGACTAATTTGCCCGATGTCACTCTCGTGGGAGAAGCTAAGGAGGAAAAAGAAGAGGTATTAGTTAAAATTATGTTTAGTAAAGATACTAGCCTAGATAACCTATTATGTATTTCATGTCGATTATCGACAAGGAGTTTCAAAGTTTACTCCATATTTTCAATTCAAAATTTTACGTGTCGTTACAAAAAAAAAAAATGAAATCTTAGTCTTGAAAAGTTTATTTGCATCTAAATTTTTCCCGCGGAATTCATTTTTTAGGCCGCATTTTCATTCAAATCAAAATCATTTACAACCGAAGCTTAACAAAATAGTAACCGGAGTCCCCTTTTAAGTGTAACAATGCCAATTAGTCTCGAAAAGTTTACTGCATCTAACTTTTTTCCTGTATAATTCATCTTTTAGGGCGTTTTTCATTGAAATCAAAAAATCAAAATCATTTACAAACAAAATTTAACAAATTAGTAACTACAGTCCCCTTTTAAACATAACAATGCCAATTCATTGGACCATAAGTCAGTTGAATGGGGGGCTCCCAAAAAGACAGTCCTCACAGTGGCGGCCTCACAGTCCCCTCTCATTCAATGCAGTTGTTGAAAAAAATTCGCACGGCGCGAGAGTTCGTCAGTACTCTTACTTTCTGGACATGCCTCGTATCATGAACAGATATTACAGAAATACTTTATTTTCCAATAGATAACTCGGCAGCCCACTATCGTGGTGTCTCCCGTGGGATGGGAGGAGGAGATGGCGGGAGAACCAGATGATGAAGACGGGTACATCGCGAGAGCACTATATGACTACCAAGCGGCCGCACCCGATGAGATCTCCTTCGACCCAGATGACCTTATCACCAATATCGTCATGGTGAGTTTATTATCCAATAGATAAGTCGTCAGCCCACAATAGTAGTGTCTCCCGTGGGGTGGGAAAAGGAGAGAGAGCACTATACCAAGCGGCCGCACCCAATGAGATCTCCTTCGACCCCGATGACCTTATCACCAATATCGTCATGGTGAGTTCGTTATCCAATAGGTAACAACACAGCCCACAATAGTACTGTCTCCCATTTGATGGGATGGGAGCAGCAGAGTGAGCACTGTACCAAGCTGCCGCACCCGATGAGATCTCCTTCAACCCGGATGACCTTATCACCAATATCGTCATGGTGAGTTTATTATCCGTTATATAACTCGGCAGCCCACATTAGTGGTGTCTCCTGTGGGATGGGAGAAGGAAAGAGAGTACTGTACGACTACTAAGCGGTCGCACCCGATGATATATCCTTCGACCTAGATGACCTTATCACCAATATCGTCATGGTGAGTTTGTTATCCAATAGATAACAAGACAAACTACAATAGTGATGTCCCCCGTTGGATGGCAGGAGGAGAGAGAGAGCACTGTACGACTTACAATCATCCGCTCCTGACGAGATCTCCTTCGACCCGGATGACTTTATCACCAATATCGTCATGGTGAGTTTATTATCCAATAGATAAGTCGGTAGCCCACTATAGTGGTGTCTCCTTTAGGATAAGAGAAGGAGAGAGAGAGCACTGTACTAAGCTGCCGCACCCGATGAGATCTCCTTCGACGTGGATGATCTTATCACTAATATAGTCATGGTGAGTCTATTATCCAATAAATAAGTCATCAGCCCACAATAGTGGTGTCTCCCGTGGGATGGGAGGAGGAGAGAGAGAGCACTATATCAAGCTGCCGCACCCAATGAGATCTCCTTCGACCCCGATGACCTTATCACCAATATCGTCATGGTGAGTTTATTATCCAATAGATAAGTCAGCAGCCCACAATAGTGGTGTCTCCCGTGGGATGGGAGAAGGATAGAGAGAGATCAATTTTATTTGAATGTTCAGTGTTTATTGTCTTTATTTATGGTATGTTAACGGTTCGGTGCAATCAAATGATTCAAACTATCTATTGCATTTGAATAAGTCATGAACACGGTGTATATTACTCAAAAAACAGAAAGAAATAACACATTTGACAAAGAACAGAAAGTTGAATCGCAAAATGCACGGATTGTGGAATTGGTCTTTTTTATCCGCTCATTTTACCTTAACAGTTTTGGAGAGCCCGTACTGTTGTCATCTGTAGGTACAAACGAGCGAGAAACAATCACGCCGATACAAGTTTTGGCGTCACACACCGGCCGAATACTTTTGCCGAATATTCGGCTATGCGCCAGGAAGCTCGCCGAATATTCGATATTTGCCGTAAGGAATATAGTGTTCGTTGCGAGTCTAATTTTTTTGACAAAAAAGGATAAATGCTCACCAAAAAAGTGTAAAGTCTCACCAAAAGTTGTTTTTGGTGAGCAAAGTATCCATTGTGGTGGGCTATGTACTATGTTTTTGGTGGGCGCTAAATTTGTTCCCATTTTTTTATCTTTGACGGTAAGCTTTGTCTTTGTGTCTCACCGGATGGTTATACCGAGGGTGGAAGCCTCACTTTGAGTCCCAGTGCTATATTGCGAAACCTGACTGTTTATTTTCTTCCACAGATCGACGAAGGTTGGTGGCAAGGCTTATGCAAAGGTTCCTACGGCCTTTTTCCCGCCAACTACGTGCAACTTCAAGACAAGTGAGCTTGACACATATTGCATAACACATTCCAATATATTATACACGATAAAGCAACTGGGCACGTGTCAATGTTCTTTTTGAATAGTTTTTTTTTATAACGTTATTAAGTAGGGTTTAAACAAGGCGAACTACAAAATGTACTAGCTAAGATGTCTTCCCATAAATATTATAAACGAGCTAGTTACATTACGGACGCAATTGGACTTTTTGTTATTAAAATTAAACTATTGTTGGGTGCGTCTATAGGCTACAGTAAACGTTTGTCTTGTGGCGACTAGTATACATGTAAATAACTATTGATAATACCTGCTTACCATAATCCGTTCCAATTGTAATCGTCTAAAAATTCGACCTTGAGATTTTGTCGAATTTTCACGTTTTGGACCTCCCTGAGTCAAAAGGAATTATGCCTGTGTGTGTATCTGTGCGTTAGCACGATCACTCGAGCATGCTTTAATTAACTTATTGCAACCAAATTTATCATGCCTGTATGACATAAAAATATAAGGTTGATAATTAAGCTATATTGGCAAAATATCGATAGGAGGTTTGTTTACCTTTTTACAAATTATAATGGAAAACACTAGAATTATTTTGAGTCTAAATTATATAGACATTGGTTCCACAGTCGATATGCGATTAATCACTATATAATTAGCATTTTAGAAGCATTTTTTCTGTATTTATCATTATTTGGCACGTGCCCTTATTTAGACAACATTTCTAGTTTATAAGCGACGGATGCCTATGCATTTTTTTTTATTCAGATACCAAACTGTAGTGTAAATACTTTGATGAATAACTTTTGTAAGTCAATAAAAATATTTTATAAGATTATCAGAAATATTACTTTTTGCATTCCATTATTAAAAATATGATTTCTTTAACAATGGAATGTAACTAAATAGGTTATTAGTGTTCAAAATGTCTATGAAGAATACACTATAATTTCAATCAACATTGCTCGTGAAGTAAATAAATTACTATATTTTTAATAATTTTATTGTATAGTACTGTTTTCAACTTTTTCCATCATGAACTCTGTGTTCAAGCAGATGCTTAAGATCTATTGCAGAGATTTGAAAGCATTAGAAGACTTACCACACTTGTAAAGTCGAACTGGTATTGCTTTATCACCCTAATATTTAACATTTCTTGTATTTTGTTTCTACCACTGATGTCTTTAAGAAAAATAGATGTCCCTTGACACTTTTAATAGTTCTATCGGTTCTTATTCATATCATGCATCTTTTCTTATAAAAATAAAACTTTAACTTTAATAAAATCTATTACATTTTTTAAAACCTCAACTAAATCAAATTCGAGCAGTAGTGAAATTTTACGTAAATGAGTTGAGATAATAAGATTGTTATAGAAACTTTTCTAAGCGAGTTTATACAAGATTAAGCCTTTCTCTTGTTATTATCCAATAAAACATAAAATTTTGTATTTAGTTCGGAAAATTGTGACGTAAAATATACGTCGGCTTAGTTTTAAGTTTTTAAAATAATTATGTCATGTATTAGGCTAGTCAAACTTTTTAAATATTTAAATTACTTTCTTTCTTATTTAAGTCTTCATTTGAAAAATTTCAAATTACTATATTTTTAGGAATCAGGAATGGAATAAAATAAAAATAAAGAATTATCATCGTAACTTAAAACAATTTTACTTTCAATTAGGTTTCACAACAAGTAACAAGCTATTGCACAGAAAACAACTCTTTACACAATAACCGAATAATAAGGATGAAACAAATGACTAACTGCAAATCACATCGATCACCACTGTGGTGTCCTCCGGAATGTCGGGAGAGGGTTGTGCTATAACACTAAGTCACTCTATGATTCACTGTACACTGTGGTGGCAGACGTCCGCTCGGTCCGGCGGTCGGAACACGACTGACTCAACCGAGCCGTCACCGCCATTACGGCGTATACCTTTCCAACCGACCTCGCTCTTCAACGTCCGACAAGCAAATGGGGCGAGAGCGAACTAACGATTGCTTTTATAGCTGCGGTTGTGGTGACGTCATGATTCGCAACGATTCATTCTTCCTTTTTCCTAATACGGCCTATCCTGATCATGCGCCGTCCTCGGCCGCATTTCACAAGATATCTTCATTGGAGACCTCAACAGGGTCAACCTGAGTAGACAAGGGTCCAGCACAGCGTCATCATTGTCTTCAGCTTCGGAGTCTGTCAATGAGAAACAACATGAACACAAAACTTTTTTGTAAAGTTGCCTATTCTTTCATTCCTCACACAATTAAGGCCCTCTTTCAATGATACACCCGATGGTATATCTTAACACTTCACTAACAATCATCTGTAATACGATGATTGATTGCTTCATCGATCACACACACCTCTTATTTTCACAGTTCTACGTACAAGGCCATACGCGTCTGCAGGACCAAAGTCCAACACATATCAATGGATATGGATACAAAGTCGAAGCCCAACACATATCGAAACATATGTCTGCAAGGCCAAAGCCCAATATACACATCAAAAGACACAGGGCCGAAGCCCAACACATATCGCAAGATATGTCTGCAAGGCCGAAGCCCAACACATATCGATAGATATGTCTGCCGGTTCGAAGAAGCGAGATCACGCATCGAATGATACGTCTGCCGGTTCGCAAGAGCGAGACCACGCATCGAATGATACGTCTGCCGGTTCGCAAAAGCGAGACTACGCATCGAATGATACGTCTGCCGGTTCGCAAGAGCGAGACCACGCATCGAATGATACGTCTGCCGGTTCGCAAGAGCGAGACCACGCATCGAATGATACGTCTGCCGGTTCGCAAAGCGAGACCACGCATCGAATGATACGTCTGCCGGTTCGCAAAAGCGAGACCACGCATCGAATGATACGTCTGCCGGTTCGCAAAGCGAGACCACGCATCGAATGATACGTCTGGCGGTTCGCAAGAGCGAGACCACGCATCGAATGATACGTCTGCCGGTTCGCAAAGCGAGACCACGCATCGAATGATACGTCTGCCGGTTCGCAAAACGAGACCACGCATCGAATGATACGTCTGCCGGTTCGCAAAGCGAGACCACGCATCGAATGATACGTCTGCCGGTTCGCAAGAGCGAGACCACGCATCGAATGATACGTCTGCCGGTTCGCAAGAGCGAGACCACGCATCGAATGATACGTCTGCCGGTTCGCAAGAGCGAGACCACGCATCGAATGATACGCCTGCCGGTTCGCAAAGCGAGACCACGCATCGAATGATACGTCTGCCGGTTCGCAAAGCGAGACCACGCACGTCATAAGACGTGCAACCCAGAGCCGCTCGTCCATCCCACTACATAGGTATGCCACCCACTAGTCCGCCGACATCTCTGCACGGCACCTTTCGCGCCTGGGTAACCGCTCCTTTGATCCACGCCAGAGCGCCACGTGACTTGCAAACATACACACGCACACATAGACGTTCGCAAGTAAGAACTGTAACATAAGAGCGTTAGGTAAACCACAAACTTATTTTCGAAAAATTCTGCACAACTCTCGGGACACCATTCCCCTTTCTATATTCGAAAGTAAAAAATCCCGTAGACAAATTATCCAGCGTGCAGCCCTTGGCAGAAGATCTGTTTTTTTTCTTTTTTTTTTTTTTTTTTTTATAAATAGGTCAAGCAAATGACTCCATTCCACCTGATGTTAAGCAGAAGTGGAGTCCAAATGCGAAGATAGCTGGTGCGAGAG
Organism: Elophila nymphaeata; assembly: GCA_955850985.1. Lineage (NCBI taxonomy): Eukaryota > Metazoa > Arthropoda > Insecta > Lepidoptera > Crambidae > Elophila > Elophila nymphaeata. Next base: position 18,217,463 of record OY039087.1, read on the forward strand.
ATACACTGCCGCACTAGCCACCCTTGCCTTGCTGACCTGCAAGGTGCTTCTTCACGCCTCTTTTGAATGACCCAGGATTGTAGGAAGGAGGGAACACGTGTGCTGGCAGTGAATTCCATTTCTTGATTGTGCGACAAAGAAACGAGTTGCCAAATTTCTTAGTTCGCGTTGGAATGGTAGCCACAGTTTGTCGGTGACAACGTAGGCCAGCACGCGTAGTCCTTAGAAGGAAAGGAGATGGTGGGATTAGGGAAAAAATCTCCTCAGAGCACTCGCCGTGGTACAGACGGTAGAAGGCGCTCAATGACGCAACATTGCGACGCAATTGGAGAGGCTCAAGGTGTTTGGTCACCTCTTCGTCGCCGATGATGCGGGCCGCGCGACGCTGCAACCTATCCAAAGCATCGAGTAAGTACTTTGCAGAGCCATCCCACAGGTGCGAGCAATACTCCACGCAGGACCGTACTTGCGTCTTGTATAGCAAGCACAGTTGATTTGGCGTGAAAAAACGCCGCACCTTGTTCAGGACTCCGAGTTTCCGTGAAGCTGTTGTTATCACGCTTTCGATGTAGTCCTTCGGATTCAAGTCGCTACGAACCTCCATACCGAGCAAGGTGATACTGCTCTGTAGCGTTAGTGTTGTGCCCTGGAGAGAGGGAAGGGAAAGGAATGGCGACGTTTTAGCCGTAAACGCGCACACCTGAGTTTTCTTGGCATTGAACTCAACCAGATCCTCTTGGTCTTGGCCTCTGCGGCCCCCAGAGCATTTCAATCGGTTAAGACTTTGAAAGCCACCCCAATCAAATAATGCCCAAAACTTCGCAACGCTATGACGACCACCAGAGTCTCCAACCCATATGAGCAGCATCGGCCATCCGCGCCCCGGGTGACCCCAGTAAATAAACACCAACACGTTTCACACGATGCAACGGCGGAAACAACCGGCCAGGCCCAGGAACTGGCGCACTTAACTTGGCCCTAACTCGGCCTAACTCGGCCCAGGTTACCTCGGTAGTTAGGAAGGTACACTTTCGAAGATTTATTGAGAATCCCGCCTCAGATAATGTTTTCAATACATCGCATTACACCATCTCTATTGAGAACGTCAGTTATGATAATAATCGGGGTATTCATTCATACAAGTTGCGGGTACAACATAAAATCAATATTGAAAGCAATGTTACTGAACTCCACTGTAATTGTGACATACGCAATGAGATTACGCCGACAAGAAAAGTGTTGGAGTTTCTCCAAAGTTCTCGCTGCAAAAACACGCGTTGAGAGAATCCACTTCCAACTCAAATCTACCGTATAACTTTTAGTCACTCAATCACTCCTTCACCCGATACTGGCAAAACGCGCAACGTAAATGCATCGGGACGCCATCAATCAAGAATAGAATAGAATAGAAGAAAAGTGAGAGCCCAATCGCATATCAGGGAAATCGCGCTCGCCACTATCTATCAAAACGTCCTCAGGTGTACCCTGAATAACTGTTGTGGATGTGTCAATATTTTTGAAGAATTATTTAACTCATTACACAAACTAACTGTGCGTTGATTAGTATTACGCCCCTGTGAGCGAGCCTTGGCAACACAATCACTTTCCTTGTAACCTGTCTTTTTACACAAAGAACATGTACCTAATTTTTGAGCTACCCGCATCCCCAATTTCCCCGGTATACTCCACACCCACATGTCCAGTCTGATCGCTGTGGCAGTCGAAATCTAGTGGCGTAGTGTAGCGCTTCCCAAAAGCACTAGCTGGTGCATGACCGATCAATTTGCTGCGGCTAGGCTTGACACATGGCCAGAAACGAAACAATGCCTTCCGTAGCCAAGCCGGCACCAGCGGCCGCCACCCCCACTTGGGCGTCATCAACACCACGCATCACCACTCAAATCATCAGATCTTCACTCAAACCCCGAACCATACGCAAACAAAGCAGAGATCGACGCGCGTACCCTGCGTATGTCGGAAATTTGTCGGACGTTGTGTTCATAACCTTAAAAAGTATTTGCGCCTGAACAATGTTATGGCACATAGACTTAAACTCTTCAACGAAATTTGACCATTTGCGGTCATTGGTTGACCATTCGCCTAACTTTCTGTTTCGTTTTGGCGTCACCTTTTAGACATGAGAATCTCGAGCAAGCCACTAAATCATACCAGCCGTTAGCCAATTTTGTGCGTTCTACCTCCTCGCACCAAAATTATTGATAGATCAAAGTTACTGTGGGACCTTGTTTTATTTAATGCTAGAATAGCATCGGCAAGCACCTGCGCTGCGGTTGAGTTGCTGTTCTCGCATTAAGGGTAGGACTAACACTATTAACAGATGGGTTTGGAGTTACACTCGCAGTATTTCTAACATGAACACGGTCAGACGGGGTTGGCGCTACACTCGCAGTACTTCCAACACGAACACGGCCAGGCGAGTTCGGCGGCACACTCACAGCATTTCTAACACAAACACGGTCAGACAGGGTTGGCGTTACACTCGCCGTATTTTCCTCGATGGCATTTAGTCTAGACACTATCTCGTTTAATGTCTCCGCCATCGAATAGTAACACGTTTGAGACCCGCGACGGTCTCTAGAATGAGGTTGTGAATCGGTTCGGTTGTGATAAGATCGTGAATGAGTACGGCATCTACTGTATCGAGGCGTGATGCGTTGAGACCGCGAACTACATTCTACGTGCCGAGTAGACACACAAGTATCACTCCTACGAAAACCGTGAAAGATTTTCACTCCTAGACAACCGTGAACTCGACTCACAACTACAAAAACGAGATCTATGATGGTGTCGATGTGATTTGCTTGTACCACGCTTAATCTCATGGCGCGGTGGCGTATTTTCCGATTTTGTGACGGTAGCGGCATAATAAATCGAATCCCTGCAACTGCTTGTTATTTTCTTTTTTAAACTAAAAAAACCTCTAATGTAGGCGTAGGAAGTATTATCCCACTTCTGATTTTAGGAATCAGGAATGGAATAAAATAAAAATAAAGAATTATCATCGTAACTTAAAACAATTTTACTTTCAATTAGGTTTCACAACAAGTAACAAGCTATTGCACAGAAAACAACTCTTTACACAATAACCGAATAATAAGGATGAAACAAATGACTAACTGCAAATCACATCGATCACCACTGTGGTGTCCTCCGGAATGTCGGGAGAGGGTTGTGCTATAACACTAAGTCACTCTATGATTCACTGTACACTGTGGTGGCAGACGTCCGCTCGGTCCGGCGGTCGGAACACGACTGACTCAACCGAGCCGTCACCGCCATTACGGCGTATACCTTTCCAACCGACCTCGCTCTTCAACGTCCGACAAGCAAATGGGGCGAGAGCGAACTAACGATTGCTTTTATAGCTGCGGTTGTGGTGACGTCATGATTCGCAACGATTCATTCTTCCTTTTTCCTAATAATATTATAATACAAATGTTTTTGTATTATAATATAGTATTAATTTATATAGTATAAAGTTAAGATAATTGCATTTTTTAGAAGATTAAATTTTGATTGCTTTTTAATCGTAAGTAGATTTGACAACCAAAAAAACCGATAAAATTATTTTCTACGCGTTTCATAGGAATTGTAAATACCAATAATAATTGTAATTACCAAAAAATAACAGTGATGGAACCTCAGTTTAACTGACATACTGATTACCTAACTTTGACGATCAGCAAATTCTAAAGAGTAGTTTTTTCTTTTCGCATTGCAATTGAAATATATAATATTTTGAAAATATTTTAAAAAGAAAGGCTCTACGCCTTTCTTTTTTTGTATTAAACAAAACACAATTTTATCGCGTGAACGGTAATCTACCAAAGTGAATCGAATTTTGATAAACATAATTAGGGAATGTTTTTTTTATATCACAGTATCTGTTGGTTACATGTTAACATGTGAATTAACGTAAACACTAATATCTCCTTCTATTAAAACTTGTTGTCCTTTGTAGTAAGTATTAATGTTAAAATCTGACTGAAAATAAAATTACTTTATTCATCTTACTAAATTATTATTTATTTTCCACCAAAATCATAGCACTTATTTAACTAGCAATTAGTTTCATTTTTAGTTGCTATTATAGTGTTAAGAGTTAATACTAATTTATCATAAAAATATATCATATCCTATCAAACAATTAATTAGACTGAAAAAGTAGTTACAGACAAGGATAAAACTTTATTCCTAATTGAATTAATATTCATTTATTTCAATTCAAAACTCAATTTATTATGAAATATGCTTTAAATATATAATATAATGCCGATTCTGTTTTATAGGTACTAATAAAAACGGTAACTTAAATAATGCCATTAATATATAATACGCTTTATAACTGCTCAATTTCCGTGAATAAAATAACTGTATATCTAAACTTGGTTTTGTAGTTTAACGTCAATAGACGTTTATACTAAGTTTAAATAACTGTTTTAAATATTAGGAATTAAGTTTAGATGTATAGATAGTCATATTGTTAGTACATAGTTAGTACAGACTACATAGTTTAGGTTACCTACCACAAAATGACAAATTTCTCCAATCGATTTTCAACCCAAAGAACAAAATTTTACATTATGTGGTGTCCTAAGTGCTGATAACCTAATGTAGTCTAAAGTGTGAGTTTAAAAACTGATAAATGATGATATTTTTCTTGTCATCTATTTGTGACAAATATCCGTTCCGACATCTTGTGCTGATTTTGAGTGAATTGTTGTCAGTAAACATTTTTCAGCTTCAAAATTGCATTTTTATACTTATAATTTTTCTGTTACATGTATGAATATTATGTCTTATAATTATGACGCAGATAAATTTGTCTCTGCAATTATGTGAATTGTGAAGTGAAAACTAAACTAACGTTTTCAATACTTACAGATTTTTACAAAATGTTATAATGATGTAAACTTAGAGCATTTTCATTCTACGTTGGCATCAACATTGTTTTAAAGGATTTTAAAAATGAATAAATACATTAGCATTATTATACTCATAACTACCGGTCGCCCGCGGCTTCGCTCGCGTCGGTGTCGGTTATAGCGCCAAAAAAAAATCCTTTGTCAAAAAGTAATCACAGGGTCTTAAACTATCTATACCAAATTTCATCAGGATCAGTTTAGTGGTTTAGGCGTGAAATCTTAACAAACAAACTCATTTTCGCATTAATAATATTAGTTGGGATAAAAAAACAATCGAATCACGTCTATCTAAGCCACTTAAAAACTAATTAACTTATGTTACAATAACAGGACACCTTTCTTCATTGATCAAAATTCCCCTACGTAGAGTGAAAATGCTCAAAAATAATAATAATGAATGTATTGTAATGGTATATGATGCCGAACTATGTTTTATATAAAGCGATTTATTGTTTATAAATTAATAAATGATTATTTTATAGCTAAACTTTTGTTTTATTACCAACAAAATTACTACATTTTTACTAGCATACCCACTAACAATTAAGAAGTTTAAAACACTGTCACCCGACTAGGGAAAAAAGGAAAGAATGAAATCGGGGTTAAGATAAAATAGACTCCTTTTATTGTTAAAGTCGGTTAAAAGGTAGCCTTTTTGCCCCGACCATAGTAACGAATCTATTGTCACCTTATTCATCAAAATCGAGTGAATAGTTTTAGGCGCTACCATACATATAGGAAACTAGATCGGCAATGTGAATGAGGAAGAGCGTACTAACACGTGTATTAGAGCGTGATAGATAGACGAGATCATTTTACGTACACGCAGGTGGCCCAAGTCGTCCTGTCAGTCACAGAAAATACGGCATCTGTCAGATTCAGATTACAGTACTATTTTTCATGCACACATTATAAGCATTACTCGCGCATTGGTTATTTTTTTGGCCTCGCTCATTTAATCTATAAACGTCAGTAATTATAAATCTATGGGCGCTACGGAGGAACATTACATAAATACAAACATACATACATAGACTACTAAAAACATAACCCTTTGGTAAAAACTGTCGACGTTCTACGCTCCGCATGTCGGTGTGCCACGCGGGGAACCATGTGTACGTCCTCAAGGATACCTGCTGCTGGCCTCATCACACGCTCTACGAACAAAATTGGTACCAATTAATTTTATACCAAAGGGAGCTAACCAAGAATTGAGCCTATTCTTTGCTGAAAGGCAACAACTTCTATGGTGTGGTTGACCATAGGTCATAAGGGATGGTAAAGGAATATTTTTGTGTTTACAACCGCGTAAATATTCTTAAAACTAGAAAAAATACACTGAAAAATCGACCTGTCCCAGGTGGGAATCGAACCCAGCATCTTCCACAATCCGGGCGGCTGCGTTAACCACTACGCCACCAAGGCTTTTTATGGTAAATGGCTTTTATGTTTTTTATGGTAAACATTGTTTCATCAAATCTTTGAAATTTGCACTTTGCAGTTTGATAATTGCAATATTTCGTTCGGATTTTAGATGTGCAAATTTCGAAGATTTGATGAAACAATGTTTAGTTTTTGATTCTTTTTCAGTGTATTTTCTCTAGTTTTAGGAGACTTAAGAATTGATACAATCCCACTACTTTTCCCAGCCAGCCAGGCCTGAAGCTGTGTTAAGGTAGGTATTATAGGATCCGCGGAAAGGGAGCAGGAGAGCGATCCTCTAAAGGGTTGATATATTCCGACTACTCTTACCAGCCAGGTCTGCAGCTGTGTTAAGGTAGGTATTATAGGAGCTGCGGAGAGGGAGAATCATCCTCTAGCCGCTCCCACCTGGCGTAGACGGACTGGCAGGAGACGGTGGCCGGTAACGAGCGTCAGTCTTTTCCAGCCCTAAAGTGAGACCTGCAAGGAGTGGCTCCCAATGTGCGCACCGGAGGCCTCCCGTCTGGGAATTGCCCTAGTGTAGGCGCAGCCCGGCTAGCTATTAGGTCGGGCAGCCCGTAGACTTTTCAGACACGAGTCGCACACTGCGCCGTTCGCGAAACGTCCTCACAAAGGGCTGTGAGGGTACCGATGGTTCTTAGTGTGTATTTCCGGGAACCCCCGAGACAGCCCCACACACGCCGCACTTATAGGAGAGCTTGCTACAAATACTTACACAAAAATGTCTACCAACTCTGTCTACAACCGAGGAAAAATATTAATCTTTTAAGACCGCGATTGGGCGCATTACTAGACCACGAAGGTTGTTAGATTATCAAATATTTTGTCTAGACTTTGGAATTAAATTTTGAAATAAAACACATACATACAACGCAAAGAAACCACAGTTTATTAATAAAGTCAAGTACGAAAGCTTGTTCCTTTGGGCTACGTTCTTATCAATCCAATCACGGAATTCGGACACACGTGTGAAGAGCGTGGTCTTATCAAAATTCTTTCCACTCACAACCCCAACTAACAGCTCTCCTTTACTCTTCTTCTCTGTAGGATCTAGAGTTCCTTTACAAGACAAAGGACCTCCGGAATCTCCATGGCTGACGTCGCTGCGGAAAGAATATGTGCAGATGAATTTGTCCATATTCATTTCCCAAAGTCTCGAGCAATTATGCCTGGGCATTAAGAACATATGCCCTATTAAAAGAATAGGTGTTGTAGACTTTGTCCTCTTGTGTGATATGCTCCCAAAACCTGCTGATATACAGCTAGATTGATAATCCACCCGTCTCCTCGCCGGCAGTATGTATCCCACTTTATTTGTCAACCGCCATGGTTCATTGACGAAGACTAGACCGATGTCGTTGTCTGGGAAATAGTAATTTTCGTGGATTACAATTTTGCTTATTTTTCGCCACTGGCAATTCTCGTCTGTGTCGGTGTTATCAGTGTGAATCAGTTGAGTCATAAAGTCGCCAGCAACGACCCTCAGCCTATTTGGTTGTTTGAGGTACAGATAATTTTTGTATTCGAAGCAGTGAGCGGCTGTGAGGACTTTTGTGCTACTTAAGATACTGCCCCCGCATATGTTGGTCCATATGCTTTTGATATTTGATAACTTCACCAGCGCCTCTTTGATTGAAACGAGGTACGGCACTTGCCCCTCCTTCACGGGTACTCCATTTACAATTGTTGGAAAAACATAGTTTTTCGAGTACTTCAATGAAGTTAGTATTCGTCTGTCTTCATCACTGGTTGCGTGATTGAGAAATATCAACAAATATAGAATTGTAGGATGAATAGACATTTAAGTTGACACGTTATTTTGGCGTGTGACTCATTAATTAAGTAGATAAATAAAATTGATAAAATAGCTCACATGAACGTCTATCGTATGACGCATCTTGTCAATGTGTGAGGGAACTTTTATTTAGGTCCTTTTTAGGTTTTTAGGTCACTTTTCTATAAAAAAAAAGTTATAGGTAATCATACCAATGCTTATTCAGCCAAATTTTTTAACTAAGTCTTGGATCGTATGTCTAACACTAGGTCGTTTTATTGTTTGGCGTGATGTGATAATATTGAATAAAAGATATTTATAGCTTATCCTGGTGGTCCAATTTCCAATCCAATGTCCAATCGACGAATCCAACTCGACTGGGCAGCGTTCGGGAAGTTACGTATGGCATATTCTCGGCACATCTACCGCAGTGTCTCAAGACGAGTCTTTAATTCGTGTGTGTTGCCAGTGATGACCTACGGAACGAAGCGTGGCCGCTTACAATGAGCCCCATAAGAAGGCTCAAGGTCACTCAAAGGGCAATGGAGAGGGCTATGCTCGTAGTTTCTCTGTGTAATCATATCAGAAATGATGAGATCCGCAGGAGAACCAAGATCACCGACATAGCCCAAAGAATTGCGAACCTTGAGTGGAAATGGGCTGACGGCCGTTGGGGCGGAAAGGTCCTCGAGTGGCGACTACGTACCGGGAAACGCATCGTTGGCAGGCCCCCCATAAGGTGGACTGACGATCTAGTAAAGGTCGCGGGAAGCCGCTGGATGCGGGCAGCGCAGGACCGACCTGTTTGGAGATCCTTGGGGGAGGCCTATGTCTAATAGTGGGCGTCTCTCGGCTGAAATGATGATGATGATGGGTAGGTATACAGTACTTTGTGGAGTGTGCCTATATTATTTGTTTAACAATTTTATAGCTTACTGGTGGTCGCCCGCAGCTTCGCTAGCGTGGTTTTTATATAGCCTTCCTCGATAAATGGACTATCCAACACAAAAATATTTTTTCAATTTGAATCAGTACAGTAGCTCCTGAGATTAGCGCGTTCAACCAAAGAAACAAACAATCTCTTCAGCTTTATAATACTTATTAGTATATAGATAATTTGGCACATTGTTGAAACAATTTATAAGTGGAGTTTATTATGAGCGTTCTCGACCCAGGACGAGTCCATAACAAGCGTTAATGCGAATTTCCATCGCGCCCAATGACTTAGGAAAAGTCATTGATTGCGCCAAATATACATTTATACTTAGCGGATACTCTGTGCTAATACTCTGTTCTTACATTCTAAATAACACTACTCACACCATAAATCGTAAATAAATTTAGGCTTAAACACACTATGTAACACTTAAATAAACACAAAACACAACATAAAACTGACATATTGAGGACCTAGCTCAATTTAACATAATAAAACCCCATATAAAAAACATTTGTAAAACTTGTGGCCTGGTGGCATGCCGTCGTACGGTGTAGTAAATAGCCCTGAGACACATGCAGGTCCCAATACATGGGGTAACCTATGTACATAACATTATAAATAACAAAACCTCAAAAAAATACTCTGTTCTCTGTGACTAATACGGACGTCTACGTCGTAGCAAGGTCGTAGCCTAGTCGTAGCATAGCGTAGCAAAAAATGCTCCACACTATACTTGCAGCACAAGGGCGAGAAAAACGGTTTATCGCACTTCTAAACTGCACCCAGACTGAGATGATTTTGAGTCTATCCTGGTTGCTGAAAATGAAAATGAGAAAGCTCTTTATTTAAATGGACTTTGCTAAGTACTTTTAAATCGTCCAAACGCTACCGCCATTTCGGGACGAAATAATTATTTTACTTAAATCATTATTAATATGCTGAGATGGAGAAGAAATGGCGAAAGAAACTCCACAAAAAATTGGATTTACCAAGATGGACTAAGTTGGATTTACCAGGATGGACCTGGATTAGAGGATTCCAACTCAATATTTACAGTTTACTCACTTATTCGGTAGTACGTACTAACATTTTACAATGTCTTCTGGAGCAAAAGGTTACAAAATATTGTTCTACCATCATCCAACGCCGACGAAAAAACGCAGCTTTGTTTCGAATTCGAAATTGGATTTTTTTTTATTATCCCATCTAGTTACTCTATTGTGGACTTTGCTACGAATACTTCGTACAAAATATAGCTAATTAGCTATGTAGCATGTAAATCAAAATACCTTTTTAGTTTATTTCTATCTATCTATTCTACGTCGTTATCATGAACTTGATCATTATCCTGTAATTAATTATTTTAAAAAGTAACGTTAGTTCATTGGAAATAATAGTGGGTTCATATATCTTAAATAATCTACGGCCAGTCCAAACCTACCTATTTCCAACTTACATTACACCAAAAAACTCACAATTTTCGTAATTTATCGAAATGGGTAGGGTTTTCTACTTTATCCCCGCAACTACAACAATTACCAGCTAATGTTGAGCTGGACCGCGTCTAATTAGCGCAGTATCTGACACCATACAACACTTTAATGAGAGCACTAATTACTGCCTCGACCGTGTTTAAATGTGGCCAGAGTGAAATTCGATTACGCACTTCGACACTTATCAACGGCAGCTATAAATTAACAATAATAATAACGAAATTGTCTATCCAAAGTTAATAGAGGTGTCCTCTATAATTACGCACTTCTTTATCTGTCGTTCGTCTTAATTTTGTTTGAAGAGCACCCCATTTGTTTGCCGCGTGGTGGCTTGTCATTCCTTTGTATTTTTCAAATTGTTGTCGGCTTACGTGGGCGATCGGCCGGTTTGTATAGATTTTGGACGATATTTAAGCATTACGTTTCTTACGCATTAGAAATGTTTTGGGAAAATTACTCAATGACATTTATGTAACATTAAACGACGAGGTACTAGAGAAACTTTCTTTTATAGTAGGTATTTTTGCTTAAAAATACTTTAGCTTGTTTTTCTTGGTTTTGCTGTCATCTCTGTGTAGAAAGGTATACCTACCTTAATAAAATTGTTAAGCGATTACCCAAAAAGTTGTTAAAGGGAGCAGGGCCCGACGTAGGGGGGGACAACCGGACATTTGTCCAGGAGCGGCAAAAACGAAGGGCGTCAAAATTGAGAATTAAGGGCGGCAAAAATGAGAATTAAGGGCGGCAAAAATGAGATTTAATTTTCTCATACTAATTTGTTGTTGTGTGAGTAGTCTACTTTCGAATCTCCGTATGTTATATCCTAGGGGTGTGCTTTTGTCCAGAGTGGCGAAATGGCTAGATCGGGCCCTGAAATCCGATTTATCATATATCATATATAAAAACCTTAATTTGTAATGATAAGGTAAAAGTAAGATTAACAGAATGTCGAATTTCACGGCAAAAATCATAAAAAATCCAGATCAACAAATAGTCCCAAATCCGAAAATCATAAATACAAGTTTCGATTATCAAAACTCTGAAATAAAGTCCGCTAACAGATTTCAACCTGTTGTCGGACCTTATTTCAAAGTTGTCCGCTGGCTACGCTAATCCCAAAACGCTACGGTGGTTGCTTAGCGCCAGGCAGGCATCTCATCACATCTCAGGGCTGGGGAAGGGCGGTGGCCACCAGAGCACACAGAAGAACGCATGCCAGTGCCACCCACCTACTCCTGCCCGTGCGTCTACGCCGGCAGGGAGCACTAGAGTCAGGGCTGGATTTAGGGGAGGGCAAGCGGGGCTACAGCCCAGGGCCTCCACAAAAGAGGAGCCCCCACAATAGAGACTTCGGAAAAAAAATTTCAAATTCAGACTAGTAAACACCAGTAAACAACTTTTCCTTTCATATTTTATTTCGCGTTTTACCTTTACCTACGGTACTTTGTACAAACATGATTACATGAATAATAATAATAATATCTTTCTATTTTGTTCGTTGATTAAAGGTCGTAAAGAAGTATCTCTATTTTTTAACCGAAAACTCGATTGAAAAAATTTTTTCATTTTATTTGGAAAATAATTTGGGGCTAAGGGGCCTCCACTCCTTTGTTGCCCCGAGGCCTCCAGACCTTTAAATCCGGCTCTGGCTAGAGTGGCTCTCTCATAGCGTGCGCGCATCTCCATACTTATACATAACCAGTGCGCGCTAGTTCAAAGGGGCAGACAAATTACGTGTCACGTTGTTTGTCCGCGATGGACTCCTAAAGTACTTAACCGATTTTTAATCAAATTTGTACACCGTGTGCAGTTTGATCCAACTTGAGAGATAGGATAGTTTTTATCGTGATAAGTAGTCATATTTTTTTTTAACTGCAGATACAATGTTATTCAGTAGTATGAAATTACCGCAGCATGGTCAGCAATGGTCAGTAGTATGAAATTACCACAGCAACGCGTGGCCAGGATAGCTACTATTTTATATTTTTAGAGTTATATAGATGTATAATATAAGTGTTGTGTACAATCTTAATTGGATGCTATTTTTAATGATATATTTTTTCTGTCTGTTGTCTGTAATTGTACCATATAAATAAATAAATACAAAAATGTAATTAGGACAGCTTACGAATGGAAATATTTTAATTTCGATGATTAATTCAGCGTCCCACAGGCACGTGGGACGACACTGAAGTAAATGAAATATTTTATCAATTAGATCGGTTTTTGAGAACCAAGTAAACATGTTTTTCTACCTTTGTAGTAGGTATCTAATTTCATTAGACATTAATTTATTTTCTTCAACTAAGTATTTCTTTTGCATTTCTATGACTTTCAGTGAATATATTTTTAGTTCTGTGAATGCGTGTCTAAAGCGGCTCTCGTGTAATTTTACAAATATAGCTGAATAGAGAGAATTTTTGTTTTATGTTAAGTGGTTGGTTAGCTCAGTCACCGTAGCCTATAGACCATCTATTCCCATTTTCCGGGCCGCAACCCGGTACCGGGCCATCAAAATAAAATGCCGGGTCACATCATTAAACAACTCATTAAACACTAGTTTACTTTAAAAATTAATAGAGAAAGAAATCGACTTGAAGTGAAATGAAATGAAAAAGCTCCTTATTTAAATGGACTTTGCTAAGTACTTTTAAATCGTCAAAAGCCCTACCACCATTTACAATTTTTAAGTTATGATACAGAGTAGGTAGTAACTTGTGTGTATACCTTGTGTGTATTTTTTTTATATTTATTAGCGCATTCATTTACAGCAGGACATGGCCATTCGCTTGGTCCTAGCTATAGACACACGTTACTACCTACTCTGTATCATAACTTAAAAATTGTAATCATATCTCTAGTTCCTTTGTCTGTCAGAAAAGAAACTGAAAATGATAAAATGACAACTCTGTTTCAAGTTTCAAATTATATTCTCAAATCTGTGGTTTTAAATTTCGGTTTAAGGATTTCAGGTGGATTTCAGTCCTAGTTTCAGTCTTAAAGATTTCAGTGAAGTAAAATTTTTAAGTCTCCTAACTTTCGTTATGGGACAAATAAAGCTAACACGTCTAAAGGATTAAATCAATGAACATCATCATATTTTTCACAGTTTTACAAACAGCCTTATGCATGGAGGATAACAGGATTATAACATCCTTAAAATATTCAAAATATCGCGTGAAGCCCATGATTGTTAATGGACATCCTGTGGGAAATACAAGGGTACCGTATCTGGTGTCTTTCAAGGAATTGAATCGGAGAATTGGTTACAAAAAGAAGTTATGGACAAACTTATGCGGAGGCAGTATTATTGGTCCAATGAAGGTGGTTACAGCAGCACATTGTTTTGAAGGCAATAATTTCTACTACGCTCACCATCCAGAACGACTTAGGGTCGTAGCTGGAAATTTACGTACCGATGTAGTAGATTCAGGCTTTGCAAGAACGACAAACGGTAGTCAATGGCGCAGAATTCAAAAGGTTGTTCTGCATAATAATTTCGTGTTTCCTCTAAACGATATTGCATTAGTTTTTGTTAAAACAAAATGGCGTTATACAAACTATGTAGATTACATCACTCCGGCTAAGAGAACGGCCGACTATCCCAATACGTGCATATCAGCTGGCTACGGAAAAGTCGGTCATATTGGAGATCAAGTTGATTCGGCAATTTTGCTTTTAGCGCAAATCAAGGTGTTGCCAAGATGGCAGTGTTCTGTTTTGTGGGAAATGGACATGAATACATTTGTTTGTACCAACGATGAGTTTGGAGATGTTGCTAGAGGAGATTCTGGGGGCCCATTAGCTTGTCACGGGACTTTAGACTCTGAAGAAATACCTGGCAAGGAGATATTAGTTGGGGTTGTTAGCGGGAAAAACTTTGACAAGACTACTCTTTATACTAGAGTATCAGCGTACCATGATTGGATTCTAAGAAATGGCTCAACTATAACAACAGATTCTGTATTAAATTATATAACGGTGCTTTTAATACACCTTTTGTTTCTCTTGAATTGAATAAAGTAGCTTAGCCGCAAGGTTCTCTGAAGCGCGAAAAAATTTAAAGACTTCGTTCCTTGCGAAGATAAACGGACTATTATTCTATGTAAAACAGTCTGATGCTCTGAAGATGATTTGAAAAAGGTGAATCTACTTAGTTGAAGGTGCTTCGAATGAAAAGGTTGAAATAATTCTTTGGTTTAACTAAATCTACCTAGGTCTTTAATCCTAGTTACAAGTTTTTATACTGGTTATGCTTATGAAGCTAGCAAACGTTTATATATAATGTTGTATTGGTGTGCCTGTTTTGTAGGCCTTCTTACTTACGGTACGTATGTGACTATTTGTGATTTATCTTGGTAGGCAATTTAAACATGTTTCATAGGTATTGTAATTATTGTTCAACAAAATGCAGCAATCATTCCATTGGTTTATATTATTTTCATTATTTCTTTATTTCCAATTTAGAAATCAATAGATATTAATGTTTCTAAATAGGTAGTTTACTAGACGTAATATTATTCTGTACTTAGGTACATCCGTAGAATCATACCTACCGAAAAGTGTCGGTATAACTTCTTTTTACCCGGCGTTAGTAGTCCAAATATTTCTATCTTGCTCATCACTACATAGTATAAAACAAAGTCGTAATCCGCCGTCTGTCTGTCCCTATGTATGCTTAGATCTTTAAAACTACGCAACGGATTTTGATGCGTTTTTTTTTAACAGATAGAGTGATTCTTAAGGAAAGTTTATATGTATAATACATGCATATTAACATAAGCATTGCACCCGTGCGAAGCCGGGGCGGGTCGCTAGTTCATAATAACGTACGAGGGGCGCGAATAAGTTTTAAGCAGCCGCTTAGCTAAAAAGAGCAAATATTAGATCTTAGGTATACTTAATTATTCTTCTTCTTTCCACCCTGAACTTTTTTCCCAGACGATGATGATTTTGAGTGTAACCTCTATCCTGGTCGTTGGCTTTGGCGTCAGATAGTTTAATGAAGGATTGTTATTTTTGGGTTTGGTGCCCCTCGAATGTAGGCAACATGATGGCAACCTGTCACTATTTGGCGCTTCATGGCCCATACTGTGGGTGTGTAAGAAAGTATTACTTAAGGTTCTGCTCAACCACTCATGGGATTGCGAGCTTGACCGTTTATTTAAAGTCATTGCAATATTAATGTCACTATGCTACAATCGGTTTTGCCACTAGTACAGTTTCATCCACAGAACATAGATATATATCTATGTTCTGTGGTTTCATCCGTGGTTGTATGTCTGTTATGTGTGCTTAACACATAGATTAAGGAGGTAATCTATGGCTTACCACCAACCCTCCTTGGGATGTTGGTGTGTGTGGATAAGAGATGAAACAGATATCCGATAACTATCCGGTATCCGGCCTATCCGACCTAAATCTCAATATCCGGTGAGATACCGGATATTCAAAACTACGATTTAATAATTTCCTATAATAAAGTGCAATACATCAATCTTTGTGAGGTAAATATCAATAATATGGCTGATATAATTATGACCGTTTTTCTTTAAAGTCGATAAAGCTACAAAAAGCCATAAGGCCTTCCAAAAAAACTAAAATTTTGGTCTGAGATTTGAGTTGATTTTGTCACTCTAATGATAAATACATAAATAGTAAATATCTAAACTAAAAACTCAGCGAAACCGCACGAATAGATCTGATCGCGTTCGCCGCACCTGTGCGGCGCTAAACTCGTCACGGATATCTGAACTCACGCAGCTCACCGGATATCTGGTATCCGGCCAAACAACTATCCGTTTCATCTTTAGTGTGGATTACCTACTGACGCCGCGCGAGTGACACCTTGGTACTATGGTCTGAATGGGGTTTAAAAGCCACATGAAGAGAAAGGGTAGCCCTGTTCATAACCAGAATCTACACAGGGACTCGGAAGTGGTAATTACTAACAGCGTCGTATGTAATTATTTTTTTCCTAATTAATTTTTTTTTTTTAATATTTAAAGCATTTTTCCTTTTTTACTTTTGTAAATTTTTAAACATCAGCATCTGGTGGGGATTGTTACTCATTTTTCCAAAATCCCCACAACGCTGAGTTTATTTCACTCGTGGGGATTTCAGACAAAACCGATGAACAATTTTATTCCTTGAAATAAATAACATGTTATTCTTAGATTTAAGCAAAATTTGCTTTAATCTACGATGTTATCATAAAAGATGTTTAACAAATAATTCCTTGGTGTTAAGGGTGTCAGTGCGTTAACATTTTTATTAAACCATGAATATCTAGTGGCAAAAGATTGAGGTTTAGTGACGCAAGTGAAGATTTATAAGGAGACGTGGTTTCTCTATAAATGGGAAAACATAATATGCGTTGGTAATGAGGGTGGGAATGGTGTGTTTTTTGAAAATGTTTTTTCCAAATGTAGACATTTCATGTTAAAATATGTTTTTTTTTCTGTAGCACTCAAATTGCTTCACAGTATTTTTTTTTAAGAGATTCGTAAACATGTCCACGCGCAAATTTTTCCAGTATGCGTCTGCCGTGACGTCATCGTAATCTTCCTCGCTCGATCGTCGTACTGAATCTACGGAATGGACGTGTTGCGCGACTTGCGCGTAATATCTTAATATTCGAGGCTGTGATGTAGTTATAGATAACAGACAATTCTAATAACATAATAACTTTGGATATTTTTTATAAATCAATAAATATTTTTAAAGTTAGCGTCACCGCGTCGGGGGGATCGCTAATAACTGAAACCAGAATATAAATGAAAATATAATGATGCTGCAAGCGCTGTAGAGTCACAGAGTAAAGAGAAGTTGAATCCACTGACGTCAGACGGCCATTAGCTCCACTGAATAAAAGCGGAGTATAGTTTTATAACTTTGTAATTATACATATCGTATCGAAGTGAAACAAAACTCTAGCGTTTTTGAAATTTCGACCCCCATGGGGATGAAATAGGAGATGAAAGTTCGTATGGAAGTCCAGACAAATCTGTCTATGTTTATTATTCTTACGTACATGTGTATGGTTAGTAAAAAATTAAATACTCAACAAAAATTAAAATGCTGTCCAACTATTCCACGCGGACGATGTTGCGGGCAAAAGCTAGTGTAGAGGACAGCGCGCCGCGATCGGTCTACCAGTCACTAACTGCAATACCTCCGTCCGATATACCCTCCCGTTTTTGAAACTCAAGGTTGAATCTTGGAATCGATCGTTGAGACTAGTGTAGTGTGTGACGCGCCTCTCCTGACTTAGCATTAAGTTAGACTAAGGTATATTTGTAATTAGCGTTAAGTCTTTAGTAATAAACCATACTCCTTAAGCAACACACGTTGTTTCTTTGTGCCCTCCCGGTCCCCACATTGCATGGCGACCCTGCCAGTGCTGCCTCGTGGCAGCGCTGCGCAGATGGGACGGTAATTGTTTCAATTGTCGTGCGTAACTTTTAATAACAATTAAATGGACTGATTTTTTTCATCGACATGGACGAGTATATAAATTAAAATAAAATAGTGTATAATTAGTGTAACAATGAATATGTGCTCGCAAGAATCGGAAACTGCATCAAAATTAATAAAGAAAAATAAAATTTGGCGAAGATAAATAATAATTTAAAGCTAGAAAGAAAACTGGAAAGTAGTATGAAACGAAGATATAAGAATAAATAATTATGATGATGATAATTATTGAAGAATCACGAGTATTCTTCATAAAGGATGGCTGATTAAGAGAAACTGGATAATAAAAATATAAATGAGAGATGGTGAATAGATTAGATGGAAATGGAGAATAAATAATGATGATTCGGAACTAATGCTGGGAGCCGGGAGATGTTCGTGTCTGATGAGTGTGATATGCTGGGCGCCGGGAGATGATGGAGTCAGATGTGGATCTGATCCTGGGCGCCGGGAGTTGAACGAGTCAGATGTGGACACCTCTAGACTGGAATGATGCTTTTCGAATTTGAAGAATTTCGAAATTGACGGAAAATTCGTGCACAAAGGTTTTATTTTTTTAGTATTAATTTTTTTGGTAAAATTCGGAGCACACCAGTTTTTTTTATTAATTTTGTATTTTTTCATATTCACATTCATATCTTTATTGCACTCCATAAGTTACAAGATGGTTTTTATATAATAGATTTAGATATCTAGTATTAATTTTAATTTTAAACTGTTGGCAATAACAACAATAAATGAAAGATGTTTTTTTTTACTCTTCGATAATTAAAAAGAAATTGTGGTTAGTAATTTAAATTATATTTTTTCTGTTTTACTGAAGGCTTACAGAGTTTATTATATGATGCTAATTTTAATGGTAAATTTTTAAGAGCGACTCTGAAAATTCGACGACAAATCTAAGAATATAACGACTATAATTCTGTGTAATAATATTTGTTTCGTTACTAATGTATTATTTTTTTTGGTTTTAAGAAACTTTGTGTCAAAATTGCACTGCGTAAAGGTAAGTTGCATGCTTTCTTTAGATCACCTCCAGAATGATATTTTAGTTTGGCAATAATATCAGGTAAAAGGAAATAATTTTAAAATTATTATTAAGAAGTACTAAATTTTTACATATTGTTCAAATGACAGTTTAATCGGATTTTTTTTTTAAAAAGAGCATTCATAAATAGTGCAAATTATTTTGAAATGAGTACTATTTTTTTTACATAATTCTGGGAGTGATAATTTTTTTTCTAATGATAATGATTTTATTTTCGACTGTAATGTTGTGTTTTATATTTTGTGTCTTCTTTTCAAACGATTTTTTTTTCGCTTTACACCTTATTTACATTTAAATATTATTTTTTGGGTCAAGTATAAAAATGATTTTCTTTACCACGATAGGAATTTAATTAATTCTAAGTATTTCATTTGTATTTTTTTTCGTGACTTTTTATTACATAAATAATTAATATAAAACAAATGGATTTGCCATTTAAAGTAGCCAATTTTAAGTAAGTACCTATACGACATTATATAATTCATTTGGATATTGTTTTTTCTCAGTTTATATTTTATTTCTTGATAAAAAAAAAGATTATTCGACAGGTAACATTTGAAAAGAAAAGAAAATTAGAATTTCACAGTACTTTGATAACATTTAGTAAGTATTTTAATTGAGTTTTCACATTAGGTATTAGTTCCAAATTGCAGATTATTATTTTTGTGTTTTGTTTTATTCGAAGCAATAAATGAAGTTCCATATTTCTTTGAGAGTAATGTGTGGTTTGATGAAAGACAAAGTTTTAAATTGGTATTTTTGCGTTACATTAAGTGTCTTTTAAATTTAAAATAGCGAGATAACATTGCAAATAGATAATTTGACTTTTTGATATGAATAGAACAGATTAATTTAAGATCATTATTAGGTAATCATTTTCCTATTTTTTATTGTTTGTATTTTGCTGTAATCTTTTTTTTGTTATACCTTTACACATTTTACAGATTTATTTTCGAGTATTTAAATATAAATTAAAAATGGTTATTTCCTACACGTGTTATCGAAATAACTTGTTATATTGCGAAATTAGAACGTCACAAAAATTCGATGCGAACTTTAGACTTCAATGCAGTATTGCACAAATGCAAGTTCAACATTTTACAGCATATCGGTTGCTAACCATACCAGACATGCTGTGTATGATTTTTATCGTGGGATAGTTTTAAATAGCATTTGATAATAGTAAAATAACTTGAAAGTTAAACTATAGAATTTTTTTTTATGATATAGATAGAAGCATTATCGTATTATGCACTTGTAAAAATAATTTTTTGTTGGTATTATTTGAAAAGAAAATATAATAAATCGGCAGAATTCAGAGCATGGTAACAGAACCATAAGTGGATAGATTGTTTATTTATAAAATTCTTCTCGAAGTTTTCATTAACAATGTGTCAGGTAAATTAGCGAGATAGGTGGTCGTGTTATGAGTAAGTTTAAAATTACAAGCCGCGTATGGAGTTGTTGTCGTCGAATGTTCTCAGAAGTCATAAGATACATTTGAAACTATAACAATGTTCAATAAGATATTCTATTTCATTTATGTGATAAAAATAGATTCATCATAATAATGATTAACAACTTTCGTAAAAATAGTTTGTTGATTTAAAATATAGGTTATTCTAAAGTAATTATAAAGATATTTATTATTTTTGAAGGTTCTCGTCAATATTTTTACATTTTTATACTTTTGAATGTTTTAAATAAAATACATAGAAGTACATAAAAGAAAGATAGAAACATATTTCTATAGAAAATTAAATGATTATAAACAGTTGAAAAATAGGTGGAAGTAAGTATTAGATTGAATTATATTTTGAAATTTCTCGTCACGAGTTAATTTTTTTATTGAAAGTTTTTTTTTATGAATAGGAGTATAGAAAAGTAAAAAGAAGGATATGATAAAGTAAGGAAAGTAATGAAAATATAGTAAATGGATGTCGAATAGATAGACTGAGTAGATAGTATTAAATATCTTTTTGTAACTTATAATTGATTACAATTAGTTACTATCTTCTCAATATGGCAAAGTAAGTTAGGATATTTGTTTGTGTTTTAACGGTAGGTTTTGAATAGAGTTATAGTAAATTTTATTGAAGTAGGCTGATAATTTGGTTATTACGACATCGATATGCGATTGGACTGATCACCCAAAAGCAAGTCTCAGATCATATTAACCAAATTAATCATAGTAATGGTATGTAGAATAAATAGAATTGTTTTGGAATGAAAGGTTTTTAAGAGATGAGATAAAGTATACGGTACACAAATGAAGAGGTACTATAGGGATCAGGTCCTTCAGAATAAATTGCGATGTGACCGAGAGTCCACGCTGAAAGCTGTCGGAGACCAGTGAAGAGTCTTAAATCATGACCCTATAAATAAAGTATGGTACAAATATGGTACGTGGAGGGTCAGATCCTTCTATCGATCATGGTGTGAACGAGTTTTCCTCTGTGAGATAAGTTGGAGTCCAAAAGAGGCTTAAAACATATGACCTCCAATAATTAAATAAGGGCGCGCGCGACCCATATAAGGCACTGGGATGCCAAATTATATGATATTTAATGTATAATTATGAGTCGACTATAAATAAAATACGTACCAAATGAGTTATATAAAAATAAAACGGCTGGCCAGACCGTATGATGATAATTATAATAAAAGTACCTAGTTGTTGGGAGAATTATGTAGTCAAGTGTACCGATACGTAATAAAATGAATGAATTGAATAATGAGAATTTTGAAAGTGAGTATAAATAATAATGAAGAAGTTAAAATAAAGTCAGATAAGAGATATCTGATAAAGGTTTATTTTATAAATAAAGTTAGAAAATTTAAAGTTATCCTCGAAATAAAACGAATTAATTTTGCTAGATTTGTGACAAAATAGGAGAAAATTATGAATATTATATATGATAATATGACGAGAACCAGGGGACATTTTGCTGTACCTACCTGTAGAGATTTCTTTTGTCTATTACTCAAATAAATATCAAATATAATTATTATGTACTCATATATATTTTTTTTATTATTAAAACTTTCATAGTTTTGTTGAGCAAACTTTGTTGCATTTAGTCTCATATTATGTTATTGTCATAAGTAAAGATATTATTTGAAATTTAAATACAAATGTTATCATTATATTTTTGTATTAATAAATCCTATTAACATAATAAAATATTTTTGTAATAAAGATTGAAAATACATTGCAAACTACTAAGTATGTATTTCTTTTTGTACGAATACTAAATACAATTTTCTATGAACCAATATAAATAAAATGTAAGTACCTACTATAACACGTAAATTATAAACTGAAAATGTTGCCAACAGTGCTTTAGTTGTCTAAATAATTTTCATTTTTATATTGTAGTGTATCTATAAATAATACAGGCAAGTTATGGTATTGTAATATTGAATTAAAGGATCGTATAATGAAATCGAATTAAGAAAATAAAGTACCTAATAAATGTCATGGAAAAAAAAATTGAGCTATGAGTTTTGCAATACATATGTTACATTAAAAGTTACTTTCAATTATTTTATTAAAATTGTTATGGTGTTATAAAGCAAATGTAGAATTACTAAATAAAAGAAACGAAGAAGAGTGACAGTATAAAATGCACAATGTATAAATTTATCTATTGGTATGCTATGTTCAACGATTAAGTAATATGTAACTCATTTATAATATAACTCAAATTGCCAATGCCAATAATGCCTTTAGTTTATAGATTTATAGATAATTATAAAGTTAGATAATAGGTACATATAGATAAGTTAAATTAACAAAATAAAAAAAAATGTAGTTAAGTTTTTTTTAAAAAAAAAAAAACGGGGGAGGTGTAGTGTGTGACGCGCCTCTCCTGACTTAGCATTAAGTTAGACTAAGGTATATTTGTAATTAGCGTTAAGTCTTTAGTAATAAACCATACTCCTTAAGCAACACACGTTGTTTCTTTGTGCCCTCCCGGTCCCCACATTGCACTAGTGATAAGTGCAATAGGTATAAAATGTATATAGCCAATGTGTTTTGAAATAAATTAAGTGAACTACCGATGAGACTTTTACTTCCTAAAGAAACAAGAAGAACCTTCCTTACCTCAACACAACGAAGCTTCACTTCAACAAATTCGAATACAGTCCACAACAGTTTCCTGGTCCATCGATTGCCGGATTTTAAGAACTCTCACCAGGACACAACAGTTTCCTGGTCCATCGATTGCCGGATTTTAAGAACTCTCACCAGGACACAACAGTTTCCTGGTCCATCGATTGCCGGATTTTAAGAACTTAATTGAAGAAACCCGCGCCAGGACACAACAGTTTCCTGGTTTCATCGCTCACCATATTTAATGCAAGAAAAAATGGTGAGGACACGCTCTCAAGAACGCGTACCAAAAACCGTGTTTACCGATCCTCCGCGTTCTCCGTCGGCAAACGCAAGCCAAAGCGCGGCACGTTCGGGTGGTTTGATCGACGCCACTCTTCGCGACCGACTTGAGGCTTCAAGCAACGCACCTGCGGACTACAACAGAGACGCGACTGTCGCCATGGGCGCCGAGGGGGGGGGCTATAGCGCCGAAGCGCTGCACACCTCTGCGCACCTTTCGCGTCTCTCTCGTCCGAGCGAAGCTCTACGCGCTGAGTCACCACGTCGCCCGTCACCTTCGAGGTCCAGAGCATCACGAAGATCGACTAGCAGCGCCGTGGCCCGCATACGGAACGCACAATTGGAAGCGGAAGAGCGACTAGCAGACATAAGGAAGAAAGAACTCGCAATTGAAACAAGTCTCATTAGGAAGAGGTTAGCCGTCGACATCGAGAACATTCGAGAAGAAGAAGTCGACGTAGAAGGTTCGTGCGTCGCCGACATCAACGAGCGCATCGATAGCTGGCTGCAACAGAACGTCGAAATTCCCTCCGTGCGACGGGGGGAGAGAATTACTCCGGGACACAAGGCGCCTACAACCGACGACGCCGTCCCTACGCAGGCGCTGCGGACCCCGTTGACCGCACGGGGGGAGCAACCGACATACGCAACCCAGCGGCACCACGAACGGGTGCACTTCGATGAAAACGACGCTCGCCGACCGCGATCACCGACGCCAACACGACGACAGAAGGGGATCGAGCAACTCACAGAAGCGTTCGAGAGGATGTCCCGGGTGCGCCCCGCGCCCCGGCAGGCCACCGAGTTGCCAACATTCTCCGGCGCCGTCAACGAGTGGCTACCCTTCAAAGCGGCGATGATAGAATCCACCGCCACTTACAATTTCGCGCCCACCGAGAACATGGCCCGCCTTCGAAACTGTCTACGAGGGGAAGCTCGCGAAGCAGTCGCCGGTCTCCTGTGTACCGTATCAACCCCCGCACAAGTAATGCGCACACTGGAACAATGCTTCGGTCGCCCAGAGTTCATCATAGACAAGGCGATGGAAGACTTGCGCCGCCTGCCGCGCCTGGGGAGCTCCGCCAACGAAATCAACACGTTCGCAGTAAAACTCCAAAACATCGTATGTGTGCTACAAAACATAGATCGCCGTGACTATCTACACTACCCGATGCTGCCGAGGGAGGTACTGGAGAAGCTGAGCCCCTACTTGCGCGCCCGGTGGTGCGACTACGCGAAACAACGCATGCGCAGCAGCGACCCACAACTCGTCTTGCTGTCACAGTTCCTGATGGAGGAAGCGGACCTGGCGCTACAGTTTACGTACTCGTCGCACCCGGTTGCGGCTGCGATACCGAAGACGTCCCGACTAGCAACATCGGCTCCGACGGGCGCCGTGAAGAAGAAGGTCAACATATATACAACTACTGCAGACACCGCATTTCCTGTGAAGAAGACGGACGCCACAGCACCGCCGCAAGAAAGAAAATACGTGTGTACGAGCTGCAACGAAGAACATCTGCTGCCAAACTGCAAGAAGTTTCGAGCAGCCAGCGTCGACGAAAGATGGAAGATTGTCAAGGACAACGGCGTGTGCTTCAAGTGTCTGGAGAGCCGCCACCGACGTCAACGCTGCAACAGGGGAGCGTGCGGTCTGAACGAGTGCCGCCGCCCCCACCACCGCCTGCTACACTTCGAAGAAAGAAGAGAAGAGTCCAGGACGCCGGAACACGCCGCTGCCACTGCCGCCGAAGAGAACGTGTCAGTAGCTGTCGCCGCCGCCGAAGACAGAAGCATGGTGCTGCTGAAGGTGGTTCCAGTCACCGTGGGAGGCCCGAAGGGGGAAGCGGACACCTACGCGCTACTGGACGAAGGCTCTACCGTGTCGCTGATGGAAGAGGAACTGGCAAGACGACTGGGATTCAAGGGGCCGACGCGACCGCTTCACATCCACGGCGCGACATCCAGCAGCCGAGAAGTCAACAGCCAGCTCATCGAGGCAGAGATCAAGAGCAAGAGAGGCGCCGACAGTCACCGGGTGAAGATGCGCACCATACAGCAACTGGTACTGCACAGTCAAGCAGTACCGGCCACGCTGCTGAAACACGCGCACCTCCAGGATTTGAACAAAGAAGAAGTCTGCTACGGGAAGGCGAAGCCGCAACTGCTGATAGGCGCCGACAATTGGCACCTCATCGTATCACGGCGAGTGAAGATGGGCCGCAAGAACGAACCGGCCGCTTCTCTCACCGAACTCGGTTGGACAATCCACGGCACCGCACCGCGGTCTCTATATGGCAGAGACTGCGCGTCGATATTGCACATGTTCACACCGAACCACAGCGACGAAGAAAATGAGCGACTGGAAAGATTAGTCGAAGAACACTTCAAGATCGACGCGCTGGGGGTATCACTCGCCGAGAAGGTCGCGGACTCCGAACGACGAGCCGTCGAGATCTTCGAAGCTACCGCCCGACGAGTCAACGGCCGTTTCGAGGTGGGACTACCGTGGCGCCAGGACGATACCGCTACGCCACCGAGCTACAACGCCGCACTCAGGCGATTGCAATCGATCGAAAAGAAGTTCGAACGAGAGCCAGGCTTCGCTTCGCAATACAAACACGAAGTTGAGGCACTGCTAATGAAGGGGTACGCGAAACCATGCGACGGGACCGAAGAGGGCAACAAGAGGCAGTGGTACCTACCGCACTTCACGGTTTTCAATCCAAACAAACCGGGGAAGCTGCGCCTGGTATTCGACGCCGCCGCCAAGTCGCACGGAATCTGCTTGAACGACCTACTGCTCGAGGGGCCGGACCTGCTGCGATCGCTGCAAGGCATCATGTTCCGGTTCCGAGAGGGCCCAGTAGCAGTCACCGCCGACATCGAGGAAATGTTCCTGCGCGTCGGCATCAGAAAAGAAGACCAGCCAGCCCAAATGTTTCTGTGGAGAGAAGACCGACACCGGCCGCCGCAAAAGTACAAGATGACGGCGATGATTTTCGGCGCCTCCAGCTCACCGTTCCTGGCACACAGCGTTCGAGATCGGAACGCAAAAGACTTCGCGGTCACCCATCCCGCTGCGTACAAGTCAGTCACACGCAACCATTACATGGATGACCACGTCGAGTCCTTCGACGACGCCGAGACAGCGATACGCACGATCGACGAGGTGAACTTCGTGCACGCACAAGCAGGGTTCAAGCTGCGCGGGTGGAACTCCAATGCACGCGCAGTCAGAGAACACATCGAAACGGGGCTCCGATCGAACAACCCCACCTGCCTGGCGCCGGCACCAGACAAGACACTCGGCCTGTTGTGGGACGCTAAGCTAGATCAGCTGGCTTTCAACACGACGCTACACAGAGTTCCAGAGGAGGTCATCGGGCGACAGCGCACACCAACAAAGCGCGAAGCCCTATGTGCGGTCATGTCGCTATACGACCCGCTGGGCCTGCTGAGCCACTTCACGATACGAGCCAAGATCACACTGCAGGATCTATGGAGACACAAACTTGGATGGGACGAGCCCCTGCCTGACGCCGAAGCTGACGACCTCGCATGCTGGTTGCGAACGCTACGAGGCAGCGTCGCGCAATTACGCCTGCCGCGCTGGTACGGAGCCGCCGAACAGAGAGAGCTGCACGTCTTCTGTGATGCAAGCGAGCAAGCCTACGCCGCCGCTGCATACTGGAGGACGCGACGCATCGACGGCACCATCGACGTCACCCTGGCCGCAGCCAAGGCCAAGGTGGCCCCCATCAAAACACAAAGCATACCCCGCCTAGAGCTACAGGCGGCGGTCATAGGAACGCGCCTCGCCGACGCTGTCGTCACCGAGCACGAGTGGGTACCAAATCGCACTGTCTACTGGACTGACAGCCGCACGGTGCTACACTGGATACGACGCAACGCACGACGCTACACGCCTTTCGTCGCGCACCGTCTGGGGGAGATAGCCGAACGCACCGAGCCCGAACACTGGCGATGGGTGCCTACCCTGCACAACGTAGCTGACGACGCGACGCGCACATCGAGCAAGCCCATAGCCGCCAACGACAGGTGGTTCGACGGGCCTGCCTTCCTGCTTGGACCAGAGGACACTTGGCCAATAGAAGAGGAAGTCGAAGAAGATGACAGCGAACTCGTAGGGCACACAACAGATAGCCCGGAGCCCTACCTACCGGACGTCGCGCGGTTCTCTTTATACGAACGACTTATAAGAGCGACCGCCTTCGTGCTGGTATTCATCGATGGCTGCCGCAAGCGAGGAAACAAGCTGCAAGTTCACCACCTAGAACGGGCCGAGAAGATGTGGATCCAGAGGGCACAGCGAGACAGCTTCGAAGCGGAAATCCGAAGCCTACAGGACGGGAAGGGAATCACCCGGTCCAGCCCGCTTTACAGGCTGGACCCCACCCTGCGGGACGGCGTGCTGCGCTTGAACGGACGCATACACGTAGCTGACGTACCTCGCGACATGAAGGAGCCTACGATCTTGGACGGCAGGCACCCTTTTACGCGCCTGCTGGTGATGAAGGAACACCGACAAGCACACCACGCCAATCGAGAAACAGTAGTGAACAACCTCCGCCAGCGCTACTGGATTCTACGCCTGCGACCCACAGTCCGCACAATAGCAAGAGAATGCGGGCTGTGCAAATTGAGAAAATCAAGACCACGAACACCTATCTTCGGGGACCTACCTCGAGCCCGAGTAGCTGCCTACTACCGCCCTTTTACGTACTGCGGCGTAGACTACTTCGGGCCGATGATGGTGAAGATCGGACGGCGCCACGAGAAGCGATGGGGCGCCCTCTTCACCTGTATGACAACACGCGCCGTACACATCGAGATAGTGAGCTCGCTATCCACCGACTCTGCCCTGATGGCGCTGCGTCGCATGGCAGCGCGCCGCGGTTGGCCACGCGAAATGATGAGCGACAACGCAACCAACTTCCGGGGTGCTGACAACGAGCTACGCGCTGCCTACGCCGAGTGGGCACCCGCCTTGGAGGACCTTGGCCAGCGACACCGCACAAGTTGGCGGTTCATCCCTCCTGGGGCTCCTAATATGGGGGGAGCCTGGGAGCGCCTGGTGCGGTCAGTGAAGGTCGCGCTGACCAGCGTCCTGCACGAAAAGACACCGACCGAAGAAGTGCTGGCAACACTACTGACCGAGGCCGAGCACAGTATCAACGCTCGGCCCCTCACTCACGTTTCCGTCGATCCTCATGATCCGGAGGCGCTGACACCGAACCATTTCCTGTTGGGAACCTCCATGGGCCTACCACACACGGGACCCTGCGACCCAGCCGATCGACGCGTCTGGCGAGCGAGTCAAGCGCTTGCCAACGAATTTTGGCGGAGATGGGTGCGCGAGTACCTTCCTACACTCGTGCCCCGTCAAGCTGCCGCCACACCTGGAGAGAAGCAACTCCAACGAGGCGACTTAGTCGTGATCGCCGACCCCAACCTGCCACGAAACGTATGGCCCCGAGGAGAGGTCATCGAGGTGCACCCAGGCCCCGACGGCCGAGTGCGCTCCGCCGACGTCCGCACACGAGGAGGGATCCTGCGACGCCCAACTACCAAGCTCGCCGTCCTCCCAGTGAAAGATGGCTGCGACGAGTCTACGCCGGGGGGAGAGCTGTAGAGGACAGCGCGCCGCGATCGGTCTACCAGTCACTAACTGCAATACCTCCGTCCGATATACCCTCCCGTTTTTGAAACTCAAGGTTGAATCTTGGAATCGATCGTTGAGACTAGTGATAAGTGCAATAGGTATAAAATGTATATAGCCAATGTGTTTTGAAATAAATTAAGTGAACTACCGATGAGACTTTTACTTCCTAAAGAAACAAGAAGAACCTTCCTTACCTCAACACAACGAAGCTTCACTTCAACAAATTCGAATACAGTCCACAACAGCTAGTATGAGACATAAGGAAGCGAGAAATTGCAGAATTTGTATCATAACACCACGATGTAGAACGCAATTCTTATGGAATTCTCGAATTCTCAATAGTGTTATATTGGCATGCCTATATGAGCTTGAGAAATCGAATCCGTGCAAAAATGAGGGCTAAATATTCGAATGAGTTCCAACCTTATTACACTGACTTGATATTAGGAATTGCATTGGCAATAAGTAGGTGCCTATTGGTAGTTGACGTGGGTTTATTGCAAGCGTAAAATTGTACGCAGGTCTAAAGCCATGGATGCACTAGGAGACAAATATCCCGCTACACGATTCTCCCACAAAAACTACTTGGTTATTTATTATTATTTAACTACACGGGTATAAACCCATTTACATAATTAAATCAAATTAACATTATAACAAAAAAAATAGTGATTTACATAAGGAAATTACATCTCAAATTAGGATTATTACACAAATTGATTTACACTAGGAATACACATAAAATCTTACAATATACACTTCTCCGAAAACAGAAAACATGCTAAAGAAACAGTATTCCAAAGATCTGCAAATAAATCGAGCTCAGGGTGATGGTCTAGGAGAGCATTGAGCGCGGTGTGCATGCGGCACTGGCTGGTTGGGCGCCCGAACAGAACGTGGCGACGTTTTGCACGGTGCCGCGTATCTTGTCAGGCACGAAAAGGCGCATCAGTGCTTCAAGAAGGTCCAAACATTTGATGTCACCACGTACGATCTTTAGTGCGGTCTGCCGCCTAACTTCCAAAGAATAGAATAGAAAACATTTATTCACACCACTTAAATCTAGCATACAGATGTGAAATGGTATTCACTCAGCACAATATCGGGACGACCGTAAAACGCCTCGACGCTGATCTTCCGTGAACACCAGAAAAAAAAGTAAAATAAGTAAGAGAGCACTACCGTGCGCCAGCTCAAATCCATTCACTTATTGTGCATTCATGCCAAGCAAAAAAGCGTCGGATATAAGAAAGGGTAATAGCCATAAACTGTCATATAAGTACCTCAAAAATGCCTTTTGTACTTTTTCGAGCATTAGCCTGTATGAAGTTTCATGCGGGCTCCACACACATGCACTAGTTTTTAATTTACTTCTATATTATGATCTATGGTTATAAAAAACCATAAACCCGCCGATCACCCAAATATGTAGTAACTATTAGTAGTACCTTAGACAAGGATTCTTTGTCTAAGAGTAATACGAATAAAGTAACTTTACTATTTATTTGTGTGATCTATGTGACCCAGTTTATGTATGTAGGTACCTACAACACTTGCCTATCCCATTTTATTAGTTATAATATAAGAGAAGAAAACAAGAATATCGCCATCTTCCACGATTTCGCGGTAGGGATTTCGTGAAATCCCTGATTACATCATTTCCCTGCGACAGATATTTACATCAGAATACCTATACAAGATTAGCTAAATTAATTCTAATGAACATAAACGGAACGCACATATAAGTAATTGGCGACATTATTTCTAATAAATAAAATTGTCGTAATGAATACAAAGGCACTTTCAGGAAAAGGTCAAATACCGACTTGCCTCAAAAGGTAAACCTTTTTTCGACACCTGTCTGAGTTTGTTTAAGTTGAGCGAGTCTTATGCGAGTGTGTAGCAGATTGAGTTGTCATTATTTATAAGCGAGTGATCCATGTGATACCGGCAGAGTGAATAGCATCACCTCATATCCTACAGTGGGTGTCGTAGAAGGTGACTATTGGATCAGCAAAGGGGCATTTATCACCTTAGGGACTTGATATAGAAAGCGCCGCGGGCGCGCATCTAGCCGGGGCGCAGTGATAAAATCTATGGCTGCCCAACCAACGAAATATACCTACTAAACCTCCCTCATGACAAGTCCTTATGTCCCAGCAGTGGGTCCAATTATAATAGGCTATTATAATAATAAGTGAGTGTAGGTATGAGTGACACGAGCGGTTATTTATTTCTATTTCGTACAACGCTGGGTCCTTCAAAAGAGGTGTGAAGAAGCACCTTTCAGGGTCGGCGAGGCGAGGGAGGGTAGTCGGTGTTTTTTTATCTCTCATACCTGTTACTTTTATAAATAAAATAGAAATTTAGTGGGAAGTGAAACTAATCTAATAACGAGATTTGACTTCTCACATTGTTGGAGTAGCGTTTTCTGACTGAACGTTTCCATATTATCCTACACGATATCGACATTCGACAATGTACGCCAATACGGTATGTATATGGTCAAGACTGAACAGAAGATTTTAGTGTTATATTAGTGGCAACACTTTTTGTTAGTTTTTTGACCGACTTCAAAACAAAAAAAGAGGAGGTTCTCTATTCGACTGTATGTTTTTTTTTGTATGTATGTTCCGCGATTACTCCGTCAATTTTTGTGGGTTGACATTTGCAAGACTCTCTTTCTTTTTGCAGCCCTTGTATGGGTTCCTGCGTCAATTTTTGTTTGGGTAAAGTCTTAAAATAGTTATTAGGTATACACGGTATACACCATTTAATATAATTCTGCGTGTTTCATTTATTGAACTTGTTACAAAAATTTCACTGCTTTGTAGTACAGTCGAACCAACTGAATCATGACCCACTTGGCCGATCGTTCCTTTAGAATCATAAATTTAGTTAGGTTTTCTTCGCTATCATGCGTGTTGCACTTAGTACGTTTTAAATATGAATAAAAATGCGTCATTACGGGTCAGAGATCTATGCAATTTTAATCTTTCTTATCACTGCACTAAAGTCTCAATTGGAATTTTAAATAAGATGTCGTTCATAATATAAACTGTTTTCACTACTGAGAAAATGGAATAACTGTTATATTTTTAAAAATAAAATGACGTTGTGTGCCAGATGTCAAGTAGTAGTCTGAACATATTTTAAAAAGCCATATTTATTAGACACTGTTAGTGTCTAACAAATTGATAACAGGTTCGTTACTTAGAAATGTACGTTCAAGCGAATTTCATCGTACTTTGTATGGAGTGACTGTAGGAAAATGATCTTAAGGTGGGTCATGATTCAATTTGGTCGACTGTACTTGAAAAAAGATCATGTCGCGTTTTGGTTCACACAAAAAGTCTATCCTATTACATAATAATTCGTTCAATTTCATTTTTATTTTCAAAGTAATTTATGGTGTTCTTGTTGCTCTATAAATCGTCATAGAATACAAAGAAAACTGAATGTTTCTTTCTCAGTTCCTTTATTGTGTTTATGAGAATAAATTGTCTCGATTTTAACAACCAACGAAGGGATAACTAGGGTTGAGATTCTTTATGCACGAATAAAGTTTATTGTTAATGTTACAATTTTACATATTTATTGTAATTCTTTTTCATTTTTTATTTTGTAGCTTCTATCTTCTTTAAAGTTCAAATCTATACTTCTATACTAATATTATGAAGAGTTTATTTAGTTAAACATGAGATTAGCCTCAGAAACTACTGATTCAAATTGAAAAAAAAACCGCCTTCAAAACTAAAAACGAAGAAATAAAAATTATGTTTATAAAAATCTAAATGTTTTTTTGAGGTCGGTCCCAAATACAAGTAACAACGTTTAATCCAAATATAGAGGTTGGCGCCGACCTCAAAAAAAAATTTAGATTTTTATAAACATAATTTTTATTTCTTCGTTTTTAGTTTTGAAGGCGGTTTTTTTTTATTTAAAAATAATTTTATTTTTTGCTTTTTAGTGTTTTAAGTATGTAAATTTTCAGGAAACGATCTAGAGATCTTTTAGACACACAAGTGATAAGATTACGATATCATCGATGTCAATTAAATAGGCATTATTAGGGATAATTTTAAAACTACTCGTCAGATATCGATTAATTTGAATGGGACCAAATGACAAGCACCTACTTTCAAAGGTCGAAAGAATCTTCAAAATCGGTACACCCAGTAAAGAGTAATGAGGTAACAAACATTAAAACAAAACAAAAAAACATACAGTCGAATTCATAACCTCCTCCTTTTTGAAGTCGGTTGAAAATATTTTGTGTTGGATAGTCCATTTATCAAGGAAGGCTATAGGCTATTATATTATATCGTCTATATAGCCATCACGCAACGACCAATAGGAGCTGAGCAGTGAGCATCAATGAAAAATGTGGCAAAAACGGGAAATCCACGCGAATGAAGTCTCGAGCACAGCTAGTAATGAATAAAATTAAGCCAATGGTAAATCTGTTAGAACATAGTAGTAGCAGTAGTATTTTCATTTGTTTAATTTTTAAATATTATGCTGTTGCTAACATTGTTGAGGTTATTCTGATGGATTCCGGTTCGAAATAAATGAATTTTATTTTGATTTTATTTATTTTTACTACATAGAAAGAATTAAATTATGTTATTATTAGCCCCTAATTTTAATGTTTAGGTATTATCAAATCATGTAAAAATTCTAGCGTTGATGTAGAAATTATTAGACACCAAAAAGATAAAACTGCCATTGTTTAAAATTAGTCTTGCTTTTAAAATAAAGGCTTTCCATTTTAACTGATTTCAAAAACGAGGACGTTCTTAATTCGTAATCAACTTTTTACTGTTATCAATTTTGTTTGTAATATATTATATTTGTGTACATTTGCAATGAAGTGACCTAGTCTAATTCACTTCAGCCTACGGTAAAGCGAGCTTCACTGTGTAAATGTTGTGTTATTTTTTGTATGGGTTAATGTATGTACAATAAAGTTACATTCTATTCTATTCTTCACCCGAACCCTCAACCACGGGACTATTTTGACCGTAATCATGTCTTTAAATCGTTACCAAATGGTGTGCTGTAAACTCTACAGCGTTATTCTTTCGCCATTACTTCTGACTCAGCATAAAAATAGGAATCAATAACATCGCCTACGTTGCACATTACCACTTCTTAATTCACGATATTAACATAATGACATCGTTATCACATACGTCGGATAAACGCTGATTGACTTACAGTTCGTTAATTATTTAATGCACCGTTGACATATTTCAGATAACAAACTACTAGATTAATCTCCACTTCCGATGTTAGGTTTATTTACCGTGGATTTCCATGTAAAAACAAGTGTTATCCGGTAATGCTTATTATTGCGAACGAAGACCTATTCAAATTACAGGGGTATTCACTATCGCTGTGGGTAGCGAATACCGTTGTGGTATGCGGTATTCTCACTGTTCAAACCTAAGCGGATTTTGCTACCTTGATGGGTAGAAAAACATTTCGCTTAGACCAGCGAAACTTGACTAATGACTATAGACAGCACTTTCGTACCGTCCGTGAGTGCACATCATGGATAACGATGAACGAATGGATACTGGTGAAACCTGTTTCGCAAATCAAGGGAAACTATACTGCCTATCCAGGCAATAATGGCGCGGATTCTGCTTTCGCGCTAGCTGCGAAACTTCATACTAATTCCCGGCGGAATATCACTTGATATTAGGTCCTTACCTATGAAATTGGCGTTTTATTATCTTGTACCTAAACTTGCAATTTCTTTAATTCAATAGTTGTTTTAGGTTCTTATTATTATTATTTTTTGAAACTACACTCTTTGCAAGATTTTTGTCTGTAATTAAATTATATTTCAATTGTTAAATTCTGAAAAGAAAGTGAAAATGACTCTTCAATCTCTTCATCGGAATTGACTATTTGATGCCTACTAACTCATGGACAGACTGGATTTTTTCATAATTTATTGATGCTAGACTTAGCCGAGGGTTGTTAGATTATTTCCTCCAAATTTTGTAACATTAGGATTTATAGTAAAATAAATATAGAAATAGTAGGGAACAACGCCAATTTTATGTAGATTTTAAAAAAAAAATGTATATTCATACTAACGTTATTTAAAATTTCTCAAAAACTCCGTTGCCAAATCTTTTGAAAATTGGAGCGTATAATTGGGCAAGACTTAGTTAAATATTGCATCAATAATTTTGACAAAAAATATTCCCGTCAATAAATTACAACGATTCCAAGAGTTGATTCTGCCGACCAAATAAAACAGCCACTTTATTTTTATTTTTTTTAGTTAAAGATTTCAATAATCATAATTTCACTACATGCAAATTCGTAACAGTATAGTCCTTATTTATAATAAAAATATAAAACTGAAACAGCGACTTAATCAAAGAAGTTGCACAGCTAATAGTGTGTAAGAATAAAACGCCAATTTCATAGATAAAGACCTAATATTATTTTCCCCTACCCAGGCGGTAGAGGATTCCACGTATATCTGAACAGGCCTTAAGAAGAGCTAGGGATACACTAGAGAACAAATGTCCAGTGAAACGTGTCACCGGCGATATTGTGAAGTGGCTCGACATGTCTGGCAACATCACTCGGTTTGTTACATTTAGCAGTTGGGGAACTGATGCCTCGTAAAACAGAATTTCATGATGTCGCCAGATATGTCAGGCGAAGTTTCCAGAAGTCGTACGACTTCGTCTGACGTCGCTACCGACATAAGTCACGCGATGTCGCCAGAGGGCCTAGCCAACTAGCCAAGTGACCAGTCGATTGCGTTGAATGTCTAACGAAAATAATATTATTGTATGAAACTGACGTTTTAGTGAGAAAGCTCTATGGCGACCGTAGTCAAAAATTAGCCTCCCATCCACTAGCGCTTATTTCATATGACTTATCCTCATAGAATTAGCCTCCCATCCACTAGCGCTTATTTCATATGACTTATCCTCATAGAATTAGCCTCCCATCCACTAGCGCTTATTTCGTATGACTTATCCTCATAGATGAACGGGATAAATAAAACCGTTGAGGCCACTAACTAAATATCATCTCTACATGTTTTCCTGCGACTTTCTCATTCCTCGCCAGTCTGAGAGGAAAAACAATATATTTGTCACCATACGCACGAACTGATACCAGTGGATGGGGGGCTATTATCATTTCATTCGATAGAAACGTTGTATCGTTTGCCACTTGTCTAGGCCCCCAGATATGTCAAGCGAAATCGCTCGACTACGCTTGACATGTCACGAGACATTTGTCCCTTATTGTATCCCTGGCCACAAATAGATATGAATTTATAACAACTAAATTAGATAATTTTTCCATAATTAGTCCCTAGGAACTCATATAATATTTATTGAACCACTGTACATTACTTTTCGTGCTGTAGATTACTCACAAATGCTGCAAAAAGTAACCACTTTTGGCGGTAGCAAGTGTTGTGAGTAAACTACAGAACAACAACATTTTTTTACACAACATTCGTGACAAACAAGCATACGATCCGCCTGATGGTAAGCGGTCACCGCAGCCTATGGACACTTGCAATACCAGGGGTATCACACGTGCGTTTCCGACCTAAAAAAAACTTTTTCACACCTTTCTTGAAGACACCCATGTTGTAGTCCTTAGGGAAAACCTCGAGTTCATTCCACAACCGAAGCGTACGCGGAAGAAAATTTCTTCTGAAACGCATAGTACGTGACCAACTCGGTTCCAGTGTGTGAGGATGAATACCCTGCCGATGGCGGTACGATTCAGTAAATATTATTGGTGTTTTCCTTGAGAGAGGACTTATTCGCTTAGTTATTGTAGTTAGATTTTGTTGCAATAAAATGAAATAATTGGTGACGCTAATGCAATTATTATCGATTGTCACGCAAAGAGCGTAAATTAAAAAGTGTAAAACTAGACTACTTGTAGGTCTACACGTTTAGTTTTACACGGATTTTTTTTCAGCATTTAAATCACTGTGAAAACCAAACTTCAAAAAAGGCTAAATTTCTAAAATTGTATTCATATTGTAGATATTTCCATTATTTAAATATTCACAGGAGAAAAATATCGGTATGAAAAATTTGTAGTTTTCTCGTTTTTTGTTGTTTTCTGAGTATGTTACATAGATTTGGGATGATCCGCACTATGAGCAAGGACGCCAGTACTTATCATGCCTTCATACATACATACATTCATTCATATATCATATCATACTACTATTAAAAATGTGGAATAAAAATAAATAATCTTTATTTGGTACCTATCTTATGGGGTCCACGTCCGGAGGCTATCCTGTTAACATTATAAACGTGAAAGTTTGTATGCATGCATGTGTTTGTTACTCTTTCACGCAAAAACTAATGATCGGATTTTAATGAAACTTTACAATTATATAGCTCATACATCAGAATAACTTATAGGCTATAATTTAACCGACATTGATGCGAGCGAGAAGTCTTTATTCCTTTAGGTACAATTTGTACACTTATGAAATTCAATTTCGATGCTATCGGTTCAAGAGTCTACCAGGAGGCCTTAGGAGTATTTCGTAAACTTATTTTGCTAATCATCTTTTAGCTTCTTTAAAAAGCTTAAGTAATAAGTAAATAATTATATATAAAGTTGCATGTAATATCTTGATAAAGAAATATCTTGATAGTATTTTAAGAATCTGTCTTGTATCTTTTTTGTTATCATTACAGTATGTATAAATAAAAATCATTCCTGAGCATTCTCAGTAACTGTAACTCTTTGCATGCGGTGTATACCTGTAATTGATTTTGCAATTAGTTCTCATCTAATTAACTAGCCATAAGAGTTTGTATTGTTGTAACAATCATTGGTATACCAAATAAAGACATAAAATACTATAGATACTTTCTTTTTCAATTTCAAAATGTAAACTGCTATTTTGCTTAACTTTTATGTTTTACAATTTACCTAGGTACTTTAAGTAAATTTAATGCGTC
This sequence comes from Elophila nymphaeata, assembly GCA_955850985.1. NCBI lineage: Eukaryota > Metazoa > Arthropoda > Insecta > Lepidoptera > Crambidae > Elophila > Elophila nymphaeata. The sequence goes on from OY039087.1 coordinate 18,255,655, forward strand.
AGATTATCATCTAACTAAACAAAGTGTTAACTCCGAGTTAATTAACTTACTACCTACTTACTTTACAATAAAGGGAATTATAGACGGAACTTTGATAGTCCAATTAGTTGTTTATATAGTAGCATACATTTCTTGTGGCCGTGTGATGCCGGCATTGTAGAATAGCATCACCCCATATCCTTCAATGGGTGTCGTAGAAGGCGACTAATTGATCAGCAAAGGGGTATTGATCACCTTATACTCCGTCCACCAATCCGCATTAGGCAAGCGTGGTGGATTACTGCCTAAATCTCCTAACAAGGAGAGGCGTTAGACCTTGTCCAGAAGAGCGAATTCACCGCAAATCTTTACGCGTGAACACATACCTACTAAGGCTCAACGCGTGAATTTGAAACTCGCGCGAAGCTTGTGGACGCAATGTATTGACCCCCAGTACCTCGCCAACGTTGTGTGTTCGCGAAAGAGTTTCGCGGCGAATCCGCACTTCTGGATAAGGTCTTAACTCAGCATTGGGTCAAATTAAAAAGGATGTAGATAAATTTTCCCGAAATACATATAAAAGACGAAGATTCTTACCATTTCATGATTTCACAGCGGATGCCGACGGTCCATCGTGTAGACGAAGATTCTTACCATTCCATGGATTTCCCGCGGTTGCTGACTGTCCATTGTGTTGCAGAGAGGGGAGCCAGGAGCAGTACTTGGGACTTGTGACTGCAATCGTTAAGAGATCTCGCCCACGGCGACCTTTTGTAGCGACGCTGGCACTTTTCGTTAACGCGCAACAGCATTGCAACTAACAGAATCTCGACTGTATCGATGCAAACGCGCGACCGTGTCGGACGACATCAGGCCTAGTAGAAACAGCTACGTCGTTTGGCATGTTGTAATCATTAACATAATAATCTAGGCGTAAAGAGACACAGTATAGCACATTATTCAAATAATTTTATTACCATAAATAAAATAATTTTAAAATTTGATCATTGTAATATGAACACCTTTTACGTCAGTTACTTAGTAGAGCGTTGATACTCATAATAACTGTTACTTAATACGCGTCCTAAGTAGAGTATACAATATAAAATTTAGCTACTTTAAAAATTATGTGCAAAATATTTTGTCTCCCGGGAAAACAATTAACACAAATTATTTTTTATTCCCTCAGTAAAAGAATTTTTGTTTAAAAAGGTCAATATACTTTGCGCTACTATCAAGGTCTTTTTTGGTGTAAATATAATTTGTAGAATTCTGGAGTAATTGTGAAAGCTAGCACTTCTCGTCGGGATTAGCACTGGATGGGCGACCGCTGAAAAAGTTTCTTTGCGTTTTCAATCTTTGTCAAATAATAGAATAAATATTTATTCAGCACAAAAATATACAAACAATTATTAGAAAATACATAATTTATCATACAAATAATTTACAATGAATTGTATGGAGTCCAACTCAGCATAATCATGCCGGGCGTCATTAGACGCCACGACGCTGCACTGGTCTTCCGTGCACGCCATGTTCGTGGCAGAACGACTGTACGCACTGTATTCACACAAACAATGACAATAATTATGCCAATTTGGAAATTAAAATTACATGGGATACTACTTAAGATTTATTTATTTTGATAGTGTGATTTGCTCACGGTTCGTCTACGCACATCCCCGTTCCACTACGCTTTGGTGGAAATAACCGTAGCGCCGTAGTGAGTGACGTAGCGAGTATACGTTACGCCACTCATCTCGCCTCGACGCCACTTTCGTGGAAATAGGATTTTAGTGGCGTAGTTGATTGACTCATGTTATTTACTTAAGTAGCGGCTTTACCTTTGGTGCAGAGTGTGAGGCGCACACGGGCGCCGCGGTCTAGGGGGCGCCGCTGATTCCGGTTTTGGGTTTTGACTGTTCGCTTAGCTTGAGGTGGGCCCGGTCTATTACCCGGACCTCGTGGGGACGGAGGCGAACTTCAGACAGCTCCGGGACTTCGCGCGACGATGGCACAAGATTAGGAGTGGGCTAGAGAGAGAGAGAGGTGAAGAAAGAAGACGCCGCAGAAGAGGCAGAAGACTGGGCAGTGGGAGCAAGCGGTACCACTTCGGGTGGACTCGAACGACCTGGAAGGCACCGAAGGCGTACGAGTGATGTCCGCCCCAGAAAGAGGAGAAGGACCATAGGGACAAGGATATTGTATTTATTTTTAACTTATGCTTTATGTATTTAATATACCTATAGGTGAGGTACACACGACATTGACGTCTCGCAGCACATCTCCTATTCTAGGTGGGTTGGAAGAGATTTCTTTTAGAAATAAGCCACACCTTTTGTACATTGTTATTATTGTGTTTTCCATTATTGTTTCTATGTGTACAATAAATTATTAAATAAATAAGGACGATAGATAAATAATAACTTGTAGGAGAGATTAAGGTGCGCTGTGAAACTAGAGCCTCCGGCAAATAGCAGCTCACTCTCCCGTGATTCGGTCTGTATAACCGTAAGGTTGCGTCAGGCCATGGGAAGGCGGTGGGTTTGTTCGCTTAGCTAATACTAGAGGGTGCTAGGGTAATGGTGCTACAATAGGGGGCAATAAGGTATAACATGTAATTTTAAAACGATCATTACACGTTAGCAATGAAAGCGTAAAAAATATAGTTACTTGTGATACATTTTGGTGTATAAATGATAAATATACCTACTGATATGTAAGATAGCTGTTAGTTTTCTGTAAAATATATAAATTAAATTAAAAAAAAAATTGAAAAAAGATCATACCAAAATAAAAAGTTACAAGCATAGCTTGGGAACTATTAAAGCTATTTTCATAAAACTTTATACGTCTTGTAGATAATTTCGTTATTTAAATGTTCCTATGAAAAAACTTGCATATTGTTACGAGTTTGGTTGCACAAAATGTTCATCTATTAATTATTATAATCATTTACTCACAACCCAACATTACACATTAAATAGGTAAGTACAATTACAGTGATTAGATCTAGGGTTTTATATAATGTGAAACAAAAGTAGTGGACCCCTATTATCAGGGTCAATGATTCCTAGAAGTTTTTACAATATTTTTTTACAATAGTTAAATATGATGTGAGTTCTAAGAAAACTACTATTTCAATTATTGTTACGAATATACAATTGTTAATAGAAATAATCATTTTTATATTTTTGAAATTTTATCCTTATGTAAACTCCGAGAAGATTCGTCAAACTTTTAAGCTCATAACAAATTCGCGTCACTTGCTAACTTTTGACGGATTTACTGTTAGCTAAGCGGGAGTCAGAGCGTGCATTTAATATGCATAACCAACACCGGACACAATTAAACTTGATAGTGTTAATATTCATAATTACATAGTTGGTGCGAGATCAAACAACGTGGGTAATTACAGTAGGACGGCGGGTTTTACAATTTATGTGTTGCCAATGATATTATATTGAAAAAGAAAAAATATGTCATAAACGACCGTGTTGTGAAGACTCGAAAACGTCCCAATTGGGACGTCTTGCTATCAGTATCAGTCTGTGTCGAGCTCAGTCACGAGCCGGCCACGTCGTGGTATATACTTGTTTCCTTGCCAACATTATTTTATTGGTGTGTTTCGAAAGTTACTGTCCGCACATGAACAAGCAAAATATCCACAATTTAAATGGCAACAACGTTTGATTAACAATTTAATATTTTAAAGAGTCAAAATACCATTTGTTTACCACATAAATGTTTAAAAATGTTAACAATTTAGACTATCAATAAATCACTTAATCAACGATTTACTTATCTATAACGTTTTTGCCAACTAACCATAATGTAAAGGATTGTAAAGAAGTTGATGTTTGCTTCAAGAGAATGAGAGAAGAGATTTGAATGAATTTGGTATACAACTTGAAAAAGTTATGGAAACTTGGAAAAATTTAGCATAATTGCAGTAGCAATTTTCATTGTTTTGTATTGACTCGTATATATTATGGGCGTTAATTTATTCAAATATGAATATGATCAAATGAGCATTAGGGTGATCAATATTTTTCGACCTTGAATTATCATCAAGGATCAATTTTTTTCTTTAATTTTTTATATACGATTTAAGGCCCGCTACCAGCTGTCGAACTTTAACAAAAGGCCATACTAGCCAGTTAAATATGAGTCTGACTTGTCCATTTTTGTGTTATTTATTTAGTTTTGTGTATTAATTACAAATAATGAAGAACAAGAACAATATTTGCTTTTGTTGGTGAAAGAGTACCTATAGGAAAAAGTACTTACCTTAATAGTACGTATTAAGGTATTTTTCTTTTAGTCTTTCACAACTCAACCCTTGGGTTTTAAAAATAATTGATTCACATGTTTATCTCTTAATTTGTAATAATAACAATAATTGTGTATTTCTTATGTCCTGAATTTTGTCTGTGTATTTGTGCGTTAGCATGATAACTCGAGCATGCTTTAACTTGTTGCAACCAAATTTAACATGCGTGTATGACATCAAAATCTAAGGTTTCTATCAACTTTTGAGTCGTCGATCACGAAAGTTAAGCAACCAAGTGCGCGGTCGGTACTGGGATGGGTGACCTTTGAGTTGTTTCCGGTATACGAGAAAGTCAAGGGGAGACCACTCCCGATTTTTTTTACTGTATACAATAATCAAAAAGCAAATAAATACGCTGGCAAGTTAATAGGAGCTTATTGTTTTATCAACTGTCTCCCACAAGTCGAGAACCTCAGACGACAACTTTAATTATGGCCAAGCATTCCCGTATGTTCTGTTCGTACAATGTAATGAGCTCTTTTATTCCACACTCGTTTTCTTCCCCTTGTTGCGTGAGTTATTTGTCATTTATTAATATTCTATTTAAATTAGCAGTTCCTTTATCTAGAAGCAATATAATATACACTACAACTATTCTGTTAAACTTTACGCAATCTTAATATAATTTAATTTGTTCTGAAGTTACTTAAAGTTGCAGGTAAAAGCACACTTCTCAGTTAGCTTACTTTGACAATACAGGATTTTCTAAGGACTAAAGAGAGTAGAATGAACAGACAGTAAGGAAAAAGTCGGGAGTGGTCTCCCCTTGACTTTCTCGTATACTGGAAACGACTCAAAACTTGATAGAAACCTTATATTTTGATGTCATACATGCATGTTAAATTTTGGTCACCCATCTGAGTACCGACCGCGCACTTGGTTGCTTAACTTTCGTGATTGACGGCTCAAAATTTGATAGAAACCTTATATTTTGATGTCATACACGTATGCTAAATTTGGTTGCAATAAGTTAAAGCATGCTCGAGTTATCCTGCTAACGCTCAGACACACACACAGACATAATTCCAAAAAAAAAATTTTTGGACTCAGGGAGGATCAAAACGTGTAAATCCGTCAAAATCTCGAGGTCGAATTTTTTGACGATTACAAGACTTCCTCTATACTACGTACCTATACGAGAAAGTAAAACAGGTTGTTTTTATAAATAACATAGGTACGAGTTTCCTGACCTGCCGTCTTCTGTAAAAGAAAAGTGTGAAAAAAATGTGAGAAATATTACACACAAATAGTTTAAAAAGGATAACGAACCATGTGCAAAACGTTTTAAAAAATATAATGCATATTACTCGTATTTTTATACTACAGTTACAGTCCTATAACATTAAATTTGCAGTAAAAAAAATATATAATGCGAACAGCTAAGGAGTGGAAGTTGTTGCCTGCTGATGTGTTTCCTGATATGTATAACTTGGGTGACTTCAAGGCGAGAGTGAATAGTCTATTTCTAGGTAAGCATCTAACATCGTAGGCCACATCTTCGCTTAAGATCAGGTGAGAGTGAGGTCAAATGCTTCCCTATAGTCATTAAAAAAATGAGGACTAACTTATCAAGATAAAAACTATGAACTATTTTATACTTATTTATAGCGAAAGAAATATGTAAGGAACAACTCGTGCAACAAGTGGATATAAGTAATATCTGCCTACTCCTGGGGGAGAAAAGTGGTTATGTACCTAGGAAGGTATTTTAAAATTTCATTAATTTATACGACTGATCGGAGATATACTCGCTCGGCACGACGTTATTGACCTATTCGCTGACCATTTGGGACATCTTCGTGCCAAAATTAGTTTATTTATTGACGACATGTGATATTCTCATCTATTATTTTCTATTTATAACTTGACCATGAGATTATGTTATCAATTTGTATTCAGACTAGGTAATTGCATTTTGACGACTTTCATTTTTTCTTTATTTTTATTTAAGTATTTTGACTTATCAGTAGATATTAATTTTGTATTTGACATTGTTTTGACTGTAAATTAATCAATATCTTAATGGAATTGATATTAATATTGTAAATTGAATTATTATTTATAGAATTGATGTATCTATCATAATGCTATTAATGTAATTTTCTTTTTAATTGTACTTGTTGGCGCTTTGGTGCTTTACTGTAAGCCAACAAGTTTGTACTTATAAATAAATAAAAATTACGCAAAAAAAATCCATTGGTATATGTAGGTATATACATAGCTAATTCATTAGGCAACTTTCTGTCCACTAGATCTACTCACCGAAATAATATTTTTACTACTGGAAATGCTATCAAATTTTATAAGGACTTTTCTCGTGAAATTCTTTACAAACTCATTTAAAAGATTAAGAAGTCTAACTTTCATTTTGCGTACAGTTTTATTTATTCTATTATTTCTGTCACAATTTTGTATATAAGCCTATTTAAAAAGAAAAGGGGAATCACCTCGAAATTAGTGTAAAAGAATTAGTAGACCGTACGGGTTCCTTTAGGGTCTTAAATGAGAGAAACACGGCCATTAGCTAAACAAAATGAGGGCTGTAATTACTTCAGAAGTATTACTGCCAAGTCATCTATTGGTATATTAACAATGACTTGAAAAGGACTTCCACATTAGACGTTTTGTAATGTGAGGCAATAACGATAAAAAATAATGTTTGTTATTATATAACTATTTAAATGTACTTAAAATAAGACATATTTTTCACATAGAATGCTGACTACGTACCTACCTACGTGTATATAGACAAATGAAGTGGATAGTTTTCAATATTATATAGTCAGCTATATATATTTTTATATATAGTATGATTTTTATATATACCTATATATATTTATTTTTTATAGTCAGCTATATACGTTTGTTTGTTTGGTTGAACCCGGTAAAATCTGGAAATACTTTGATTGATTCAAGTAAAAAAAAAAAAATGTGTTGGACAGTCCATTTATCGAGGAAGGCGAAATAAGCCGCGGGTGACCACTAAGAACGTAGGTATATAAATACGAATGCTATAATGGGTTCAATCTCTTTCTAATAAGAATATTGTTAGCTGCTGCTGCTTTATTATCTGACAACTGCAAAAGAACCAAAAGAATTGCCTGGGGATGTTCGTTTCAGATATTTGTTAATAATTATAAATGTTATTAATTCTTTCATTATACACAAGACACTTTAAAATCAGTCAATTAGCCTTGATTAATAAAATTATTACCTATTAAAAAATAAGTAAAACAAAAAACACATTAAACTATCTGTTAGGTATTAAACCCGTTTTTTTTGGATAAAAATTGATGGGAGATTTGGGCGCGCTCATTCGTACCGATACTCAGCTTGGTGGTTCCAGAAAGCACCGCGCCCACTAATTTGGCGCTGATGGTCAAGCAATAGCGCGACACACACGCCACCATACGGAACAAAAAGGAAGCGCTCACTCTGGACCGTGTCCTGACGAATGGCGCGAATGCGAGTTCGCTAAGCAGTTTTGTTTTGAAATATCCTACGCCGTGCGTGTGTTTTCTTATCAAAACTTTATTGTGTTACACCGTGTGTCAACCAAAGTCTAAATAGATACTAATCGGACCTGATTTAGCAATAGTGAAAGGAAAGCCGGCTGCTGTGGAGGAAAGGTGAGTCGTACTCAATTTCTTTCGTCGGTTTTCTATCCAAAGCGGGTCGTACCCTTTCTCATCTCCACGTCAATTACAGTCCATTCAGTCCACGAACTAACATACTGGTCCTTAGGAGCCAAATTCTTTATTAAAATAACCTTTTCAAACCATTTTAGCACGTTGCATAAATCTACGTAGGTACTTTACGTTACGTTGTTAATTTCGCAAGATGGCGGAAGAATTACAAATTAAAAGAAAATCTTTAAATATGAAAAAAGAATATTTATTTTCAAAAATGCAAAAGCTATACGACGCTTCGAAAAAGATTAGTAGTGATTTGAACATATTGCCAACTTTTTTATTACAATTGTCAGAAATTGAAAGTGTTCGTACGAAATTTGAGACAGCCATTTTTGATTTGTATGAAATAGAATTGCAATTAAAGTCTACAGCTAAATTGTCAACAAGTGAACTGGAATCCTTTGACGAAATGTATAATGCATGTCGTTTAATTGCCAATAAGCAGTCAAAACGGTCAACGGATTGCGAATCGGAAAAAAAAGATTTGGTAGTACCGTCATTACCGAAGTTATCGCTTATTGAATTCGATGGAAATATCGAGAACTGGGTGACTTTTTATGACACCTTCGTATCTTTAGTACATAGTAGGAATTTCTCCGATATAGATAAATTCCATTATTTACTCTCTTGTTTAAAAGGTTCTGCTTTGAACATAGGAAAAAAGTTACCTATTACCGCTGCTAACTACTTATTAATTTGGCAAAATTTAGTTGATAAATATCAAGATAACAGAACTTTAGCGTGTAGATATTTTGACAAAATGTTAAATTATGCGCCTTTAAATAAAGATACTTTAACAAATTTAACTTTATTCATTGAAACGTTCGATCATTCACTTAAAGCTATACAATCATTAGATATTAAAAAGTTAGATGATTTCCTATTTTGTCACATAGCATTGCGGCGACTCGACCCTCATACAAGAAAGCTATTTGAAGAAGGTCGAGATCAAAAATTGATACCCACATTTACGGAGTTAATAGATTTTGTTAATAAACAGATTAAAGTCCTAGAACATACCTTAACAAATACGTCTAATAATAATCTGTCTACTTCGTCAAAACCTACCAATAATTATTCCTACAAAAATAATAATAATAATTATAAATTTACGTCCTCTAAAACGGTTTTAAATGCCACCCGAGCGACTAACAATTACAATAATAATAATTATCGTAACTCGAACATGAACAACCCGGTTTGTGTTCACTGTCAACAAAATCATATGATTTATCGATGCGACCAATTTCGTAAATTGTCGATTAATGATAGAATGAATCGTATTCATTCTTTAAAACTATGCACTAATTGTCTGAAGCCAGGTCATAATTATAACAATTGTAAAAGTACCATGACTTGTGGTGTGTGTACGTTACCACACCATTATTTATTACATAAAGATAGCGAAACGGGATGCGCGGGTCAGGTGACGGCCGTGCCGAATAATAGTACCTCGTCCCCGCAACGCTCTCTTTCGCACGCACAGCAAGCGCTCGTTACCTCTCACTCCGTGAGTGAGCCGATGCTTACGCAACATGCGCTTTGCGTAGGTGATATGGATAGTCGCGGGTACGGGGTAGTATTAGGCACTGCACTTACTCGTATTGTTGATATTGACGGTCAATATCAAGGCTGCCGTGCAGTCATAGATTCGGGAGCTCAGAGCTCTTTTATCACCACGGAATGTGCACAGAAATTAGGGTTGCCACGGAAAAAATGTCCTTTTAATATTAACGGTTTGGGTGGTGGTGCTATTAAGAATCACGGTATTGTTAGCTGTACTATAAAGCCCATGTATACGGACGGTCCTACGTTTGAGGCCGAGTTAGTGGTAGTTTCTAAGGTGGCATCCGACATGCCAAATATAACCTTTACTGAAAATGTAATAAGCCAATACAATTCCTTTTTGTTAGCGGATCCATTGTTTTTTAAGCGGTCACGAATTGACATTTTGTTAGGTAACGACATAGTACCGGAGCTCATAAAAGATAAGCCTTTATTAATTAATAGCAACATCCCAACTGTAATTGATACCGTGTTTGGTTACGTTGTCAGCGGAAAATTATATCCACTGAGTAATAATAATTTATCTCAGACCTTTCATTCATCGATTTCTAATAAAGAACCAAGTTTAGAAAAAACATTAAGTGCCTTTTGGGAGATTGAAGAAGTGCCGTGCACCTCTCCGTTAAGTCCTTTAGACCAATTGGCTGAAGATATATTTGTAAAAGGGCACAAACGGGAATCGAACGGGCAATATGTCGTGCCGTTACCTTTTGCGCCTGAGCACCCACCGCTTGGAGATACGCGTGCTATCGCCGAGCGTAGGCTACGATACACGGAGCGTAAACTTACACGAACGCCGGAGCTACAAAAAATGTACGGTGATTTCATGCGCGAATATGAAGCTCTCGATCACATGGAACTGTATCAGGATAATAAACCTAGTTTATATATTATCCCGCACCACAGTATATTACGTCCGAGTAGTTCATCCACTCCAATGCGCGTAGTGTTTGACGCGTCGGCAAAAAGCAGTAACAATATTTCATTAAATGATATTCTTTTGGTCGGTCCGAAACTTTATCCGGACATAGCTGCAATAATATTAAATTTTCGTCTTTTTGAGTATTGCCTAGTTAGTGATGTTTGTAAAATGTATAGAGCTATCAGTTTAAGAAAAGAGGATCGTCGCTATCAACATATTCTGTACAGAGATTCGCCTAATGAGGGTATAAAATTATATGAATTGAAGACCGTAACGTACGGACTTAGTTGTTCGCCTTTTTTAGCGATTCGGACGCTAATACAGTTGGCAACGGACGAAGGGAAACGTTTTCCACTGGCCGCTCAAGTCCTGCGCGAGGGGGTCTATATGGACGATATTTTATATTCGTGTAATACTTTCGAACAGGCTTGCTCAACGCAAGACCAATTAATTAATATATTTAAAAGTGCGAATTTTACTTTAAAGAAGTGGATGAGTAATCGTGAGGAGTTGTTAACGAGAGTTCCAATTGAAAATAGGGAAGGTTCTATAACGTTTATGAAAGACGAGAACTATGGTTCTGTTAAAGTTTTAGGTCTTAAGTGGATTCCGACATCGGATTATTTCGTCTTTTCCGTGAATAAGACAGACTCGGTGTCGACTAAGCGATCTGTTCTAAAATTATTAGCTTCAATTTATGACCCCGTGGGTTTCATTGCGCCTTGCACGTTCGTAGCAAAAGAAATTATGCAAGATCTTTGGAAGTTAGGCATTGACTGGGACCAAAAGTTACCCGACGACTTAAAATTAACGTGGCAAAATTTTTTAAATGAGTTGCCTCTTTTAGAAGAATTACGCGTCGAACGTCACATGTTATTACCGGGACAGACCGAATGCGAGTTAGTAGGTTTTTGTGACGCGTCATCACGTGGTTACGCCGCTTGTGTTTATGTTATTAGTCGAGATCAAGATAAAGTTAAAGTTCGCTTGGTCACCGCTAAGTCTAAAGTTGCGCCAATAAAGCCGGTAACTATACCCCGGCTAGAATTAATGGGTGCTGTTTTATTAAGTAAATTAATTAAATTTGTTTGTAACTCATTTTCGCGTGTTAAAATATCAAAAATTATTGCCTTATCGGATTCGACAATCGTATTGTCTTGGCTTCAAACGGAGCCCTATAAGTTAAAAACCTTTGTTTGTCACCGTGTGACACAAATTCTAGAAGTTTTGCCACCACAACATTGGCGCCACGTTAACAGTGGAAATAATTTGGCGGACGTTTGTTCGCGCGGAGCGTCTCCGTCGCAAATGGTCAGTGGTAGCCGGCAGTGGTTGATGGGTGCAGAGTGGATGTATGATAATTTTATTGAATGGCCTATTTCTCCTTTTATAATTGAACACAGTGATAATTTACCGGAGTTAAAATCGTCAGTTAATTTGTTAGTAGAAAATAATAATGTTATGGTAGAAACCAAACAAGAATTTTGTGAAAGAGTTTTTAAAAGGTTTTCGTCGTTTTTCAAGTTACAGAGATCCTTTGCGTGGTTATTAAGATTAAAAAATTATAAAAATAAAACTTATCTCAGGCCAACCTTTTTGACGACGTCAGAGTTAAATGAAGCATTAAACGTTTTGATAAAGTTAGTACAAAGCACTTATTATGAATCAGAAATGAAATTAATTATCTCTAATAAATATGTACCGTCGTTAAGAAAATTATCACCTTTTATTGATTCAGCTGGGTTTCTCAGGGTGGGGGGTCGTATTGGCCACTCTGAGCTTCCTTATAATGCTAAACATCCACGTCTGTTACCTAAAAATAGCTTATTTACAATATTATTAATAGAATATTTACATAAAAAATATTTACACGTCGGCCCGCGAACTTTACAAAGTATTCTAAATGAAAACTATTGGATAACGTCAGCTCGTAGCGTCATTAGATCGGTGTTATCTAAATGTAAATCATGTTTCAAACATAAACCGTCTTTTTTGCAACCCGAGATGGCACCGTTACCATCAACGCGCTTAATGACCCATAAGGTTTTTACTCACGTGGGAGTAGATCTTGGTGGGCCATTTTATATTAAAGAAAGCTTAAGGCGTAATGCTAAGGTTTCCAAAGCTTACTTATCGTTATTTGTTTGCTTTTCTACAAAGGCCGTCCATTTGGATGTGTTGTCTTCGCTCTCAGCCGATTGCTTCCTAGCGTGTTTAGACAGATTTGTGGCACGCAGAGGCCTGTGCTCAGTTCTTTACTCGGATTGTGGCACTAACTTTGTTGCTACTAGCAAACACCTTTCTGAGGTTCAAAAATTTTTGCGTGACAGTCAAGATGACATTTCCAATGGTTGTGCTAAAAGACAATTAGAGTGGAAATTTAATGTACCTAGTGCTCCACATATGGGTGGACTCTGGGAGGCTGGCATCAAGTCAGCCAAATATCATTTAGTACGTAGCGTAGGGGAGAAGTCCTTAACGTTTGAGGAGCTTTCTACAGTCTGTTGTAAGGCAGAAGCTATTTTGAACTCACGTCCCTTATGCCCGTTACCAGCTAGCGATAGTCCCAACGAATTCAATGTGTTAACCGCCGGACATTTTCTAGTCGGTAAAAGTTTAACCTCATTACCCGAGTATGATATTAAAGAAGTAGACGCTAATTACCTGACACGTTGGCAGTATGTTCAAAAGTGCTCTCAGATATTTTGGAAACGTTGGAATCGTAAATATTTAAATACGTTACAGCAGCGAGCTAAATGGTTTACGTCTCAAAACAATTTGAAGGTTGGGGATTTAGTTCTCATTCAGACTGACAATGTCCCTTCCTGTAAGTGGCCTTTAGGAAAAATAGAACAAGTTCATGCTGGCCCTGACGGCGTAGTGCGCTGTGTAACACTGCGCACTGAAAAAAGTGTCTTACAAAGACCTGTTCATAAACTGAGTCCATTACCTTATACTAATTAAATTCAAAAACTTAAACATTTCTTTTTAGATTAACGGTAAATTTAGTTAGTAGTTATAAAAATGGTTCTTAATTTTTTTTTATGTTTGTTTTCGTTTTTTATTCCTTAAACAATTAACAAAATATTTCTATTGACGTTTGTAGAAACCATCACTCTGGTTTCGGTGGGGGGTGTGTTAGGTATTAAACCCGTTTTTTTTGGATAAAAATTGATGGGAGATTTGGGCGCGCTCATTCGTACCGATACTCAGCTTGGTGGTTCCAGAAAGCACCGCGCCCACTAATTTGGCGCTGATGGTCAAGCAATAGCGCGACACACACGCCACCATACGGAACAAAAAGGAAGCGCTCACTCTGGACCGTGTCCTGACGAATGGCGCGAATGCGAGTTCGCTAAGCAGTTTTGTTTTGAAATATCCTACGCCGTGCGTGTGTTTTCTTATCAAAACTTTATTGTGTTACACCGTGTGTCAACCAAAGTCTAAATAGATACTAATCGGACCTGATTTAGCAATAGTGAAAGGAAAGCCGGCTGCTGTGGAGGAAAGGTGAGTCGTACTCAATTTCTTTCGTCGGTTTTCTATCCAAAGCGGGTCGTACCCTTTCTCATCTCCACGTCAATTACAGTCCATTCAGTCCACGAGCTAACACTATCTATAGAGACAATAACAAATCGAGTATAATGTTGTTTTGGTTAATATCACTCTTCTGAAAAATTCATTTTGCCGCTAAGGTTTATAAAATTCATAATGTTACATAATTTTTCTTATCATATATATCATCATATATATCATACATATATATCATAATCAATAAATCACTTAATCAACGATTTACTTATCTATAACGTTTTTGCCAACTAACCATAATGTAAAGGATTGTAAAGAAGTTGATGTTTGCTTCAAGAGAATGAGAGAAGAGATTTGAATGAATTTGGTATACAACTTGAAAAAGTTATGGAAACTTGGAAAAATTTAGCATAATTGCAGTAGCAATTTTCATTGTTTTGTATTGACTCGTATATATTATGGGCGTTAATTTATTCAAATATGAATATGATCAAATGAGCATTAGGGTGATCAATATTTTTCGACCTTGAATTATCATCAAGGATCAATTTTTTTCTTTAATTTTTTATATACGATTTAAGGCCCGCTACCAGCTGTCGAACTTTAACAAAAGGCCATACTAGCCAGTTAAATATGAGTCTGACTTGTCCATTTTTGTGTTATTTATTTAGTTTTGTGTATTAATTACAAATAATGAAGAACAAGAACAATATTTGCTTTTGTTGGTGAAAGAGTACCTATAGGAAAAAGTACTTACCTTAATAGTACGTATTAAGGTATTTTTCTTTTAGTCTTTCACAACTCAACCCTTGGGTTTTAAAAATAATTGATTCACATGTTTATCTCTTAATTTGTAATAATAACAATAATTGTGTATTTCTTATGTCCTGAATTTTGTCTGTGTATTTGTGCGTTAGCATGATAACTCGAGCATGCTTTAACTTGTTGCAACCAAATTTAACATGCGTGTATGACATCAAAATCTAAGGTTTCTATCAACTTTTGAGTCGTCGATCACGAAAGTTAAGCAACCAAGTGCGCGGTCGGTACTGGGATGGGTGACCTTTGAGTTGTTTCCGGTATACGAGAAAGTCAAGGGGAGACCACTCCCGATTTTTTTTACTGTATACAATAATCAAAAAGCAAATAAATACGCTGGCAAGTTAATAGGAGCTTATTGTTTTATCAACTGTCTCCCACAAGTCGAGAACCTCAGACGACAACTTTAATTATGGCCAAGCATTCCCGTATGTTCTGTTCGTACAATGTAATGAGCTCTTTTATTCCACACTCGTTTTCTTCCCCTTGTTGCGTGAGTTATTTGTCATTTATTAATATTCTATTTAAATTAGCAGTTCCTTTATCTAGAAGCAATATAATATACACTACAACTATTCTGTTAAACTTTACGCAATCTTAATATAATTTAATTTGTTCTGAAGTTACTTAAAGTTGCAGGTAAAAGCACACTTCTCAGTTAGCTTACTTTGACAATACAGGATTTTCTAAGGACTAAAGAGAGTAGAATGAACAGACAGTAAGGAAAAAGTCGGGAGTGGTCTCCCCTTGACTTTCTCGTATACTGGAAACGACTCAAAACTTGATAGAAACCTTATATTTTGATGTCATACATGCATGTTAAATTTTGGTCACCCATCTGAGTACCGACCGCGCACTTGGTTGCTTAACTTTCGTGATTGACGGCTCAAAATTTGATAGAAACCTTATATTTTGATGTCATACACGTATGCTAAATTTGGTTGCAATAAGTTAAAGCATGCTCGAGTTATCCTGCTAACGCTCAGACACACACACAGACATAATTCCAAAAAAAAAATTTTTGGACTCAGGGAGGATCAAAACGTGTAAATCCGTCAAAATCTCGAGGTCGAATTTTTTGACGATTACAAGACTTCCTCTATACTACGTACCTATACGAGAAAGTAAAACAGGTTGTTTTTATAAATAACATAGGTACGAGTTTCCTGACCTGCCGTCTTCTGTAAAAGAAAAGTGTGAAAAAAATGTGAGAAATATTACACACAAATAGTTTAAAAAGGATAACGAACCATGTGCAAAACGTTTTAAAAAATATAATGCATATTACTCGTATTTTTATACTACAGTTACAGTCCTATAACATTAAATTTGCAGTAAAAAAAATATATAATGCGAACAGCTAAGGAGTGGAAGTTGTTGCCTGCTGATGTGTTTCCTGATATGTATAACTTGGGTGACTTCAAGGCGAGAGTGAATAGTCTATTTCTAGGTAAGCATCTAACATCGTAGGCCACATCTTCGCTTAAGATCAGGTGAGAGTGAGGTCAAATGCTTCCCTATAGTCATTAAAAAAATGAGGACTAACTTATCAAGATAAAAACTATGAACTATTTTATACTTATTTATAGCGAAAGAAATATGTAAGGAACAACTCGTGCAACAAGTGGATATAAGTAATATCTGCCTACTCCTGGGGGAGAAAAGTGGTTATGTACCTAGGAAGGTATTTTAAAATTTCATTAATTTATACGACTGATCGGAGATATACTCGCTCGGCACGACGATATTGACCTATTCGCTGACCATTTGGGACATCTTCGTGCCAAAATTAGTTTATTTATTGACGACATGTGATATTCCCATCTATTAATTTCTATTTATAACTTGACCATGAGATTATGTTATCAATTTGTATTCTGACTAATTGCATTTTGACGACTTTAATTTTTTCTTTATTTTTATTTAAGTATTTTGACTTCTCAATAGATATTAATTTTGTATTTGATATTGTTTTGACTGTAAATTAATCAATATCTTTATGGAATTGACATTTAAAATAATGTAGGTATTTGTAGGTATTTATAGTAATATTAATATTGTAAATTGAATTATTATTTATAGAATTGATGTATCTATCATAATGCTATTAATGTAATTTTTTTTTAAAACACGTGCTGGTTTACATTTTTTAATTGGACTTGTTGGCGCTTGGTGCTTTACTGTAAGCCAACAAGTTTGTACTTATAAATCAATAAAAATTACGCAAAATATAACCATTGGTATATGTAGGTATATACATAGCTAATACATTAGGCAACTTTCTGTCCACTAGATCTACTCAGCGAAATAATATCTTTACTACTGGCAATGCTATCAAATTTTATAAGGACTTTTCTCGTGAAATTCTTTACAAACTCATTTAAAAGATTAAGAAGTCTAACCTTTATTTTGCGTACAGTTTTATTTATTCTATTATTTCTGTCACAACTTTGTATATAAGCCTATTTAAAAAGAAAAGGGGAATCACCTCGAAATTAGTGTAAAAGAATTAGTAGACCGTACGGGTTCCTTTAGGGTCTTAAATGAGAGAAACACCGCCATTAGCTAAACAAAATGAGGGCTGTAATTACTTTAGAAGTATTTCTGCCAAGTCATCTATTGGTATATTAACAATGACTTGAAAAGGACTTCCACATTAGAAGTTTTGTAATGTGAGGCAATAACGATAAAAAATAATGTTTGTTATTATATAACTATTTAAATGTACTTAAAATAAGACATATTTTCCACATAGAATGCTGACTACGTACCTACCTACGTGTATATAGACAACTGAAGTGGATAGTTTTGAATATTGATATATAATAGGTTGGGGAAAAAGTTTCTTCGCATTTTTTAAGAAAATTCAAAACATTTTTTAATATAGTTTATTTACATTTAACTAAAGTATGTAGGTACCATTTTGTTCGATAACTTTTTGCCATCTTGTAGGTAGGGACATGATCCCATTGCTATAGAAATTTTGGGACTTCTGGTCAAAATACCGCGACAAATGGTTTTGGCAGTCCTCTCGTGATGTTAACCTGACACTGCCTAAAGAATTCTGAAGAGACCGAAACAGGTGGAAATCTGAAGGTGCAAGGTCAGGACTATACGGCGGATGCATTAACACCTCCCAGCCAAACTCTCTTAATTTTTGCTGAGTGGCTAAAGATGTGTGAGGTCTAGTGTTATCATGATGAAAAACCACACCTCTTCTGTTGATTAATTCCGGCCGCTTTCTCTCAACTTCTTGCTTTAATCTCATCAGTTGTTCGCAGTAGAGTTCAGAATCGATAGTCCTGCCTGGTGGTAACAGCTCATAATGAATAATGCCCTTCCAATCCCACCACACACACAGCATCACCTTGTTGCGAGTTAACCCGGGTTTCGCCACAGTCTGTGAAGCCTGACCGGCCTTTGACCACGACCTTTTTCGCACGTTCTTGTCGTACGTGATCCACTTTTCATCACCAGTTATCAGCTTCTTCAAAAATGGTTCGGTTTCATTACGTCGTAATAAAGAATCACAAATGAGTACACGGTTCATTAGGTTTCTTTCAGTGAGCTCGTGAGGTACCCAAATGTCGAGCTTTTTTGTGTACCCAGTTTTTTTCAAATGCGCCAAAACTGTTTGTGGTCAATTCCCTGTTCTTCAGCTACGTCGTAACTACTGACATGCCGTTCTTGCTCCACTTTTTCAAAAATGGCATCCATTTTATCTGTAATAGGGCGACCAGAGCGACGTGCATCTTTGACATCAAAATTTCCGGATTGAAAACGCTTAAACCAAATTTGTGCTACTCTCACAGACACTGCACTAGGTCCATAAACATCGCAAATTTTTTTCGCGGCTTGCGTTGCATTTTTACCTTTTTTGTAGTAAAATTTTAAAATGTATCGAATTTCTTCATTAGATTCACTCATCTTGGCGGTACGAAAAACAAATGAAAATCACACATTTTCCTAATTTGAATTTGGAATTATGTTCTTTAAAATTTAAACTTTCAATGATACCAAAACCAGACAGATACAAATAGTATAGCCAAAGAGATTTTATTACAAGTTTATACATACTATAATGCGAAAAGACTTTTTCCCCAACCTAATATATATATATATATATATATATATATATATATATATATATATATATTAGGTTGGGGAAAAAGTTATATATATATATATATATAGGTTTTGTTTGTTTGTTTGGTTGAACCCGCTAAAATCTGGAACTACTGATTCAAATTAAAAAAATATTTTTGCGTTGGACAGTCCATTTATCGAGGAAGGCGAAATAAGCCGCGGGTGACCACTAAGAACGTAGGTATATAAATACGAATGCTATAATGGGTTCAATCTCTTTCCAATAAGAATATTTGTTAGCTGCTGCTGTTTTATTATCTGACAACTGCAAAAGAACCAAAAGAATTGCCTGGGGATGTTCGTTTCAGATATTTATTAATAATTATAAATGTTATTAATTCTTTCATTATACACAAGACACTTTAAAATCAGTCAATTAGCCTTGATTAATAAAATTATTACCTATTAAAAAATAAGTAAAACAAAAAACACATTAAACTATCTATAGAGACCATAACAAATCGAGTATAATGTTGTTTTGGTTAATATCACTCTTCTGAAAAATTCATTTTGCCGCTAAGGTTTATAAAATTCATAATGTTGCATAAATTTTCTTATTTTTGTTCCCTATACATATATCATAGCGTGGGTGTATTATATTTACATATAAAATCTGCAAAAACATGTTTATACGTAACCAAATCGTCAAAGACTACACGGTATCAGCGAGTAGACATACCGTTTTTCTCTAGCACCTATTAAGCTACAGCAGCCATAGGTACTTAATGTACCATCCCCGGAGCCGTGTGCTTATTTCACAATAATAATGATATCCTTAAGAACCATTAATTAGTCACACCCAGCTATTTAATAATGTATCATTTGCTCGCAACGCGCATTTCATTGGGCCCCCGCCGAGTTAATTTTTGTTAGATTTCCGTCAAACTGTGTAATGGATTGATTGGAGCAAGGTTTATCCGCGCCCAATTGTTGATTTTACCACGGACTTACCTCGATTTTCTTGGATTTTTTCCATTGTCATTTACTTCTTAGGAGCGCCGCTAAATTTGATTGTGTGTGGAAATGTAATGATGTAGGAAAGGAACATAAATAATGTGAGTCTGACAAATTAGTAGCGAACTACATTTCCTACAAAATAGATGGGAAAGATTTTGTTTAAAAGGCGGGTTTATCTAAGTAGCAGTTAAACTAATATATAGTTTAACTGCTGCACACAAACATTGTAGGCAGTATAACTTACCACATCACCGTGATGGCGACATAATAATATACTAGTCGAAGTAGGTAGGGCACAGCGTACTAGCTGTTTGAATTTGGAGCGCCCGATGGGGCAGACCCATGGTAGACCGTAAGCTTATCTGCCAACCAAATAGCCTAAAAACAGAATTACTGAAACGTTAGTAACCAGTTGTTCAGACCTCGTTGGTACACCAGCATAGACTCACCGAGTCTTTTAAAGAGATTTGTAAGTAAAAATAATGTTGTCAACATTTAAGAGAAAATAAAATATGGTTTGTCAGCAGACTAGCTTTCACTAAAGAAATAAATTGTTTTATTTATAAAGCAATAATCAAAGGAACGATTTTAGGAGAAGTCTACATGGTCCTTCGAGCCGGATATTTTATAAATTATGAGTGTAAAATCTGTGTATCAATGTATCACAAGTGTCATCGACTTAGAAAGAATTTCTACAAAATTTGGTTTGCCGATTATTGAACAAATTTACTTTCACAATGGAGTCTTGTTTGAGAATTGAAGAAGATACTAAACTTAAGATTCAGAAGGACAGAATTAATTTCAAAAGGATACCAAAGGATCATATTACTTTTTTATACTATAATATCATTGATTACTTTATTGTATTTGGAAACACGATTAGATTCTTTGGAGGATCAATGGTCGTTATTTAGCAATACATATAAGATAATTATTTCCGAATTCAGATTTGAGGAACTAAAGAAAACTTCGTATCACTCACCAATTGATGCCATGGTGGTTGAGTAGTCAGTCAGTATAGCTGCCTACACATCAAGCGGTCCGAATTCGAATCATGGTAACGGCAAATATTTGTGTGACGAACACAAATATTTGTTTGCGAGTCACGGTTGTATATACATTTATTTAAGTTTATTTATAAAAATATCCAAAATTATTATGTACATTAGAAATGTCCGTTATCTAGTATCCATAACACAAGTTCTTAATGATACTTCGGGCTAGATAATTGGTGAGAGCATGGAAATAGTATCTGTAGATCACAGCGACCGTTTATCATAAGACTACTCACCGATATAACGATCCTAAGAATACCCGATTCTAAGTTCGATTCGAAGAGTTCTGATTCTAAGAGCGTGTTCTATGGACATCTCCTACATAGTTATGGTAGCCTGGTACTTCAGGTTGGAAGTCTACCGGAACTGATCAACGGACAGAATGTATATGTCGGTTAATTAGTAAGTCGGAAGAAAAAATCTTTAGCGTATAACTCGATCCAGAATTACGTTTCGCCGAAAAACCCTCAACTCATTTTTAGTAGGTTAAGGATATTTTTTTATGAGCAAGCGGAAGCGAGTTTTTGTAACGGGTAAAACCGACTATGGGCTTTCGGATGGTACTCCGAAGTCTGGTAGTTTTTTAATTATTTTTTCACGTTTACAATATTATTAATACTGATTATAAATATTTCTGTGCAAAATTAAAATAACACCCTTTTATTATAATATGCGGGGAAAATAGTTTTATAGGGAAAATAATTTACTGCATCACTGTACCATAACGTCATTAGTTGGAACACGGGACACTATATAGTTCCTGTGCTTCACCCACGTGGAGAACCTAGGTGAAGCACGGGTCCGGACTCTATATATCATACATACTTATAAACCTTACTATCACGCTCGTGATCCTTAAAGGACTGAGTAGAGCTTAATAGTCGTTGCACACTTATCAACTAGGCATGGGATCGTCTTCGTATCGCCTTTCGATACGCTGTCCAACAGGTGCACGCATAAGCACGTTACAAATCGGATCTCAGTTTTAAACATATTGAATAAAACACGCGCGCAACAATAATGCCTCGTGAATGAAAGCACGTTCGGAAACAGTATTGTGTTCAAGTTTACAGGTAAAACTTTTCTGACCCCAAATAACCTTTGAATGTTTCCGTTCCCTATCTGTCTCTTTCTAACTCTCCCCACAAGTAATATGACGACGTACGTACGTATGACGTATTAGACGTTCACGTTACACGTGATCTAGTGGTTAGAAAGAGACAAATGGATAATAAGTTTCAAGGTCAAAATTTTTGTCTTCACTTTTCTTTCGAGTTGTAGCTTCCAGGTTTACCTATAAATTTCTTGAGGCGTGTTGCAGTCTCAAGGTTGCAGTCAGGCCGCGGGAGGGAAGGGAGGGGCAAGCGTAGACGAAGAGACATAAGCTCATGTACGGAGGGATAAAAGCGTGTGTACGTGAAGACGTGAAGACGTAAAGTCGGGTCCAGATATGTATCATTTGCCCGATCCGATCAGCGTATCCGTATCGCCGACGCGTATCATGATCGCATATGTGGACCGGTGATGATACGCGTATCATGATACGCGATCTCGATACGCCGTTATGACACGGCCCGTCGCATGTCGTGTCGGTTTTTGGCCGATCATCAAAGGACTATTATGGCGGACTACTATTACTATTTTGTACGGTAAGACGTAAGCGAGGGGACGACGAACCGTAAGCTCGGGAACTGCATATTGGCCACGCATCACACTGCCGTTCGTGCGATTGTTCCGAGGCGAGGCGATGTAATTACGCTTCTGATTAGTGTGCGTTACAGTTTAGAGTTTGATACAAATAATATTAAACGGCTCGAGTTGAGGCGATGCTGATACGTTTCCAAGTTGATATGTGTGCTGTGACCTTTAGGCATCATTTGGTTGCACATGGAGCCCCTGGCAATATGGGCAATGCCTCAAAATACCGACACGTTATCAGCCTGTTGCGTAATCACAAAATATTCAGAAAGAAAATGAAACCTAACCTTATTATTAATTATTATAACCTCCTATTTCAATTAAGTACTACAATTATACCAAAGCCCTAATACTAATACCGGGCTCGAAGCACAAATAATGTCCTATCATACAAGTGTTTATAAGGTGGTGACGTCATGCTTAGTGAAGTTAGTTTTTTGTATGTGATAGTGAATACGCTAAAATAAATTTTAATCAATACTCCTCAATATTATAATTTAAAATATTATTATTTACCTTTTTTATTATGAAAAAAAGTGTCTAATAGGTCTAATAGGCGACGGTAACCACATAACACCAGGTGGGCCACAAGCTTGTTTGCCATCTGGTAAAATAAAATGTGTATTTTAACTGAAGTGTAATTATCCAACTACATACAACATTGAGTATTTCAATGAAAAGTTTGTAATTCACTTTTGGCCCCCCGCGTAATGACGTAATATTTTATTCGCCTTTTTGGTATGAGACACACTAAAATTCTGAAATAAATTGATTTAATTTAATTTATTTAATCGTGTTAAATGCGAAAAAGAGTAAAGAAAATATTTTTTCCGAAGAACAAATTCGCGAATTTATAAAATTTTATTATTCGCGAATTTTTTAAATAATAACTTTATTAAAACTAAAACGTTTTATTCAGTAACAATAGATTCACACAGAAAATACAATTCCATCTCCTTTTAAGTACAAATAGGTATACTTGTACCAAGAGATCTCGCTCTTCCTTATTAATCTTAGAATGCATTATGAAGAACTACCTAGTACTTTAAGATTTAAGTACGTAAAAATAGATACTTAAAACGACTTTTTTCATTGTATTCTTTCATACACTGAAAAAAGTCGACCTACCCCAGGCGGGAACGCGTTTTTAAACGCAAAAATTATTGCATTACATACTTAAAACTAATAATAGGGGTTAAAGTATGAAATTGCCGATTTTTTCCTCAATATTATTAGTGTAATATACTTCCTTTAATACAATAGCTGTGTCCATTATTCTTTTTTTATTTTAAACTTCTTTACAAGGACTTATATTTAAGTATAAAATTATATCCTTATTTATATTTTTTTCACTAGAAATACAACTTCAAAAACAGCTCGTCCTAAGAGGTGTCCGTCTCTGTTATAAAAATATTAATATTTTTTTACAGGTATCAATTCTTAAATATTTTCTCTAATTATCCTATAGCTTAGTGTTGTCTAAATATATCCACAAAATTACACAAAATTTAGATTTGTAGTTCTTTAAAAAATCGCAAACATATTTGCATGAAAAATTTATTTTCGTTAAATTCTCTATACAAAACGGCAATTTCATACTTAAACCCCTAATACAATAAAATAACAATTAGCTACCTGGCCTAATCTCACACCTAACCTACGTACACCCGAAAAGCTAAATAGAAAAATCTGAAAACACAATTAATATCAATGAAGTTTTATTGCACGCATGCATAGGGCGGGGGCGGCCGCCCAAATATAAGGCGGCGTAGCGCGACGCTACGGCACTTGTAGTTACAAGCAGCGACCGTAGCAACCTCCGACGAACACACCATGATGAAGAGGTAAGTTTTTTTTGTCCTGCTGATGAAATTTTTGATGATGTACGCGATAAAAATAGTTAACAAATATTTCGCGCAAAAATAATTCGACTGATTATTTTTTTAAATTTATTAAAAGTCTCTGTCCGTTTTTATTTTTACAGAATTTTATCTCGATTTTGTGTTTTTAAAATAACGGAGTTTTTAAATAAAGTGATGTTTTTTTTTCTTATTAAACAAAATACGCTACGTTTGGCGTGAAGGTTTGTGTACTTTTTTATTACACATAATTAAAACACGATTTAACATTTTTATAATACAGTCTTTAAATAACGTTTGTATTACTATTATTCATTATTCTATTATTTATCAATCGTGTAATAAAATGATGTGGTATTTCCTAAAATAAATACACCACATCGAAGATATAAAAATAAAATCGGATTTTTTTTGTTTAAAAATATTTTACTATATTGAATAAAATATTAACAAAATAACATAAAAACACTTCCACGTACCTGTTAAAATTATACTTAAATCGATTCAGAACTTTAAAGTTATCGTGTACTTAAGTAATCTTATAACTTGTATTTACATCATAAATTTTTACACTAAAAGCTGAACTTATAAGATGAGTCATAATGGCAGAATCAATTTCACAAAACTTTATAAAATAGAAAATTCTTTTACTTAGAGCAAGCTTAGAACCGTGTAAAATTAAAAGGGTTGAATTTACAGCTTCTTATTCTCTTGACACATGAAACTGTGTATATATTATAGATGCTGGCGGAGACTTTCGAAAGGATTTGTTAAAAAATATGAAAATTATTTTAAATGGTTTATTTAATATGAAAATTTAATGAAATTTCATTTTTTTACAACTTTAACAAATTTTTATAAATAATATAACTAAGCATAATTTTAAATGAGGTTGCGATTCTTCGAAGTATTCGTTTTCAGAAGTTTTTGTGAGTTTTCTACGTATTTCTAACTACTTCACATTTATTCTATTCAAAAAAAAAATATTGTGAATCATCCACATTTTTTTTTATTGACGATAAATAGAATGCGGCTGCGATTCTTGCGGTCAAGTATACGTTTTTAGAAGTTTTTGGGAGTTTTTCTACGTATTTTTAACTACTTCACATATTTACCGGTATCAGAAGGAATCTATTTATCTTCAATAAAACATATGGTTGAGGATAAAATATGTAACTAAAATTGGGTTAGGGTAACATATATGTTTAGTACCTACTTAAAGATTGCTTTCTCTCTATAGTAATTATATTAGCTGTTATTCTGCTATAGTATAACCTATATAGCAAATCCATACAGCAGACTTACTCGAGATTTTACAGAGTGCAACATAAACTACCAAATAAGATACAATTTTCTAAAAATCATAAAAAAATATGTTGACGCACCAACTATAATTAATTTAGTGACCTCTGTAATTTTAGTAAATTTTATTGATTGCATCTCTTTTATATTAATGTAATTACAATAAAATATATCAATTTTAAAAGGTCATGACACGCTTTGTTTATTTAATTTAAGTTTGATTGAAAGCATCAAATTAAATAAATGTTATAATAACAACAGCATGCATTCTGTTGTTACCTGTATATGTAAGAACAGTTAGCAAGAATTGTATTTAAATTGTAAAACTACTGTACCCTTATGTTTCATAAGGTTATTATAAGGTAATTCATAAGTTTTCTAACGTCTATAACAATTTTGTCCGCTTACAGTAGAAGTCAGTATACACACATGTTCTCTTTGATCAGGACATGTAATTTAACATTTATAATTGCCTATCTAAGCACGTTCACGTTTAGGTATGACGTTATGAGTTAATCTAGAATGCATAGAATTTCCTTCTTCCTTTGTAACTTCGGAATAAAAAGTCATATAAAAACAATATGTAGTTATAATAAAGTTACTAGCGGTCGCCTGCGGTTTCACTACGTTAATGTCCTAAAAAGTATCCTATTACCTTTCCAAGGTCTGAAAATATCTCTTTACCAAATATTATTACTGTCAGTTCAGTGGTGTAGGCGTAAAAGTGTAACAAACAAATTCACTGTCACATATATAATATAAAGTAAGGACGTAATTTTAAGTCATTCCGTCAACTACTTCACGGAAATTTCGATCAAAAACGTACGAAGAGTGTAAACTATTATATGGTCTGACAAAATCTCACATTATTTGTAATTTTGAAGTTATTTTTGAAAGGATCGTATGTAAACAAAAATTTACTTTGGGAATGTTTTCATACTGATTTGGTGTGTAGTCTGTAGTCGTAGACTGTAGTAGTTTGGTCTGTAGTCTGTTTTCACTCGTATATAAAAAAAAGAAAGTTTTATTGGCAGCGTGATTGCAAGTTACACTTAAGAACCCATTTTTAAACCTGATTGTACCTACCTCTTTCTCTAACGACAGAACTGAGGTATATCTTAAGACTAAATAAACATTGAAAGTATTTTTCTTTCTAAGTCTTAGGAAAGACACAAAACAATATTAAACACTTCAAAGAAGTGCCTTTCAATTGAAATTTCGAACTAGAATTACTTAATATTCAAATATAAAAGTCTCACCAAAGGACGAATCAGTCGGTAATAATTTAAAATATATTTTAAGAAAACTTTGAATAAAATAAAATATACACGGATGTAAAAGTAACTCTATTCTGAAAAACAGCTTTGTATTCGGACAGTTAGGCGCAATGCAGACAGAGCGACTATAGCTGAAGAAACTATCAACTTAGTTGAAGTAACTATCAACTTTTTAATAGTTTTCGTTCAATGTTGCCAGTTGCAGCAACAAGGCCCAGTTTACTGTTGCCGCGATTCCAAATAAACTTTTCTATCTATTCTTAAATAATAGCAATCGCGAATCTTAAAGATTACGCATTTTGCCAATGTCAAATGACAATGTAATTATAGTTACAAAAACTTGTACGGTAGATTTTAGTTCAAAATGGAATATCTTAACACGTGTTGTTTTACCACAGGAAATCAGGTGAAACTCTTTCTTTTCAAATCCATGATCAATAATCAGTGTGACAAAACTTGTACAAATTTGACAGTTGCTAGTTTCGTCAATTTGAAACTGATAATGTCCTCGAGTGTAGCAACTGAAAATTTATGTCAATCATCGAAACTTACTACGAGAGTTGCTATGTCTGCGCAGTTTCTTTAAGATTATGTAAACAGCTAGCTACTGCTACGAGTTGCCTGTTGCCGCAATATGGAGATCAAAATTGCTCTGTCTGCATACTGCCTTAATGATAAGATATCCAGTCATTCTGTGGTTGATGGTTCCAGGTGAAGGTCGATTACGTCTTCGGCATTATCGTCACTTACCATCAGGTCAGATGAAGACAGAGTTTCCCTAAGAGTCCATTTTAAAAAATCGGCAGTGGTCTCCCCTTGACTTTCTCGTATACTGGAAACTACTCAAAAGTTGATAGAAAACTTATATTTTGATGTCGTACATGCATGTTAAATTTGGTTGCAATAATTTAAAGCATACTCGAGTTATCGTGCTAACGCACAGACACGCATACAGACATAATTCCAAAAACGGTATTTTTGGACTCAGGGAGGTCCAAAACGTGTAAATCCGTAAAAATCTCGAGGTCGAATTTTTTAAAGATTACAAGACTTCCTCTATACTACGTATACGAGAAAGTAAAAATTTCTTAGTTCTTAACTACCTACTAGTATATATCCAAGTATGAACTACTACAAAAGTCATAATAATGATGGATAGAACAATAATAATAGATTGCTTGACAAGGGTGGAATGGAATCAATTCCCATAATATGAGGACGTAGTTAGACTGCTATAGGCTGAGTAGGAAGTGATTTATTCCTACTCAGCCTATAGCTTAATAATCTTTTACCCGTGTTAAGTACTCTACTTTTCATTTCGAATACAAAGAAAATAAAAAGTAGTTTTTGGTAAACATACTTGAAAAATACTCGTAAAAAATAGTCTTCTTTCACAGAATTAGAGAGAGTAGGTATGTTTAAAGAATCTTTTTAAATTTGGAACACATCGCGTCGCGCACGGGCGCTGCCCAGGGATGTTATCTGTGAAGTCAGTTGAGGTACTTTTTATAAGATGTCAAAACAATTATTTTTCCATAGATTTCGTATGTCATTAAGAATTTGCGAGGTCATAAATTCTTAAAGTCAACTTATAGATTTTGATACGCTTAAAAATCAAATTACAGAGCTAATTTGACACAATGGAGATTTTCTGGCATAAAATGTCATCACCTTTTACCAATTTAACACCTTGTATAAAGAATCTTTTTAAATTTGGAACACACTGCGTCACCGCCGTTTACCATCTCGTCGAATTTGAGAGAATACTGCATAACCAATTAGATACAGTTCTATTTTTAAAATTCATCCCCGCTCTAGGAAAGGAAGCAAGTACTATAGTTTTTCCCGGCCAGTGGTGGGAATTAGCGTGTTCCACCCAACACTCAGGTACACCAAACACCACTACCCGAGTATGAGAAATTAGAATAAAATTTCAAATCCCAATTAGGTACAGCTGTAAGTTTGAAAATTAATTACACATACCTACATTTCTTCAGCAACATGTATTAAACGTCTGGCATAAAATTCCTTTACCAGCAATGTATTCAAGAACGTGTTAAACAAATCCGAGCTTATATTTGTGCGTTAAAGTAGATTGCGAAAGCTAATCTCTGTAAAATAAATTAAATGTTAGTCTTTTGCGGTGCAAATAACATTCACGTGGACGATGTTCCTTTGCTATGTTTATCTTGCCTTTTTCTAATTGGTGTATTAAAAATTATGTTATTTAAATTTATTTTTAAAAAAGCGTCGGTGGCGTAGTGCGTAAGAGCGTCGGACCCGGGAGGCATTGGTTCGATCCCCGCCACGTACCAATGTGTTTTCAAAATTTGAATTCATATGTACGTTTAGTCGACGCTTTTACGGTGACGGAAAACATCGTGAGGAAACCTACACACACCTATGAAGAAATTATTGGGATGTGTGTGAAGTCGACCAACCCGCACTTGGCCAGCGTGGTTGACTAAAGGTCTAATCGCCCATAATATGGGGTAGGCACGAGCCTCTCGGTGGGGACATTATATGAGCTGTTGTTGATGATGAATTTTACTCACTAGGTGGTAGACCCATATGTTGAGTCGTCTGGGTAGGTACCACCGCCTTTCTTATTTCTGCCGTGAAGCAGTTCGCTGTGTTTCGGATTGAAGGGAAAGGTAGCCAGTGTAATTACTGGGCATGGAAGGCATATTATCTTAGTCCCAGGAAGGCAACATACTTGCAGTGTTAAGTGACCGTATATTGCAAGTGTCTAATACCATGACCGTTGACCGTACATACCCGTACTGGCACATGGAAATGATGCAAAAAAAATATTTTTTGTATGAATTTATGGGAAACAACGCTCAATCCGTCACCGACCGTGTATACGTGCACGTATCGTGTCGGCACCAGCAAAATATTTTTTATACCACCTACCTCTTTTTGTCAAAGTTCGACTTATTCTTATTAGATTTACATAGTGAAAGATTCTAATAATACCATAGATAGGTTGTCTAATTCAATTCCTCCACATCGGATTTCCTATGAATAAGAGTCAACCCGGATTACTAAGAGCTTTAAGCTTAGAGCAGTAGGAAAACATTTTGTCTAAATTAGCATTTTTTATACACCGGATGTCGGTATACCTCCTTGCTTGACTTGAGAGTATTTTGGATGAGTTTATAACAACAAAACTAGTAATAGTTCACTTAAAACCGACCGCAAACAATATTTTCAAACTATAAACAATGTATCCCATAATAACCAGCATACTCGGACTATGGCCGCCTAAGTATGTCCTCATACGGGAATTGATTCCATTCCCCCCTTGTTAAGTAATCTACTATTTCGTCCAAAAACTTTAGCACATTTTCAAGCAATTCATAAAACAGAAATCTAAAATATTCTTTCGAACATCCTGACCCATTGTAGAACCTTATCACGTGAAGGAAATGATAGATATATTTGCCGTTTTAGCCAAGACAATAACTCAGTTTGATTTAGACAAGGTTGTACCTCGAAAACAAATTTCCTTATGACCCAAAACTTAATGTGTAAACCGCCTATTGCCTAGATCACAAACCACCGTAATCTAGATTTATGACACGAAATCCAAGAAGTTGCGATCACAGATCGTGGCTTGTTCTAATTGATTGGTGCAAAGTTAAAGGCCGGTTAAAGGTCACCAGTTGAAAGTTTGACTAATGCCGATGCTATTATAAATTGTTGCTATCAAAACGCCATTTTACTGAGGTTCCAGACTATGTAAAATTTATATGCTAAGTATTTAGACTAGGAGCAAGGTGGGACTTAAGGCGGTTTCCGACCTGTGTTCTTTTCTCTACGGTCGTTTCGGCAATTATGCGCTAAATTTAGCGCTTTAAAAAAACTTGTGTACACGAGCTTAATCCGGAGTTGTCGAACCGGTAAGTAGTGGTGAATCAGTATCAACATGGATTATATGGTCTAAGGCCCGTATTACAGAATGACACTCGAAAATCAATCATGTCTTGAGATATGTTTGTCACTTTCTATCAAGTGTGACACAGACGAATGACGCTCAGTACGCCTAAGATTCGTATTAGAAACGACCTTCACTGATCTATTTATGGATGAAAACTATTTTAAGTATATCAAATATTGAACATTAAAAATATATCGTCAGTGGGTTGGCTAAAAAAATCCTGGCCAAACTGTTAGTAATTAAAGTTTGAAAAATTAAAAATAATTAAAGTAGACAGTTATTTTAAAAAATATTTTTACCAAAAAATAGGAAAACCGACTTCAATGCGTACAAATTTAAACTAAAAAGTAAGAAATAAAAAATATTTTTATGAAGTAGTTGAAAAGAGCGTCATAGAAAACCAAGGAAAGTATTGATACACATTTATAATTCTTTATTTATAATTCATACTCCGATATATTTTGGTCGAATAGAGAACCTCCTCCTTTTTTTGTTTGAAGTCGGTTAATAAAGTAGACAATAATATAATAATAGATTATTTTAACATGGCAATAACCCGCTGATAAATAATCTATGCTCTCTAATATTCGTTACTATGTCTCTAATAATCGTTACTATAAAGTTTTGATTTTGATCATCTACTTTTTCTGTTGGCTGTACCTACTTGTCATCACCTATTTTCGGTTTCTTCCTCTCTTTTGCCCTCATCCCACCGTTTTTATTCGTTGAAAATAATCTAGAAACTATTACAGCACCATTTAGATAATAAAAATATTAACTGGTTATATATTAAAAAGTTTTCAATTATGGTATTATTGCCAAGTAGTATTTACTGCCGTCAAATCAAATTAAATCACATACGCGATACGCAGCTTAACAATGGATTAAATTATTAGACACGTCCTCTGTTTATAAAGCAAAGTAGCTTAATGTGGCTTACACCACCTTAGACACCACATGATTCAGCGCAATTTTGTAGATTTTTAGATAATACATGGCTTTGTAAAAATTAAAGTCGTAATTAAATAATTAAAATAACAGTAGGAAAGTAATTTTAGTCAGAAGGTTTAGTCAGAAGTTTCTGATCGATGAGACTCTACTGTGAGGTACTTTAACTCAGGGCGTTCGAGCTGGAAGTAAAAAATCGGGAGTGGTCTCCCCTTGACTTTCTTGTATACCGGAAACGACTCAAAGGCTGATAGAAACCTTATATTTTGATGTCATACAATGCATGTTAAATTTTGGTCACCCATCCGAGTACCGACCGCGCACTTGGTTGCTTAACTTTCGTGATCGACGGCTCAAAAGTTGATAGAAACCTTATATTTTGATGTCATACACGCATGTTAAATTTGGTTGCAATAAGTTAAAGCATGCTCGAGTTATCGTGCTAACACACAGACACACACACACAGACATAATTCCAAAAACGGTATTTTTGGACTCAGGGAGGTCCAAAACGTGTAAGTCCGTCAAAATCTCGAAGTCGAATTTTTTGATGATTACAAGACTTCCTCTATACTACGTACGAGAAAGTAAAAATAGTACTGTGATTACATTAGGTACTTGATTGATCAACGCAAACATATACAACTCATGGATTATCAGAAGTCTCTGAAACGGAGCTCGAACGTCAGAGTTGATTTTAGGACAATCGGTTTTAAGTTTTCTATTTCTTATCACTTAGGGGTGGGTGATATCACCCAGATGATTTATTTCCGTGGTGATCAAAGTAGACTAATCAATTCCACTTTGTTCACCTAGGTGATATCACCTAAGTGAACATAGTGTAATAGACAGTAGCCGATTCTCAGACCTACTGAATATAAAATTTCATAAAAATCGGTCAAGCCGTTTCGGAGGAGTATGGTAACTAAATTTGTGACACGAGAATTTTATTTATTAGATTACAACTTCCTGCATGTTATCTATGTCCAAAAAATGTCCACAGGGTAATTTTTTTATGACCAAGCGGAATGTAGTCTTCGTAATAGATTATCCTATGCACTGTTCGGCGAAAAGTAATTCCTTCAACTAAACTAGCTCACAACAGTTGCAGCTAATTATTAAGACCGCGCTTCTTAATGTAATAAGAAGTCATCGGTTATTCACGCTCTTCGTTCAACGTTACTCGGGCACATGTGACTTCTTTGAATTATTAAAGAAGATAGACCGAAGCTTCATTCAATTTTATTGAAATGCCGCAACAGTAAAAATTATTTTCTTTACAATTCTCTCTTTCCAAATTATCTCGTTCATGTTCTTCAATAGCTGGGACATTACTTCATACACAAGTATATTAGAATATTCGATCACGCACCAGTCCCAACAGGGTTTGCGCAGAACCTTCTAGGTAACATTTTGTTACAGATTAAGCGACATCCGTTAGTATGGGCCATGTAGTGCATCCAAATTGTGGCAGGTTGTTACCCTGTCGCCTACATAAAGGGGTCACCAAACCTAAAAGTAACAATACTTTGTTAATAAACAAACAAAAGCCAAAAACCAGTTTAGATACATTATTCTTATCAGCCTTTATAATTTGACCCACTGCTGGGCCACAAGGCCTCTCCTGTTTAGGCAGTAGACCACCACGCTTGCCCAATGCGGATTGGTGCTCCGTCCACCAATCCACATTGGGCAAGCGTATAAGGTGATCAATACCCCTTTGCTGATCCATTAGTCGCCTTCTACGACAACCATTGGAGGATATGGGTGATGCTATTCTCCTCAGGTGGCATTACATGGCTGGCTGCCAGCATCACCAGTTAAGATGTTACTCTTAAAATCATCTTAGCGGTCGGGGTAAAATTATGATCAAAATATTTATTTGTGTATTTCTTTTTCAGTTCAATTTTCAAGTCTCATAAATTATTATCAGTAAACTCACAAATATTATTTTCGGAATCTAGTTATGTGACTTGTACAATTATCTTCCCCCTTGATCAAGCCATGCAAACTTTTCGAAAACACCGACCTCTGACCAACATTTAAAAATTATATTTTTTGACAAGGAAAGTTGTTTTCTTTTGAGGCATTAGGTTGTGTCCGACCGAGTGATTTGATGACATTACATTTAATGTAATGTAGAGACATTTACATTTTATCAGGGATTTAAAACGGGCTTACTAAGACTCTGCGAATGACTTTTGTGCGAAAGCACGATAATTCAATCGATGGTGCAATCCAATTTACGTTTGTGCTACACTCATTTGCGCGAATAATTATTTGTTCAAATTTTACTTACACACTCTTTTTAAATTTTTTACTTTATAAAAATAAACTAGGCTGCCTTTGCTGGAGAATCGAATAAGGACATTATTCGATTCTCCAGCAAAGGTACCTACACTCTGCTCGGTCATAAAAAAGAATAAAGCATGGCCCTGCCGATGGTATACATAGTTAATTCGATCAAGACATTTTCAGTACAAATTCATTGAACCATTTGATTCGAAATCTTATAGCAGTATGTCGACAGCAAGACATGCTTCACCTACCCCAAATAAAATTGGAAGCAGCAGGAGAATGAAAGAAGATAAATAGATGAAATATTATATATTTGTACATTGTTAAATTAAAATTAATGTTTATTTTATAGTTATACTTTATTTTGTTGGTACACACTTTTCTACCATTAAAAATATCTCTCTCATATGTGGGGCTGCTGGAAGAGATTTCTAATAGGAATAAGCAGTACCTTTGTACAATTTTCTGTCTATTGTACTGTTCTTTTGTAATTGTCTTGTGTGTACATAAATCGTTAAATAAATAAATAAAAGTATAAAGATATGCATAGACAATGTATGTACAATGAGCGGTCTTATCGCTATAGAAGCTATAGAAGATAATAAGCTATCGTTCAAATGAGTGAACAAACATTCCATTGCGTGATCGATTAAAGAAATTTAACCCAAAGGTGTCAATGGGAAGTTGTACCCGTGCGGTACCATTATATGATATGATAACGTTTTTCGACCATCATAAATGGCCCTATCTTTTATTGGGCTAAACTAGAAGTTCAATCATTCAATCAATCGTTACTTGCAGAACCATAATGTGTACATAAGATATTACATATAAAGTAAGACCAATTATCGACCTTATCAGGCTTGTCAAATTTGATTTTTTCAGCTGCAAGGGATTGGAGGGCCTGAGTGTTTAATTTTTATTTAAGTTTACACTTCAGATTTTTTTTAACGTAAATCCGTATGTTTTACTATGTTACCTATTATTGGACACATCTGGACACAAATATGTGGTCAACTCATAAGTTTTTACCTACTATACGAATTTTGACACAAATAGTATAGGTAATCTTACCAATCAATGACCTTTGGTATCTCCAAATAGATTGCTTATATGGCTCGTATAAATATTTGGCTGCCTACCTACTTTGTTGTCGGGTGACCTTTAATGATATGATTGGACGATGTATAGATACGTG
Organism: Elophila nymphaeata; assembly: GCA_955850985.1. Classification (NCBI taxonomy): domain Eukaryota; kingdom Metazoa; phylum Arthropoda; class Insecta; order Lepidoptera; family Crambidae; genus Elophila; species Elophila nymphaeata. The sequence continues at coordinate 18,291,178 of OY039087.1, forward strand.
TGCTTCCCGTATTTTCAATATAGCTTAAATTAGAAAAGAGTGTTAGCATCACATTCGTTAATGTAGGTATTTTTAAAAATATAATTTTATAAAAGAGCAGCTCCGTAATCATCATCATGCACGCCAAAATTCTGGGCCTGTGTTCCCATAACGACTATAGACGTTTACAACCCTTACCAAGACGTCAGTTCACCCTTGTTCACCCTTTAAGGACATTCGAGAACTCTTCTTGGTCTTATAGTTAGTCGTTATCTTTAGATGGACAATTGTATGACACATGCAATTAATAGGATAATTTTGTCTTCGTGAATAATATTGTGCAAATAACTAATGCATTATTGTTTTTTTTTAGGCCACACATTGTATTTTTATAACATTGCTAACCGGAGGATCTTAAATGTATGCTTAGCGCTTAAATTGAAATTAAACTTAAATTGAATGTCTGTAAGTACCTATGTAACAATAACATAAAATAGTGGTGGATAACAAAATTTAAATTACTTATTTCATTAATATGATTAATTGAATTATATAGAGAAGCATTTCACAAGATAAATAATCAAAATGCGTGGGAGTAATAACTACCCAAAATGTACGCATGTAAAAATGTAACTTAAATTATATTGATAATTATTTATTGACTTGTATTGATGTTTTGAAATCATTACGAATTGTAAGCTGTGGAGTTTCTTTCGCCATTTCTTTTACATCTCAGCATAATAATTATTATTTCGTTCGTTAAAATGATGGTAGGGCTTGTGACGATTTAAAAGTACTTAGCAAAGTCCATTTAAATAAAGAGCTTTTTCATTTTCTCTTATGCCATATTGACTATCCTTTGTAGTACTGACAATCGAAATTCTACTTACTTAATGTTGACGTTGGCATAAATATTTGATTGAAATTTTTTGACTTGCTTAACAACAATATACTTTCCTGTTTACACGTACATTTCAACTTTTATTTCATTTTTTACTTAAGCTTGAGGTTTTTCGGACACTTTAGAGTTTTGTTGCAATTCTTCTCATCCCTTCATTATCTTAAAACCACTATTTGCGGAATGGTCTTTTTCCAAACCTAATATATTTTAACTAATTTGACGGCTTAGCCTAAGGATAACTAGGTAATAGTTGTTTTTCAAATCAAATCAAATCGGTTTATTTGCATCGACTTCTTTAGAAGACAGAACACAGAATTATTATAAGGTATCTATCTAAATGTTATTTTTTTATTGTATAAGACATGAGTTGGCAGAAACTCATAGGTCCTGGAATAATTTTGTTTTTGCGTTTACAAACGCGTAAATATTAATACTAGAAAAATGCACTGAAAAAAATCGACTTGCCTCAGGCGGGACTCGAACCCGCATCTTCCACTTGTAGAATAATTTTGTTTTTGCGTTTACAAACGCGTAAATATTAATACTAGAAAAATGCACTGAAAAAAATCGACTTGCCTCAGGCGGGACTCGAACCCGCATCTTCCACTTGTGGAAGATGCGGGTTCGAGTCCCGCCTGAGGCAAGTCGATTTTTTTCAGTGCATATTTCTAGTACTCATAGTTCCTGTTGGAACCATCCCAAGTCACAGTTTTATGGTGTAAAAGTAAGCCAGCACGCGAAGTGTTTAAAATGAAGGGAGAAGGTTGAGAGAAGGCTTTGTCTTATATGTTGCTAATAACGTAGATTAAATAAGGATAGATTGTAAATTCTATCGTAACCACGTCAATAATTAAACAATTTAAATTAATGGTAATGCTTTGACATTATGAGACAGCAATTAAGAGTACGAGTAAGTGGTATAGGTTATTGGGCGTCAGACGCGAGTATTTCAATGCCCGTAAGACACAGCGAGCCACAAGAGAATTTGTTAAATTAAACGGGTTTTCTTGCGTTTTAACGGCATACAACTATGCTGGATAAAGTTTCAACATAGACGTGGGGTTGCTAATTAATCACACGTTGCCACTTACTAAATTTTAATTGTAACTTTGGAGGTAATTAAAACGTAAGCTTTAGGCTTTAAGCGACGCACTAAAAATTAATTTGTAATTCTAGTTTGTTTAAGGTTGAGACACATTCCGAATGTGGTTTTAGTTACTTTCAAATGGTTTGGATTTTTTATACTATTTATCTATTTTTGAATTTGAGTCAGGTTCCTATTTGGATAAATTCCCAAGGTGGGTTGGTGTAAAACCTAATCCAACCTATAATAGTATTGTCAATATTAAAAATTCTGCACCGACTCCAAATAAATTAGGAGCAGAGTAGGAGAAAGAAGACATGTAATGATAATAATTATGTAAACTTGGCAGGGTTTGAAATTATCAAGATAAATATGTCCTGTGATAATTATCATGATAATTATAATTATCAAACCGATATAAGCCCTATTTTGTGGCATTATGTAATGTTAAGGAAACAATCTATGTAAGTATGTTTTTGTACACAACTTAAGTTACGCTAAGAATTAAAAAAACAACTTCAATTTCTCTGTTTCGGCCACAGACATAACAAATGAATGAAGAAAATAATGAATAAGTGATAGTTCAGTCAGGTACGGAAACCCGACAACGCGGGGAATCCCCGCTATTGACGTTAAGAGATTATACTTATCAAGATAATTATCAACCCATATTTATTTTGATAATTATCAATGATAATTATAAGTTCAAACCCTGAAACTTGGTAACTATAGAGAGTTGGTGGATGGTGGCTATTTATAACGGCGCGTTTTGATCTCTCTCACTAGCTATCGTCGCTTTTGGATTCCACTTGCGCTCACCATCAAATAGGATTCAGTCAGCAAGTCAAAGTCAAAGTTCTTTATTATACAGATGTTAATAATAAAAGGAGAATCAAAACATGACCCTGCAAGGGCACAGCAATTTCTTATATTCTAGTATAGATACTTAATTAAATTAATATATTATTACTATCAAATTATCAATGTCAAAAAGTATTTTTTTCTTAAAAAAAACTACTTAGTTTTTTATATTTTTTTTTGGAACACCAATACCCGTTTCATCATCAACAGCTCATATAATGTCCCCACCGAGGGGCTCGAGCCTACCCCACATTAGGGGCGATTAGGCCTTAGTCAACCACGCTGGCCACACACAACCTAAGAATTTCTTCTTAGATGTGTGCAGGTTTCCTCACGATGTTTTCCTTCACCGTAAAAGCGTCGATTAAACGTACATATGAATTCAAATTTTTAAAACACATTGGTACGTGGCGGGGATCGAACCCGTTTACATGCAAAAAAGTAAGAAAAAATACTTTTAAAAGTCCGAAATTTCTTCTTCCCACTTCTAGAAAAATCCAGCAACGACCAAAACGACCTCTTTCGGGTCACCTGATATTAAACAAGAGATCTGGCTCTTAAAACAAGCTGACCTTATTGGGGCCGAGATGGCTTTCTTTATTACGTATTTAAATAGCTGTTTCAAAGCGCCGATTAGCGCTATAGCGAATCCTCAGCGCTGTAAGCGGACACTGTATTATCAGCGGGTGGAATAATGAACCTACCCCAATAATTGTACTTTATGCTTATCGTGTACAATTATTGGGTTCACTTTTAAATGTTATGGACTGAATTACGGAGTAGAATTTCAGTGTAAATAACACTGGAGCAGCCATACAAGATCGTACCCCTCGTCAAAGTATTTAAAAACCAACAACCAAAGATTTTAAAAAATTGTAACTCGACTACGGAAAATTTTCTTTTCTCCAATGGAAGGTTAAAATTGGGGTTTACAAGAAAAAGAGTTGATTGATACCTTATTATTTTTTTTAAATAGGATAATAACTTTGGAGGAACATACGTAAATACAAACAATTCAATTCAATGCTTCATTGCTATTCCACAATGGCTGTGAGGTCTAATCATAACATAAATAGTAGGTACATCATGAACCCCATCGGGCGCAGCAAATTAAACAGGAGGTGAGTACATTTTAAATTAATATTAATTAAGTAAGTATACCTTTATTCATAAAATATAGTTACTTACACCACTGTGAGAATATATTTATTTCATTCTAAATAAATAATTATGGCTTTCAGTATTTATAAAATATAAATGAAAATGTTTAAAAAATGTTAGACATTATTTAATGTATATTTATTATAATATTATTATAATTATGATTATTATACGTGTGTCTATGTAATACAATAAAGTTTATTCCTAATTGTACTATTATATTATTACTAACTTATTATATCATTATTATTAGGTTGGGGAAAAAGTCTTTTCGCATTATAGTATGTATAAACTTGTAATAAAATCTCTTTAGCTATACTATTTGTATCTGGCTGGTTTTGGTATCATTTAAAGTTTAAATTTTAAAGAACATAATTCCAAATTTAAATTAGGAAAATGTGTGATTTTCATTTGTTTTTCGTCCCGCCACGATGAGTGAATCTAATGAAGAAATTCGATACATTTTAAAGGAGACGGTTCATCGTGGGCCAAAATGTAACAACATGAAATATACTTTATTTAAACTCTAATTGCATAGTAGTTATATGTTAAAAAAATCAGCCTTATCCGCAATCTGAGAAAAGAGAAAATTAGGTTTAAAGTTAATGATAACGAATGAATCGAATAACATGCAGTAATCGATTACATTTTTTTCCGTGATAATAGTTTTACGTCAGGTAAACTATAAATAATATTTTTTCCACACTCTCACGCACATTAAACATCAATAATTATAATATATCTTGTCATAAACAATTAAGAAGAGTTTCATTAAATGAATAACTATCTGTAATCGATTATTCATATCTGTTTTCTTAAATACTTTGGGGTCAGCGCTGTAAAAAAAAAAGAAAATGTCAGGTGTCACTCGACTCATTTGCTTCGTTTTAGAATTCCTACGGTTTTATTCGCTACGTTTTGGGTGTGTTCTTATTGTTTTCGATTTTTCTACGATCTTTGCAATTCAATACGGACATCAGTGACCTTATTTTTGGAGGATTAGGATTGTTACTTGTTGGATTTGGCGCCTCTTTTATGCAGGCGACAGGCTGGCAACCTGTCACTATTTCAAGGCACTGCATGGCCCATACTGCTAGATGTGGCTCTGGTCAACCCCTCTCGGTACTATGAGCATGATCGTATGTATGTATTATTTGTGTATGTCCGGTTTACCACAAGCAGCTCAGATCAACTCTAATAGATTTAAAGTCTATTACATTAATCTAAAAAGTGAGTAGGTAGGTACCGAACACTAAATCTCCAGTACCTAATATAAACTCAATAATCTTTAGCAACATAAAAATGCTTTAATATGATAAAAATATAGGACTTTATAATGTTATTCCCTGAAAAAGCGCTCTGTGTCAACATCCGATTTTCATAACCCCACTTTTTATAATCTTTAATTTCTCAGATCTCAGATTGCCAATTTTGGTCAAATTTTCAGAAATCGTTTAGTGTACTACTACCTTTCAAATAATACCACTTTCACTGTGTTACACCCCAGGCCCAAGGTTCTATGGAGGGTGATCCGTCTCCTTTTACTACAAAAAAGGTAAAAATGCAACGCAAGCCGCGAAAAAAGTTTGCGATGTTTATGGACCTAGTGCAGTGTCTGTGAGAGTAGCACAAATTTGGTTTCAGCGTTTTCAATCCGGAAATTTTGATGTCAAAGATGCACGTCGCTCTGGTCGCCCTATTACAGATAAAATGGATGCCATTTTTGAAAAAGTGGAGCAAGATCAGCATGTCAGTAGTTACGACGTAGCTGAAGAACTGGGAATTGACCACAAAATAGTTTTGGCGCATTTGAAAAAAACTGGGTACACAAAAAAGCTCGACATTTGGGTACCTCACGAGCTCACTGAAAGAAACCTAATGAACCGTGTACTCATTTGTGATTCTTTATTACGACGTAATGAAACTAAACCATTTTTGAAGAAGCCGATAACTGGTGATGAAAAGTGGATCACGTACGACAAGAACGTGCGAAAAAGGTCGTGGTCAAAGGCCGGTCAGGCTTCACAGACTGTGGCGAAACCCGGGTTAACTCGCAACAAGGTGATGCTGTGTGTGTGGTGGGATTGGAAGGGCATTATTCATTATGAGCTGTTACCACCAGGCAGGACCATCGATTCTGAACTCTACTGCGAACAGCTGATGAGATTAAAGCAAGAAGTTGAGAGGAAGCGGCCGGAATTAATCAACAGAAGGGGTGTGGTTTTTCATCATGATAACGCTAGACCTCACACATCTTTAGCCACTCAGCAAAAATTAAGAGAGTTTGGCTGGGAGGTGTTAATGCATCCGCCGTATAGTCCTGACCTTGCACCTTCAGATTTCCACCTGTTTCGGTCTCTTCAGAATTCTTTAGGCAGTGTCAGGTTAACATCACGAGAGGACTGCCAAAACCACTTATCGCGGTATTTTGACCAGAAGTCCCAAAATTTCTATAGCAATGGGATCATGTCCCTACCTACAAGATGGCAAAAAGTTATCTAACAAAATGGTACCTACATACTTTAGTTAAATGTAAATAAACTATATTAAAAAATGTTTTGAATTTTCTTAAAAAATGCGAAGAAACTTTTTCCCCAACCTATTATATTATTACAAATAAACATACATACACAGACTGTTAGAACCCTTCCTTTTAGCTTCGCTGGCTGGTAAATGATCAACTTTGCTAAGTACTTTTAAATCGTTAAACCCACCAACATTTCGGGCCGAAGTAATAATTTTACTTAAATAATGTAAGTAATCTTTGAAAATTATACCCATCAAATTAAAAATAGAAAGTGAAAAACGGGTAAAGAAGTGCGGCGGCTTATCTCCATTAGATAAAGATACTGTAGGTACTAGAGAACCAAGATCGTATTTTGTTAGTATTTTAGATTAAAAAGTTGTGTATTTTAATATCACCTTTCCAATACCCACCTATAACAGACTTTTTCACAGTCACTGTCAGAATAGAATGCTACAAAGTATTTTCATATGAAATTCTCTAAAAGCTTTACACGAGGTGATATACTCCTACGTGTACGGGATTCAAATACATATTAATTTTCCACAAGCAATTTTCACGTGAAGGGTCGCTTTACACTTAAGCGTATGTATATTATGGCTTAACTAACTAACATTATATGTTATAAGTAGGGTTAGTTGCTTCTGTTTTCAAGTATCCGTATATCTTTGTGATCATCGCACAAACTTCTGTCCCTATCAGGATTCGAAGCTGAACCTCTTCTGAAGGAAGTTTAACCACTTAACTTCGAAATTCGTAAAACAAGGTACCTTTGTTTTACGAATTTCATTCACTCACACAGCTTAAATGTCGCCGCCATATCGCTTGACCATAACTGATTTTTAATCGTTAGTCACTGAATTTCTTTCATGGTCTAGTGCTAGTAATATGTGATTTGGTTGGTGGTAAGACATGTTTTAGCGGTGTGATGCTGGCAGAGTAGAATAGCATCACCCCATATCCTCTTATGGGTGTCGTAGAAGGCGATTAATAGATCAGAAAAGGGGATTACCTTATACTCCGTCCACCAATCCGCGTGAGGCAAGCGTAGTGAACTACTGCCTAAACCTACTTCGATGACAAGGAGAGGCCTTCTGTCCTAGCAGTGGGTCGTATTATAAAGGCTGTTATGATGACTCTGTACTGATATTTATATGAGATTTTTTTTCGATGTCCACCAGTGGGGGACAGCGGGCATTTTCTTTTTGTTGATTTCACCTGCAAAAAGCCGAGTATGTTTTTGCCTTTTACACTGTAAAAAATAGTTTACAAGAAGGGTTGGTGTCAATCAAGCGGCTGGCAGTAAAAATCTTTTACCAAATCCTATTACAGTAATATCAAAACATACTACATCGACTTCAAAAAGGGGGCAGGGTAGGAGCAAAACTAAAAAAAGTATCTTTTCATTATATTTTTATCTGCAAAAAACGCTTTCTTAATAATAGACAGTGATTATTGGTATTTTATTAGTTGATAAAGATAGTATACAACATGTAAATTAAATAACCAACACAAAACATTGTACAATATTTTCTAGGTACTTTTGTGTTTTTATTTCAAAAAAAAGTAGTTTTTAAAAAAAAATATTTGAAATCAATTCAGAAGCCGATCCTAAACCACCTGTATTCAGAGTGTTGGTTATTTAATTTACATGTTGTATAACTGGCCAGCAGATTAATCTAACCTAAACTTATCTAAATCCAGAATGAGTGACTAAAAATTCTTAATGAGCGACTAAAAAAATATTAGTCACTAATTTAGTATTTTAGTCACCCGCCGGTTTATTATTTCCCGTTGAAAAAAGGGGAAAAATGTGCTCAAACGAGAAAATAATTCTCAGTTTTTTAGACATTCGACATAAACCTACTAATCTACCTGTGGAGGCTTATTACTGGCATCTTGTAATGTATTGTAGTGTTTATTTCTCTATGTAAGCTGTAAGCCCCCCAAATAAAATAAAATAAATTACAAACTATGAGATAGGTAATGACGAAGGTTAACTTAAATTCGTGATGGATATCGGTCAAGTGTAAAGCGCCTCAGAAAACAGCTTTCACGATATGTATAGTGGCAGAAGTGAGATCAGCTGGTAACTTTAAGCGGTCCTAAGCAACAGGTGCCTTGCCTTATCAAGCGGGCGTTTACATTATTACTTAGAATATACTAGAACTACTACGTGTTTTGAAATCATTACCAAATTGCAAGCTGTGAAGTTTCTTTCGCCATTTCTTCTCCATCTCAGCATAATTATAATTTAATAATGTTAAATATTTATTTCATCCCAAAATGGTGGTAGGGTTTTGACGATTTAAAAGTACATAGCAAAGTCCATTTCAATAAAGAGCTTTTTCATTTCATTTCATAGACCGTAGACGAACCGCCCCGGCTTCGCATGGGTGTAGGTAGTTTAGAAAATAAAGAAGTGAATAATTTGAACATTGATCATAGAATTTCTTTAATATCAACCATTTTAAATAAGAAAGGAAGAAACCTTTACTAAAAGCAATATAATCTCTATCTCTACTCTACCAAATTTTTCATGCAAGGTTTAAAATATATATTTAAGTTTACTAGTGGGCGCCCTGTGGTCGAAATTTGACCATGATTAATTTAAAATAAAAGTTTCATCATTATTAATGTTTATTGTTAAAGAGTAAAAAGAGTATATATTCGTGTGTGTCAAAAAAATGTCATTCTGCACTCCTTCTCTATCTTGAAGTTCTCTATATAAACTATAAGTGTCCGAAATACTTCTCCGTCAGCGCGATTTTCGTAAAAAGGGGTACATACAAGGTTTTTGCTTCACGTATTAATATATAGATAAAAAACAGCACTATTTTGACTTCATTTATGGCTATATTTTTGGTCCTGATTTGATATGATATTAAAGTTTAGCGTTTAATTATGGTATATATGCAATTTGTATCCAATATAATTTGTAATATCACTAGGATATCACTAAATTCAAGGAAATTGCAAAGCTGTGCTTGCCTATAAATTAGTCTTTTTCAGAGCTTATATTTTAACCAACTATTGATCCAAACTCTTACTAAAAATGGATTTAAATTAATTGTAAATTGTAAAAAAGTAAACCAATAAAAACAATAATTTGTCACTTTTTTACTACAGTGAACAAATTTAATCCGTGATCTAGATTCTCCTAAGTTTTGTTTACACAGCTAAAACAACATTTAACTTGGGAATTTCTCCTTAAAGACAGGGAAATTACCCTATTACCACATGGCAACAACAATTTACTGCGGACGGTGGCCGAAATTTGAGTTTACGAAACACCTTTTGAAGGTAAATTGCCAGTTAGTTTAATACAAAATTATGGTGTAGGTTGGGTGTAGGTACACTTGCAATATAGCGACAGCTGTTGGAATTTATTTATCAATATTACTAAGCATAAAGTGTTTGTCATTAACAGCATCTATAAATTGAAATCTATAATATAAAAATGACCGAACATTTTTCATATAGATTATCAGCAGCAGCATAAGCAGTATTGTCGATTTCAAGGCATACTGCGGGGTGGGAAAATGATGATGAGGGTGAACTGCGGAGAACGCACTGAGGGCGGATTTATAGATATTTTTTTTGGCCGGTATTTTTATTGTTTATTATTATTTTATTTAACGATTTATGTACACACAAAGCAATTACAAAAGAACAATACAATAGACAGAAAATTGTACAAAGCTACTGCTTCTTCCTACTAGAAATCTTTTATGTATAAGGCAAGGCGTAGTTTCGTTACATGATAGTTGAGGTAGGGTAGCTACCTACAGCGGACTAGCCGCTAGAATTTGGAGCAGCCCGAACTGGAGTAGTACCTCGACCTTACAGAAGACTACAGTCAAATAACACCACATTTTTATGGTGTTGTGTTCCTGTTGGTAAGTAAGGTCGCCAGAGCTCCGCGGGGAAGGGGATTAAGATTGGCTACGCGCAAGTGTCACGTGGGACCCGGGAGGCACCTGTTCAAACGCCGCCACGTACCAATGTGTTTTCAAATTTTGAATTCATATGTACGTTTAATCGACGCTTTTACGGTGAAGGAAAACATCGTGAGGAAACCTGCACACACCTATGAAGGAATTCTTAGGATGTGTGTGAAGTCGACCAATCCGCACCTGGCCAGCGTGCACTGAAAAAAATAATGGTTAAACAAGTTACAATCTTGCTTGATTGGAAAAAATTTGATTGGGTCATTCAAGAAAATATCACAAACAAATTATCACGGTATTTTGTCGCAATAAAGCTGAAATGTTTGAACGTGTAATCAAGTCAAATGTGTTGAATTTATTAAGTTTACTTTATTGATGTCGAAACATGGTAAAATATTATCATCAACTTATTTATATTTGTCAAGTTGCTATATTAATACTACAAATCACTAGTTTATTTTAAAAAGAATATTATTATTTTAAACAATATAGCCTATTGGTTTCAAATAATTTTATTATTGAAAGAATAAAGTTTCATAATTCATTCGATCACTCAACTTTATAACAATGAACGCGCGCTTTTTTGTTTAAAAGATGTACGTTGACAGTTCAAATAACTATCTTCCTTCTTTATATCTTGCACTTTCAATCAAACGTGTGTCAGTTCATTTTGATCTCCGAGCCGTTGAGGTGTGCATCTTCTTGTAAATTTGTGTTTGTGCCTAAAATATTACAAATAATATAAAAGTTAGGTGTTTGCGATTGAATTGAAGTATTCAGTATCACCGTAAGATGGATGAAGTGATGGATTTACTCAAAGCCTGGGGGCTCTCGGAGTTGGGGCCACTTTTCGCAAGTAAGTACCTACCTATATTTTGTTCCTGCTTCCTAATTTCCTATTTTCCACACATGCTCACAAGTCTATTATGCTGTGCAGTGTGAGGATTTGGTGCAATAATTAATTTGGTTTCGACTCCCGATACTAATATGTTACGTAGATTACCTAAACATTGGTTCACTCTACACTATATCTGGTATCTTTAACTTGACACAGCTCAATGGTTTCATCTCTTAAGACAATATCGATTTAGAGAATAGATAGAGTAATTACCCACTTAACTTACTCGATTTTATAACTTATATTAAGGTTCAATTCTCAAAAGGCATTGAACTTTAATAAAACTAGTAAATGCCAAGTGACACTATTGCTAGTACTCCCCCTTAGAGTAGATACCTGCTCCCCTGTCAGTCTATGTGTCATAACATAAGGGATGTATCTTTTGTACCGTAAAGTCATTTGTATATTATACAGCACGATTAAATACTCTGCCTGCTATAATAACATAATAAAATTGGAAAATGATTTGTTACAGGTCCTTTCTGAATTATTGAAAAATAATTTCGAGACTTCTGGATTATTGAGGTATAAAGGAAAAACGTTAGAAAACGAAAATTCTTCGACGAAAAAACGTTTCTGAAACAGTAATGTAGAATGTAAGAAAGTTTTGAATTTGTATTGTTATTTTTTATTATTTTAGTTTGTAATAAAGTTTCAAAATATGAAGAGTTTTATGCTGTAGATTGTTTGTATATTTATAATATGTTGTGTGTGTTATAGCCATACTTACTCTTGAAACAGAAAAGCTTTTTTTTAGTATTTACTATGTATTTGAAATTTATAATAATACAGACAGACGTATAAATATCAAATAAATGTCTTTTATTTACAGTCCTCTATACAGTTAAAATAAACATGAGCGAATTATTGTATTTATTAGCCTATATAGTATAGATATATAGATCATTATAACCTAATAAGATCAATCAAGCTACTTGTTTAGACTAAACTCTAATTGATAAAGAAAAATAAGTGACTATATTACAGCCATCAGAAAACTTTATTAAGATTACCTAGTCTAAGTAACATGCACAAAATCCAGTTGATAATATTAATGACATAACTTAATTATGTCGATAATTATTTGTTTACATTATCATTATAACATAATAAGGTGAATCAAGCTACTCATTTAGACCTTACTTTACATTATATAAATAAATAAGTGACTTTATTATAGTCATCACAAAACTTCATTAAGATTTTAAAGTCTTAGTAAAATTTACAAGGTGCATTTGATAATAGTAATGACCAGGCTTGATTATGCCGACAATTACTTATTTGAATCTACATTGTTTCTTGTCCAGTTTTTCAATCAAGATGACTTGATTTCCGCGATCACAAAACTTTGTACGCTCGTATATAAACAAGTTACTTGATACCCATAAATATTTTTTTAATTTATGCTATCAAGTTTTTTTTTCAGTGTGGTTGATTAAGGCCTAATCGCCCCTAATGTGGGGTAGGGTCGAGCCCCGAGGTGGGGACATTATATGAGCTGTTGATGATGATGATGATGAAGTGTCACGCCAGTGTTGCAAGCGTCTATAGGCTACGATGAGTATTTACCACCAGATAGGCCGTATGCTTGTCCGCCAACCAAATAAAACAAAAAATGAGCCAACATTAATTTGATAAAGATTTTACTAATAAGAATTTTATATCGCAATTTTAACAACGCGCTGCAGGCGGTGAAGTTACAAAATAACCAATTATAAAGCTACATATTTGTGTTAATTAAAACATGTATTCACCGCTAATTATTCTCGTGTCCGTTGTCAGCGGTGATGCCGTCATTTGCAGACATCAGAAAATTTATTTGACAGAGCTGCACAATTGACAGCTTGTGTAGAATGTCATCCACGATTGATATGCGTGAATGTTGTGTAGGAGTTTCTGTCATATTGATATTATATTAAAAAGTTGTGTCCGCCATCTTGGATCTCAAAATAGATGTTGTATTTGGAATCTGGGCCGCCGAAAACCACGAAAATGATACCCATTTTGATATTTTATTAAAAAGTTGTGTCCGCCATCTTGGATCTCAAAATGGATGTTGAATTCGGAATCGGGACCTCCGAAAACCACGAAAATGATACACATATTGATATTATATCAAAAAGTCACGTCCGCCATCTTGGATTTCAAAAAAGATGTTGTATTCGTAATCAGGACCCCCGAAAACCACGAAAATGAGACCCATATTGATATTATATCAAAAAGTCGCGTCCGCCATGTCGAACTTCCATACAAACTTTCATCCCCTATTTCAACCCATTCAACCTTTTATTTGCGATAAAAAGTAGCCTATGTCCCACCCCGAGATCTTTATTTGTACCAAATTTCATCAAAATCGGTTCAGTGCTTTAGACGTGAAAGCTTAACAGACAGACAGACAGAGTTACTTTCGCATTTATAATATTAGTAGGGATAATTATTTCTACGCTCACACCAATTATCTAGCCCAAATTAAGTATCATTAAGGACTTGTGTTATTATTTACTTTGAATTCCTTTGCTTCGCTCTTGAATCAAAGTAGCGCCCTCGCCGTAAAAGTATAAGTATAAGTAGTAAAGAAAGTATCATACAATCGATAAGGGAGCAAAATAGCTCCCTTATCATACAATCTACTATTTAAAACCGGTCTAGGCGTAGAAACATACATAAAAAAGAAGATTAAGGCGACTTGAAAACCTCCTCCTTTTCTTAAGGCGGTTAAAAATGTCCATACGTTAAGTCAAAACAATCTAATCATCAAAAAAAATTTTTTTTATATTCTTAGTATTTTTTTTAAATTATTGCATTCGACTAACTGGCAGCACTCAGTATTTAAAAAATACAAAATAAAATATTTCGTTTTTATTGCTTATAAAGTGAAAATACAATAAAATATTAAAAACTTACGTGTGAAAAGTAATGTTCTCACTCTTTTTATTTTTTTCAGTTCGATTATTACACCATATAATAGCACAAATCGTCATTTTTTAATAATTTGTTGGAGATGCGTACGGAGTGCGTTGACCTCGAGGACTACGCATAGAGTTTCCGTATGGTGCCAAATAAGGCCTAATATTGGTTGCACCAAATTGAGTGCCCGGATACGGTATCTGTATGTTCTTAATCTAAGAGTAAATATATTAAATGAGTATAATTTCAAAAACAATGTAATAATCCTAATTAAAATTTACCAATTCATAATTTTTTTTGGTATGCATTTTTAATATGTTATCTTAATTTTTTACTTTTTTAGGCTCTATAATGGTTTGGAATAGTATACTTTCTATTGGAAAAATAATTTTCGCAAAGTATTGTTTGCTATTACAAATACAATACTTGTATTTCCTCTGGAAGATAGCTCCAAACTGCATTTTCGTAAAACTGCGTCATAAAATCTCGCATTACAAAACTATAGTGTAAATTAAAATATCTTTCGACAGTGGTTTTAATCAAGAATTAATCTTCCTATAATACATAATTTCTTTGCAAATTCTGTTCACATTGCTTCAAAATCAGGTCTGAAAAATCTACAAAATGTGACAATTTTGCCATAAATTTAATGTATGCCCTTAAGAAAAAGAAAAACAATAAAATATCAAATGCTGAGACCATGCTGAGATGGGACTTGAACCTTCAAACATAGAACACGACATCTCGTCATTTCTGGCACTTACACTGCAAATTCAGACTTTATTACTAGTGAACAAGAATTGAAACAAAATACTTAATACAACGTAACCGCAGAACGTTTGATCGCAAAGAAAATCTTGACTTAAATTTTCTGGCTCGCCGAATACAATGATTTGTTTGGTTCTAATCAACCCTTTTTTGATATGATACTTCTTGTGGCGGGGTGAGTGATAACCGAGTTTTTAAAGAACGTGGTTGAAGACCCGTAGCTCCTGCCTAACGGAACACGGATATTTTGAATATGAGTTCGTTGGTATAATTGTAAATACTTTATAAGCCAATGTAATTATAAAAGAGGTGAATTTGAAACACCTAGTTTACATATCATACAAAAGATGTCCGTGCGTTTGAAAAGACCAACGTAAATATAAGCTCCTTGAACGTCAAGGATAGGGTTAGTGTCGGTGTTGCCAGCGTAATATAGTAGTACGGCCTGTGTTACAGTTGGTACATACACTTCAATTGCAAGTTATAATCCGTAATTAAAATTCAATTATCCTACAAAAGCTGGTGTTGGCTGAAAGAAATCTCTTTTAGAGATAAGTTCACCTTTGTACCTGTTTTCTTAGTTATTTTTTTACTTAGAATGTTTTCTTTTATTATTTTTATTGTATATAACAAGTAATATTTATTAAATAAGCTGATATAATGATAGTGACTGTTTAAAGATCAGTAAAATCTAATGTGTGTTCCAATAATGTATCATTTATTGTAGTTAAACTTTTAAATATTTACGTCACCTTATGGTCTTCCAGTATTCCTAGGTCTGTATAATTGTTTGCACTGCCACAATCATAAGGGAATATCCCATAGGAAATTTGTCGCTGGATTGGTTTCGATTCAATATTATATTAATATCATCCACGACCGGTTGTTCAATGAAACGCGTAATGTTTCAAACAATTCTACGTGGAATTTATAAAAGCATCTTTTACACGACGGTAAATTTATTGTACTTGTCATGTAAAACATCAATGGATGCCTATGTATTTCACCTGTCAAAAAAGTTAGTGAGACTGTTAGGATTCCTAAATATCTACCTATTTGTTAAAATTTAATTTGGTTCGAAAAGATATCTTTAATTTTGATCTAAAAATAGCTATTGTAATACTTTACGAAAACGACCTTTTAAACGAACTAAAATTAGAATAGAAATACTTTATTGTACATCAAACAGTTATACGAAATACAGTAGATAACACACGTTTTGAACAAAGGGCGACCTTATCACTAAAAGCGATCTCCTCCAGGTAACCTTAGGATGAAAAGGATTTAAAAATACAGAATTTGAGGGAAGTTGGTGACGTATCAATACACATTATAAGTACTAATAATATTATAATAGAACAATAATATAAACATATACAAATTAAATATATATCTACACAAAACTTAATACACACATACTAATATGTACTTATTATACACTAATACTAATACATAAACTTGCATATTTAATATGCAAAAGTTTTGAAGTCGCTCAAGTTTATCTATACTGGGTGTAAAAGACATGAACAGTCAAACGAGAACCATGTATTCTGCTCACCATCATAACATTTTTTTTTCCTTTAGACTATACCTGGGAAATTGATAGTTACGATTTTATTGAAGGTCAAAGTCATATTTTTTTTTTATTTTTTTTTATGAAAACGTATTCTATACGTTATTTCTTAATTATTGTCCAAAGAAACATTATCATTTTTTTTAGTATTTCATAACAAAAAATGACTTCAAAATGTTAGCGTTCAATGTAGCATACTCGATCGAGCGCATGGACACTAACGAACGGGGCCGCCGCCTGGCAAAATTATCGCGGTTTTGCGAGTTGCGTGCGAGTTGAGCTTTTTACATTGCGCGGTACAATTTGCAATTTTTTTTAACACCAAAAAATTCAAATCATTTCCCAGCAATATTTTTTTTTGAAATATGTCTTATTTTGATGTATAGAATACGTGGTTTTCGTTTGACTGTTCATGTCTTTTACACCCAGTATATAAGGAAAACTGGAAAACTCGATTATGCATCGAGGATTGGAAGAAAGAGAGATTGAGCAAGCGCAATTTTAGTAGATTTTGGAACAAAATTACGAAGTCTCCTTAGTATACTTGATGAAGCAAAACAGTTTCCCACTTAGTTCTTCAATGTAGTCCAAAGTCCAAGACAAGTTCGTGTCAAAAACTAACCCCAAGTTTTAAACAGTTTTGCTAAATTCAATATTGGCTCCATCAAAAATAACTTTAGGCGCTACAGATTAGTCGATTTTTGAAGTCATGCGAGGACTGCCGATGATAATTACTTGTGTTTTGCTGAGATTGACTTTCCGGCCGTAAGAATTGCTTCACTCACAAACATGGGCAAGATTGCGATTTAATATGCTAACAGCATCCATTAATTGGGTTCTAAATAATATAAAAATAAGCACGGCCGGATTTAAGAAGTATCTTATAAGTTTAAAAAACTCCGACATCGAGCATTTACAATGTTTTCTAATTTATTTCTATAGAAGTAATTAGTGTACGTAATTAACAGCGGGCGGCGCGCGTGTCGACGCATAACCAACCAGAGACAATCTGTCATGGTGTCAACTGTCAGTTTTTGGCGCGCAATGACTTTTAATCAGATTTTGCGGACTGTGGGACGTAGTTTGCTTGAATGCACGGCTTTATATACAGCTGTGGTGTAATTTTGACCGAAATAATTAATTAGGTAGCCTTAGAAACGGAGTCCCCTCTGTCTTCGGGAATTTAAAATTGAGTTTTGGTGGGATTTAATGTAAGCAAATGGCGTCGCTGGCAATTTTATTTATATTCTATATTCTATCCGAAGCTTTGATTATATACATACATGTATATAATCAAAGATCCGAAGATAAAAGTAAGTTTACATAATTTAACTGTTGATAATTACTAAAATGAACAGCAGTTACTTGACAACCCGACTATGCTAGAGCGATCTCTATCTGTAAATTTAATATTGAAACCAGCTATTAATTTATAAAGGCTATATTGTAGTAACGTTGTTGTCAAAATCTTTACTTCATAAAACCGTCTTAAGAATTAAAAAAACATTAAACCCACACAATTTTATTTGTTATTGTAATCGAATCTCATTAAATATTTTAACAGGCTAAAAGTTCAAAGGTTCTGACAATCCTGAGCAACCCTTTAAAATCGTTTTTATTGAAAGAATTCAATAACAAAAAATGGTTACATATTTACCTACCTGCGCACAAAATAGTAAAAATAAAGCTTTATTAAATGAAGCTTAAAAGCATGATAAGAAATTAAGCTTATTTTTTTTACGGTAGAGGAACTTTAAAATTTCAATCACAGGTAGCAAGAATTTCATACTACATGCAGTTCTTTAATTCATTGCATTATGAAGGTCACAAATCCCAGGCACTGCCTACCCTTAAAATGATAATTTTAAGGATAACTAAATAGATACTTTTACATGTATCTATTAATAAATTAATGGCTTCGAGGCAGTTTATTATTACGCATTTAGTATTAAATTGTACGGTAAACTACGTTAAAAAAGTTTCACAATACGTATGAATATAAGAGCTGTGCTCCAATAAATAAAAAAAACAAATAGACAGTTAAAAAGCAAACTTATCTCGATGAAATATCTTTTCAATCCAAAAGGTGACATACAAATTATTGACTATGCGTTTAAAATTATGTCGAATATCCGACGATTCATACACCTAGGTACCGTATTTCTGTATCTAATATCCGTTGCACCCTGTCGGGAATTATCACCGCAGTCGGATCAGCGGCCATTCTGGACAATTAGGGACACTTAATTAGTTGTTAGCGTGATATTTGCGCCCAAATGTGATCGTGGATAGATTTCACTTTACGGCTCGCTATTTTCGGATCTCTGAACTTGGAATCACGTTCATTATAATTGAAGTTGACAAAGATAAATAAGTACAGTCAACAAAAAAGGTAATAAATATGAGTATTGAAATACGACTGAAACTTTGGAACTGTATTGTGATTAACAAATATTGTTGAAGTATAATTAAATAAAGTACAGTACTGGGTTCAGCTTACAGAAGAACAAAGTCAAGTAAAAGTTCACCTTACAGAAGAACAAAGACATTTTTGTGATGTTGTATTTCTGATGGTGATTAGGTTTGCCAGAGCTCCACGTATGTATATTAACAATTTAGTTTCCAGTTTGGTGTATTCGCGGCTTCCCATTTGCATAAGACAAGTCTGATCATCTGTTAGACTGCATTATGCAATGTTGATTAAGAGCTTGATATTTACTTTGTCACCAATATTATCACTACATAATTATGTTAATATAGACACAGCTATTACTGTTACTATACAACTTAAAATTCTTATATTTTCTATAAAAACTGTTACTATTATACAAACTAAAATTCGTCTATGTTTTTTTTATAGAACATAGACGAATTCGTCGGGTAAAAAGAGTTTTGTAGTTATAACAGGAACATACCTTTGTTTTATATCACGACTTTATAGGTCCCTCTTTTATGTTCGTTTAACGGCCACATATTGGCATGAATAAAGAATTGTGCCATCCAGTTTAATACACCTCTTTCTTATAGTCGGGATTTCCGACATATTTTGAGATAATATATACCTAGTAATAAAATATCATACGCATAAAAAAATATTTAAAAGTTAAAAACACATCACACCCACACCATCGAACACATATTAGGACCTAGTGATTGTAAAAGACAGAAACACGATTAGAAATAATTCAGTTGATAGAAAATGAAGATCAAAGTTGGTACAAAATGAAACTTAAAATGTGAAAGAGTTTAAATTAAACTTAAAAAACCTTAAAGCCATGTAGGTACCTTAAAAAAAGAAAATATCAAAAGAGATGACACAAAACCTTGTTATTCTATAGTAATTGGAAAACTTAGATTATAAATTGCATTTAAGGGCTGGCGATACAGAGCGGAGCGGTCCCGTGACTGCATAACACAGAAAATACACAAAAAATAAAGAATAAACTTTTGAATTTTCAAAACAAGATGCTCTATTTTTCATTAGAATATTTAAATAATCAAGTTAACTACAAGACGAATAAAGTTTTATGAAAATGGCTTCAGTAGTTTCCGAGGTTTGTCACTTTTTTATTTCGGTAAGACCGTAAGTTTTTTATAGACTGAAACTAACTAGAGAAATGTACAAATTTTGAAATTTTTTCAAATTCAACGGTCCTAATTGTAAACTCATGATCGTTCGAAAGTGGTGAACGTGGAAAAAATCATCTCAGCTTTTTGCATTTTTCACGTAATGATTTTTTTCTCGTATCTTAAATCTTCGTTTGCAGTTTATCCAATAAAACTAGGGATTTAAGGGCGGGCACTCGATTTACGTCAAAATTGTCACATTTTGTGGATTTTTCAGACCTAATTTGGAAGCGACGTGAACAGACTTTGCAGAGAAATTATATATCATAGGAAGATTAATTGTTGATTGAAACCACCATAGAGAGATATTTTAATTTAGTCTTATAGTTTTTTTAAAGCAAGCTGAATCCAATAGCGCAGTTTTAATAAAATGCAGTTTGGAGATATCTTTCAGATGAAATACCAGTATTATAATGGCAAACAATACATGCGAAAATTGTTTTTCTAATAGCTAATATACTATTCTAAACCACTATAGAGCCAAGTAAGTAAAAATTGAGATAACATGTTAAAAAGGGATACCAAATATATTAGTAGAAGATCCGAACCTATATCGACCTTCACCGAGCTGATAATAGAATGACACATATTTTATTATTAATTTAGTATATTAGAAAATATATTAAAAATGGGTTGTCTAAAAAAATCCTGGACAGACTATTTTTAATTATATTATGAAAAATGATTTTAAAAAAAAAATGAATAAAATATTGCAACATCAAGATAATAAGAAAATTTTGTCCTGACTGATAGTAGAAACCGTATAGAATGTGCAGGCATTGGGTTGTCTATTATTTACCTGCGCGAACTACTGGGTTGTCAGGTATGAACAGGTATGTCGATATCAGTTACTTTCACTCGATTGGATAATAGAAAAAAATTTATATCATCATAAGCGCGCGACAAAATTTTCTTATTATCTTGATGTTGCAATATTTTATTAAAAATCATTTTTCAAAAAATAATTAAAAATAGTCTGTCCAGGATTTTTTTAGACAACCTATTTTTAATATATTTTCTAATATACTAAATTAATAATAAAATATGTTTCATTCTATTATCAGCTCGGTGAAGGTCGATTTAGGTTCGGATCTTAGACTATATTTCTAAATAGGTAAATTTTAATGTCAATTTGTACATTGTATTTGAGATTACATTCATTTAATTTATTTTTTATTCATTTAAACAATGCATTTACAATTAATTTATAAAATAGGAAGACAACACAATAAACAAATTCATGATTTTCCGCGTGTTGCCGATTCGCTCATCACTAAACCCTAATGTACGTACATATTATATTAAAATAAATATAATGATAGAGATTCGTCTAAATCCAAGTTCGCTGAATGAAATCGAAGTGAGAAGTGAATTCTTTACAGAATATACAGGACGACTGGGAAGAAAACTCAACCCATGATTCATATAAGTTACTCCAAATATGTGACAAATAATGGACCTAAAAATCAGTCATTCCATACAAAAGTCAATACTGACCTTATTTGATCACATCAACACAACAACAGATTTCTCAATTCGACCCACTGCTGGGACACAAGGCCTCTCCATGCTATTGAAGTAGGTTTAGCCAGTAGTCCACCACGCTTGCCCAATGTGGATTGGTGGACGGAGTATAAGGTGATCAATACCACTGTGCTGATCCATTATTCGCCCTCTACGACACCCATTGGAGGATATGTGGTGATGCTATTCTACTCTGCCAGCATCACACGGCTTATTTTGTCAAATATGGTCAAATGACTTTATTATGTACGTAGAATCATTACGTTTTTTAATTTGTTAGTAAATTTTTATCCCTATTTGAATCTCTTTATAAAGATACATTTTTATACTAAGCAAGTTGAAGACCCTTTTACGCCTCCAAACTTAAAACTGAAGGTGACGCGTAATTCAAAAGTGCGTGTTTAATCCGTGTTTGTGATGCTAATCCGAGATTGACCGCCGAGTTTAATTTACGTATTAATTGACATGCAGATTATACTAAGCAAAACTAATTAGGAAAGTAACACTAGAAAGATGTTTTTGCTCGTGTAGACTTGGGGATTATTAGCCTACTATTTGTAACCAATTAGTGAACCGGTAGAAACTGCTTTAGGGCAATACAATAATTGGTCACATAGCTAATTTTATATTTTCAGTTCAAGAGGATAGTTCGGCGCGCACGTCTCCATACAAACGGAGAACGTATTCCTTCCCCTATTTCTTATTCGTATCCGATCTTTAAGAATATTAGAATAATTTTAATAAAAAGAAAAAAATCGGGAGTGGTCTCCCGTTGACTTTCTCGTATGCCGGAAACGAGTCAAAAGTTGATAGAAACCTTATATGTTGATGTCATACATGCGTTAAATTTTGGTCACCCATCCGAGTACCGACCGCGCACTTGGTTGCTTAACTTTTGTGATCGACGGCTCAAAAGTTGATAGAAACTTTATATTTTGATGCATGTATGTATGACTACATGCATGTTTTTATATAGAGATATTTAGGCGTAGATTAGTAACATGTATGTAACTGACTGTGTAAGTACACGGGCGACGGGCGAGCCGTTGTTTTACATTACTGGCCTCAGTGTGTTTGCAGACCTCCATGTACAAAAAAACAATATTTTGCTAGATACAAACTTAAGGCTTTGAGGAACATCTTCAAGATAACTCTATGATAAATATTCATGACGTCTAGCCAAATTAAAAAAGTTTTCAAGTCATTTGTAGTTAGTTTGTTTTGTTCTTGCTCTTAGCTATCTTTTTTATAATAATGTCAATTAAGTTACACCCGAGTTCTTGTTTAACACGAGTTGGGAGACTCATTTTTAACTCAATTCGAACAAACTTAATAATAAATTATTACATAAATTTAATTTAATAAGTTTTTCGAAATCGTTTTTGATATTTAGACTTATTACAAAACATAATTACCGAAGTTGCCAACAGTCGTTGGTTCACAAAAACTAAGCTACCAAGCACGCGTTCGGTACTCTGATGGGTGATCGAAATTTTTTTAACTAATTATTTTCCTCCGTGCTTCGTTAGCTGGTTAAGCGAGTGGTACTGTCTGCTGTCGAAAGATAGTACTCGTAAACAAGTTTTCATTTTCATTTTCTGACACCAGGCTATTCCCAAGGATGGTTGTCAGACAGGCGGCCGGCCTTGAAATCTAATGACATCTATTATATATAATTCCCGTGTCACGATGTTTGTCCGGAATTAGTGCCATTTAGAAATTTGAAGTCCTGACATAAATCCGGACAGTTCAAAAAATTTCCGGACATTTTAATCACAAATACAAACACCGGGTACGCACTTCGTAACAGTTGTATGGACATGATAGTGAAAGATTGCTCGGACCGGGAGGCCGAGATCACGCGCCTCACTCCTGCACGGCCCGTCCGTCGTCGCCCGTTCTTACTTATTTGATATTACTTTATGTAAGCATTATTACTCATATTCCATCTAAAGTAAAAAGCCGGACAAATTATTGGTCCGGATAAAGGTCATGAAGATCGGACATGTCCGGAGTCCGGACTAATCTAAACTAACAATCCGATTATAACTTTTTTTTAAAATATGTGTTTTGTTCCAAATTGCGAGATAGTTTTAATCTTGATAACTAGTCCTCATTTTTTTTTACTGCAAATTCAATGTTATATGACGGTAGTATGAAATTACCACAGCAACGCGTGGCTGGGACCTAATTTTCATTATAATCCGTTTATTAGTTTTTGCGTGAAAGAGTAACAAAACATATCCATAAATCCATACAAACTTTCACGTTTATAATATTAGTAGGATGATTGGTAAACAAGCATATGGCCTGCCTGGTAGTAAGCTGAGCAGTCACCGTAGCCTATAGACGCTCGCAACACTGCCGTGACACTCACGTGCTGCTAACCCTACTATATAGTCGCGTTCCCTACCCCGTGGAGCTCTGGCGACCTTACTCACCAACAGAAACACAACACCACACAAATGTAGTGCTAAAATACACAATTATAATCCGGCTCTTAATAATTTTCTTTAACTACGCTTCCAGAAGTTACTGTTTACAAAATTAGCACCTAATTTGATTCTAGTTTACGGCTGCAATTATTTTAGGTTGCTAACATTAAAGACACTTTATTTATTATTTGTACTTTTTACGTTTTCTTCGTTAAATTCTGTTTTAATAGATCTACTGTTTGTAGACAGTAGGTACATGTAGAAAATCTGGGGGAATAGGGATGAGGTGGAAAATAACTAATTTTCATGACTAAGAAAATAGATTTTCCAACTGAATTTATAAATTGTTGTGACCGTATAATAATAATGACCATACTATAATTATTGACTAAATCTATAAAAATATTGTAAATATTTTAAATAATAATTAAAATATTGTAAATATTTTTATATTCTTTTAGTTGATTTTTAACAAACATAAAATGATGCTACGTTGTTACGAATTATTGTCGGATTGTTTTTATATTTTAATATTTCAAATGATGCCGTCCTTTGAAATATTTGAAAAATAGAGTAACGAAAATTTTATAAAATATCGAAAATCTCTAGAATAGATTCCTATCGTGATCAAGTATTTAGGCCTGTGACGGGTATCGGACTCGCGATACCTTTTCAATATTATTAGTTGCCAAGATTTCGGAAGTTCGAAGTTGTGAATTTACTACTCTTTAATTGTATCGATAATGATTGAAATATACCTTGTAAATAAAAAAAAACAATTATTTCCCATCTCCATTTTTTTGTGTTTCATTACTATTAATTCGTAATAGCAACAATTCAATAATTTAAAAAAGGGAGAATATTCAAGATAATAAAATAATAATGAAAAAAATATGAAAATATACTCAATTCTTGCCACTTCCAACGATCAGAAGACCCAATGAATTTTTGGTTCGCTCGCAGTTTAAAAATTCTAAATTATCAGCGCAGCCAGGTACTACTGACAAGTCAACATTAAGAAATATTGTGAAAATCAATATAAATTAACAAATACTCTCCCTGAAACTAAATCAATATAAATGTGTAATAGTTAAGTTTGTCTCGCCGTCACAATATTGCCTCAGAGGACAAATGGCAAGCGTTACCTGTCCCATATAATTGTGACAAATTGAACTGGATCAGGCCTAAAGTTAACTGCCGATAGATAGACGTGTTAGATAATTTCGAATCGCTGACTTAAAATCCAATACTCAGTAATTTATTGTCAATCATACATAAAAATGAAGTTTCAACATATTGTAATGTAACAAGCAACGAGATTTTCTTTTGGTTATATATGTCACCGGAAAATAACAAGAACCGCAAGTTTATAAATTTACTAGGAAAATTATAAACTTTCGCAGGATTCTAAACGAGACATAAATTGTATTATTTTACGCCCACATTTTCGCAAATTGATAAACTTACCGAACTCACACGTAAAATACACGTAAGCAATAACCAAACGTCATGTGCGCTCCGATTGGTTGACCTCCTCTTCTTCCTCTCCACCGCCATTGTTCACCACGGAACATAAACAAACCGGTTGCTCGTGTGTTTTTGTAAAGTGTTTAATGTTGTAACTGTGTTAACAGTTTTACAGTTACAACAAACTGTGAAAATAGTTTTTTTTTGCAAATCTGATTGTACCTAAGTCTCTGGACTCAAGCATTGTCACTGTCAACATCAACCTATCAGAGAGCAGTGTGTTATTTGCCGTATTTTAAAAAGCGTAAAATTAAAAGCTCTTTTGTGATTGGTCGAACCGTTTAAAATCTTACGAATGGATATCCGTTAGTTTATAAACTTACCACGAGACGTCGCAAATTGATTAATTTGCGAAAATGTGGGCGTAAAATAATACAATTTATCTCTCGTTTAGAATCCTACGAAAGTTAATAAATTTCCTAGGAAATTTATAAACTTGTAGTTCTTGTTATCTTCCGGTGACATATACTTTTAATAAAAAGAAAAAAGTGAATCCTAAGAGTAAAATGAAAGTTTCCAGATATAAATCATTACTAGGTAGATTAATTTGTCTGATGTATGCGTATCTCATAAATCATCATCATTGCTGCCGAGAGACGCCCGCTGTTGGACATAATTCTCCCACAAGAATTTCGAATCAGAATAAATAAGAATTTTGACATATATTTAATGATCTAACTAAACAATACGTGGAAAAATCCGCTAATTGTGCTCAGTTTGTTTCTAAGAACAATAATATTTATTTTAGTATTTTTAGGTTTCTTCAAATTCCAAAGCATGTCATCCATCCGATATTTACTGTTTAAATATTGTACATAGATGTGTCTATACGGTCCTAAGATACGGCCTATCTATACTGTCAACAGCGCCGACACAAGAATATCTTGTCAAAAAATGTGACTTGACTCTATAGTTAAATGTCAAATAAATGTACTTATTAAAACGTTAAAAAGAGTTTTTTTTTTATAATTTTATATATATATTGTATATTAATTATTAAAAAAAACACCACATTCAAAACTAAAAACGGAAAAATAAAAAAATCTACATGCCAATTATATTTTTTGCGGTCGGTACCAGAGACGAGTGACAAAGCTTATTACAAATATTGAGGTTGACACCGACCTCAAAAAAATAAAGTTGGCATTCAGATTTTTCCGTTTTTAGTTTTTATGCGGTTTTTTTAATTTAAAATAATTTAATTTTGCTTTTTAGTAGTGTACCTATTAAAAAGCAAAATGAAATTGATTTTTTTACAAGGTAAAAAAATTCAGGCAACTGTATTTATAACAAAAAAGAGTCATGGAAATTGGTTAACAACTTTCGAAGGCGACGTATAAAGTTGGAAAAATTCACGACTGCGTATTTTCCCGATTCTAAAAAACTACTAAACCGATTCATGTCTTATGCGATCGGAAAATAGGCATACTTTTTCAAATAAAAAGTTTTCTAAATCGATCTAGGCGTTATCGAGTAATCGGAGAACATACCTAAAAAAAATAGATAAATACGAATTGAGAACCTCCTTTTTTGATGTCGGTTAAAAAGAGCCGAACGAAACATAGCTATTATTCATAATCCATTTGCTTTAACAAAACAATTAACACAAAGATATAATACCCATCCATACAGATTGGGGAATAATCAATAAGGGGTTAGTCATTCATTGGTTTTACACTGTTCGCATAAAGCGTGGAGGGATGTTATTTATGAATATCATCCTACGAATTCCCGACAAAATATTACCTTTAACGATTTTGACAATATGTTAATTATTGGGGGCCTCTTTTGAAGAGTTAATCTTTGATTGATGAAATAGGTAATGTTAAGAATGAGTACTTAAGTGAAACTGTCATAGTCGCGCAATTGGGAACAAAATTAAGGAAAAAAGTTGGTACGGGTACGAAGTGATATGATAATTATGTGCGAAAGTAAGTTATAAATGGGAACGTGTTTATAGACGGCGAAGAAGATCGTTTTCTTTTTGAACTTTACGCCACGGTAATGGTGACACCACGATGGACTGTGTGAAAAATTATATTGTATGGCAAAGAACGGGAGGTTGAAATGACGACTGATCAATATGTATCGAACAAGAAAACATACTAAGACCCTAAATAAAATAAAGAATAGAGCAGACTGATGCAGGTGCACCTTTTATTATTCTTATTCTTAAATAAGGGGCTGAGGCTGTATCTCAGAGCACTTCGACCCTATGGGATCTTTTGTGCTTCCCCTTTCCTTATCACCCATCCCCGCCAACATCGAAAACACTTTGTATGAGTTTCACGATGTTGGCGGGGATAAGGTCTATAAAGTCCTCTGGTTTAGGGTAAGCTAAACCTAGGACCCTTAGTCGCCTGTTGGCTAGTGCATCGCAGTCACATAGCATGTGCTCCATGCTTTCTTCCTCCGCACCACACATTCTACAGATGGGGTCATCAGCTTTGCCTATTGTGCACAGGTGTCTTCTAGTGGCAAAGTGGCCAGTGAGAGCACCTATGACGCAGCGGATTTGGGTTCTGTTGATTCTTCCCATTCTTTTGAGGTAGCCTATGTGTGAGGATCCTAAAAATTTCTTTGAGTGTATCAGTCGGGGAGTGGACAACCATTCCCTGAGGTGCCTCTTTTGACAATACTGGTGCACCTAAAAATGAAGTTTTGGTTTAACTGTTATAAAACTCGAACAATTTTTACTTTCTCTTACGTAGTATAGAGGAAGTCTTTGTAATCGTCAAAAAATCCGACCTCGAGATTTTGACGGATTTACACGTTTTGGACCTCCCTGAGTCCAAAAATATTTTTTTTAATTATTTAGGTTTCTATCAACTTTTGAGCCGTCGATCACGAAAGTTAAGCAACCAAGTGCGCGGTCGGTACTTGGATGGGTGACCAAAATTCTATCTACTCTTGGGTCGTTTCCGGTATACGAGACAGTCAAGGGGAGACCACTCCCGATTTTTATGTATTAGAAATGTTTTTTTTTTATATAGCCATGAAAAGTAAATTAAAAGTGATTATTTTCAAATGCATCGTTACACCAACAGAGAACGACGGCGACGCTCCGGTAATTCTCTCAATGGCGTCGCATGTCGTCCGTTAATGAGGATGGGTCGCCAGGACCGCTCCGCAATTAAAGGGTTAAGTTACTTATCTGATCTACAAGTAAATAGTTTACAGCTTTGATTATACTAATTAAACTTTAATAAGACGACTTACCTATAGTGATTTTTATTTCTTGGTGAGTTGTTTTCTATTAAATACTAGCTGACCCGCGCGCTCCTGTGCTATTTTCATACATGACAATAAAAATTTAATTTGCAATAAAAATAACATTGAAATCAATAATCGAGATAAAAACTATCATATAAGTATCAATATTTGTACCAAATTTTATCAAAATTGGTTGGTGGTTTTTGAGTTTACTCTTTATAAACATACAAATCTTACCTCTTAATAATATAACTTGTACCTATAGATTAGTATAAAAGTATAGATATATTCTGAAAACAATTTAGGTATTTGGGATTTGTGCAATAATTAGCCATGTGATGCCGGCGGAGTAGAATAGCATCACCCCATATCCTCCAACGGGTGTCGTACAAGACGACTAATGGATCAGCAATGGGGTATTGATCACCTTATACTCCGTCTACCAATCCACCAATCCGCATTGTGCAAGCGCGGTGGACTACTGCTTAAACCTCCTTCATTGACAAGGAGCGGTCTTGTGTCCCAGCAGTGGGTCTAAGTATAAAGGTGTTATGATAATGACCATGAAAACTGTAGCAGATTCATATAAAGACGTATCCTCTACCTCATTCCTAAAAGTTGAGGTCCACGCTTTTTGTCCAAAATACCTTATCAAAAAATTGTTATCAAAAATACTTTATCAAAAATACAAGTATTAGGATGTTGTACTTAACAATAGTGATGAAAATTGGTTTTACCGATCTCAAAAGCTCACGAGTGTGATTCCCGTCGTGATGACGTCATGGAAAGTTAAATTAGTGTGGTAACTCGCTCAGTAGTCCTGTCCAACGTCCTTTGACTGCGCGCGCGTCTCGGATTCTCGGCATCGACCGCGATGCCATTGAACTATCGATAAGTTTATAATTAGCGGCGCATCACTATTATTAGTTTCATTTATCGTGATTTATATTAATAGATCAATTAAGTTGTTCCGTGTGTGAGTGGAAAATGCGTGGATAGATCTTTCGTCAATATTTTCTATATTTCTTCTCATGAATATTGCGTAAGTAAACTAATCCTGTATTATTAAGTAAATTGTAGCGATCAAAAGACCCATCAGGTTCATTTATTTTTCTGTTCTCGATACCTAGCCAATCAGATAAGTTGCGATAGATTATATCGATGTTATTATTTTAAGAAGTTGTTTTTCGATGTTTGTTGGTAGGACAAACGGACTTTTCTGTTTATTTGTTTTTAAATAAATTCTATTAACTAAATTATTAATTATTCTCTGTGTAATTTACGTCTCTTTTTGTAACTGAATTTTTATGTATATTTTTTAACATATATTTCCACGCTCACAACAATTATCTAGCCCAAATTAAGTATCATTAGGAATTGGTGCTATGGATATTAGATAACGGACAAATTTAATAAACATAATAGGATAGATATTTTTATAAATAAACAAATAAATAATACACAAACAACAGTGACTCGTGAACAAATGTTCGTGTTTTAAACAAACAGTTGCTCCTACCAGAAATTGACCCCGAACCGCTTGACGTGTAGGCAGCGTTACTGTCCACTCCACTACGACGGCGTCAAACTTCATCACGACGACGTCATCATATTAATTGTTAAATAAATTAAAATTAAAAAAATTGAAATTCGTATTAGTAATATTTGTAGTTAAAGCTATTTAGATTGAATGTAGAATGTGAGGATCGAAAACAAAAGAAATATGCAGTCAAATTGAGAACCTCATTCTTTTTGAAGTCGGTAAAATAAGATAAGAGCGAAAAAGCTAGTAGGTACTTATTTATTAAATAATTTTATTCTTGTTTGGTTTTTGTTGTGTAATTACCAACCAAACATGGCCATAATGATTCATATACGGATTTTACCGTAGACTTGTTTGTGTGTGTCCAATAAAGAATCTTCCTCATGCTCAATACCTATTTATCTATGCGACCTATATTAAATGGGTGTCTTACTTGTCTTCGAAACACAAATCTGCGAAAATCATTACATCGATGACTATTTTAGTTTTTCCGATGTTTCTTACATCGAGCTTTATTTCTACGATGTCACGTTCCGCGAAAATTTTATTTCCAATATTGCTTTTGCGATTGTATTTTTTTTTTCAAACAAGCTGACGGCCCACCTTGTGGTAAATGGATACCGTCGCCTATAAACACCTGCAATAATAAGAAAAAAATCAATTGGTACTGCAGGTGTATTGTCATCCTGAGGCCTAAGATGAAATGCCTTTCATGGCCGTTAATTACACTGGCTACCTTTCCCTTCAATCCGAAACAGCAAACTGTTTCACGGCTGAAATAGGCAAGACGGTGGTACCTACCCAGAAGACCCTACATACGGACATACCCAACTAGTTAACCGTAAATGGTTACCCCATAATTTTATACTGTGCGTTGTTTCTACGAAAAAGGATTAAATATTATTTTTTATTCCCATCCCAGTTTATGACTTACAATACTTCGTAGAATTTTTATAATCAAAAATTGTTAAAGTAACGTGACACCGTAATAAGAAACGTCAAATAAATAAATTTTCGATATAAAGTCATCGTTCGTAGTAACGAACAAAAGTACGCCGCAGAAAGTAAACCTCGCACTATTAAGTCATTGGTGTATAGTCATCGCTGTAATGGTTTTCGTAGATAAGTGTTTCGAAGACACGTAGGGGACCCATATTAAATAAAGATGTTAACGCCAGTCACAAATACCTAATTACAAGTTTTAAATGCTTAAAAGGAAGACATCTTACGGTATAAAATTTCTTTGTTTCAAAATATATCTCAAAATTTATAATAAAAGTTTACATAAGTACAGTTAATTGAATAAAGAAACTTTGAGGACATACATAAGATCATAATTCCATACCTTTAAATGAAAATAATGTTCTGACAAATAATAAAGAGTATGTTTGGAATGTTATACCCAATTAAATAAAAATCGAAAAACGGCTGACGGGACTTTGTTTCTTGTTTTTAGTTTTCTATTCAATTTGGTATATAATTCCAAACATTGAATCAGGCCATATAAAATTAGAAACAATGTTTTTAATAAAAAATATTTTGTTTAAATTGCCCGGCGATGCCTGTATTTTTATGTAATATTTTATCAAAATCACACATTTATCTAGCACAAACTAAGATATTCCTGGATCAACACAATTTTATATTATTTATA
The DNA here is from genome assembly GCA_955850985.1 of Elophila nymphaeata. Lineage (NCBI taxonomy): Eukaryota > Metazoa > Arthropoda > Insecta > Lepidoptera > Crambidae > Elophila > Elophila nymphaeata. The sequence goes on from OY039087.1 coordinate 18,323,307, forward strand.
AAACATTGTTTTATTATCCCTCGGGAACGAATTTCACCCTACATCTTTACTGTACTGTGTTCTCGGCCAATATATGTAAAAAAAATGCAATGATCGGTTAAGTAGATTGTTTGTTTAAACCGTTGGTTTAAACTAAGTGGCATTCGCTTCACAATATTAGTTGCAAGCTTACTACTTCATATATGCAACCTCGAAAACAAGTTATGATCAATTATGTCTGTAATTTTCGGGCAAAAAACCTCTTTTGGGACGCTGCTCCCTCGTGTGAGTCACAAAGAAAGGCGGGAGAGTTCATATTAACACTTTATTCTTTTAAACATCACGCACGCCTGCACAGCATATTTCGTACGGATATCATTACGAGTTTCTTTCGACGTTTCTTCTCCGTCACAGCATAATATATATTATATATGTGAAATAATTCCTTTGTCCAGAAACCGTGGTAAGGTTTTTGACGATTAAAAGTAGTTAGCAAAGTTCATTTAAATAAAGACCTCTTTGTGTTTTTTATTGTTTTGTAGGGTTCCGTACCTCAAAAGGAAAAAACGGAACTCTTTTAGGATCACTTTGTCGTCTGTCTGTCCGTCTGTCTGTCAAGACCCTTTATCTCCGGAACGAGTTGAGGTATCGAGTAAATCTGGAAGCCAGAACTCGAAGTGAAGACAAAAAAATATTTTGAAATTTTTATTTCTCCGTTTTTAGTTTTGAAGGCGGTTTTTTTAATTTAAAATATTTTTTTTTCTTTTTAGTGTTTTAAGTATAGAAATTTTCAGTGAACTATTTCTAGATCGTTTAGACACACAAGTGATAAGATCACGATATCATCGACGTCAATTAAATAGGCATTATTAGGGATAACTCAAAAACTACTCGTCAGATGTCGTGTCGATTAAATGTAAATGTGACCACATAACAAGCACCAGCTTCCAAAGGTCGAAATTTTTTTCAAAATCGGTACACCCAGTAAAGCGATATGAGGTAACAAGCATAAAAAAACATACAGTCGAATTGAGAACCTGATCCTTTTTTGAAGTCGGTTAGAATTTTGACATTGATACTTCTTATTATTCATTTGTCTCTTTCAATTTAGATATATTACATGTTCTTATGAACGTCATTACACAATATAATACAATGACAAAATTTTAGCAAGAATAGTAATACATATTACCTAAATGATAACAAATGGAAAAAATCGGGAGTGGTCTCCCCTTGACTTTCTCGTATACCGGAAACGACTCAAAGGTTGATAGAATCCTTATATTTTGATGTCATACATGCGTGTAAAAGTAGGTACCGTCCGCGCACTTGGTTGCTTAACTTTCGTGATCGACCGCTCAAAATTTGATAGAAACCTTATATTTTGATGCAATAAGTTAAAGCATGCTCGAGTTATCGTGCTAACGGACAGACACACAGACATAATTTAAAAAAAAATATTTTTGGACTCATGTAGGTCCAAAACGTGTAAATCCGTCAAAATCTCGAGGTCGAATTTTTTGACGATTACAAGACTTCCTCTATAGGTACTACTACGTTATGAGAAAGTAAAAAAGTACAATTTAGTCTCAAACAACTATACCAGCTCGCTCCCCACCTCAACGGTCATGTATTACTAAAACCCTCCAGCTACCTTCTAGTAACACGAAATTCTTCTCTCACTCCTTCTCTGTCCGCGCTGCTCAACTTTGGAATCGGCTTCCTTTTGATATCCAAGAGTGTCCTTCAGCTAATGCTTTTAAGTTTAAATTAAAAAAACACTTTCAGTTGCATTCATCTTAGTGTCTTTTTTATATTAATTTTTAAGTCTCACTCACCTTGTCGCAATCTGTAATGTAGTCTATTATATTTTTAACCGACTTCAAACAAAAAAAGGAGGAGGTTCTCTATTCGACTGTATGTTTTTTTTTTTTTTTTTTTTTTTTTTAACCGACTTCAAACAAAAAAAGGAGGAGGTTCTCTATTCGACTGTATGTTTTTTTTTTTTTTTTTTTTTTTTTTTTGTATGTATGTTCCGCGATTACTCCGTCAATAATGAATCGATTTTGATAATTCTTTTTTCGTTAGGAAGGTCATACTTCAAAGGTGGTCCCGTATAAATTATACCGAAATTGGTTCAGTACTTTTTTGTTGAAATGATAATTTCATTGGGGATGAAACAATAATATCGTCCACGAACACAAAAATAATGACAATTTTTTTTTTGAACTTGCTATTACCTAATATTCCATAGTGAAATTTTGGTTAGTAGGACCAATAGTCAACATATAAACTATGACAAATTATTTTATGAACTTAAGATAAATAACTAGTTTCTCTTCAAGTTTCATTAACTTAGCATTAAAACTATACATTCTGAATGAATGGTAGGCATTTGTAATGAGCTATTGTATAGAGACGTGATATTATTTGTTAACCGACTTAAAAAAAGAGGAAGTTCTCTATCCGACTGTTTTTTTGTGTTTGTTTCCTGATACTCCGTCAATTATGAGTATTACGACTCGATTTTAGTGATTCTTTATTTAGGTACGTTAAGATCATAGATGGCCCGTATAAATTGTATCGATATAAATCCGACCCTTTATGAACAGATCATTAATAACAAAAAAAAATTGTTTACGTTTCCGTTAAGTTTTAATGAGTGTCTATCCATTTATCCAGTAGGCCTATCCATTTTCAATAAAATATACTTAACTAGCGACCCGCCCCGACTTCGCACGGGTGCAATGCTTATGTGAATATGCATGTATATACATATAAACCTTCCTTAAGAATCACTCTATCTATTAAAAAAAACCGCATCAACTAAAAATAATAAAATAAAATATTTTTAGCAAAAAAATAGGAAAACCGACTTCAATGCGTACTGATTTAAACTAAAAAGTAAGAAATAAATAATATTTTTATGAAGTAGTTGAAAAGAGCGTCATAGAAAACCAAGGAAAGTATTGATACACATTTATAATTCTTTATTTATAATTCATACTCCGATATATTTGGAGTCGGTGCCAGCCTAAGCAAAATAAACTTACCTAATAGATACGAACTTGATTAATCCATTAACTATACATAATAATGAATGCATAATAAAGATGAGAAATAATCCGCCGCTCCGTGAAGTTCGAAAATTGCAAACACTATCCTCCTTGGCTAGCTGGCACCGGCTCCAAATATATCGGAGTATGAATTATAAATAAAGAATTATAAATGTGTATCAATACTTTCCTTGGTTTTCTATGACGCTCTTTTCAACTACTTCATAAAAATATTATTTATTTCTTACTTTTTAGTTTAAATCAGTACGCATTGAAGTCGGTTTTCCTATTTTTTTGCTAAAAATATTTTATTATATGTATGTATGTATTTATGTGTATGTATTATATTTGCGTATTTTTATTGCATTATAGTGTATTTGTATTTAATTTAATAACTTTTCTATGTTTTTGGCTACTACTTATTATTTTTATCTTATCTTATAATGCACTTTCTTGTCACCCACCTACTGACATAATACCTCACTGACGTTTGGAAGAGATCTCTTATAGAGATAAGTTCGCCCTTGCAAACTGTATTACCGTAATTTTGTTATTTTAAGTGCAATAAAGAGTAAATAGTAAATACACAATACAAAAACGTATAGTACCTATACATTAAATTAATATAACAACAAAATATAATCATAGAATATTAATTATTATTTGTAGAGCTGAAGGTACAAACTAAATGAAATCCAAGCGTTTTTGCCATTTATGTAATTGTTAATTGAATAATAGGCCTTCTTCATTTGTGAACTTTTAATGTACTTTTTAAATTGTTCTAAACTCTGGCGACCTAACTCACGAACAGACACTGTGATTTGATTATGGTCTTCTGTAAGGTGTATTACCCCAGTTCGAGCTGCTCCAAATTTGAGCGGCTAGACTATGACTTTTTTTAACAAAACTTCCTAAAAACATTTACACACTATCCGCAAATCAAAGGCAGTACAAAGTTACAGTTTAGAATATATCATACAACCTCTTTGACACCCGTTCGCCTTTGAAGTGTTCGCGAGTCGAGTTACCGCCCTAACAAGAGCTAAGCAGATTTCCACAACATATTTTTTGTTGGCGTCGAGTCCTTAGTTTTCTAAAGATAAGGCCTTCAAAGCATCTCAGATCTTTGAGCTTGCAACAATTGAATCACATTGTTTGTAAAATATATAGCATTACAAATGCATTTACGAATAAAGTGCACTTAGATTTCCATTCGTATTCTTTCATCATTTTTTTTTTAGTGAAATCTAACTTTTTTATAGCATTAGTAAGTACTCTCAGCTGTTCTTTTTTGTCAGTCTGCCCGAATAAAAAGCATTAACATTTTTATCTTTAAAAAGCACACTTAAGACTATTTTTTTAATAAAGTAATATAAAATTTAATTCGTGTTAATTGGTACTCGCACATACAAAAAAATCCTTATCCAAGGTTTTCGCTACGTGCAATCTCTTCCAGACAACCTTAGGATAGACGACATCTGCTTAAGCTAAGTAAATTTTCAAAGGAAATTGCTATTATTAATACTAGCTGTGCAACTATTTATATATGCTAGTCCTATAATTTTCAACACAGTTGTTTTTAGTAAATTTATATGAATTACAGTATCGGTAATGTTGAAACAAAAATGTTATAAGTTTCGAATGTTTTAATGTGCGTATTTGTTAAGCACAATGCCTCTAATGTTTAGTCAAATAGTAAACGAAAGTACTTAATTAGGTACATTAAAAACCTTTGATTCACTTAAATTTACGCAACTTTAACTGTGTGAAAAAATATAGTGGGTATTCCATTTTAAAATTACTAAGCATACTGCAACTTCATCATATTCATCGACAATTTCAGAGACAAGGCATTTTTTTTATAAAAAAATATAAAATTACATTTAAGTAATAAAATACACGACCCTTAATTTAAACTAAGAGTACTAATTACGTTCTAAAAACTCAATTGGGATTTCTAAAGCTTAAATTGAGCTTCGCGTCCTTTCTTTCTGTTCTAGGAAAAAGTGTAAATTTTCACCAAAAGTGGATTTTGGTGGCAAAAATATCCATTTTGGGTCTGTACTATTTAATTGGTGGGCACTAAATTTGTTCTCTTACTTTAATATAATTTCGAAAAGAACTTAATAAAATCCTGATTTAGATGCAGAATTTATTTTGTGCAGTTTTAAAAGTTTCTCGGTTTTTCTACGATTGCGTTACACAACATTCGTGCTGTTAAATAGCATAAATTGATAAGCAAATGAACGATATGAAGATGAGCAGATTCTCGTGTTGACGCTTGATTGGAGTCGAGCGGTTTCATAATACAATTTTGTACATTACTTAATTAAATGGAAATAGAGATGAATATACTATAAAGTTTAAAAATAATACGCGTCCCGGGGTCAGCGTCACCTCAGCGTAGCTATCTCAGCTGTTTATGGTATCACACATTTGCAATGCACATAAAGAATGTTGGCTGCGGAAGCTTTGGGGTTCGTGTTTATTTTGAAAAGAAGATCACAGCTGGAATTATTGTTTGGGAAAGCATTTCCGCATATATCTTATTTGTTGCTAGAACATTTTCGATTATAGTAACATTTTGGGATTAAGGTAAAACATAGCATTCTCCGCTAATGGGCGTATAATACGCATACATTTTGTATTACGCAATGCAGATTTCCCATATCACGGACAGAAATATACCTACGTTTTTTACTAAGGGACATTATTTACATGCAATGTTTATCGATTATATACCTTTACTATATAACAAGCGGGCGCCTACCTATGCTAATTATTACCTACCTACCTATGCTTATTATTTTCACGTTCACACCAATTATCTAGCCTGAAGTAAGTATCATTAAGAACTTGTGTTACGGATACTAGATAACGGTTATTTTTTTATATACATAATAATTTTAGATATTTTCATAAATAAACTTAAATAAAAATATATAAACAACCATGACTCGCAAACAAAAAATATATTTGCCGCTACCAGGATTCGAACCCGGACCGCTTGATGTGTAGGCAACTATACTGACCACTCCACCACGACGGCGTCTAACATAGTCATGTAAATACTAGTGTTATTAAAATTAAAATTTTAATAATTTTAGATATTTTCATAAATAAACTTAAATAAAAATATATAAACAACCATGACTCGCAAACAAAAAATATATTTGCCGCTACCAGGATTCGAACCCGGACCGCTTGATGTGTAGGCAGCTATACTGACCACTCCACCACGACGGCGTCTAACATAGTCATGTAAATACTAGTGTTATTAAAATTAAAATTTTAAAATAGTATTTTTTAAAAGAATAATATTATTTTTTTGCCCACACAATAATATTAATCCTGTTAGTCCCTCGAACTAAGCTAGTCCGCTTTTGCTAGGTGTGGGTTCACGTCGTTAGTCTAACGGCGGCAACCAGGGATCGAACTCCGTTCACATAAAAACCGAGTCCACCCGCCTGCGCATTCGGCTACCGAGACTTCAAGAATTTAGGAATCAATTTTGAAAAATTTTCATTAATATTGTTCTTCGGACCAAATCGGGGGAAATAATATTAATTTTGCATTCAAAATTTTGATATGATCATAATCGTCATGTAAATTACATGACTATGTTAGCATGGGACTGGGTCTGCATGTACCAAACATTGTGTATACACACATATATAGTACAGTTATCCCAGCTATTGCGATGGAGCTCTACATAACATTCTCATCCAGTTACAAACTTTATTGATGTTAATCCTTAGTCTGTATCTAAGTTTGTAAGCTTTCAGCTGCCCCGCTACGATGCAATTTATGGAGTACAAAGACCTCTAAAATACATTAATGGCATCTATGGCATCTAAGAAAGTAAAAAATATTATTGTCGCGTATGAACGAAGTAATCCTTGCAATTGCCAAATGTAGTTCTACACCGAATTTAGGGGAAATATTTTTAGCCCAGAATTGATATGAAAAAAAAAAAATAACTAAACTCGACGGGTCAGCAGTCTGGAACAAGGGGTGTAACAGGGGCCTCCGTTTGTTCGTTCCCCCAAGGTCACCAATCCTCTAAATCCGGCCCTGGTTCTACAGAACATTCTCATCCAGTTGCATCAAATCTTTATTGATGTTACAATCTTACAGTGTGTTTAAGATGTTGACTTTCAGTTGCACATCTGCAATGCAATTAGTGGACTGTATAAAGCTGATGTTTCTAGAGATGAATAAATCTGTGGTTTGACAAACGACGACTTCAGTCGCAAATTTTAAGAAACTTTAGAGGTACACACAACAGCAGTTGATGATGTTAAAAAAATACTTATATTAATATGAAGCTTATTGGCGCAGAGTAGAATAGCATCACTCCATATCCTTCAATGGGTGTCGTAGAAGGCGAGTAACCTTAAACTCCGTCCACCAATCCGCATTGGGCAACTATGTTGGATTACTGCCTGCCTGCCTGCCTGTTATGATGAATATGAAGCTTGGTACATGAATGACACTTTGCAAAAATGAATACACAGAGTAAAATAAGCTGTAAATAGTTTAATTGTTTGTAACTTAAACCAAACGAAAGACAAGAAAAAAATTCTGTCACGATAAAGCCTGAGATGGGACTCATACCCGCGACCATTCGCGATCCGGCCGAAATATTACCTCTGAGCTACATAGCACTGATCAATCGCGACGAATTTATTCAAGCCTTTCGTTTCTGAGCTTCTATTTAGGTAATTATCATCTAAAGAACCGAAACGTGGCCGCTTACAATGGGCCTAATAAGAAGACACAAGGTCACTCAAAGGGCAATGAAGAGGGCTTTGCTCGAAGTTTCCGCGTGATCATATCAGAAATGATGAGATCCGCAGGAGAACCAAGGTCACCGACATAGCTCAAAGAATTGCGAACCTTAAGTGGCAGTGGGCAGGGCACATTGTGAGGAGGACTGACGGCCGTTGGTTGGTCCTCGAGTGGTGACCGCGTACTGGAGACGCAGCGTTGGTAGCAGCGTCGCACAAGGTGGACCGACGATCTGGTAAAGGTCGCGGGAAACCGCTGGATGCGGGCAGCGCAGGACCGATCAGGAGATCTTTGGGAGAAGCCTATGTCCAACAGTGGGCATTCTCGGATGAAATGACGATGCTGATGATCCTCTGTGCCTTACCCCAAGTATTTTGATCATCTGTTTCTGCTGATAACTGAAGGTACAATAAAATACAATACCCAATGGTCCTTTAGCTTCAATTAAGTACACGTAACGTGTTTGCCATCTGAAAGCAATCTAGCAATGCACTTTGTTTCACTCCGATACATTTTCACTTTAAACAAATCGAAGATCTCGCTTTTGATATCCCGAAGGAAATTATTGCGATTCTACATCATTCATATTTAAACAGTTTTCCACCTTTCACTATAAATCACGTACATATAAGGGAAATATTTAAGAAGGCATTGTTATTATTATGACATATAGATAGGTATGTTTATGACGTGGGTAGTCTTGAACTTGATATCTTCCCTCCACTGTATCTATAAATATCAATAATTTATAAAATTTCCCACAATTATATTTTACAATAGGTACATTCCAGTATTCGAGATGCCAAAGAAGAATTCCATTTGTTTTCATGAATATGAAAAACACAAGCTTTCTTTTAACTTTTTAGACACCGCGGTAAACGAGTTTGGTCAAAGTAAACTAAAACTATGGTTTTTAATTTAGAATTGTTCATCAACGGCAGCTCATACAATGTGGGGAGATTGTATGAGCTGAGGGGCTCGAACCTACCCCACATTAGGGGCGATTAGGCCTTAGTCAACCACGCTGGCAAAGTGCAGGTTGGTCGACTTCACACACAACCTAAGAATTTCTTCAAGGTAGAGTCAAAATAGAGTCTACGTCTAACGTTAAATAATTATTTATTTGTGTTGTGTTTTTTTATTTATTTAAAGTAGACACACAAACATTAACAACGTTGAAATTTCTATCTAGGCCTACTGGTAATCAGGAATTAATAAAAAACTGATTTCGAATACGAATTTATACTCACTTCGATGGGTAGAAGACCTTTTTTAAGCCCGCCTTAATTTCCCGCCGTAATTTCCCTACAATTAGTGATAATAAAGCCAATCTCTCAATAGATTAAATTTCGATATCTTATAATAAAAGCTTCGTATAAAATAAACACGGAAACAAACGTATCGTTTCTTCTCTCCTTTTTAGGGTTCCGTACCTTAAAAGGAAAAAACGGAACCCTTATAGGATCACTTTGTTGTCCGTCTGTCTGTCTGTCTGTCTGTCTGTCTGTCAAGACCCTTTATCTCAAGAACGCGTGGACGTATCAAGCTGAAATTCACATGAAATACTCAAGTCTATTGTCCCTTTAAGCTGTGAAAATATCAAACTTCTAAGCCAAGCCAATCAAAAGATACAGCCGATTATGTCGATATTTTCAACAAATTTCCGACACTCGCAAAGGAATCAAAACCTACAGGATACTTCCCGTAAACTCAGAATCTTGAAATTTGGCATGAAGCATTGTCATCATATAATGCAAATATAGGAAAAATTGCGAAAATCACATTTTTTTAGTTATGTAATATAATAAAAATATTTTAATAAAATGAAACTTACTACCTTATTTCTCACGAACGAATAAAGGCATCAAATTGAAATTTATACCAATTACCTAGGTTTGATGTCCCTTTAAGCAGTGAAAAAATCAAACTTCTAAGTTAACGCGATCAAAAGATACAGCAGTTTATACCGACACCTTAGACGAATTTCCGTCACACGCTAGGGAATCAAAACCTACAAGGTACTTCCCGTGAACTCGTAATTTGATTTAATACGTCATAAATTGTAAACCGCTACGTTTGTACGGCGGAACCCTCGGTGTGCGAGTCCGACTCGCACTTGGCCGGTTTTTTTTCATAATATAATAGCGTTAATAACATTATTGTGTTCTCACAGATACTGAAAGGCTAGAAAAAATCATGTCATGTTAAAACCTGAGATGGGACTCGAGCCCGGGCTTTTGCGATCAGGGCGAATGCCGTTTCCACTGAGCTACACAGGATACTGTGTCAGAATTCAATGTTTTAAATCATGCTAAATAAAATTAGAAACAAAATTTAAAGTTGTTGATAAACAGACTCTGTGGTTGAGGGTTCCAGGTGAAGCTTGATTCCACATTCGGCCTTATCGTCACTTATAAAGGGTGTTTTTTTATAGAGTGACACAAGTTTAAAATCATAATAAAACAAAGAAATGTATTTTTAATATCAATGAAACGGGTTTTATTTGATAGAACATTTTATGACATTAATGTTTACATATGACTTTGGCCATGTGGCCGCCACGGTTGGCGCGTACAAGGCGCAAACTGGAAAATCAGTTTTCACAAACTATTCGCAGCATTTGCGGCCGCATTTCGCCAATAACTCTTCGAATGTCGATTTCAAGGTATTCTTCATTACATCCAGAAACATCATTACATCCACAGAAAATTACTGTTTGGTGCGCCTATGGGCTGGCGGAGTCATTGGTCCAAATGTCTTCAAAAACGATGATGAAAATGACGCTAAGATGACGCCGCAAATGCTGCGAAAAGTTTTCGAAAATTGGTTTTTCAGATTGTGCCTTGTACGGCGTAACCATGGCGGCCACATGACCGAAGTCATATTTAATTATTAATGTCGTGATTTGTTCTAACAAATAAAGCCCGTTTCATTGATATTAAAAATATATTTCTTTGTTTTATTAGAATTTAAACTTGTGCTACTCTATAAAAAACAGCCTTTATATACTCTTTATTGTATTTAAAAATGGTTACCTTCAGGCGTGTTAAAGGCTTCACTGGCAAATAAAAAAAATCAACAATCATACAAACCACCATCATACCATCGTAAAATACTCCGTTTGTATCCATCCTACGCCCGAAAAGCATTCAGCGTTAAATATATTTTTCTTACACAAAATATCATCGCCACTCAGTTGCGAATGTAAGACATATTTTATCTCAGTTTTTCGGTTGTCTGCGTGTCCAATTGACCCTTATCGGCTCAGCTCATGGTCTCTCTCGAAAGCAATAAGTTTTGTGTTACTATAACGTTGGTATTCCAATAAGTCCCGAACTTCAGATCCCCAAAATTCCGAACACATTTTTTTTCCGTTACAAGAATCGGCCCGAATACGAGAACGGATTTATTTGGTTTTGATATTATGGATTTGTTTGGTTGATATTTTCTGGGTGTGTTGAATAGAGGATGTAAATGAAAAATTATTAGAAACTAGTTTGAGTCGACTCTGTAGGAAATTTTCAAGATTTTATACTTACTTACGATTCTATTTGAACCCCATCCTCTCTATATGAATAGAAAGTCAATGTAACTTATAGTTTTTTTAAACTTCGCTCTCAGACTTTATCTCATTAGCTACGATAAGACCGATATTTGGCTACCACAGATATATCAATCTAAGGAGATCGGTCGAATCGCCGAGTTCATAGGAAGACAGAGTGTCGCGATCAGCGGCCGTACTCATAACATGGTTCTAGTTGAGCATGCCGTAATATATCTACACTATTCATTTCGCGCGTCTTAAGGACTGCGAAGCGATGAAAGTTAAGCACAGCCGCAAAGGAGATCGGTCGAATCGCTGAGTTACGTATTCACTTGACTTTATCGGAATGCGAAGTGGCGGAAATGTATGCCCACAGGGCATACACTTGTCGCAATTTAAACGCCGGCTTGGCCTATCTCCTTGTATTATTAAATCTGTGTTGGCTACGGTCTTCTGTAATATCTACCTACTGCTTCAGTTCAGCCGACCGCTTGCCTGACACCAACCCTCCTAGAAATGACGACGGCTGTCATTCAACAGGTGGTCCCGGACCTGCTTAATGTGACTTCCGAAGCCCATTCAAGATCAAAAGCTTTTTTATTGAAATCGACTTTGCAAAGTAGGTACCTACCTACTTTTAGATCTTAAAAAAAACTCCCACCATTTCGGGACGAAGCAGGTACTCGTAAATATTATGCTGAGACGGAGAAGAAACAGCGAAAGAAATTCCACAGCTTACAATTTCGTAATGATTTCAAAACATCATTACAGGTCCTACCCCTATATCAATTTATTAAAATTACAGTTTTACATGCGTACATTTTTTAGCAGCTTATGCTCCCACGCTCCCACGACCCACGATTCATGTTCAGCTCACCTTCTTTAAGAACTTTCCCTAAACGAGCTAGGTATTGCGATCTTATACGACTTTAATATTTTCGGAATTCGCTATTGAAGTTGTAATCCGTATCATTCAAAGTGGATCACCGAAGTTGTACGCCATTTACGCAAAAAGCAAACACAAAAAAACTTTGTGACAGAGGGATTAAGGCTTCATACGGACGATTAAGTTGTTTACAAAAGCTCAAGTTTTGAAATATCCTACCAAGCCTGTTATAAACTGTTGTAATGGACCAAGATGCGCCTTTATTAGGTTTTATGTTGTAAAACTTGAAATTATTCTTTCCTGAAGACTATAATCGTTAGATCATAGAATACATACTTTTGAATAAAGACCTACTTATTTTATACTTTGACGTAACGTACTTTTTTTTATAAAAAGGTTAAGTAAATGACTCCATTCCACCTGATGCTGAAGTGGAATGGAGTCATTTATAAGCAGAAGTGGAGTCCAAATGTCAAGATAGCTAGTTCGAGAGATAAACAGCCGCGCTAGCCACCCTCGCCTTGCTGACCTGCAAGGTGCTTCTTCACGCCTCTTTTTAATGACCCCATAGTAGAAACGAGGGAACACGTGTGCTGGCAGTGAATTCCAATTCTTGATTTCCATACTGTGTTGTGGTATGTCGTGATGCGTCAGAAGCATAATTGGTTAGCTAAAATTAGTGTCACCTGGGCCCCGATCGCGGTAAATTATTTCAAGTCGAACGCAGATGAAACACAAACGCTGTCAAAGTTACGTTTCTGTTAGGCCCTGTCCGCACAGCGATAAATAATATCGCGTTCAAATTGAACGCGATATTATTTCCCCGCGAATATTTTATCGCTGTGCGGACAGGGCTTAACAGAAACGTAACTTTGACAGCGTTTGTGTTTCATCTGCGTTCGACTGCTGAGATGATGTTGAGTGTAACATCCACAGAAATAATATTATTATTATTTCTGTGGTAACATCTGTCCTGGTCGTTGGCTTTTGTTGGTTTGTTTACTGAATGATTGTTACTTTTTGGGTTTGGTGCCCCTTTCCTATACTGCCAGATGTGGCTTTATGTATAACCAAATGTAACCTAAAGCTCTCCTCAACCCCCTTTGGGAATAATAGCGTGATAATAATGTATGTATGTACAGTCGAACCAACTGAATCATGACCCACTTGGCCGATCATTCCTTTACAATCATAAATTTAGTTAGGTTTTCTTCGCTATCATGCGTGTTGCACTTAGTACGTTTTAAATATGAATAATAATGTATCATTACGGGTCAGAGATCTATGCAATTTTAATCTTTGTTATCGCTGCACTAAAGTCTCAATTAGAATTTCAAATAGGATCCCGTTCATAATCTAAACTCTTTTCACTATTGAGAAAAAATAATAACTATCATATTTTAAAAAATAAAATTACGTTATGTGTCAGATGTCAAGTAGTAGTTGAAAAAATTTTAAAAGGCCATATTTATTAGACAATGTCAGTGTCTAATAAATTGATAACAGGTTCGTTACTTAAGAAATGTATGTTCAAGCGAATTTCAACCTACTTTGTATTGAGTGACTGTAGGAAAATGATCTTAAGGTGGGTCATGATTCAATTTGGTCGACTGTACCTCCAATTAGTATGGTCAGAAATACGTTTTTACTAAAATAATAGTATATAAGTATACATAAGCCATTTCCATTGTATTGAAAAATCTGGTAATAACATTGGATTCGTGGAAAAGATATTGACCATTAAAAAGGTATTTTTCCAATACATACCTACTTATGGTTTCTTTTGCTAATCAAAATCACACATTTTTTTATGATTAAAGGACCTGTATAATTTCGGAACTCAAATTGCTATTAGCGAATTGAAAAGAATATTACAGTTATCATTGAAACCATACATGTCCTTAATTCCAATTCATATTAATGTAAATAATTAAGCTCACATTTTTTAATTTGATACCAATTATTAGGTATTCGTTTACCTACCCTTGATATATTTAGATCGTAATCTTATTGATTTGAAATTAATTTATATTACAAATGTCATACTAAGAAAACAACGTAATGTGACGAGTTTGACTCCATCGTGGTGGAGTGATCATTCATTGACGCTACTTTGGTACTTACCTTACACATCAAGTTTAGTGTCTAGGTTTCACGAGTTAATGGTTGTCTAGTGTTTGTTTATGTAGGTATATTACCTACCTACCGTACCGTACCGTACTACTACTGTATATTAGTACCTACTTATTTTAAAAATATATATTTTACTACTATCTACACTTACGAGCAATAAAATCGACTCACCTCGTAGGTTTCGATTCTTAATATATCGGTATATAAAAACAAGATTAGATAAAAAAAAACTGTGAATATAATTTTCATAAGCTTTATTTAATCTACTCTAAACATCGATAAACGAAGTATTGGTGACAAAAGACTCATTTCTTCAGAAACCCTGGTTTCCCATTTTTACGTCATACGCCATTTCTCTAACTATGCAGAGTGTTCGTTCAGAGTTAATTGAATCATTGTTTATTGAATAATTGATTAACCTTACAGATTTATTGACCATTAAAATTCAGCTGATTTCCCCAAAAAAAATATCTCTTTTAACTGTATAGTTGGTTTTCAATTTGTAAAATCAATAAACCCAAATCTATCACAGTAAAAACTGGTGTAATGTAAGTTTAGGTTCTTGTTTAACACACGGGGTTAAAAATGATTATTTACTAATTGTAGATTTTGATTAGGGAGTTCTGAACCAAGGCATACCGGTGAGTCGATGTCATTGCACGTAAATGTACCTATCTATTTGACACTATGTGCCTTTTCTTACGGAGTAGTCCTTATAGTCTTTGCGTTACGTATTTGTTTATTACCAGTTAACGTGAAGATTTCAACAATAAGAATATTTTAGAGCGTTTAGACTGATATTAAATGCAAAATCAGCAATTCTGTAATTTATCCTACCTATATCTACTTACGTTAAAGTTAAAAATATTAATTTAAGATTGCACAAGACAGAGATACGATTAGAAATAATATATCATCGAGACTCTTTTATGAACTAAAAGTTATTTAAATTTAATTTTTAAATAACATTAAACAATGTCACAAATTAAATCGAATGAAATACAATTTGGGGGCTAACCTGGTTCGCCGTTGCTCCCGCGTGCTGGATGTGCGGAGGCTAATTCACCACTTTATCCAAACTAAGTATCACTGCACTATACCTCGCGGAAGATCGCGGCTTATTCACGCAATGCCTTTGACGATATTTAATTTTAATTGGAAGTGTCATCATGCTCGACTAAAGCAACGTATGAAACTCTCATGGTACCCCCAAGTAGGAAGGGAAAAATATGTGGGTAGGATGGGGAAAATGGTGAACGTTATCGAAACGTTGAAGATAACATTTTTCTTTATTAAAGTAGGTACCAACGTTCGTAATTGTTTCATGCACTAGTTCAGTCAGTACTACCTACGTAACTGGTCACATTTGTTTATTCTTGACGGGAAAGCACTTGATCACGTCAAGTTGAAATATATCGAGGGAAACGGCACAACACCCAGAATTCTCAACAGCTTAGGTACCTCTTAGTGCCGGACGGAACATTCGACTTAGAATTGTTCTAGCAAACTCGGTAAACCATCCTGGTTACCAATTCAGGATCTCGGAGTGATCCAAGAGTGCAAATTCCACACCCGAGTTATCATTCAGCTCCTTAAGGCCAATGATTATTTTCAGAACATATGTGACATGACCGGGGCCCCATATTATCGATCACTAAAGTTAATCAACCAAGTGCGCGGTCGGTGCTTGGATGGGTGACCAAAATTTAACACGCATGTATGATATCAAAATATAAGGTTTCTATCAACCTTTGAGCCGTTTCCGGTATACGAGAAAGTCAAGGGGAGACCACTCCTGATTTTTTGAACATAATTTTATTGTATTGCATGGGGGATGTAAAAATACACATGTGCAAGCGATTATATAATAAGATAACTAAACGATGACGTTAAAATATTGAAAAAAATACTGGATATTGCTGTTATTGTTCTTGACAGTAGGATATTGCTGTTTTTGAATCTCATACTTTGGGATTTTGCAGGTATTGCACCGATAGTTGCCTTTTCGCCATACTGAATAACACTCCGTGATTGGCTAGTTGGGACTTTGAATAGAATAGAATAAAACTTTATTGCACATCTACAGAACATAAAAGATCACATACAACAAAAAATTCTTAACAATTAAATGTACAATGGGCGGCCTTATCGCTAAGAGCGATCTCTTCCAGGCAATCTTAGGATGGACAGGATTTGATAGAATAACTTTGCTGCAATTGGTTTTGACAGGCTTGGATTTTGCTATTTTTTCACCGAACATTAAAACTTCACGGCGAAAGAAGAAAGGCGGACCTACCCAGACGACCCTACATATGGGTCTACCAACTCTAGTCCATGTAATAAGAGGGATTATGTTGCTATTTGCTTGTCCCCAGCACGGAATCCCGTCTGGCAGCGCTCTGCGTTCTCCTGTGCTGTGTGGCAAGCGCAGTGTGTGCGCCCGCGCCACTCTGCGCCGGCGCCGCTGAAGACGACCCGCGCGCCGCACGCTTCTGCCAAGCACTCAACACCTTCCTAGAACTGTACGCGGAGGCCGCGGGAGAACAAGTGCCCGAGTATCAAGGTCAGGGTTCTGTTATTTCTAATTTAATTGCACAGTAGGTGAATTGCGTAAATTGTTTTCCCAGATGAAATTGCTATTTTAACTAATTACCTACCCTAGATAAGTAATCTACCTCCTCTCTGGTACTTTGATGTGCCCATCAGGGGCCAAGATAAATATTAAATAAAATTAAGAACTTAACTAACATCGTGGAAAAACAATAAAAGTATTGAATTTAATTACTTATAAAGTTAAATTTGTTTACCAAAACTAGTGTACTGTGAAAGCTAGGTCGTCAGGTACCCGGCACCCGGTACCTACGTGTAAAAGGGCACTTAATGCTTCTATAATTTAAATGTTATTCCAATCCTTATAGTATAAGTACTAGCTTTTGCCCGCGACTTCGTCCTCGTGGAATAGTTATATCGGACAGCATTTTAATTTTTTATAGCATCTATTTATTTCTTATCAAGTGCCTAAGAGGAAAAAATCCCCATACTTGATTTTCAGACTTTGTAATGTCACCCCATTTTCCCCTTTAAGTGCTGAATTCTGAAAAAGCATAAAATACGTGTATATTTATTTATCGATAGGTGTACTCCTGTGAAGTTTCGAATAAACTTTCGACCCCCGTTTCACCGTTTACCAATGTTTATGGATTTTATTTTAAAAATGACGGATTTGCATACAAACTTTGCACCCCCTTTTCACCACCTTAGAGTGAATTTCTAAAAATCCTTTCTTAGTGCACCCCTAGACCTTTTAAGGGACCTACGTGCCAAATTTGGAATCTCTAGACCCAGCGGTTTGGGCTGTGCGTTGATATGTCAGTCAGTCATTCAGTCAGTCAGTATTCATTTTTACTTTCTCGTAAGTTTACGTAGTATAGAGGAAGTCTTGTAATCGTCAAAAAATTCGACCTCGAGATTTTGACTGATTCACACGTTTTGGACCTCCCTGAGTCCAAAAATATTTTTTTTGGAATTATATCTGTGTGTGTGTCTCTGTGTCTGTGCGTTAGCACGATAACTCGAGTAATGCTTTAACTTATTGCAACCAAATTTAACATGCATGTATAACATCAAAAGGTTTCTATCAACTTTTGAGTCGTCGATCACGAAAGTTAAGCAACCAAGTGCGTGGTCGGTACTCGGATGGGAGACCAAAATTTAACATGCATGTATTACATAAAAATATAAGGTTTCTTTCAACTTCTGAGTCGTTTCCGGTATACAAGAAAGACAAGGGGAGACCACTCGCGATTTATATATATACCTATAGATAGAAGATAGATAGATAACCAAACTTTTTCTTTATTATTAACAAAGCAATCTTTATCTTTCCGCAGCTCTCGTACGCGACTACCCCCAGCTGCTGGACACCGGCATGAAGCGGCAAGACGTCGTGCACTCGTTCCTGCGGTTCGGTCGTCGCCGCTGACGTGTTGCGCGACAACCGCGCGCGCGTCCCGCGACCGCACGCAACCCGCATCCAAAACGAAGCAACGTGGCTTGAATATGTTCCAAACTTAATTTAAAAATTTATTTTCGTCCAAAACGTTATTGTTAAGAGTTCCTTTAGGCCGTTTACGTTACGTTAATGTTAGTTGTAAAGGTATCCGAACACACGCGAAACATTCAATTCTAGATGTCGACAGCATCGGACGTCTAGGTACATCTCTCTCTCCAAACCTAAAACGAATATAAGATTAGGATATAGTAAAATGTACTTATTGCTAAAAGTATTAATAGTTGTAAGATGTAATTAACGATCTTGTTGTCAACATTTTTGTGGCATTTCATTTGATAAGCGTAAGACTATTAAAATGTTTTACATAAATAAAATTCCATATTTATGAGAAGTAATGTTGTTTCATTCCTAAATTGTTCGAAATCCTTTCAATTTACAATGTAGGTAAATTAGGTGTGATATTAGTCCTAGGTTCAATCATACAAACAAATAAATTCTTCAGCTTTATAATTTTATTAGATTTCCCGTTTTTGCAATATTTTTCATTTATGCTCAGCTCCTATTCATCATTTATATCTATCATTCATGGTCATAGCGTGATGTAATCATACGAAGTAGATACTTTGTGGATATATGTTAAACCCACAGATTTAATAATACAAGGAGATAGGCCAAGCCGGCGTTTAAATTGTGACAAGTGTATGGGTGCCCAGTGGGCATACATTACCGCCACTTCGCCGTCCGCGTCACTCGGACTTCCTATGAACTCAGCGATTTGACCGATCTCCTTTGCGGCTGTGCCTAACTTTCATTGCTTCGCAGTCCTTATGACGCGCGTAATGAATAGTGTATAGGTACTACGGCATGCTCAACTAGAACCATGTTATGTAGTACGGCCGGTGATCGCGATACTCGGTCTTCCTATGAACTCGGCGATTCGCCCGATCTCCTTAGATTAATATATCTGTGGTTAAACCTATATCATATAGCCTTCCTTGGTAAATGGAGTATTCGATACAATTTTTTGTATTTGAATCTGTAGTTTCTGAGATTAGCGCGTTAAACCAACCAAACGAACAAACTCCTCACCTTTATAGGTAACTAGCTTCTGCCCGTGACTTCGTCTGCGCAGTATTAGTATAAATTATAGCCTATATGTTATTCTGATGTGTGAGCTATATTAACGTAGTTTCATTAGAATCCATTCAGTAGTTTTTACATGAAAGTAACAAAGACACACCCAGACATCCATCCATACATATATACAACCATACAAACTTACACGTTTATAATATTAGTAGGATAGTAGGTACTAGATATAGAAGTATAGATTAGCTGACTTACTCCTGTGGCCGCCACGCGATGATGGGATAGGTACCTAATTTAATATCTACTAACTCAGACCAAAAAGGTCTGAGTCTACTAAGTATCTACTGTCCTACAGTACGTAAACATTGGATTTGCAATGCAATAAAAGAAATATTGATGTAAATTAAATATTTATTAATCGAAACAAAAAGTTATTAATTATTTTTGAGTTTTCAAACGTGTAAATATTTTAAAATTAGAAAATACACTGAAAAAACTCGACCTGCCTCAGGCGGGAATCGAACCCAGCATCTTCCGCAATCCGGGCGGCTGCGACCACTACAGTGCTTTCGCTGTCGAAATTTGTCAGTGCTTGGTGCTTGTTTTTCTGGTAAACATTGTTTCACCAAATCTTCGAACTTCTAAGATCCGAACGGAAAATTTTTGCAAATATTAGACGTCCAGTTAAGATGAAACTACCTTACATTATGGAATTATTTTTGCGATTACAAACGCGTAAATATTATTAAAACTAGAAAAAACACTGAAAAAAACGACCTGCCCCAGGCGGGAATCGAACCCAGTGTATTTTCTAGTTTTAAATATATTATTTTATTAGTAAACTATATAATATCTACTATTATCCTGACACAAATTATAAAATTTACAATTTGTGCTATGATGATAATAGTAGATATACAAGGTGTTTGGTACATTGGGTATGAAGCCGGCACCTACCCATGCTAACATAGTCATATAAATACTATGGTAATATCAAAAACATTAAATTGTAAAAAAAATTAATTCTCCATGCAAATAGTTCGATCAAAAAAACAAAATGTATGGAAAATTAAAAATATTTTATTACAATTTTGAATTTTTAATATAACCTTAGTATTTATATGACTATGTTAGCATGGGTAGGTGCCGGCCGGCTTCATACCCAATGTACCAAACACCTTGTATAGTATGATAGTTAGGACTAAGCAATCTGCTTGACCACAGAACAAAATTATCAATACCTAACCAATAAGCTAAAGAATCCACAACTTAAAAAATAAGCTTCAACTTTGGTAGATACCTATACCTAATCGCAATTAAAATTTCACGATCGTATACCTAATATATGTACGTATGAACAAAGTTCTGAACTATCAAACCCTCGTTTAGTACCTATTTAATTGGTATAATAATAGGTCGTAACGCTTGACATTAGTTTCCAACAA
The DNA here is from genome assembly GCA_955850985.1 of Elophila nymphaeata. NCBI lineage: Eukaryota > Metazoa > Arthropoda > Insecta > Lepidoptera > Crambidae > Elophila > Elophila nymphaeata. The sequence continues at coordinate 18,344,242 of OY039087.1, forward strand.
TTTTAACCAGATATTGGGATTGGGCTTTCTACGACCGACGCTTGCTGAAAGTTTTCTAATCATTTGCGATTGAAAATAAAGGAAGAGTTTAAGAAACTTTTAGAGAAATCACGAGGAGGGATACCTACGTAGGTATACCTACCTATCATGTGAAAAGCGTTGATAAAGAGACAATTTGAAGAATTAAAGTTCGTAATTTTAATAGTAATTTGTAAATAAAATGAAAAAGCAAAGTTCATTTAAATAAATATATTTTCGTACCACTTGCTCAAAAAAGTGACCTCTATGCCACAAAAAGCGAACATAACAATAGTCATTTTTAATCTGTTAAAAACAGAGAATAGTTATTTATTATACAAGAGTGGAAAGTTCCTTTTTAACCGCGTGCTCGATTTGGATGACCGAGCAAGCGAAGGATTCTAAAGTTGAATCACGAGCGCAGCGAGTGATTCTAAATTAGAATCCTGAGCGTCAGCGAGGGAAACAAACGAGCACAAGGTGAAAAATCTTTCCACTCGAGTGCAATACGTAACTTTTCATCCCACCTCAGCGAGGAAATGACAAAATGAAAAAGAATTTTTTCACAATTTAAAAAGTTCTAATCATAAATTTGGCACCATAGAGGTTACATTAAATAGGTTTAATGACGTTTTGAATTTACAATTATATTGAGTACTCATTATATGTGATGTTCTAAATTCAAATCTACTTTGCCACTCAAGCGAATAAAATAGAATTTTCCAGCCAGATTTCGAAGCGCAAAATTACACTTTCCGAGGTGGTGGGATGAAAAGAAAATTGTACTGAATTTCATTCATCTTCTAGGGGGCGAATGTGATTTAAATTTGGAATACTTACCGAAATTTATACTGAACTACATCTGTGTTTACGCCATTGAGTTTGTATATAAATCATTGTACATCTTTTTTGAAAAAGGAATACGCATTAATTGTGCAGTTATAATAATTAAATAAAATTACGAAAACCGACGAGGCCGTATGAGCTTGATGCCTTTGCTATTCCGACAAAAAAATATAAGTCTAGGAATTTCCCGCGTTTTTGTTTTCTTCAAATACATAAACGTTAATAAGTTTATTTTAATTTATTTTTTTATATAAGTTAATGTTCTAACAATACGTTACGATACGTTATCTCATATTATTATCGTGTTATTTTTTTCGCAAATGGTAAGAAAAGTAGAGTATTTTCCTCAGTGATAAAGCTGTCTTAGTCTTGGGTGAACTTAAATCTGATTTACTGGCAGCTTTCGGTACCAGGCGACTAAATGCTGGAACTTAGATTAAGAACATACAGATACCGAATCCGGACACTCAATATGGTGCAACCAATATTAGGCCTTATTTGGCACCATACGGAAACTCTATGCGTAGTCCTCGAGGTCAACGCACTCCGTACGCATCTCCAAGAAATTATTAAAAAATGACGATTTGTGCTATTAAATGGTGTAATAATCGAACTGAAAAAAATAAAAAGAGTGAGAACATTACTTTTCACACGTAAGTTTTTAATATTTTATTGTATTTTCACTTTTAAGCAATAAAAACCAAATATTTAATTTTGTATTTTTTAAATACTGAGAGCTGCCAGTTACAGAAATTATTTTACCTATTTTAGTTGTTAAGAATTTAGTCGAATGCAATAATTTAATCATATTAATTGTTCTATAAAAAATACTAAGGACATAAAAAAATATTTTCTGATGATTAGATTGTTTTGACTTAACGTATGGACATTTTTAACCGCCTTAAGAAAAGGAGGAGGTTTTCAAGTCGCCTTAACCTTCTTTTTTATGTATGTTTCTACGCCTAGACCGGTTTGGAATAGTAGATTGTATGATAAGGGAGCTATTTTGCTCCCTTATCATACAATCTACTTTTACGGCGAGGGCGCTACTTTGATTCAAGAGCGAAGCAAAGGAATTCAAAGTAAATAATAACACAAGTTCTTAATGATACTTAATTTGGGCTAGATAATTGGTGTGAGCGTAGAAATATTTATCCCCACTAATATTATAAATGCGAAAGTAACTCTGTCTGTCTGTCTGTTAAGCTTTCACGTCTAAAGCACTGAACCGATTTTGATGAAATTTGGTACAAATATAGATCTCGGGGAGGGACATAGGCTACTTTTTATCGCGAATAAAAGGTTGAATGGGTTGAAATAGGGGATGAAAGTTTGCATGGAAGTTCGACATGGCGGACGCGACTTTTTGATATAATATCAATATGGGTATCATTTTCGTGGTTTTCGGGGGTCCTGATTACGAATACAACATCTTTTTTGAAATCCAAGATGGCGGACGTGACTTTTTGACAAAATATCAATATGGGTATCAATTTCATGGTTTTCGGGGGTCCCGATTACGAATACAACATCTTTTTTGAAATCCAAGATGGCGGACGTGACTTTTTGATATAATATCAATATGGGTATCATTTTCGTGGTTTTTGGAGGTCCCGATTCCGAATTCAACATCCATTTTGAGATCCAAGATGGCGGACACAACTTTTTAATAAAATATCAATATGGGTATCATTTTCGTGGTTTTCGGGGGTCCCGATTCCGAATTCAACATCCATTTTGAGATCCAAGATGGCGGACACAACTTTTTAATATAATATCAAAATGGGTATCATTTTCGTGGTTTTCGGTGGTCCCGATTCCAAATACAACACCCATTTTGAGCCCCGAAAACTACCAAAATGGTACCCTGATATTCTATTTAACCCTTATGTGAGTGACGAGGTACCCGGGTACCTTTTGCAATTTCAATCATGAATAATATATTTGATAGAAATGCTATGCGGCTCTGAGTTTCTGAGAGCTCCTATCTATTGCTAAAATAACTGTTTTCATTTATACACATTTCTTAAACTTAATAAATTTATTAATATTTGACAAACTATTTTTACACACGTACTTGGGTGACAAGGTACCTGGGTACCTCCATGTATTAATACATACAGACATACATACAATAACGCTCATAAGCCTAACAGGGTTCAAGCAGAGCCTCATGTAATATTTGGTTACATATAAATCCATATCTGGCAGTATGGGTCATGTAGTTCCCCAAAAATAGTGACAGGTTACCAGCCTGTCGCCTTTTTTGTATTTTACATACATATATACATAAAATGGCGCTCATAATCCCCAAGAGGATGGAGTAGATCTTTAGGTAACATTTAGTTACACATAAAGTCACATCTGGCAGTATGGGCCACACAGTACCTCCAAAAGTGACAGGTTGCTAGCCTATGGCTTTTGTATCACTTAGAAAATTATAATCAGATATTACAATGCTTTTCATATGTGGGATTGTCAAGTAAACAAAATAATGTTATTTATTATAATATTGAATTGACACCAGAAGTAAACATAGACTTCAATTTCATTTTGTGAATATTGTGAATATAAATTGAAATATTGACTGTTCATCACAAATTTGCCTGAGACATCTAACACAACCTTTTTTTTATTTTTTACATACATCATATAATCTCGCTTATAAACCTATAATGAGTTGAGCAGAGCTTTGGGTAACATTTGGCTATATATAAAGCCACATCTGGCAGTATGGGCCATACAGTACCCCCCAAAATAGTAACAGTTTTGCCAGCCTGTCGCCTACACAAATAGGGGTATCAAATCAAAAAGCAACTAAACTTTCAGTAAACCAACAAATAAAAGTCAACAACCAGGACAGATTTTACACTCAAAAATACTGAGAAGTTTGGACCTTATTTGTAAGTGTCGGCACTGAACTAACTATTTCATTAATACAAAATGTTCATGAAATACATTTATTTTTATTAATTTTTCAATGCTTAAAATAAAACACACTTTTCAGTCAAGTATCTCAATATGAAAGCTAATATTATTTAAAGACGATATACTTAAAAATAATTCCTTAAATATATATCTGTATTATTTTCTATGTAGGTACCCGGGTACCTTGTCACTCCAAATGCGTTGTTTTGTTTGTCACTCACATAAGGGTTAAAACTATCCGTCAAAAACTTTGGTATGGCTTTTCCGTTTCATCGAATTTTCAAATTACGATGTATGTACCTATCGTATAAAAAGAAGTTTCACTTCAAAATCAGAAGTAGTATTCATGTTTTATTTAAATTGCCTGGTTTTGGGGTGACGAGATTTTAGTGACCACACCAATTTTTAGTAGTGTGCGTGTATCTGTGTGTAAGCGTTAGCACACATAACAAATTTTTTGCGTCAGTTTTGAAGCGGCATATTGTATGGAACTATCCTTCTAGTATGTTCTTATTCTAAGTGCTGGAACAATATACCTCCACCTTTAAGAGGTGCTACTTCCAAACTGACCTTTAAAAAACAATTTAAATCGAGTTTACTGGACTTTCAAAAGTTTGGCATCTGCAGCAATAGTCGCCTGGGACAATACATTTCGCTGCGTTTATAGACATACCGATTTTATTATTTATTTATTATCAGGGATTTTTATATTTGTATGGAGAAATACTTACCTATTTACCATTTATCTTTGGGTTGCACAGCCGAGTCGTTCTTGTCGTCTCGTCTCGTCAAAGGTTAAAGCTGAAAATCAGCGGTTTGTCCTTTTCACAAGCCACAAGCTGAGCTGACACCTTTTTGTATCCTTGTGCCACACATGCTGTCCGCTAATACAGTCTATTTTATACAATGGAAACTTCTTTTTGTTTATAAAAATTAAGTATGTATTTTTTTTTCAATTTCATTTTAGCATGTGTGTGTATATTGTGATGCAAATAAATTTATTATCTATCTATCTATCTAAATCGTCACCCGCGACAGAAGACACTGCTTTATCCCCTTGGTTAATAATCTACTATTAAATTAACTTTGCCAAGTAAGTACTTTTAAATCGTGAAAAGCCCTACCACCATTTCGGGACGAAATAGGTAGGTAATTATTTCACTTAAAAAAATATTATTATGCTGAGATAGAGAAGAAATGGCGAAAGAAACGCCACTGCTTACAATTTCATAATGATTTCAAAACATCATTACAGGTCAATAAATAATTGACAATATAATTTAAGTTGCAGTTTTACATGCGTAAATTTTGGGCAGTTATTACTTCATTACTTATTTATATACACTTATTTGGATCATTTATCCTGTAAAAAGTTTTCTATATAATTACTAGTTCTTTTCTACAAACCTAATAAAATTAATCACAATAATGTAATTTAACCTTTGATACCCACCACCAGGTGCTAAGCATATAGGTCCTACATGAAAATGAAAAAGCTCTTTATTTAAATGACCTAAGTACTTTTAAATTGTTAAAAGCCCTACCACCATTTCGACGAAAAAAATATTTTACTTAAATAATTATTATTAAGTTGAAATGGAGAAGAAATGGCGAAAGAAAATCCACAGCTTACAATTTCGTAATGAATTCAAAACATCATTACAGTCAATAGATATATCAATATGAAGAAATTACAATTTTAAATGCAAATAGATTTTACTCCCACGCATTTGGATCAATTAAATAATCATTTATCTTGTAATAAGCTTTTTTATATACATTTAGGGTACTCCGTTTAACAATGTTATAAGAAAACAATGTGTGGTATGTACGTAGGTACCTAATTATAAATCTATGGTGGTACCTTTACAAAAAAAAATCCAATAGAACTTAATATTATTTACACAATATTAAAGACGAAACAAAAATCATAACAACTATAAGACCTACGTTTCATCATACAAGAAAACATGAGATGGCCAGGCCCCGTTGGAGCACCTTTTGACACAAGAATCAGCCATCACTTCGCTGATATCAACCAAATTTTAGGGAACGTAACGTAACGAACGAACGACCCGACGCAAGACGACACGTCCACAAAACCTGTACCTAATGAAAATAAAATGAAATCCCGGACATACCTACCCAGATACACCTGGAGATGCTACAGAGTGGAATATCTGTCCTGGTTCTTGGTATTTGTTTGTTGGATTACTACAGGACTGTTACTTTTTGGGTTAGGTGTCCCATTTGTGACACGTATGGTGTATGGGTCATGCATTGCTTCCAAAAGTGACAGGCTGGTCACCTGTCACTATTGGAGGCATGGCACGGCCTATGTGTGAACTCAATGTTTACCTGAAGTTCTACTCAACCTAAGGATGTCGCCAGCTTGTGGCTTAGAGGGCGGCAAGTAGATACTATAGAGGATGAGAAAAATATGAATTGTATTTAGATTGCATTGATTTTTAATATCAAAGGGGGGGGGGGGCTGCCCCTCCCTGCCCCCCTTTGGCGACGCCCCTTACTCAACCACTTTTGGGATAACAACCGCGATTCTATGTATTGTATGTCTGTAAAATAAAACTACTACTACTAACGCAGTATCTAATAACGAAACCGCAGTATCTTGTGATCATAAGATTTAGCCCATTACACGAATCAAAAAGAAAATAAGCAGGGAAAGTTAACATACATTTTTATAAAATTATGTATACTTAGGTATTTATTAAAATAAAAGTCTTTACAGATATAATTGTAGGTATAAACAATTTATTATCTAAATTCTTACGCCATCAAATCTATGTCATAAGTATTTAATGTATTACATCGTACATGTAAGACTGACTATTGATATTGACAGATATTTTGGGTTGCCAACCTAAAAATCCAAGTAACAATATTGCCATTTAAAAAAATTAAAAAGTCAGATAAATAGATTATAATGAGCTATATTTTTAATGAGCTAAATAGTAAAATATATACATAAATAGAATAGCACCATACAACGATACCGATAATACAATAAAAAGTAATTAATCACTCACTACTGTTTCCAATAAATATTTATATCATATTTTAAAATGCTATTTGGTTAAGATTTACTGGGTACATAATGTGAAACTCCTACTAATTATTATTCTTTCTAATGCAATTCAGAATTCATGTTTTTCAAATAAATAAAACTAGGCTTAAAGAGTAAAAGTGGTTCACATTTTTGTACTGGCAAGAACGTTACAGATACTATATAAATTAGAATAAATTCGGATTTATTTAAGGTGTACAGTATAAAATGTTTTAGTACATTAATGAATTAATGTAATTTTATGGATGATAATTATTTTAATTAGAATAAATAACACTCAGAACATTAATGTCTTATTGTATACAAAACGCCACAAAGATAAATAGTACTTACAGAAAATATTTTAATTTTATTTAAACAGTAATAAATTAATATAAAAACAGCATATTGTCATGAAAAATTCTCAAAATAGTACCGTAACATTGAACATAATACGTGCACAGAATTGTGTACCTTAAAAATATCTTACATAAGAATTAGGCATAAACGGCCAATTTTACTATTTTCAAGTAAATAATACCTTTCATATTATGAAGTAATTCATTCCTGACCAAAGGTTGTTATCTGCAGGTATACAAATAGTTTGGTTAGTAAATCAAAAGATTGAAAAATTCTAAATAAATTCTAAATAATTGTAGCATGGATAGGTTGCTTACTCTTCCAAGTGCCAAATAACACTATAACTCGCTTGTTGACCGGCTAATTTACTTGAAGATAGAAAGCCTTAACTTTAATAATAACAACACATTTAAATTTCATTAAATCCACATTACACAACGTGGCTATAAAGATAAAAATATTTGATTGCACATAATTGTCATGGTAACTGAGCAAGTTAAAGTTTTCCTAAGTAAGTTTTTTTACACACAAGAGCTTCAATATAACTCTTATTACGAGCGTATGAAGGTCGTAGCACACTTATCAGGCGAACGGAACAGTATTGCCTCTTTTTACTTTATGAACGCTTCTTCGATAAAAAATACAGAATCCACTTAACATGATAATAACCCACTTTGCGTGATCGTACAATAGACACGTTTAATCGTTTGCTCTGTAAATATTTTAAGTAAAATATTAATTATAGTATTTTTTTCCATATAGTGCAATAGTTTCTTACATATTGTGATAAAAACTATATAATAGAGTTTAAAAACTGGTGTTTAGTGCTTGAAATACACTCAAAACTCAAAAATTATCATCAAGAAGCAGTGCGAATAACTTTTGAGTGCGATTAGTTTGCGGGTGGACTCGTTGTTCGAAGACCAATCAGCTGTTCGGTGCTAGCGAGTGTGTATTGACCTGCCACTGCATTCTGAACCTTACATTTGCCGAGGCTGAGGTGTTTTACACAATGGCAACGAAACAATGTTTGACGTGCGACGGTTGCAAGAGTGTCATCGATAGCAAAAGATTTCTTACTTGTTTGGCATGTAATCAATCCTATGACCTTTTTTGTGCAAATGTATCGGAACAGCGTTTCTACAATACAATGACTTCAGCGCATAAAAATAGTTGGAAGTGCGTAAAGTGCAAGAGTGGAACCCCCAAGGTTGACAACACGGAGACACCGGTCCGGGGCGATTCAGGTCACATTAATTTGCATCGAGGGGCATGTTTACTTAAACCAAGCCCTCCAGAGTCAGCTGTGGAGGCTGCAACCGATATGGATGTATCTTACATGAGGGATGATAGTAATGTTGGACTGGATAATCCTGCTACCACGAGTGACGTACACGCATTACTCACCGAGATGCGTTTGTTTAGGGAAGATATGAGGGCTATGCGAAGACAAATGCAAGACTTAAATTTGGCAATTTCAACCATAGTGTCTAGACTTGATTCCTGTGACGAGCGCGTCGACGGTCTGCAAAGTCGCTTAGAATCGCTCGAACGCAAGGTGGATACGATGTCTTCGAATCAGGGTGAGGGTAATCTCATGGATTCCATAGAACAACTTAAAGCCGAAATAAATGATCGCGACCAGGACTTGTTGTTGAATGACTTGGAGATATCGTGCATTCCTGAGCAGAAAGGTGAAAATACTCTTCACGTAGTTACTGTGGTTGGCACTAGACTTGGTGTTGCGTTGTCTGAAAATGATATTGTGTCTGCCACTCGGGTTGGACGTGCCCCAGATTATGTGGAGGGTGCTCCTGCACCCCGCCCTAGGCTCATAGTGGTGAAGTTGTCGCGGCGTGTGGTGAGGGACCAGCTGTTACAAGCAGCGAGAGTACGGCGAGGTGTTACTACCGAACATACTGGACTCCAGGGACCGACGCGACGTTTCTATGTAAATGAGCGGTTGACTAGGGTGAACCGGCATCTGTTTCAAAAGGCGCGTGACCTTAAGGAACAGTATGGTTGGCGATTTGTGTGGACCCGTGAGGGAAAAATTTATGTGAGAAAGCAGCCCGGGCCTGATGTACCTCGTTACCGCATACGTATGGAATCGGACTTGACCCGTGTTTTTGGATCACTTTCCGTTAGTTCTATGTCAAAAAAATAGGATCATTCAATCTGTCATACGTATTTATGTATGTAGTGTTGAATCATATGAATCAGATGTTCCATTATTTTTATATATTTTGAGCTTCGCTGTGCAGTACCCCTGTCGCTTATATTTAATAACTAGAATAATAATTGAAATTTGTTTCGCTTTTGATTGTTTTTATGTGTATACTAAGTTATTAGTTTTCGTCGTGGTCGTTTGCTTTTATAATTTTTTACCCCTTGTAAGTTATTTAAAATGTTTAATGTGGTGTGTTGATTTGGTTGCTGAAGGGCGTATGACTCTGCATAGTAAACATACTAGTATATTTTATGCAATGTGGTTTATAAATACTATTTCACGGAACACTCGGTTACTTGTTAAATATAAACCAATCACTTTCAATCACTGTTTTCCTACCCCGCACATTAAACACCCATATTGTTATTATCACAACAAACTGTTTTTATTTATCGCTCTGAAGAAAACTTTTTATTTCTTTAAAAGGCGGCACTCGGAAGAATAAATTCGTTAGGCTAGCGTTGTATAATGCGGGTTCTTTAGGGACGGGTCATGATGATTTTGTTACGGCTGTCAACGATTCCAATCCCGACATTGTTGCTGTAAACGAGACGTGGATAAGAGAGGGGCAGGAAGGGCGCGCACCCGTCATACACGGCTACCGATTTCGCAATGTGGCTCGGCCGGCTAGCATGCGCCGGGGCCGAGGGGGAGGGGTAGGCTTTTATATCAGACGTGAACTTCGTGCACGTACTTTGACTCATCCTATCGCACAGATTGAACAGATGTGGATACTTACCGTCCAAACTGGGTTGATATCGATAGTTTTTTTGATGCTTTGACGGAATCGATTACAAATTTTTCTGCTTTTGATTATATTGTATTGCTCGGTGATTTTAATGTCAACTTGCTTATTTTCGATTCAAAGTCCTCAAAATTAAAGAACTTTTTGCATACTTTGGGTTTAAATCAGGTTGTAACAGAACCTACTCATTATTCATGTGACAGTGAAACACTCATCGATGTCGTATGTACTGATGCCCCTGTTCGTGACGTATCTGTAGCAAACATCACTGGTTCTTTGGGGCATTGCATGATAAATGTTCTTTTACCTATTCGACGTCCTAAGCCACCTTCAAAGACTATTAGGTTTAGGCCCATAAAGTCAATAGACATGAACTATTTTAATAGGGACTTACATTTGTTGGATTGGGACTCGTTATCTCATTGTGATTCAGTTGACAGTATGGTTAATGAGTTTAATAAGCGTGTTTTATTGCTTTTTGACAAACATGCCCCTTTGAGAACATTTAAGGCTAAGGCTTGTAAAAATCAGTATTGGATCACAGATACTATAAGGGTTATGATGGATAAACGTAATAAAGCCTTTACTAAATACCGTCAGACCCGTAGCGATAGTTCCAAAAACTACTATCATGATCTAAAAAAATTGGTGGAGGTTAGTATATACAGTGAAAAACGTGCTTATTATAACCACCATATTAATTCAAAGTTTAAAGACCCAAAAGTTTTTTGGAAAAATTTAAAAGAATCTATAACTTTGTCGCATAAGCATGATTACCTTCCTGACCTTTTTAACGACGCAAATTTATTAAATGACAAGTTTCTTGATGTACCGGGAGACTCAACGGTGCCACTTTCGGAAATGACCTTTTTTGAACATCATAGATTTGGCGAACAATTATTTTGTTTGACATCAGTGAGTGAGAGCGAAGTGGCAAAACATATTATATCTATTACTACTGATGCTATAGGTGTTGATGGAATTAGTAGGGACATGATTTTGCTTACACTGCCACATACTTTGCCAGTGATTACTAACATTATTAATAAATCAATCTTAATGGGTGATGTTCCGACTATATGGAAGTCGGCTTCTGTAATACCTTTACCTAAAATCGATACCCCAGTTGAACCACAGCATTTGAGGCCTATAAGTGTATTGCCTTTTCTTTCAAAAATTTTGGAAAAAGTAGTGTACAAACAACTCATTAATTTTGTTGACACCCAAAACATACTTCCATCCTGTCAATCAGGTTTTCGTAAGGGAAGGAGCACCGTTACTGCTTTATTAGATGTTGTGGACGATGTGCTCGACAGGTGGGATTCTGGAAAGGGTACTGGTTTGGTTCTACTGGATTTTTCACGTGCTTTTGAAAGTATAAATACCTCATTACTGCTTTCTAAATTGGCCTACTATGGGTTTTCTGGCAGCTCGCTGTCCTGGTTTGACAGCTACCTCACTAATCGTTCTCAGTCGGTCGTAATTAGAAGGGAGGATGGTAATTCCTTGGTTTCGGCTTCAAAATTGATAAAAAGAGGTGTTCCCCAGGGCTCAATACTTGGTCCATTGCTCTTCATTATCTATACCGCCGATATTACAAGAAATATAAGACACAGTAATTACCACCTTTACGCTGATGATGTTCAATTATATCTGTCTGCCAGTCCACCCGATTTCCATAGGGCAATGGATTTAGTAAATGAAGACCTTGATGCTGTTACCACGTGGGCCAAGAATAATGGTCTTTCCTTAAATGCTAGCAAATCTAAATTCATGATTCTTGGCTCAAGGACGCAGTTAAGCAGAATCTTACCAAGTAATCCGGTTATTCATTTGAATGGACATAGTATCGAGCGTGTGGATGAGGCAAAAAATTTGGGTGTTGTTATGGGCAGTGGACTACGTTTTGAGAATCACGTAGCTAATTTAGTTAGAACATGTTTTTACCGCCTGAAAATACTATATAGGATTCGTAACTTGCTTAATGAAAATGTGCGGGTATCATTGTGTGAGTCATTGATTCTCTCTAAACTGAACTACGCTGATTTGGTTTACGGTCCACGTTTATTGGAAAAGACAAGGCGCTTAATTCAACGAGTGCAAAATGCATGTTGTCGCTTTTGCTATAACATTCCGCCTAGGAGTCACATCACACCCTATTTAAATAGGTCCTCGGTGTTAAATATGAAATCCAGAAGACACCTACATCTAGCATGTTTGTTATTTGACATTTTAAAATATAGGGAACCGAATTATTTGTTTGCCAAGCTTAACGTTAGCTCATTCCACCATAGATATGGGACTAGAACAAACAGATGTGTGTTACTGATGGGTCAACTTCATAAAACCACTGCTTTTGCCGGCAGTTTCCGTTACCTGGCAACCAAATGTTGGAACAATATACCACCGCCTCTGAGAATGTTAAAAAGTAAGCTCTCATTCAAAACTCAATTTAAGAGTTTCTTACTAAATAAACAAAAAGTAAATATTCCTCGTAGTTTCTCGGTAACGGACTTTGCCGTGTGATTTCTCCTTTCTTTCTGTAATAGATAAGAATTATATACCTATAGATTATGCTAATGCTCATATTACCTACTATTGCACTGCATGCCTTTAAGCGTGTTTGAAAGTCGTATTTTGCTGGGTCATGGCAGAATACCAGTGTTTGCTCACGAGAGCAAAGTTTACGCTGAGTCATGGGCCCTTTTGTACTACTGCAGCACACCTGGTTTTATATATTGTGTTAGATTAAGTTTAAATTTGAAATCTTTGTGTATTTTAATTTATGTTTCATCTTTTCCTTAGTTTTTCTTATTTTTTATTACTGTGTAACTAAAGCCAGTGTGTGTGTTATTTGGTACAAATAAACGTTTTATCTATCTATCTATCTATCTATCTATCTAACAGAAAATGTGCATAACACGCACAAATCGCTAAATGTATACAGGGTGAATTTTTCAAGTGGGCCTTCAGGGCCAGATCCCAAACTATAAGGAATATCGAAAAATGCTTAAAGGAGTCGGGAGAACGATTTTGATGAAAACAAAAACTGCATCATTGGATTTTTGAAAAATCAATAATCCTAGCCAGTAATTGAACCCAATGATTTTGAAAAAAAAGCACAAAACATTATGCACAAGCAACACTGGCGTAACCTAGTAAACTGTCGACAAGCCAGGGCAGCACTGCCGACAATAAATATAAGGCTATCCTAAGCCCTTCTACAGCTTAGCAGGTCGCGTCTACGTCTTCTAGTACGCGATTTAACCGGTCATGGCAATTTTAACAAACACCTTTTCCCCTTGGGTATAACAGACATACATGGAGGCTAAAGAAACAGTCGCTCACGTCCTGATGGAATGCAACGCAGATGCAGCACACCGGGCTCACGACTTGGGTCATCGGGGTAGGGGTATTTGGCGGGAAACCATGGCGTCTGGATGTCGATCTTTGTTTCGATAATTCAAAATTGTTTCGGAGTGGATTTTGTGCAGTGAAAGTGGTGTCGTTTCGTTGCATACGCATCCGTGTTGACGATCAGTTATGAGGAATCGTTGAAATAAAGGTTTTGTGGTCTGTTGCCATGCATTTCTGTCCAAGAACTCTCTAGATGTGTAACGCTCATATTTTAATGCTTGAGTTACAGCTGGTTTTTTTTAAATACGAGATTGCAAACAAGCGTGTGGCCCACCTGGTGTTAAGTGGTTACCGTCGCCTATAGACACTTGCAATATTAAGGGTAAATCACTTAATACTACTGCAAGTGCGTTGCCTACCTGGGGACTAAGATGATATGCCTTCCATGCCCAGTAATTACACTGGCTATCTTTCCTCTCAATCCGAAACACAGCGAACTGCTTCACGGCAGAAATAAGAAAGGCGGTGTAACCTACCCAGACAACCCTACATATGGGTCTACCACCTAGTAAAATATCAAAATGTTGTGTTTTTCATAGCTGGAGATTGACAGAAATGTTGTTCCCCTTATAAAACGACTAATTGCCAATAAATATAAGAAGAAGAAGAACCGGGTAGACTCCAGGATGTCTTCAGAGACGCAAATGCGCTGGGAGACTTCGTGGAAGAGTTGGCCTGGATGGAATAACCGGCAAAACAGGCGCATAGTCGTAGAGTTGCGGAAACAGTCGGTACGACGATGAAGAAGACTATATGAGCGCTGGCTACGGAACGGGTGCAGAACACAGCGAATTGATATCGTCAAGTTGATTTTCCGTGCTGATAAGTGGTGCTAGGACCTTATTAGTAGTAGTAGTAGTATCTAGTGCACAAAGTTTAATACGTAGGCGGAACTTCATTCTTTAGCAGTTCATAATCCACTAATAGATTATTTATTAAGCGAAGTATCGAGATGTACGGACGACAGCGCAGATAAGGCTACCCAAATAAACTGTTAAATGTCTCCAATAATTTTTCAACCTTATTCCACAATCATAGAGTTCAAAGTCTATTGTAGAAATTTTGTCAGTCTGAGGCAACCTGATCTGCATTCGTCTGTACTTTGTCGCTATTAGAAACTAATATTGTAAAGCTGAAGAGTTTGTTGGTTTGGTTGAACGCGCTAATCTCAGGAACTACTGATTCAAATTGAAAATATATTTTTGTATTGGATAGGCCATTTATCGAAAAAGGCTATAAGTTACAATTTTGTTTCAAAAAACCTCCACGCGGATGAAGTCATGAGCGGAGCGCTAGTTAGATATAAAGGAACATATTTTAACCTCTTGTTGTGGTGATTCCACTACAGTTTTCAATCTTCTAATTATAAAAATAAAGATCAATTTCATGTGAATTTTATTGTACTTATTACCTCATGAAATACAATAAAAACATCTTCTAGAAGAGAGTTAACAATATTGGGTTGAGCCGGTCTAACAAGCCTTATAACCAAAGCAACCACTATTTATATTCTCTGGGAATCGAATCTGGGAGTCCTAATCTTATTTCGGAGCAGGGGGTTAAAATCAATAAGTGTTACTACAAACTCTTGCGAGGGAATCTCATTCTATAGTTTTCTATTAAACTTAAAAGGAGTTGTCTAAAAACAATATTGGAATAAATAATTGATAAACTGAAATAAACATATATTTTGTATTTATACATAACATCATTTTATTATAGAACTAAATAATGTATAAAGCGACCAATTATCCGATTACGAACTTCCTAAACAATAAAATTCCGCAACCGTATATTCCAACGAGAGAGGACACCAATATAAAACACCGTACGTCAGTAAAGATGACGTACACATGATTTTTATTCTCTTAATTCGAATCAGACTGTTCCATTCCTTTTTATGCAGTCTCCTTCAATATCGTCCTTTGAGGATCCGAACATCTTGATACTGCGTCGGCATTTACAAAAATGCGTTTTAGTACCAACGACATAGTCTAGATTAGAATTTTAAAACAATGTAAAATTAAACAAACTTTCTTAAGGCGGCATTTCTTTTATCGTTTTCGCGTATTAGTAATACCTATTTGTCCAATAAACATTGCCATGTTTTGCATTGTATGCATTGCCAGATATATTTGATAGTATGTGCAATATTTACACAAATACAATAAGAAACGCAAATAGCGAAAGCGCATCTGCTATGACCCTTATTGTGCAGTCAACAAAGTCCCTGGTATTGCATTTATCATACAATCCTTTATATCGCTGCCCTGAGCCAAGCCGCGCCTACTTTTTACTGCGGCCAATAAAATATTAACGCAATATGACGCAGCCAATAAGGCGCAACTTCACTTCGCTTCCGCAGGTCGCCACCCCCGCGCAATCGCACTAGCGTGGCCAGCAATATAGCGTTCTCTGATTAGCTTATACCGGTATTGGGAACGGGTCGCCTGCCTATTAGACACGTCGGTGACACGCGATTATCGCCTACAAGTGGTACACCGAGAACTTTGCCGATTTCACAAATTCAACTTTAACACCTTATGCATATGACTATCTATTGTTGTATATTATTATTGTTGTAACTAAAGTACGGTCGCCAAGCAGACCTTCGTACAATGACCTTTCAGTGCACTGGCAGTTGTGTTAAACATTTTTACAAATTTTATTAAAATATGTAAATTTTAATGTTTTTAATTATTCTGTATTTATTAGCATTATTAACAATTTTATGCGGAGCTCGGGCTTTTAGTTGATCATATCAACTTATTAGCTATAACCGATGCAAAGAGGTATTTGGTGTACCTATTTGCTGATAAAAGACATGAAATACTTACTTTACTTAGTGATTAATTTCAAATTCTCCAAATGAAATTAAACTCTGATTAATCAGTAGTAATTTTAATATGTTAGACAATTCTAACTCGCAACTTTTATCGAACACGTGCACACGTAACCACCGTTTACTATGTTCAAAAGGTTTAGAATCTCTAATAGGGGCGGTCACTATACCTGTGTGAGCGCGACAGCAAGATAATTGCACAGGAGCGACAAGGACGTAACGCGGTGTCAATGTACGAAATAATCTCTGCTGGGCGACCGCACTTTATCAAGTATTTTATATTCGGACCCTCAAATATACCTATTCCTTCATAACGTTTGATCAACTTATTGATATGTATTTGGTATACCGTTAATATGTGATGTGTACTACGTCGCCTCCGACTGATAGAAGACATTGACCCTGTTTAATAAAAACAAAACATTAGGCAACATCCCATTTGGCATCGTTGTACTCAATTGAGTACAGTGCAATAATTGAGGTTTTGAGTTTAAAGGCCGGTTCCAATAGTTCTGTCAAATAAACTCTGATGTCTAACTACTTGGAACCTATAAAACAAGTCGTGAGAGAATCCAAAGCCTCTCACAATCACTGTATGATTTCGCCAAGACACTCGGATATAACTGAGTAAGTACATTATTAAATTAACTGTTAAAATTAATTTATGTGAACCTGCAAGTTGTAAAATACAGATAATATATTTTAGAAATTAATGATTTATTTAAACTAAGTATCAAATATTTGTGATCAATTTATACAACATCGGCAAACTAGAATACGTCTGATGTCAAATAAGATGAAACTAGTTTTTTTAAAGGTTTCAAGCAATATCGTTAATATGACTTTCTTTCCATGCAGACTAATTATATCCAATAATTATTTGTACCCCACAAAAATGCAATCCTTTCACTCTATGCAAAACTAAGATCTTTTTCAAAAAAATAATAGATGATTTTGACTAAGAGATACCTGGTTTTTGTGCGCGTTGTCTTGAAGCATCAGCTGTGTGATATAGAATGACGTCAGCGCGTTTCCGCCCAACGCCGCTGTGTAAGCTCTCACTATGGCTAGCACCTAATAAACAATTAATTTTATTAATATTATATTTCGGAACAAATAAAAGGAACGCATTTTAATTTTAAGGCACACGCCCTAACTATTTTCGAGGAGACGCATTTCCTATATTGCCACACTAGACATTGATGTAAAAAAGAATGTTGCCATTTCAATAGTGGCATTATTTTTAAGGGAAATAATAAATTGAGCAACTTAAAATACAGATTTATTATTTGACATTTTTATATTTTCATTTAATATTTTTAGTCGCCTACTTAGTATTTTTGTTAGTTATGATTATGATATTTAACTGGTCAGCAGAGTAACCTACCCTTAACCTATGCAAATACTAAATGGACGAGGAAAAAACATAAATGGGCGACTAACAAATGATTAGTCGCCCATTTAGTATTTTTAGTTGCTCGGTTTATTATTTCCCAGTTTAAGTTGGATTAGATGTTGAAGATGCAATATGGTAGACATTGTTAGACTAAAATAAACTTGTTGGTCTCAGTCTACACAAAAGACAAATATAAATTTGAAAAACTTATACAGGCTGAATTTTTCAAGTGGGCCTTCAGGGCCAAATCCTAACTATAAGGAATATCGAAAAATGCTCAAAGGAGTCGCGAGACCGATTTTGATGAAAGCAAAATTTTATATACAAACTAGTATATACAGGTATATACTAGTTTTTCAAATATATATATTTCAATATTAATAGTGGTGGTTGTGCAATTTTAATACTCATCGTATGCATATTGTGATTAGCGTCATCTGTCGTAAATAAAGCGACAACTCGGTACCACAAAGGGGTAAGGGTTTTTGTCCATACGCGTGGAGAGAGGGCGCCATGTACCACTTTTTAACAACCTTTAAGTTGACGTGATTGGTTCATAGTCATTCGCCATATTTTTTAAGAAGGATGAGTGAAGTTCGTGTCTAACTTCATTAAAAGCCCTTGTTTGGTTCAATTCGTTCATGGCCGAGTGCGCGCATATTTTCTCGTATCTTTTTCTGCTTATAAAACTATACTAAGCTATGTGGTGACACCAGTGACTGTTGGCTGTTGGACCCTGGACGAAGACGAGCTCGGGGATAAACCAAGTAAGTGGTACCTGTGTTGTGTTGGTGCTATCACTTTATGTTTTTACGATGAGTGTTATCCACAAAGCCGCATCCATACTTCACGTATAGTGACCGCCAGTTTTTTTTCTCAATATATTACTCTTCTTTGGGTTGGAGCTATTTACACGCTCCACCAAGTGGTAATTGTCACTCACTTATAAAATGTAAAAAAATAGGTAATTTTATCATCTAGGTATGGCAATGGTTATTTACAATTAATAACTGAAACGAATAGATTCCCTATTCCAAATATTATTGAAATTACTAATCCTAAATTAGAGACACGTTGTTTCTCTTGTCCTTACCTCGCATGTGAACGTGTGCAAAAATCCACTTAGTCCTCCCAACTCCCTCACAGTGGTAGTTTCTCGTACAAATATTAGTCTTAGTGCGCACACTCGCCTCACTACTCTCGCGCCGCTTATGTAGCAGAGAGATGAAAGAGCTACAGTTGTTGGGACCTGTAAAAATAATAATTGGTGATTTGTCTAAGGCTTTTGAGCATGTGAATCATGATATCCATGTCAGAAAACTGCATACCTGTCGTATTAGAAATAAGGCCCACGACCTATCATACTACTTATTTGAGCAATACAAAAAGAAAATTAATTTTAAACATTTAAAAATCTTCTAGAGCTATTTCGCAATAGGAGTTCCACAGGGTTCTATTTTCGGCCCATTGGAGAAAATCATTGCTAGATGTGTATGTACAGATTGATCTAAATGACAAAAAGGATAATTAGTTAATTATATTACTGACTTATTTTTAGTCCCCGCACTATTGAGGTAAAATTTAATAATTTTTTAACGTATCCTTAAGGAAAATTAAGTTTCTAAAATGTAATGTACTTTTTTGGCGTTTTCGTTGCTATAACTTATATTATGTTTATTGCTTTTATCTTAGTTTGATTTCCCTAGATTTTGAACTTTGTTTTCTTTGGTATAAGGTTGACAACTATCATAAGAATTGTAACATAATCTAGTGTTGTGTTCATACCTGCCCGTTAATAACTGATTTATCTTCCGCAGGTTCGCTGTGTTGACTTTTAACGAGTTGTTCCTCATCTAGAGCAAATATATCGTCGTCAGCATCTCCAGTACCATTGCCATGGTTACTGGTTTGGCTCTGTGTTTGGCTGTGACCGTTCTCAGTGACTGGTTCGGGTTTGTTCGGGTCTTGAAGACGTATAGCGGCTCCTGACACTACAAGTTGTATTTCGTCCTGAAAGAAGGGACTTTGGCTAAGAAACTGAACGCTTATGTTTGAAGCGAATGAAGTCCTACAGGTTGCCTATCTGTTTACAGAAAATTTTAAGCTATAATGATATCATGCCATACTGTAATTTATACTAATGATACTTACGCATAGTATTATTTAGCCTTAACAACTTATGCATAGATAACTTACCTCTGGCAAGTCAAGCCTGAAGGTAGTGAGTAAGGCAGCCGGTTGTAACCTCCTCAGCTTATAAGCAAGTGCATCTAAAGCTTTCCCCACTTGTCGTTCGCCCGCACATCTTATTCCACCGCTTGTAGCACTGGTAGAAGCAGAAACTTTGCCTCGCCAAACCTAATTGTCACATTGAAAAGTTTGTAATTGTGCTTGACTGTTCTGTTCATAAATAAAAGAACATAATTTTCTTTAATAATAGGGATATCATGGAGTAATATTTGCGTTTACAAACGCGTAAATATTTTAAATACTAGATTTTTTCAGTAATTTTTTTTTCTAGCACGTTCTTCCAGTCCAGTGTATTCTAATTGGAATAGACTTACCCCTTATTCATAAAAACAAGTGAATTTATTAGAGATTTAAAAATTGTTTATCTCTGTCACTCTGGCACGAGATGAATGAGACAAAACACTTTTTAACAAGGTAATAAGTAAAATAGGTTTATTGACTGATTATGAATAAGGCTGTAAGTTTAATATAAAATTATTGATAATTTTTCAAGTATTTTAATCTCGCTGAAAATCTAACAAATAATTTGATTAGACAATGATTATGTTACCTGCGTAAACGCATACGGTGGCGCCACCGGTAACGGTCGCAAGGTATTGGAATAGGCCTGCATACGAGTGTGCATGCGGCGAGTGGACAACGTCCGGGCAGTTTCTACCTAAAAGAAAAATTACAACTACGTAACAATAACGCCGCTAATCTTATACAACATGTAAATTAAATAACCAACACCCTGAATACTTAAAAAAACACTTTTTTTTGAAAAAAAAAACAAAAAGTGCCTAGAATATATTGTACAACATTTTCTGGGTACTTTTGTTTTTTTTTTTAAAAAAAAAACGTTTTTTTTTAAATTGTTGAAATCAACTCAGAAGCCGATCCCAAACCACCTGTATTCAGGGTGTTGGTTATTTAATTTACATGTTTTAGTATAAAATTTCCATGTCACAATGTTAGTTACCGTACTCCTCCGAAACGGCTTGACCGATTTTCATGAAAGTTTGTATGCGTATTCAGTAGGTCTGCGAATCGGCTACTATTTTCCATACCCTTAAGTGATAAGGGTTGTTCAGCCTTAATTTTTTTTTTTTTGGACGAAATTTTTGTTTAAATTGTTTTTGTTATGTGGCATTAAAAAATACATACAATCCTCAATTTTTACTTTTTTATCACCAACCCCTATTTTTTTATAGCCATTTTAGTAATTTAATTATTTTTGTAAGACAAAATAACGTTTGCCGGGTCAGATAGTAATAATATAAGAGACGCTGCCGTGGTGGAGTGGTCAGTAACGCTGCCTACACATCGGGCGGTCCGGGTTCGAGTACTGGTAGTGGCCAATGTTAGTGTGATGAACACGAGCATTTGTTCATGAGTCATGGTTGTTTATATATTTATTTAGGTTTTTTTATAAAAATATCTAGATTACCTATTAAGTATGTTTGTCCGTTATCTAGTATACATAACACAAGTTCTTAAAGATACTTAATTATAGATAATTGGTGTGAGCGTAGAAATATATTATTATTACTACTGATACTGTCTATTTTGTCTATTTTGGCTTTGGTAAAAAAGTTATTGAACATCCATTACTGATTTTACTTCAAAAACTAAAAATTAACTGAAACCTACGTTGTTTTGACGGAAAAGCATCATCGGAATTAATATCTAATCTATTATGAAAGATATACATGTCTATAATAATTACTATACAGGTTGGAAAATTTTGAGCGAGACATTAAGGGGAAGTGCCTTAACCTTAGCAGCCACACAAAAATGACGTTAATCTATTTTTTTTTGTAATTTCAAACCCCTTTCACAGATTTTCAAGAAAACAAAAAACAGGATAAAAATACCGATGTTACCTACACATTTTATTTAATCCATCTAGGGAGTGCTTGGCAAGAAATGCATGGCAACAGACCTCATGATGGCGACTGGTGAGTCGGGAATACCATTGTAAAATTATCAACTTCATACACACCACAAAACCCACCAACAAGGAGTACCACTGTAAAATTCTCAACTTCATACACACAAAAAGAATCAATCACAGAGCTCTATTCAACGCAATACGTCAACTTATCTAAGAGTCGTTTGAGCATTGTTTATGAATTGAAAGGCTTGCCATATGGCACGCATTCTGAAAGTATGGCACGCACTCAGAAATGCCTTATTTCGCATAGCATTGTTTTTTGCTTCTTGACGTTGCTCAGGGTCGGATTTAAAGGTCTGGAGGCCTCGGGGCAACAAAGGAGTGGAGGCCCCTTAGTCCCAAATTATTTTCCAAATAAAATGAACAATTTTTTTCAATCGAGTGTTCGGTTAAAAAATAGGCATACTTCTTTACGACCTTTAATCAACAAACAAAATAGAAAAATATTATTATTATTATTATTCATGTAATCATGTTTGTATAAAGTACCGTAGGTAAAGGTAAAACGCGAAATAAAATATGAAAGGAAAAGTTGTTTACTGGTGTTTACTAGTCTGAATTTGAAAATTTTTTTCTGAAGTCTCTATTGTGGGGGCCCCTCTTTTCTGGAAGCCCTGGGCTATAGCTCTGCTTGCCCTTCCCTAAATCCGGCCCTGACGTTGCTTTTGACATCTCGACCTGTGCGTGTGCGTTGTGTAATCTAGCTAGCTGCTACCTAAGCTGTGCGTTCAGATCCAAACTTAAGTATTGTCTATGAATAGGTTTTTACGACCCTGCGCGTCCACGCGCACTATGAGACCTCGAATAATATGGCAAGCACTCAGAAATGCCTTATTTCGCGTAGCATTGTTTTTTACTTATAGAAGTATTGTTTTTGAATACGGGAGTTAGATTCCTCTTAGTGTCAGTTAAACTAAATACTTACATCCTCGGCTTCATCAAGCTCTAGCACGCATGCGTCCTTATCTGCGCAAAGGTCCAGCGCAGGAGGTTCCTCGCCCTCTATTTCTGGGAGGACTCCGTTAGTGCTGTGTTCTAAACCACCTGAGACATCATACAATATTCATCATCAAGAGCTCATATAATGTACCCCACATTAGGGGCGATTAGGCCTTAGTCAACCACGCTGGCCAAGTGCGGGTTGGTCGACTTCACACACAACCTAAGAATTTTTTCATAGGTGTGTGCAGGTTTCCTCACGATGTCTTCCTTCACCGTAAAAGCGTCGATTAAACGCACATATGAATTCAAAATTTGAAAACACGTTGGTACGTGGCGGGGATTGAACCGGTGCCTCCCGGGTGGAACACAGCACCCTTACGCGCTATGCCACAATATTAGTCACGTTCTTAATACCAAAAGGGTTGCGCAGAGCTTCAGGTAACATTTGATACATTTGATAAATAAAAAACAAATTGAAAAAGCATCGATACAATTTTACAAATGTATAAAAATAACACTTATTCATCCGAACATAAGGTCGATTATACAACTAATCAATTCAAAATAAAACAGCTGACCAACCTATGTCATATCCGTTAGCAGCTTTGTTGGCGGAGAACGTATCCCATAACGCTTTTTGTATTTCTAGTGCTTCCTTGTCGTTTTCAGACGCCTGAAATTAATTTCGTCTTTATGACCGTGAGGTGTAAAACAATAAATTTATAGATAAAACTGCAAGCCACACTACCAATAAAAAAGTGAAGTCCAAAAATGAGTCCTTGAAACCGCTTACTTTCTATTTGTCCCTTTCTAACCTATAGAGCACATATTAGACGGTCACGTGACCGTCACGTGACCTTTTTATTGGTAATGTGGCTTCCAGTTACACCTATAAATTTCTTGGTATAAAATTATTTTTGAGTGTTGCTAAGAGTGAAAAAAAAAATTTAAACAGATTATTCAGTAATATATTTATAAAATATAATGCCGATTTTTAGAAAAATTACCTTGAAATGTTCCATTGAATAGAAACCAAAATACAAAAAAACTGTCATGATCAAGTGCTAAGATGGGATTCAAACCCTCTGTCTCTTCTAATTGAGCCACACAATTTTTGAGATCACGACAAATTTTTTCAAGTTTTTCGTATCCGATTACGTCATTTATTTCTTTGTTTTTGTTTTGTTTATTCGTTTCTATATCATTTGGTACAATCGACCAAATTGAATCATGACCCACCTTAAGATCATTTTCCTACAGTCACTCAATACAAAGTAGGTTGAAATTCGCTTGAACATACATTTCTTAAGGAACGAACCTGTTATGAATTTATTAGACACTGACAGTATCTAATAAATATGGCCTTTTAAAATTTTTTCAACTAGTACTTGACATCTGACACATAACGTAATTTTATTTTTAAAAATATAATAGTTATTCCTTTTTCTCAGTAGTGAAAAGAGTTTAGATTATGAACGGCATCTTATTCGAAATTCCAATTGAGACTTTATTGCAGTGATAACAAAGATTAAAATTGCATAGATCTCTGACCCGTAATGACACATTTTTATTCATATTTAAAACGTACTAAGTGCAATACGCATGATAGCGATGAAAACCTAACTAAATTTATGATTCTAAAGGAATGATCGGCCAAGTGGGTCATGATTCAGTTGGTTCGACTGTACCTACCATAGATATAGGAAACTGTAAATAGACAATGTGAAAGAGAGAGCATACTAACACGTTTATTAGAACGAGATAGACAGACGAGACCATTTCACGTACACGCAGGCGGCCTATGTCGGCCTGACAGTCACATAGAAAAGACAGCAACTGTCAGACTTCAGTACTATTTTTCACGCACACATGCGCATTACTTACTCATTGGTGCATATTTTTGGTCTCGCCCTAGTCGATTCATTGCCAATCTTTAAACGTCAGTAATTATAAATCTATCATACCTACATACTAAGGGAGATCAGGCTATCAAAATCTGTCAAATTTCTATTCTATTCTTAAGTACTGACTGCGACGCGAGTTAATTTTATTGCGCATTTTGAAAATGTCAAGGGAAAATGTATTTAAAGTATAATAATAAATTATAAGGTAGATTGATTTGGAGTCTCACAGCACGTGATATTACTAAAAAAACTGAGTGAAACTCCCACTAAACATCAAAAGACTGGAACTCTAGCATAAAGTTGAAAAATTATTGAAGAAATTTACGCTAGTTGCCCGTGGTCCCCCTTGTATAATAATCTTCTTATTTACCACGTACTACGTCTCAAAGAAACATTTTAAATCTGGCGATTAGCGGGGGTACCACGGTCCAAATAATTTGCCTATGGTACACTATTGTCCCCCTAGGGGCATCCAAGGGCAAAAAATTGGTTGTGGTACCCCACGGGAGACTAGGCTGGGGGGCCACGGGCAAGTAGCGGAAATTTAACGGGTTTGAGTAGCTTGATCTAAGATTTCAAACAATGCTAAACTAAAATATGAAACAAATGAAACTTACTTTAATTCTCGGTGGCGAAGGCGGAGGTAGTGCTGTTAATCTGACCGCAGTTCCACTTGCGAGAGCCATGACACATCTCTCGCCTATTGATATCTGCGTTTGCAAGTTGAAAAGCGCGTTTGCCCCCTGACAAACAAATTATCTGTTTAAATGCCATGAAAACATAATAATAACATATTTTCACGCTCACGCCAATTATCCAGCCCAAAGTAAGTATCATTAAGAACTTGCGTAATGGATACCAGATAACGGACAATTTTAATATACACAATATTTTTAGATATTTTTATAAATAAATATACAACGTGTAACAGAAATAGCGTACAACCTGAATACAGGTGGTTTGGGATCGGCTTCAGAGTTGATTTCGATAATATTTTTTTTAAAAAAAACGGTTTTTTTTTTAAGAAAAAAACAAACAAAAAAAGAACAAAAAGTACTTAGAAAATATTGTACATTTTCTGGGTACTTTTGATTTTTTTTTTGTTTTGTTTTTCAACAGAAAAAAACGTTTTTATTTTAAAAAAAAAATATTGAAATCAATTGGTTCGGATCTTAGAAGTGCTAATTTCAACAACAAAATCATGTAAGTAATTGTCAAATTTTATGAATTTAATCTTGACAGGTAGAACTTATGAAACAGTGCTGCCACCTCGTGAATACTATTTTTGGAAAACCCTTATTTAATGTTGTATCTAGTTTCTTGGTTCTGTTTGTTAGATGAATTGGCAAATAATCGAATGTGGATTCACTCATCAGGAGTTTAATAATATCCGAGGTACAATCCACGACATAAGGCTACCACAAAATGTTAAATTTTCTTAGTCGATTTCGTGCTTTATATTATAATTCACACATTTACGGTTGAAAATCAATTGGATAGAATTTACAGTTTTTGGTAGTCTGGTCTGCTTCCGTCTGTACGTTTTGTAGCTTGCTAAAAAGAAGGCTATATAATAAGTAAATAAATATCGAGAAAATGGCTTATCCGAAATTATTTTATCGGTATGTAAAGATACCACATGATATCGGATATTGGCGTCTGATAGCGATATAAAATCGAATAATGTGGAAACGCTCCAAATCACGTTACCTGCATCCTCAGTTTCGCCAGCAACAGTTTGTGTAGTTCATACTCTAAGAACGGCAGCTGGTCTGAGATATCTCGAGCGCCGGGTTCTGAAGCCGGTTGGGCTCGACGAGTCCGAGCCGCTGTTAAAGGAAAACGACTTTAATGTTACTGTTATAAGAGTCACAATATTTTGGACAGAAATGTTCGGACAGAATTCAAAAAGAAATTTGTTGTTTTACCGCCCTAGTTAATAAATGTACTATATCGTTTACAAACGCGTAAATATAATACTAGAAAAATGCACTGAAAATGCTTTTTTCAGTGCATTTTTCTAGTACTATATCCACGTTGTCACTTTAACGTATTTTTAAAATTTTAATTTTTTAATGCGATTATGAAACTACCAACGCGAACATCATAAACTTTTGTACACAAATTGTTAAGTCTATTGGGAAACTCTTTACCCAGAATAAAAGGATTGGTGCAGAGGGATAAAAAACAAACAAAAACCTACATTACGAAACCGCACAAATGCTAGTATTATTATAAAATTAAAAGGTTCTTCTAACGCTAAACTATAACTGTAAATAATGTAGAGTCAGGGAAATAAAATGTTCGTCACCTTAGTCGACGTTTGCTTGCACCAGAGTAATTATCAATGAAGCCAACATTTATGTTCAAAGAATTTATATAGGAATATTTTGATTACACACAATATGTCTTGACTGTGTTTATGTACTTTTTTGTGTAGATTGAATGGAGAAACATAATTATCTTGTTGACGTTAACAGTAATGCCAATTTATTTTGAAGTTTCCTACTTTGAGATAAGGTTGCAATACTGGAGTAAGGGCGGTTTCAGATTAGCGTTTTCTACGCGCGTGTAAGCTAGTTTTTGGAATCTCGTGTAGATCCGCTACACCCGCAACTCTTACTCACCACCGGTTCAATGCAAACGAACACCTCGAAATAAGCCCGTGTACGCCGGTACTGTGTTTTGAATCGAAAAAAGTAGCGTGCGTGTACGACCGTATACGCGTAAAAAAACCGCTAATCTGAAACCGAAACCACGTTAAGTAAGAATTTTATGAATAGACTAGCTGACCCGGCGAACTTCGTACCGCCTATTTTCTTTTCTGTTGAAATTTTTCCTGAATTTTCTTTGCTATAAACCTCACGGAGCCCGAGACCTTTCCAACGAATGCAAAACCGTGGAAATCGGTTCGTGCGTTCTGGAGTTATAGCGTCAGGAAGGAAAACCCGACTTATTTTTATATAGTAGATAAAACAATACTTACCAACAGCTGTAAGCGTGACCGCTTTAGGATAGGCGACGAGACGATTTGGTTTAGAGCATGTCGCTAAGAGGACTGCCGGGACACGTGCGCGTCTAGGAAGAAAAACAAAAAGATAATAAAATAGTTTGTTAAAGATTAAGTAATATGTTTTGTTTACCTCTTTATTAAACAGTAGCTGTATACATATTTTTGGACTAAGCGTAAGCGATTATTTGTTTTTGTAGTTAGAAACAGTGAAACGTTTTTCGTTGGCTACTAAAGGGTTAACCACACGATAAGAAAAAGATCAATTATATAATTTTTAAATAATATATGTTTAAGTATAGCTCAGTGCGACATTATTTAAAAGTAAACACCAGATGCAAATTATATTGTGAAAAAGAACCAGAAAAGGTAGTTTGAATTTTTATAAAACTCATTACAAAAGAAAAACACAACTTTAATTTTAATTTTACATCAACGATGCTTTCTTGCAATTGCTTTTTAAATAAATAAATAAAGTAATGTCCAAAAGAAGAATGGTCTACTGTCCGATAGCGCATGTAAGACGTGTGTCTTACATACGCTATCGTCAATGCTCGATTGTGTGCGATATTATGCGTAAAATAAAATAAAACTGTGTCAAAGAAGCGGCAACGTCCTATTTGCTTATAGTAATCCGTTCGTCACATGCTGCGCCGTGGACAGTGACCCTAGATCAAGAATATGACTATACCTGCAACCGCCGCAGACGCTAAGTTCAGCTCGGTAAGGCCCAGCCCCAGGCGAGTACGGGACGTGCGCTATACAACACGATTCCGATTCCACCTCCTCGATTGTTTTGTTCCCATTTTGTGCTGCATCAAATATAAAACTTCTGTATATAAACTTCTTTTTATTTTTGAGGGGGACGATAAGGCCGAAGAAGGAATCAAGCTTCACTTGGAACCCTTAACAACAGAGGGACTCACTTTCTTATCATTTTACTGTCGGAATACATAATGTTGTTAACATTATTATTATGGCGACAGATTTTGATAGGCGGGCTTGAAAAAAGTTCTACCACCAATCAAACCGAGTACAAGTACTCCCCTAAGGATCAAACCCGGAATTTCTGAATCTAATTCCAGTAGGTGAACTTCTACACTTAACCAAGCATTACAAAAAATTTAGTTAGTGTGTTACTGCAATTAAGAAGTAGGATAATTAGTCTTAACTAGTCTATGAATTTGGGATTACTTACTTCTTCTAATTTATCTTAGCCTAACATTTAACATGTAGAATAAAACTTCTCATAATCATTATATGCCCACTGCTAAAGTACGCTCGCAGTGCAGAGATAATTTTGTACAATGAACTTTCAGTCTACTGGCAGTTGTGATAAACATTATTACAAAAGGTCAAGTTTATAAAATGATTTAAAATTTAATGTTTCAATGACATTCTGTGTTATTAGCATTACTCACAATGTTATGCGGAGCTCGGGCTTGTGATCAACTAGCCATTGCTATTAGCGATGCAGAGAGGCATTTGGTGTACCTATTTGCTAATAATTAAGACATAAAATACTAACTTTACTTAGTAATTGATGTCAAATTCTCCAAACAAAATTAAACTCTGATTAAGCAATTTATAACATTTTAGAGAATTCTTACTCGAAACTTTTATCGAACACGTGCACATGTTAACACCGTATTACTATGTTCAAAAGGTTTAGAATCTCTAAAAGGGGCTGTCACTAAACCTGTGTAAGCATGACAGCAACATAATTACGCAGGAGCGACAATGATGCGTAGTTGTGACGAAATTATCTCTTCTCGGCGACCGAACTTTAAGCTATGTGTAATGTATGTGGGTAACTAAACACTGTTATTGTTATTACTTATGAGCGTATGATTGTTCGCCGGTTCCCCGCCCTCCCCAGTCTCGTATTACACGCTGTTGTGAGAAGACGTTGTTTCCAGTGGCGTAGCGTAGGGGGGGCAGGGGGGGCGGCCCGCCCCGGGCGGCACATTTGATGGGGCGGCAAAATTTCACATTAAATAAAAAAAATTGAAACCATTTCATATTTTTATGCCAACTACAAATTCGGACCAATTGAAAAGAGTATGGAATTTTTCATTAATTATTCTGTGACGAATTCGGGGATCCCCTTTCATTGAATGATATTTTGTTGCAACTGCTGGTAACACCGTCTATTCTGACTTGCGGCGATTCCCCAAATCAGAATAGACGGTGTGGAATTTTTTTTTCGTTTAAAAACGCGTAAATATTTTTGAGACTAGAAAAAATACCCTGAAAAAATTTACCATTTTTTCAGACAGGCCGAGGGGATTCTAGTGTTATAAAAATATTTATGCGTTTGTAAACCCTAACAATTATTCCGTATGAAATTGTTTTAATAAGAAAAATTTATTTTCGAATGAAATGACACGTTTTTCAACCGACTTCAAAAAAGGAGGAGGTTCTCTATTCGACTGTATGTTTTTTTTTTTTTTGTATGTATGTTCCGCGATTACTACGTCAATTATGAATCAATTTTGATGATTCTTTTTTTGTTAGGAAGGTAATTCAAAGGTGGACCCGTATAAATTATACCGAAATTGGTTCAGTACTTTTTTGTTGAAATGATAATTTCATTGGAGATGAAATAATGATATCGTCCACGAACACAAAAATAATGACAATTTTTTTTTGAACTTGCCATTACCTAATATGCAATAGTGAAATTTTGGTTAGTAGGTCCAATAGTCAACATATAAACTATGACAAATTACTTTATGAACTTAAGTTAAATAACTTTTGAATGAATGGCAGGCATTTGTAATGAGCTATAGGTCTGAGACGTGATATTATTTGTTAACCGACTTAAAAAAAAGAGGAAGTTCTCTATCCGACTGTTTTTTTGTGTTTGTTACCTGATTACTCCGTCAATTATGAGTATTACGACTCGATTTTAATGATTCTTTTTTTAGGTACGTCAAGATCAGAGATGGCCCGTATAAATTGTATCGATATAAATTGGACCATTTTTGAACAAATCAGTAATAACAAAAAAAACCGTTTTAGTTAAAGTTTCCATTAAGTTTTAATGAGCGCCTAGTAGGCCTATCCGTTTTCAATAAAATATACTAGATTTCCACTAAAAATAATAAAATAAAATAATTTTAGCAAAAAAATAGAACAACCGACTTCAATGCGTACACATTTAAACTAAAAAGTAAGAAATAAATAATATTTTTATGAAGTAGATGAAAAGAGCGTCATAGAAAACCAAGGAAAGTATTGATACACATTCATAATTCTTTATTTATAAT
This sequence comes from Elophila nymphaeata, assembly GCA_955850985.1. Taxonomy (NCBI): domain Eukaryota; kingdom Metazoa; phylum Arthropoda; class Insecta; order Lepidoptera; family Crambidae; genus Elophila; species Elophila nymphaeata. Next base: position 18,375,402 of record OY039087.1, read on the forward strand.
TCATACTCCGATATATTTGGAGTCGGTGCCAGCCTAAGCAAAATAAACTTACCTAATAGATACGAACTTGATTAATCCATTAACTATACATAATAATGAATGATGAAGATGAGAAATAATCCGCCGTTCCTTGATGTTCGAAAATTGCAAACACTATCCTCCTTGGCTAGCTGGCACCGGCTCCAAATATATAGGAGTATGAATTATAAATAAAGAATTATAAATGTGTATCCAGTTTAAATTTGTACGCATTGAAGTCGGTTGTTCTATTTTTTTGCTAAAATTATTTTATTTGTCTCTAACAGTGATAATGTAATTAGTACACTATTTAAAAACACAGGAAGGCATAGAAAAATGCACTGAAAAAAATCGACTTGCCTCAGGCGGGACTCGAACCCGCACGCCCGAAGGTGCGGGTTCGAGTCCCGCCTGAGGCAAGTCGATTTTTTTCAGTGCATTTTTCTAGTATTATATTTACGCGTTTGTAAACGCAAAAATAAAATTATTCCACAGGAAGGCATTTTTTCGAGCGATAACTTGAGGCGTTGCAATGTAGTACGACGAAGTGCAGTCGATCAGCCCAAAAGGCGAGAGCGTTCCAGATTCTTTTTTCATTAGTTCCAAACTGAATGTAAATCCGGCAATTGCCTGCCTTTTTCGTTGCCATTTTCGTGTGAGTGCAACGCATCCATACTTTTTAAACTTCTTAGTGTGTATTGCATAGTATACATTAAATTTAAATACCTAAATAAGAGGGCGGCAAAATTATCTTCCGCCCCGGGCGGCCGATACCCACGCTACGCCACTGGTTGTTTCATTGCTGCCCAAACCTACACATAGGTAATAGCCGAATAAAACACTAGGTTATGCTTATAGGTTTTCTTATATCAGACAATTTTGGGCTATGACACGTGGACTGGTGGTTTACGGCAATCGTCTATGACGCCTCGAAATCAGAGCCTCAAGCACACTTTTACAAAATATTACCTGCAACTGAGGCATCAACTTCAGCATTAAAATCGCAGTCCAGATTGATAACTGCCGCTGTTCCCGAAGCAGATAGAACGCAGACGTCTTCGCTGGAACAAATTATAAATAATATTATTACGATATATTAATTACTAGACAGTTGAGGTTGTTGGTTTTTCGGTTACCAGAGTCACCCTTCTATGGTAGGGAAGGGGACTAGGGTTTGCAGCGCGCGAGCATTTTTCTTTCTCGTATACGTAGTATAGAGAAAATCTTGTAATCCTCAAAAACTTCAACCTCGAGATTTTGACGGATTTACACGTTTTGGACCTCCCTGAGTCCAAAAATACTGTTTTTGGAATTATGTCTGTGTGTGTCTGTGCGTTAGCACGAAAACTCGAGTATTGCTTTAACACCAAATTTAACATGCATGTATGACATCAAAATATAAGGCTTCTATTAACTTTTGAGTCGTCGATCACGATGGTTAAGCATTCAAGTGCGCGATCGGTACTCGGATGGGTGACAAATATAAGGTTAGAAAAATGCACTGAAAAAAATCGACTTGCCTCAGGCGGGACTCGAACCCGCATCTTCCACAAGCACCAAGCACTGACAAATATTGACAGCGAAAAGCAGTGTCTCGGTGGCGTAATGGTCAACGCGTCCGCCCGGATTGTGGAAGATGCGGGTTCGAGTCCCGCCTGAGGCAAGTCGATTTTTTTCAGTGCATTTTTCTAGTATTTATATTTACGCGGTTGTAAACGCAAAATTAAAATTATTCCATAAATATAAGGTTTCTATCAACTTTTGAGTCGTTTCCGGTATACGAGAAAGTCAAGGGGAGACCACACTCCCGATTTTTTATTAGGGTTTTGGGCTTGGTATCTAAGAACCCAGAGCCATATCTTCATTAAGCAATTTCTTCTTTCTTGGTGTTTACATTTTTGCTTTTGTTACATTTTAATGCATCTAGGGAGTGATTGGCGAGAAATGCATGGCAACAGACTTCATGATGGCGACTGATGAGGCGGGAATGCCACTGAGAAATTCTCAATGTCATACACACCACAAAAACTTTAATTCAGTGATTACTCATTTATATAACACGCATGTTTGTGCATCAAAATAACACCGCTTACACCGCACAAAAACGACTCCAAAACAATTTTGAATTATCGAACCAAAAATCTTCCCGATGCCATGATTTCGCCCTAAAACACTCCGCAACGCGCGAGTGTCACGTCGATGTTGCATGTAGTGTTAAAAATAAAATTATCAATTTCAGCAATGCAGTACCTATGGGCCGAAACTATAGGCTATATTCTCGGTATCTTTAGAGTGAGTTTTAACCCATTGACGAAGCTACGAATATTAAGTATAAAAAAAAATTTAGAATGTAAAATCCGTTCTAGTTATTGGCTTTTGGATGCTAAAACTAAAAACAGAAATGACTATAACAATTTTTTTTTAACATCTAAATGATTTTTTGAGGTTGGTGCCAGTCTCAATATTTGGAATAAACGTTGTCACTTGTATTTGAGACCGATCTCAAAAAAACATTTAGATTTTTTAAACAAAATTTTTATTTCTGTTTTTAGTTTTGTGTAGGCGACAGGCTGGCAACCTGTCAGTATTTGGGGGAGAACTGTGAGGCCTATACTGCCAGATGTGGCTTTATACGAAACCAAATGTTACCTAGCGCTCTGCTCAACCCCTTTTGGGATTATGAGCGTAATATGTATGTATAAAAAAAAGTTCTTACCAAATAGCAGCGCTGTCAGTGTAGGCTATGACGGCGTTGCATCTTAGCGCCCTCGCGTGGGCCCTAAGTTCGGTTCTCAATTCGGCCCACCAAGCAGCCCTCGCCGCACTCTCGCCGCCGCCGTCTATTAACTTCACGGATCGGGCGCATACCGTACCACCTGTTTACGAAAACAGTTTTGAATCAGCATAAAGTTTTGGGCCGCTGAGGCGGAAACAAATGGCGGCCGGGTACCGGGAAACGTAGTAGTAGCGTCTCGCAAGGTGGACCGATGATCTAGCAAAGGTCGCGGGAGACGCAGCGTTGGTAATAGCGCCCCACAAGGTGAACCGACGATCTGGTAAAGGTCGCGGGAGACGCAGCGTTGGTAATAGCGCCCCTCAAAGTGGACCGACGATCTAGTAAAGGTCGTGGGAGACGCAGCGTTGGTAGTAACTTCCCACAAGGAAGACCGATGATCTGGTAAAGGTCGCGGGAGACGCAGCGTTGGTAATAGCGCCCCTCAAGGTGGACCGACGATCTAGTAAAGGTCGTGGGAGACGCAGCGTTGGTAGTAACTTCCCACAAGGAAGACCGATGATCTGGTAAAGGTCACGGGAGACGCAGCGTTAGTAGTAGCGTACCACAAGGTAGACCGACGATCTAGCAAAGGTCACGGGAGACGCAGCGTTGGTAATAGCGCCCCACAAGGTGGACCGACGATCTGGTAAAGGTCGCGGAAGACGCAGCGTTGGTAAAAGCGCCCCTCAAGGTGGACCGACGATCTAGTAAAGGTCGTGGGAGACGAAGCGTTGGTAATAGCGCCCCACAAGGTGGACCGACGATCTGGTAAAGGTCGCGGGAGACGCAGCGTTAGTAATAGCGTCCCGCAAGGTGGATACACGATATGGTAAAGGTCGCGGGAGACGCAGCGTTGGTAGTAGTAGTAAATACAAACATTCAATTAAAAGATTACGATGTTAATTAATATAAAAACGAGATTGACTACTAACCTATATGCACTATAAATCCTGGTGGGTATTCTGTCATGGTTAGGAAAGGATATTCCAACAGTTCCAAATTATTGCTATTCATTGACGGTCGCAAAATGGCTCCCCCGCCACTGCCTGTATTCACCGCGGACGTATTTAGAGAGCTTCCTGAAAATCGTAAAGTGTTATTGACATCTCATTACTTTTACAAATTAATTAGAATTGTATCTAGAATTTACCCTTCGGAGTAATGCTGAGATCCGAGTCAGAGGATCTCCGATGAATGCCCATTGGCGTGGAGGACGCGTTCAACGACGAATTTTGAGGTTGCGCCGTTGTTACGACAGGCTCCCGACCTCCATACGACTCATGCCGCGCGTGGCGAGGCGACCCTTTGTCCTTCTCGCTCTTATCCTTGTCCCGCTCGCACCTGCAGACACCGCACGCTGCATGCGAGTTACCACACACACTAGCTTTGTTAGTGTTGATGGACCCACACACGTTGCATAAACAATTACATGACGCTAAACCCTCTACGTCTAAACTTTCGGTGCGATCGAAACTACTCTCAGGTAGCGAGGGTATAGTCTCTAAAGCCGCGCCGCCAAGTATAGGATGGAAATGTTGGAGAACTGGCTCATGAGCTACTTTGCATGGAGTTGTGAGAAGTACTTCCGTGGACATTTTTTGCGACTCTTCACAATCTGATACAGAATGTATACTATTTTGACGGACGAGCTTTCTGTCTTTGGAGAGGGAGTCTTTTTCTGTTAATTTAGGCTTTGCTTCAATGTTTCTATTCTCATCGGTCTTAGGAAGCAACGATTGTACTTTGTCAATGAGCATAGTTTCTACGGCGGTGTGAATTAAACCACTTGGTTTTACGCTGAGGTTCTCACTCTTAAGACTTTCCATTGATTTTTTGCGATCTTTGCCACTAAACAAGGATTGCATTTTATCAATAAGTAAAGACTCCATTGCAGTATGTGTCAAACCGGTTGACTTTTTCTTATTTTTTGCGAATAACTCATCGCTAGAAACTTCTTCAGAGCTTATTACGTCTACAATTTTATCAGGGTCAACAAGTGTTTGCACTTTATCAATAAGTATAGTTTTTATAGCAGTGTTTAATAAGCCACTTGATTCTTTTTCTTTTTTAGTATTCTTCCCTATGCCACTTTCTTTCTTAAAATCATCACCGTGGTCTTCTTGAGGGACACTATAGTTGTCTGGCGCCGTAAATAAAGATTGGGCTTTATCCATAAGTATAGTTTCCATAGCAGCGTGTACTAATCCTGAAGTTTCTGGCTCTTTTGTGTGACTTTCTGTATTATTACCTTTCGGATGAGAAATACTATCAGAAGATTGTGCGTAACATTTTTTATATTCATGTTTCTCGAAAATTGGGCTCGAATTAGGGGTACTTGTGGGCATTAAAGACTGCGTTTTATCTATTAAAGTAGATTCTACAGCAGAGTAGATCAGTCCCGAAGACTCAGGTTTATTATTTCTAGCCTGTTCTACCTTTTCCAATTTCTTAGTGACGTCATCAAAGAATTTCTTTTCATGTGTTACAGGTTCAGGTGATGTAGGAATGAGTAAATTTTGGACCTTATCCATGAGTATAGTTTCCATAGCAGTGTGAAGTAGCCCAGTGGGTTTCAAACACGATTTCACTTTTTTACTCGGATGATGTTCAGTACGTGGGTGATTATCGGTTATATATAGAGATCCGCTCAAAGAAGCTCTCGACACAGGTTCCGATCCTATATACATGGATACTTTGGATCGATCAAATTCATCACTTTTATGCAACTTATTAGGTTGAAGACCCTTATCTTTTGATCGTTCGAATTCATCACTTTTATGCAATTTATTAGGTTGAAAGCCTTTATCTAAGCTAAGCAAATCTGCGTAAGAAAGAAACGGGGATCCCAATACAGTATCACTGGGTGCCTTCGAAGCAACATCCGAAGAAGAACCTGGTTGGCTCATAGCATATTTTAGCTCGTCCTGTTTTTTCTTGGGATGCAATGAATAATGGGAGAGGCTTTTGATCATGCTGCTTTTAGAAAGTTTCGTAAGTTGATTTTTTATTCTTTTTGAAGAGCGATATACAAAGCTTTTGATTTCTGTCGGAGAGGAAGGGGCGCTAATACTTTGAGATTTTTTATGAACAAAAGGGTTGTGAAATTTAAAGTGATAATTGTGGGGTTTCGGAGCTACGAACGTGTTCGTTTCCACTGCAGCGGACCACTGGGTTGCATTTTTAAGACTTTTTTCAACGGGTTGAACTTGAATATGTTCTACATCGCATACATTAACTCGTTCATTTTCCTCCGGCGTCTTAATACTGGTATGTTCTTGTGCCACTTTTTCTGACTGATTAAGAGACGTTTGACTATCAATGTTGCCAAGAGCGCACAATTTTTTATCCATTTGAGCCATAAAGGTTGGATCAAGTTCATGTTTCATCACTGTGCGTACTACAGAACTCGTTGTCTCTATAGATCTTTCCGTATCAGTTCTTTGGTCAGAGCTTTCATCTTCGTCGTCGGAGCTAGAATACATATCAGAGCTATCACCGGAAAGAGCTGAAGACACTGATCCAAAATAACCTTGCTCCCCCGGCAACTTTAAAAGATCATTGTTTCTGCAAGCAATCGGTGACGATGGACAAGATTCTGAAAGCTTTCTTTGTCTGGCAGGCACTTCAGCACCATCAGAAGTAATATTTTTCAAAGAAGTGAAATGAATTTCGGGTATCGTCTGCGTATCAGACTGGCTGACGCTAGTATCAAAAGAGCTGTTTAAGTTGATTATTTTAGTTTTATTTTCTTCGGACGTGTTGATAACAGGCTCCGATTCACTAGTGCGTCTTAAAGTAGAACTAGGGGATTGCTCGGCATCTTGAGTCTCTGCTATACAAGCGAGACTAGTGTGAACGTGAATCACCGATCGTGCAAGAATGGAAGCCATACCAATACCTTCATCGTGAGGATTCGCAAAGGTTTTATGGAATTTAGGTTTCTTCAGCCTTCTCAACTTCTTGATTTCGTTCTTTATATCAACTAGTGATATACGGGAAGTGTCAGAAGAATTCGATTTCAAAGATATTTGATCATCTTGTTGTTTTTCTTCTCTCTTCGAGCGCATATTACCGAGTCGTTTGAGGAAGAAGTTCGTTTTGAATTTTTTAATTTTCTTCAGCGTACTTGACGGTCCTTGGTTGTCATCGACGCGATTCAAAAGTCTATTCAAATCAGTTTGGTCATCCGCGATATGTTGGAAGCTTTTGTGGGAGACATAATCGTCTTGATACAGGGAAACAGTGCCCGCATAGCTTTTAATGCTAGATTGTCTAGTCAGTATACTTTTGTCATCATCTTCAGCATTATCAGTTTCATCTAAAAGCGACGGTGCCTTTGGATTCAATATTGTCAGTAGCTTTTGCAATTCTTCCTGATGTGTTTGATAATACTGATTCAAGTCTGTAGTACTCTCGTCATCAGTCGCCAAAATGTCCAAGTACTTTTTTAATTGTCTATGAGTTTGAATACAGATGTAAGCAGACACACGACAAACCATGCAAAAGTTTATGAATTAGTTTTCGATATAAGTCGACTACTTACTTTGTATTAAGGGATTGCTTATCTTTTTTCGTATTTGTTACTTAATTTTTTGAGTTAAAAGCGGATTTACATTGTCCCATTGGGAAATTGCTTACATCAAAAGCTATAATAAATAATACAAGTATAAACAGTTTTTTAATCAATATAGGGCACATCATCTATCTGTAAACAGCCGTAATAATCTATGAATTATATAAATATAAACAAAATATTTCCAGCATAGTCTAAAAGGTTGATACTCACTGCTGTGTACAAGGAGGTATGTTTAATGGTTGACTAGGCAAAGGTACTGGTGATATACAGACTGCTGTACCTGTAAAATTAATTAAATAATATTAATAAAGAAATAAGTTGTAAATAAAGAACAACAGCATACTATTTGGTAGTATGCTGTTGCTTTTTATAAACTGTTGTTTTATATTAATGCAGAAAATGATCTTTGGTCACAGACTGTCGTAAGTATGCTTGTGCCAATTAGTAAAATGACTGGTAACTATAATTAGTTATATGTTAGACAAAAACCGAAACGTGACCGCTTACGATGGCCCTCTTAAGAAGGCTCAAGGTCACTCAAAGGGCAATGGAGAGGGCTACGCTCAAGTTTATTTGCGTGATCATATCAGGAATGATGAGATCCGCAGGAAAACTGAGGTCGCCGACATAGCGAAATTCGAAGCTTATGTGGCAGTGGGCAGGGCGCACATTGCGAGGACTGGAGCGGAAACATTCTCGACTGGCAACCGCGTACCCTGAGACGTTGGTAATAGCATCCCACAAGGTGAACCGACGATCTGGTAAAGGTCGCGGGAAGCCGCTGGAGGAAGTCTTGTAATCGTCAAAAAAATCAACCTCGAGATTTTGGCGGATTTACATGTTTTGGACCTCCCCGAGTCCAAAAATACAGTTTTTGGAATTAAGTCTGTGTGTGTGTGTCTGTGCATTAGCACTATATAACTCAAGGATGCTTTAACTTGTTGAAAACAAATTTAACATGCATGTATGACATTAAAATATAAGGTTTCTATCGACTTTTGAGTCGTCGATCAGGAAGGTTAAGCAACCAAGTGCACGGTCGGTACTCGAGTCGATTTTTTTTATCCGAAATTGTGGTACTATTGTTAAAATCATATCATCTAAATAATTTTCATTAATATTGCTGTACCGTAACAGAGTTCATGCTGATATCAAAAATTTAATTATAAGACCATATTGTAAACACATGATCGCAATAATGCATTTGATATTTATAGCGGCCTATGTCCAACAGTAGGCGTCTCTCAGCAGAAATGATGACAGATAAAAACGTAATAACAATTCTGGTAATGAGGCAAACGTACCAACAGCTCTAGCTACGACACCCGCCTCCCCTTCCAGGTCGAGTTCTTGTTGGTATCCCACAACTGCATTAGCACCCAGTTCTGCTGCTTTGAGGCCGACTAACCTTTGCACCTATAGGAAAAAATAATTAATAAATGTCAATATTATTTTTTGTATTCACTTCAAATTCACTGTAATTTAATTTAACAAGTAACCGACAGCACACTGTATGCGGGCACATTTTAGATCTATATTTGAAAATACGTTAATTCGTTGGTTCTAACTTCCACAGTTTCCACCTATCAATGTGTATTGACGCACAGTTAAACGGGCTTAAACTCCTCACGAGTTTCTGCTATCTATGCCCAGAAGTGCGACCTATTCAGTCTGATGACTAAGATGATATTAATAAAATATCTAAGAGTAGGTCTCGTGCTGTGGTCGTTCATCTGTTTTAAAGTTACACTTCATAGAAGTACCCATATATTCAGAATTTAACAGTAGTTGGCACAATGGATTCATGATAACCATTGACAAGGGACTTTCACTCAGATCAGTATAAATATCTGCACATTATGTGTTCAATTTCGAATTGACTTTATAAAAAGGTAAGGACTCGATGTATTGAGACTAGTCTACTTCGTTTCCAATATTAAAATTCAAATTAATATTTTTGATTCTTTTTCTTAATTACTTGTTTCGCGGTAATTAGGTACGTATTGAGCCAATGTCAATTGAAAGTATTCAACAATAACTATCAACTTAAAATTGTAGGGTAGATTTGAGATAAAAATAGAGGCATTTGTCTCACAACACGTGTTATTACAATAAGAAATCAGGTAAAACTCGGAGATAAGGTTGGAGCTGGTAATGCGTTTTGTCCAAGTGACACTTACCTGATTGCTAAGGTTTATGAAGGCGACCTGTCTCGCCTCATTGGAGGCTCGCGGCGTCCGAATCTTGTCGATCCACTGGTACTCCGGATCATCATTCACCACTAATTCTTCCACGAACCCGTGGATAGCGGTTGCTCTGTACCCGGGAGGGATCATGGGACCTGGAGAAGAATTAATAATGGGAACAATCTTACCCGAACTGCAGAGATGCTTTAGAGTAGAATATTTGTCCTGGTTGTTGAAAATTATTTGTTTGTTGGAAGACTGAAGGATTCCTACTATTTTGGGTTAGGTGGCCCATGCAAATGTAGCTTTATGTGTAACTAAATGTTACCAAAAGCTCTGCTCAACCTCTTCTGGGATTACGAGCGTGATTATATGTATATTTATGTATGTAAACAGTCTTTCCACTTATTTTGGTCAATATTGTAATGTTTTCTGTGATGCTGTTCTGTACTGTTCTTGTCTAGACGCTTTTACGATATCGTTGCTAGACTGCAGACACGACCTTTTCTATACTCTACTATTTTTTTTATCATTTGCCTATTGACCGATGGCTTCCGCCATAAGTGGAGATAGGTTATTTGAAATGAAGATTGAAATTGCAACATAATTATGTAATAAACACGAAATGTAGAAGACTTCACTACACAAGTTCTTTTAAACGATTTGTTTTGATTTGAAACAAAATAATGAATGAATTATAAAACAAAGCAATTTCGTCTTGTTCTGTCAAAGACAGGCAGTCAAAAGCTTTGCAATCTCGAAATCTTCATTGCTTCGTAAGTCACGTAAGCTGATTGATGATGATTGGATTGTTATGAGAGACCCATAATATTTTAACAATGAAGTCTACTTACAGTGAAAGAACTGAACGCCACAACTTGAAGTCTTGTACTTATTAAAATCCGAAAACAGTTCCACTTTAACGATGACGTTAAGCTCGCCGCGGATGCCGTGCATCGTGTCGAATACAGGGATCCATCCGGACATTACAGCACCTAAAGACGACAACATAAAGCTAAAATGTAATTAATTATGTACTAGTATTTTATAAACTCCAAGAATTTCAGTTAGATTTGAAATGATAATTATGGCTACAGTTGCAATAGATTTTCGACGAAAAGGACGCTCCCGAACTTCTAGTCAAAATTATGGCTACATACATACATCGATGCTACTGAATATTGGTATTTCCCCTCTCTTTTATGGACTAACCACACTTGCCTAATCAGCTCTATTCGGCTTTTGTCGACGCGTACGCGTCCGATTAGCTGTGGAAAACTGATCGGATGCGTACGTATCTCGAGCCTCTGGGTGTTACTTGGGTCGATATAAAATAGTTGATTGTATAATAAGGGAGCAAAATAGTATTTTTATGGCGAGGGCGCTACTTTGAAGCACGAGCGAAGTGAAGGATTCTAGAATAGAATTCCGAGCGTAGCGAGGAATTCTAACGTAGAATCCTGAGCGCAGCGAGGGATTCAAAGTACATCGCCCGAGGGAAAAATAATTTGCTCTCGAGTTATACACTCTACTTTTCATCCCCTTTCTATGAGAAAATAAATAAGAGACGCTGTTATATAATTAATGAATATATTTAATTAAAAGAAGACATGTGAAATGAAGTAAAAATAATTACAAATTTATATTTATATTGGATACGCTAGCGCAATTATTAAAAGTTATTGTCATTGTTTTATTTGGGATCGATATTGTTCTCGATTCATTTACATTTTGAGTATTTCTATGACGTTGTTAGCTTCTATAGTTATTGTTTCAGGAGTTAATGCATTATCACTTTCTTAACTCGAGGTAGTAGAACTTATTATTTTTGCAAAATACAATAAAATACGTACTGAGGTAACAAGAACAGAAAAGTAATTCGCGCGCTTTTGTTTTTTTTTTAGTTAGTGTGGTCCCCGTGCCGTGCAACCAACACGTACCAGCCAGTAATTCACACAACTTGCGTTCGATTTCTATGAATGATATAAGTTCTAAATTCAAATCTCTTTTACGCCCGCTAAAAAGTTCTTATCGGAAAAGAGCTATTTTGTTCCCACTTATAGAGAAGCAAAGCGACACTTTTCGAATAGAAGGGATGAAAACGTTGTTTTCTATGCATAAAAACGGGAGAAAAGCAGAATAGAAGTGAATAAGTTTTAGTCACTTAATCGCTTAATTAGTTGTTTGACATTTATCTCCTTTCCTCGCCGCCAAAAATATTGATAAAGCTTTAGAGCAAAGCAATGTTTTACCTCCATGTGGTGTAGCCGTTGCTTTTATATTATTGGCTTCTCTGGCCAATAGTGGTGCTAGACTGATAACAACTTTCCCTATGGCATCATTGGCAGAATATGTGTCATGGTCCATGAGCCTAAGTTGCAGAGGCTCATCTTGTAATTCAGATTCATCAACCTGTAAATTTTATTTACAATTAAATACTATACTAACATCTATGGGGACCAACAAAGATTACGTACGCGTACTTTGCGACCTCATCGGATGATCAACATATTAGGTGCCACGCGCGAGCGTGTCAATCGCGACTAAGTTGTGCGACATATTTCTTAGTTCGCGTTGGAATGGTAGCCCCATAGTTTGTAGGTGGCACCATAAGCCTTTAAAGGAAGGGAGATGGTGGGAAGAGGGAAAAAAGCACCTCAGTGCACACGCCGTTGTGGTAAAGTCGGTAGAACGCGCTCAATGACGCAACATCGCGAAGCAATTTGAGTGGCTCAATATGGTTAGTCGCCTCTTCCTCGCCGGTGATGCGGGTCGCGCCGCGCGACTGCAACCTATAGGACGTTGTGGGTCAACGGGGACAACTGGAATGTACCAGTAATTAGCGAAGCCATCCTGCAGGTGCGAGCAATACTCTTATGCGAAAGAGTAGCAAACATCCATACAAACTTTCGCGTTTATAATATTAGTAGGATTATTATCCAGTTTCATTGCTATTGTGAAACCAATTATATAATTAGTAATTACCTTATTTATTTTGTTATAAAAAGTATTAAACAAAAAATATTATCTGTCAGAAAAAATAAGTCTAACTAATAAAAACAAACAAATTCTTCAGCAGACATACACCAGACACACATTTAAAAATACTCTAAAGGCAAATGGCATTAGTTGCGTCCTTGCCAAATGTTTACACCACAGATATATCAATCTAAGGAGATCGGGCGAATCGCCGAGTTCATAGGAAGACCGAGTGTCGCGATCCGCGGCCGTACTACATAACATGGTTCTAGTTGAGCATGCCGTATTAAACACTATTCATTACGCGCGTCTTAAGGACTGCGAAGCGATGAAAGTTAAGCACAGCCGCAAAGGAGATCGGTCGAATCGCTGAGTTACGTATTCACTTGACTTTATCGGAAGGCGAAGTGGCGGAAATCTATGTACACAGGGCATACACTTGTCACAAGTTAAGCGCCGGCTTGGGCTCTGTGGTTCACACACTATGTCATTTAAAATATACATAGGTATAATACCTTGAGATAGTCATGAAGAGTCATCTATTTATCAATTAATAGTTTGTAATATGGTGTTATAGTGCACTAGGTATACCCTAGATAGAATGTTATGTTCTATATATAAATAAATTATAATTTAAAATAGAACATTAAGTTTTCTGGCAGAGATCGCCCTTTTTACCCTTTGTAAATTTTATATTTGACTAGTGGTCGGCCGCAGCTTCGCTCGGGTCCATTTTAGTTATTGCGCCAAAAAGTTAAAAAGAAGTACTTATTCTATTTTCTTCCCAGGATCTCAAACTATATCCATTCCGAATTTCATCAAAATCAGTTCAGTGGTTTAGGTGTGAAAGCGTAACAAACTTACTTTTGCTTTATTAGTCTTTTATTGCTTTAATTGTTTTATTTCTGGTGCACAATATAGAATATTCTATTAAGACTTCAATTTGAAGTGACACAACACAACACATAATGTATAATAGAAGATTTTATCAATATAAACATATTTTATACATGTGAACTTATAGTGATCTCTTCTAAGCAATCTAGGTATTTTATTTGAGAAGATTTAATATTTGGATGTGATGGGACTACAAAAGTGAAAGTTTATTATTGTTATAGTAAAAGTTTATGAGCAAAAGAGGTGGGTTAGAATTTCAGCAGAAACAGGTCTTATAAAATATAATAATAATATTTAGAAATATAATTTTGTGTGTATTTTAAATGAAATAAAGGGAATAATATAAGTATCATTAAGAACTTGTGTTATGGATACTAGATAACATACATTTTTAATATACATAATATATTTAGATATTTTTACTAATAAACTTAAATACGTATATAATCAACCATGACTCATCAACAAATACTCGTGTTCATCACACAAATATTTGCCGCTACCAGGACACCAACCCGGACCACTTGATATGTAGGCAGCTATACTGACCACTCCACCAAGACAGCGTCATTTGTGTTTATTTTTTATAGTCCATGATCCCAGAGCTACCAGAATAACTTATTTTGTGAAAGACAAATGTGTGGAATAGAGTAGTGTTTCTATGTACGTTGAATACATGATAAGTTGGTTAGACTGCCAACTGACAGGTGATACTTGTGCTAAAGGCGAGTAAAAATTGGACTCACTTCACTTAAATTCAGAAGGCTTATTGTTATAATGTTATTCTATTTCAAAACTAAATGAAAACAGCTAGACAAATCCTCCCAAACCCTATACCCAGAAGATGTTTAATTACCTAATTAAATTTTCTGAGTAGACGGCAAGTAACACTTTTTGATCCTATAAAAATTGTTTTGCTGCCTTTATGTAGGCGACAGGCTGATTGCCTGTCATTATGGGGAGGCACTGCATGGCACATACTGCCAAATGTGGCTTTATGTGTAACAAAATGTTACCTAAGGCTCTGCTCAACTCCTCATGGGGTTAGAGTGTGATGATATGTATGTAAAAAAATTCGAATTTTATATAATACTCTAAGAAAGTCCAAAAACATCACTATCAAAATGTTTCTACACATTTTTAAATAAAGCTATTGAATATATATGCATACAAGTTGTATAACATTTCTGTCACTATCTGTTAAAAATTAGCCCAAACGATACATTCATTCCTAAAATAATAAACTAATTTACATGAGTTTTTACCTCAAATCTGTACCATTCCGTACTATTCCATTGAGGGTTTAAAGACTTTCTGCAGACATCAGTCTTATGTGTCACACCACCAAATTTAATTTCTACAAATGCATCAGTTGTATCACCAGCTCTGTCCATCACTGGAAGGTTTCTTCCAGCTAGAACCTTCACCTTTATTTTCCCCGGCATTATGAATATTTGTTTATGTTTTTACACTAATGCACCAATCAAAAACTCAATATGTATCACTGTTCATGTAACATAATTTGAATATTGTTTTCACTTCTATGTCAGCAGTTTAGCACTTTTAGAATCTATAATCAGTACAATAACACCACAACACAATCTTATCAATAAATCAGTTCTCGCATCGAAGTTGACCTACTCTCGCAATAGAAATGATAAGGTAAACGACACGTAACAGAACAGAATCAATTTTTGGAATACAATTGCGTTTTTGTATCACAATTTTAGAAAATATTATGTTATTTTGATGATAGACTTTTTGTTTTTGTGACGCATTTAATACGCCATTTAGGATATAAACAGAGTGCTTTTAAGCGCCTCAGATCTGTACAAATGATGTTCTGAATCTAGTCGGTAGGGTTTATTAATAGACAAACGTGAGATTTTATAAATAAAAACAGTCTTTCGTAAGTTACCGTCCCGCAATAGTACGAGTACGACACGAAACAATTGTCAAAAATGTCAACAAATTAAATGTCAAATATAATAATGCGTTCAGGTCCTTCAAAACATTTTTAGAAGCGTTCAAAAAAATAAAGCCGAATGGTCATAGGAGTGTTTGGCGGCAAACCATGGCGTCTGGATGTCGATCTTTGTTTCGTTAATTCAAACTTGGTGTCGCGATTGCCATAACGAAACAGAAGGAGAAGAAGAATTCAAATTTGTTTCGGAGTGGATTTTGTGCAGTGAAAGTGGTGTCGTTTCGTTGCATATACAACATGTAAACTAAATAACCTACACCCTGAATACAGGGTGTGCGTTCCCCCAGCAAAATGTTGTCAAAAACAGTCATTTAAATTATGTAGGTAATTAGTTGCCGAGCTTCTGAATTTGTTGCAAACTATCTTAAATTAGTTGCACTTATAGTTTTTTAGTTATTTAACAAAAACATTTTCTGCTGGGGGAACGTTACCGCAGCAAAACATTTTCTTTTTTAATGGGAATATTGAAATAAATATTAGCTATATAATTAGTAGTCTAGGCGGGGTAAATGTTGCGACTTATTTGGTGTTTGTTCTTTCTTCGGCTGCGAAGTTATTCAAGATTCTGCTGGGGTAACGTTTGTGATTTTGCTGGATCTCCAAAACGGTTAAGCGGATTCTTATCATCTTTTGTACATGACTACATAAGAATTTGTTTAATTAGTTGCGCTATAAAAAACACCTATTTAATGCACCGTTCAAAGGTTATTTAATTAAATACAAAAACACTTCAATAGGTCCTAGCTCTTTGAAATAGAGCTTTAAAGATTTGCTTTAAACTTTATTTTGTAGCTTGTAACTGCCTTCAAATGTTTGTGAAGTTTCATTAGTATCCTGTTAGTAATTAAGAAATTATGATGAAATTAATTTCTCCACATTCACGGTCGCAATGCGCGCGGCGTTTTTTGGCCACTGTTAAACCTGTATGTGGATATATAAACCTAATGTTATATCAACAATCAGTTGCTTAGTTCAGTTTTATACCTGTAAAATTTCAGCGTAGTACATACAATATATAACGAGATAATAAAATAAAAGTCATTAGGAAGGGCAAGATCGCGGTAACCCGACCGTGTTTAGGTGGTGACAAAAAAGCGACCGCGTAGTACATTTAGGCTATCTTCGAAAATATGCTGGATAGTGTTACAAGTTTAGTACAGATGTGTACATAAGTGTTAAAAAAACTAAATGTTTTCATCAATAATTTTTATTGACCGGTAATAATAATTTCGATTAAACGAGTTGATTTCATATTCAATAAATAAATATGAAATTCTTACATTTTTTTACTAGGTACGAGCATGTGGAAATAAATACCTGGTAATAATTAGGTACGCAATTTGAGGTAAATTATTGGCTTTTAAGCAATAAGTATGTAAATTAAGTAATACATTTAGTTTTTAAGTCTTACACATCTCTAATTATGTAGGCACAATGTCAGCTAGGTGCCTAACAAAATGTAGGTACTAATAATAATATTGCAACTATTTTTGTAAACACATTATGCAATTTTATAGCACAGTCTATAGAATTCTTACAGTCTTCCGACGAGCGCGTCTAGACAGGACAATCGTGAGGGGGTTGCGGGACGGGTGGGGCGCAACGGCGCCCCCGAACTGCTTACACTCGTATGGGAGATGTTGACCAAGGGTGTCGTTAAAAAAAACATACCAACTGAATTGAGAACCTCCTCCTTTTTGAAGTCGGTTAAAAATATTTAAAAAATGGTCCATACTACATGTACTATAAGAGACTGCATGTCATCATCTAGTTTAGGTAACAATATTAAATTTCATCAGTTTCCAGGCACAGAAGAAAGGTAATTCCAAGAATATTTTATTTTAACTTGCCGTAAATCTGATAAACGCGAAATGGCGGACTTTTGGCGAAAACATTAATCACGCATAATTATTAAGCGTAGGTACTATCTTTTTACAGGGTTTAATTCAACTTGCAATACATGTGTATGTTCGGGCCAAACCTTGCAACTGAACTTTTTCTACATATAATAATACCTTTGAACTTTGATTAAAGAAAAAAACCCTTTTTTGCTTTAATCTAAGCATTTGAATAAAAAAAAACGAATGTTTCTAATTTATGAATTTAACATCTATTTTAGTATTTGGAATCGGAACCCCCAAATAACCACGAAGATGACATCCATATTTATATAATAAGTGAAAAAGTAGCATCCGTCATTTTGGATCTAAAATTGATGTTGTACTCGAAATCAGGAACCCCGAAAACGTTTAAAACGATAAGTTTAATAGGTACGTCTGCCATCCTGGGTCTTGAAAGAGTTGTTGTATTTTGTTGTAATTTGTAGTAAGTTGATGTTTTGTTCGGAATCAGGGCCCCCGAGAATTATACCCATATTGATATTAAGTTAAAAAGTTGCGTCCTTCGTCTTAGATCTTGAAAGAGTTGTTGTATTTGAAATCGGGACCCCCCGAAAACCAAGACAGTGATACCCATGTTGACATTAAGTTAAATAGTCGCGTCCGCCATCTTGAATCTCAAAATAAATGTGATGTTCGGAATCCAGGACCCCCATAAACCACGAAAATGGTACCCATATCGATTTTGTATTAAACTCGTGTCTGTCATCTTGGATCTCAAAATAGATGTTGTATTCGGAATCGGGAGCCCCGAAAACCATGAAAACGATACCCATATTGACATTCTGAAAAAAATGTCACGTCCGCCATCTTGGATCTTGAAATAGATGCTGTATTTGGAATTGTGACGCCAGAAAACTACGAAAACGATTCCTATATTAAAAAGTCTCGTCTGCTGTCTTGGATCTCGTCATTACAAACGTCAGTCATTTTGCATAACAGATTTACATCAACATAAAAAAAAAAACAATAAAACTATTTTGTCTTTTTACATTTTATTCCTTATACCCTACATAAATGTTTCACCACACCAACAAGCAAAATCAAATTTAGAATATTGCAATCAATAAAATTAATCCACGTTAAGTAGGTACACACACACACAGACACATATTGATTAATTCTCAAGTACTTGATATTTTCACAAATAGAAAGCGCACACGCACTCTACAAGACGAATTACTGACTAAGATTCACGTTTATTGTGCTATGCAAATAATGAAGTACCCCTGTGCGCACCCCTCCTGCGTCCCATCCCACTTAAGGACGTGTTATCGACGATTCTTGGTTTCTGCAATTGTACATATAATAGAGACCTCAGATAGAGACTAATTTATTCTAAGTAGTAAAGTAGCCGAAACCGAAAGATAATAATATGATATGGTAGATAGTTTTATTATTGTTATGTATTTAACAACTATGTACGCGTCTGTACCGAACTTATGAGGTGTATTATACTAAACATTTTAGAAGATAGCCTAAATGTATTACGCGGTCGCTTTTTTGTCACCACCTAAACACGGTCGGGTTACCGCGATCTTGCCCTTCCTAATGACTTTTATTTTATTATCTCGTTATATATTGTATGTACTACGCTGAAATTTTACAGGTATAATACTGAACTAAGCAACTGATTGTTGATATAACATTAGGTTTATATATCCACATACAGGTTTAACAGTGGCCAAAAAACGCCGCGCACATTGCGACCGTGAATGTGGAGAAATTAATTTCATCATAATTTCTTAATTACTAACAGGATACTAATGAAACTTCACAAACATTTGAAGGCAGTTACAAGCTACAAAATAAAGTTTAAAGCAAATCTTTAAAGCTCTATTTCAAAGAGCTAGGACCTATTGAAGTGTTTTTGTATTTAATTAAATAACCTTTGAACGGTGCATTAAATAGGTGTTTTTTATAGCGCAACTAATTAAACAAATTCTTATGAAGTCATGTACAAAAGATGATAAGAATCCGCTTAACCGTTTTGGAGATCCAGCAAAATCACAAACGTTACCCCAGCAGAATCTTGAATAACTTCGCAGCCGAAGAAAGAACAAACACCAAATAAGTCGCAACATTTACCCCGCCTAGACTACTAATTATATAGCTAATATTTATTTCAATATTCCCATTAAAAAAGAAAATGTTTTGCTGCGGTAACGTTCCCCCAGCAGAAAATGTTTTTGTTAAATAACTAAAAAACTATAAGTGCAACTAATTTAAGATAGTTTGCAACAAATTCAGAAGCTCGGCAACTAATTACCTACATAATTTAAATGACTGTTTTTGACAACATTTTGCTGGGGGAACGCACACGAATACAGGTGGTTTGGGATCGGCTTCAGAGTTGATTTCAATAATTTTTTTTTGAAAAAAAAAACAAAAAGTACCCACAAAATGTTGTACAATATTTTCTGGGTACTTTTTTTTTTAGTAGTTATCATAGATTTATAATTACTGACGTTTATAGATTTGCAATGAACCGACTAGGGCGAGACCAAAAAAATGCACCAATGTGTGCGTAATGGGCCTGTGTGTGTGAAAAATAGTAAGCAGTCTGACTGCTGCTGTCTTTTCTACGTGACTGACAGGGCGACTTAGGCCGCCTGCGATTACGTGAAAATCTTTAGACTTAGAAATGTTTTAATGCCATGATACATGAATACGTGCATGATACGTCCCTCTTCCCTCCCGGATAACTTACAGAGTGCACGTCTTCAGTGTTTGTTTATTTTTATAATATTAGTGAAATTTAGCAAAATAAAATACGTTGTGAAAATAGGACTGCATAACTTACTAGGAGGATACACTACGACGACAGCACAACGCACAACGGTACGCTCTTACCACCGCGTAGCGCCACTCGTCATTGATCGTAGCAGCACGCTACGAACTGCGCTACGGACACGTCACGTTAGCTACGATACTTGCCTTTGGTAAGTGACCTCCGGCACGCTGCTGTTGCCCTGGTACCTGATCTATTAACTTCGGACATCACAACGCTACGAATTTTGGTGTAAATGTAATTATTACCGCGTCAACATCACCGTTGAAGAACTCCGTTTCGTTCCTGTAGTCCTGTCTCTGATACTATATCGCTGTATTGATTTTTTGAGAAACAGTATAATATTGCTAAGACTATGCCTAAAACTACAGCTACAACTAAAGGCAGAGAACTTAACCTGCTTGACAAGTCAGCTAGCGAAGATAACATCAGCTTCGTGGGTAAGAGTTCGGACGTCACTCCTCCAAGCCATGCCTTTTTTCGAGGGAAAAGACCGAGGGAAGATGATTTTGGCGAACATTTTTGTGCGTTTAGAGAAGAAGTTAGACTTATGATCCAATCTCTAATGGCAGATCAAGAAAAGCAACTGAAAAATTTGTTTACGTCTACCTTGTCTGAAATAAAAAAAACAAATGAGAATATTGAAAACTCAGTCACGTTACTTGCGATGCAAAATGAAGAGCTAACAAAAAAATTTGAGCAATTAGAACGGCAAACCAAGAAGGACAGGGAGTACATATCACTGTTAGAAAACAAAATTGAAGATGTGCAGAGATCGGAACGTAGATCTAACATTGAGATCAAAAATGTACCAAAGAGTATGAATGAGTCAAGGGAAGATTTGATAAATATGGTTACGCATTTGGGTAAAACAGTTAATTGCAATATATCGCAATCAGATATCAGGGATATTTTTAGAATGCGCGCAAAAAAAGAAGGGCAAACGAATACACCTATTGTTGTAGAACTATCCTCGACCATTCTCAAAAATGACGTTCTAAGAATGACAAAATCTTTTAATATAAAGTATAAAAGCAAGCTTCGTGCAAAACATCTTGGCTTAACCAAAAATGAAGAAAATCCTGTGTATGTGGCTGAACATTTAACGGCAAAAGCCTCCCGTCTATTCTTTCTTGCCAGAGATCTCGCGAAGTCGAAGGTCTACAAGTTTTGCTGGACTTCCTTCGGGCGTGTATACGTAAGAAAATCTGAAAACACTCCTGTCATTACTATACACAGTGAAAGTCATATTAACAGCCTTATGCAGTCTATATGACTAATTTTTCTTATGTTGGAAAACATATTTTCATTTTCATTTATTGTTAGCAGTAAAATTCTTGGAAAAATTACAAGAGAACCAATTACGTTATTAAAAACTTCTTATATAATTCATAATGAAAATAATATTAAATCATTAATAACATTACACTTACATTTTACATTGCTCTGTTCTGCCGAAACATTTATGCATATTTATTCAATTACATTTAATGCTCACATGCCTCATATTATCATTACAACACAAACCTCAACTTCAACAATGTCTCAGCTCTATAAACATAACTTGTTAAATTGTACACATATCGCCTTACTAGGTACGACTACTTTACACAAAACTATAAATTATGTCAGACTTCATAGAAACTATTAATGATATTGACAGTATTGAAATAGCACGTACTTTAGAATGTGAAAGCTCAGAATTATCTAGATATTTTCGTGTCAATAAATCTGATCTAACTATTGTAACACAAAATATCCGAAGCATATATGCAAACTTAGATGATTTCATGCTGACATTGCCAATCTTAAAATTGGAAATTGATGTTTTGATATTTACAGAGTGTAGACTCAATACCAACAAACCACTACCGCAAATCAGTAATTATCTATCTTATTTTACGAAAAAGTTACTGAACCAAAATGATGGCGTAGTTATTTATATAAAAAATACTCTCAGACATAAAGTGAAGGAAATACAATTGCAAGAGGCATCTTGTCTACAATTAGATATACTGGACAACACAATTATGGGTATTTATCGCTCACCTTCCAATAATAAGGCGAAAGGTTTTATAGATTCTCTTAGTTCACATATAGGTACACTCCCATCACAAAAAAATATTGTGATATCAGGAGATATAAATATTAATCTGAGACCGAATATTAAAGAGAAGCCCTATGAGTATGAAAATCGTGTTACCTATCTGGATGCTTTATCGCTCCATAGTATTTTACCAGGACACACTCTTGCTACCAGAGATAACAACTGTTTGGATCATATAATGCTGAGAGTTAATAAAAAAAAGACTGCAGCCACGATAGCGGTATTGCATACCTCTATTACTGATCACTATACAACGTTTTTATCCCTTTCAAAATTAAAAAATAAAACAAACTATCAGTATAAAACCAAAACTAAAATAGATTTCAAAAAAATTAGTATGCACTTGCAAGAAAAAAAATTAACAGAGTTGCTATTTTATACTGACCCCAATCTGGTGACCAACTTATTAATCCAAATGTTGAGGGAAAGCATAGAAGCTAGTTCTATGACTATTAAGATACCTAAGAGCAAGCGCATAATTAAACCGTGGATTACTCCTGGCATCTTACGATGTATTAAACACCGTAACAAACTTCAAAAATCCCTTCGCCAAAACCCATTTGATGAAATTTTAAAAATAAGCTATATTAGATATCGTAATTATTGTAATAATTTAATAAAGAAACTAAAAAGAAAATATGAAAAAGAATTACTTGAAACATCTATTAGTAACAATAAACTATTATGGAAAAATATTAAAAACATAACATACACAAATAAACAAAATAATCAATATGCTGAATTATTAAATATTAAGTCTTCTCCTACTGACTCTATTAATTTTATTAATAACTTCTTCACAAATATTGGCAAAGAACTTGCTCAAAAATTTGTATCGAATTTAACTATTGATCATTGTGACATTAAGAAACCATTCACACAACCTAATTCTTTTGTACTGCTAGAGACAGACCAGAGCGAAGTCGATAGTGTTTTGATGAATTTAAAATCTGATAGCGCTCCTGGGTGGGACAATATAACCTCTAGGATTTTAAAACAGTTTCGATATTTAATAGTTCCCATTCTCACTCATATAATTAATTTGTGCTTTCAGCAAGGTGTTTTTCCCGCCTCGCTAAAGCAATCCATTATTATTCCCGTGCATAAAGGTGGAGATATTGATGAAATCAATAATTATAGGCCCATTTCAATCTTGCCTGCTATATCGAAAGTCATTGAAAAAATATTAAATCTACGTCTCACAAATTATTTAAGCAAATATAATCTACTGTCATCGTCCCAATTTGGTTTTCGACAAGGAAAATCTACGGATGATGCAGTTACTGCACTAACTTCAACAATAACCAGACATTTGGATAAAAGTGAAAAAAGTCTTGCAGTATTTATAGATATAAAAAAAGCTTTCGATACTGTTTCAATACCAATCTTATTGAAAAAACTGGAAAGAATGGGAGTAAGGGGTGTTCCGTTGGCTTTATTCAAAGACTATCTTACCGGTAGGAAGCAAAGGGTGAGAGTGGAAAGTTGTATCAGTGAGGACTCGGTAGTATCATACGGCGTTCCACAAGGTAGTGTCTTGGGGCCTACTTTGTTTTTGATGTATATAAACGATCTGTGTGAAATGAGCATAAATAACGCCGAAATTTTTTCTTACGCTGATGATACCGCAATAGTTTTTAATGGAAACACATGGCCTTCTGTAAAACGCAGTGTCGAATCAGGTATGCGCAAGGTGGCAGTATGGCTACAAAATAATCAACTTACATTGAATACATTAAAGACAAACTATTTATGTTTTAGTATTAACGATAGTACACAGCCTAAAGAAAACCTCCTTATAAAAATACACAACTGTGATAGTTCTACAAATTACGACTGTAGCTGCCCAATCATAAATAAAGTTAATTGCACCAAGTATCTTGGAATTATAGTCGATGAAAAATTAACATGGTACCCACATCTTGAGCAAGTTGCTAGTAGGGTTAGGAAACTAATTTGGATTTTCAAAACATTAAGAGACGTTATTCCAACGAACACTAGTGAACCAAACAGTAGGAACTTAATTTATAATATTTATTTGGCTTTAGTACAATCCATATTAGTGTATTGCATTCCTGTTTGGGGTGGTGCTGCAAAAACTAAATTTATAAGCGTTGAGCGAGCACAGCGTGCTTTACTTAAAGTAATGCACTGGAAAAAAATGAGATATCCCACTGATGTTCTTTATAAAGATTGCAATTTACTCACAGTGAGGAAGTTATATCTAAAAGAAATGGTTCTGAAAACACACAAAACAATAAATACTAATAATAAAGACAAAGAGGAAAAACGACGAATAAATAATATTCTTCCTTTACCAATTGTAAGAACAAATTTTGCAAAAAGGCAGTATCCTAGGCGTTCTATATATATATATAACAAGATAAACAAAGAAATAAATATTTACAAAAAACATAAATATGAGGTTAATACTATTGTGACTGATTGGTTAAAATTGTTAACATATGAGGAAATAGAGACATTTCTTCTGAGTAACACATGATGCTTAACACGTTCACACTCTCGTGGGCACTCAACACACACACACACACATTTTTGGTTCTTGCATGAAATGTAATAAGTGTTTTTTTTTTTTATTTTTATATACCTAAATATCCTTTTGTATGTATTTTTTAATTGTTAATAAGGTAAATTTTGAAAAATTTTGAAATTGTAATGTGAATTTGGAAGAGCGGAGCCTTCTGGCACAGGCATTTTTTGCCTAAAAGAAGACTCCAACAAAAACTATGTAATATTCATAACTTTGTTAAAGGAAATAAATCATTATTATTATTATTATACGTGTCAGTATGCTCTCTTTCACATTGCCCATCTACCTACTTACAGTTTCCTATATCTATGGTACATATTGTTTATGAATCAAAAGGCTTGCCATAAGGAACGCACTGAGAAAAACCCAAGGAACTTATATTCCTCTGGAACGCTGACGGCAACCTCAAAATTCGATTCGAAACGTTCCGAAGATTTAGCTACATAAATGGATGGCGTCTCTTTCTACTAATGTGTCCATACTGTTGCAAGAAAGAGACAATCCATGCTTGTCGCTGTCTGACGGAACGTTTTCCTCTTTTTACACGATAAATCAAATCTAGACCTTAAACCTATACGTATAAAGTACAATACTCATTTGAAGACATTGTTTCGTGAGCATTCCAGTTAGATACAAGTTCCTTGGAAATGCCTTACTTCGCATAGTATTGTTATTCTACTTGGGCAAGTATTGTTTGTGAATACGGGTGATATTCTTTCCAATCTGTAGTTTGTGGTAGGTAGCTTGATCTGCCATCGTTGTATTGTACAATTGTACATGTATAGAAAGAACTTTTATTTACATACTTGTAAAATAAAGTTCTTTTACATGACAAATCTAGGTAAATATATAAGTGTGAAAATTAATCCTCTATTTATTTATTTTATAAAATTTAATTCTCTAAATTACCAGTCTTTTCTTTATAAATTACCTTACTTTAACAATAACAAATTCATAATTTTCGATATTACGATTTATTGTCGACAGAATTTTTTAGTTTTTAACTACTTATAAATTAATAACAATGAGGTAATATTTTGTAATAATAGCATAGTACAGCGTTTTTTTTATAGGAATTAGCTAAATTAAAACAAAATACATTGCAATTTTCTTATTATGCATGGCTTTATGTGTCGAACCATATAGGCTCGTAAGACTTTTTTATGCGTTGAAAGGAATACAAACTAAAAACATTTTGAATACCTGCAGAAAATTTCTGGATGTAGAAGTTTTCTAAAATAATTTTTCAATCAGTCAAAATTAAATTATATACAAACGGGCTCTAGCTTGCCTTAAAGCTAGCAAATTTCTTCAATCAATTTCCAACCTTATATGTCATGATAATAAGTTTAAAATTGTCGAAAGTGGACAATTGTGAGTGACTTGCAAAATTCTACACATACAATATGAATGATCACTTATTACTTATTCTCTCTAACAATTTACTAATGTCCTGATTTCCCGCCGGGGGATTGGGTCGCTTTAATTTATGTTTAGAGGTTAGTTTTGGGACGCAGCTCTTGATTGGTGGCCTATTCTTTGGTACTGGGAAAGTGTCCAGCTTAGAATGACCTCCCAATCCATCGTAGGATATATTGAACACCGATTTGTTCAAGTCGCACGGTTGTGAGAGCTCTATCTTCGCTGGTTCTTTCTTGTGGAATATGCTGAGGGGGGTGACTGGAAGATTTTCTATGCCTCTCTTGGTTGCCTTCTTCGCTGCGTTGATCAGAGCTAATTCTGAAGGCTGGGAACAATCAATAGAATTAATATAGGTAGCACACAGAAGGCACCTTAGTGGTATTTGCAGCACGAACTTAGATCCAATTGGAAAGGGTATTAAGGCGCTGCGCAAACAGTAAATAGGTATATTTTAAGAAAAACAAACATCAATACTTGAAAACGCAGCCACCCGGATTGCGGAAGATGCTGGGTTCGATTCCCGCCTGAGGCAGGTCGAGAGTATTAAAAGTATGATTTAAAAAAGCTTAGAATCTCTCACAAATTCTTACTACGTTATGTTTCTCTTAATTAACGGCTAATCACGCATTTAGCCAATGTCAAGTGGAGGTAGTATTTAATTAAAACAATAAATTGTAAGGCAGATTGAGTATAAATGGAGTCTCACAAGATGTGCTATTACGACAAGAACTCGGGTGAAACTCCCTCCAGCTATATTACGGCGGCCGGCGCTCAGTAGTCCTATTGGCAACGAATTAGGAACCTATTGGCTAACTTTTTTGACGGATGAAAGTGATAATCACCGATTGAATTACATTTCCATTGCTAATATACACGGCACACTATTATGGCACTTGTCGTGTAAAAACAGCAAACGATATATAATTCTCCCGGTGATTATCCCGTTCATCTGTCAAAAAAAAATAGCGATCATAACCATAACCCATTCATTGAGACTAATCTCTATTCTTAAATCATATTAGTGTGTTAGCAGCACATTCATACGTAGTGACGCACCGATATCGAACAGTAGAAGATGCGCAGATGAGATCAAACTGCGCATTGCTATTACCAGGGGGGCTATTCGCTAACTTTTTTTGACAGTTCAAAGTGATGATCACTGAGTGAATTACATATCCATTGCTGCTTTTACATGACAAGTGCCATAATAGCGTGTCGTGTAAAACAGCAATGGATATGTAATTCACTCAGTGATCATCACTTACAACTGTCAAAAAAAGTTAGCGAATAGGCCTACAGGTCCAAGGAGAAACAGAAACATCACAAAGGCCACTAAAATGCGACTTGTCAGGGCATTAGTGTGTCCCATACTACTTTACTGTGTGAGGCGTGGATTTTAAGAGTAAGTGAGAAAAAGAAGATGGACGCTTTAGAAATGTGGCGCTGGAGAGGGACGCTTAGCATAACCTGCACAAGTGCACACAGTTCCGAACCAATGTCTTCCGAAAAAATGTCAAGACAGCCCTTAGGTAAGCAACACAACTCGAGGATACAGTGGAAAAGATTGGAATGGAGTTGAATTAGATGTTTTGACATAAAATACAGAAGTGGACACAAGAGGTTACTGAATGGCTCCCGAGATATCAAGTGCAAATGGAAAAAGGGCAGACAGAAGAGGCGATGGTCAGATGACATAATATTTCGTTGACGTACCATTTCGTTACACATAAAGCCACATCCAGCAGTATGGGCAATGCAGTCACTCCAAACAGTGACAGGTTACCAGCCTGTCGCCTACATAAAAGGGTTTACCAAAATATATGGTTAAGGTTGGCTAAAAATAGACTGGAATGGCCGAGATTTACTAAAATAGTGTAAATACTTACCGTGGTAAAAACAATCTAAAACTCCAAAATCTTAATTGTCTGTAATAAGTAAATGACTTTGAATTATATTAATTTACCTTGAGTTTATTTTCCGGTGGCAAGTGCGCTGGTCGTTGTTGTAATGCAGTCAAAGCTAGGCTGCTTTGCCTTAAGCTGAGATATGGCGAGTCAGAGTTTTCTATCTTGTTCACTAGAGTGTTCTGTGAAATACATATATTCTTGTTAAAATGGTCCTAATACGAGCCGAAGTATATAAATACTACATACCACTACTACATTATCAATAAAATAGTGAAAACAAATAATTTGTCCTTGAAAGAAAAAGAAAGAAAAATTGTTTATTCAGTGTCACAATGTCTAGGTAATACAATGATATATACATTATACAAGTGCGTACAATACTGAAGACACCGAAGAGGCATTTACTGAGCATAAAATGTCAAGCATGCAGGATACACACTCGACACTGGTCTTCAGTAAATACCCTAGTGGGGGAGGTACTGCGGACTTCGGGCAAAATATATAATAATAGATGATATAACATAAATAATGATAATAATAAAATATATAAACAAACTTTTAAAAAACATATCACTACATAATGGCCTCAATAACAATAAGAAACAGACAATACATATCATTCGAACACAAAACGTGTTGTTTTGTGACATACATTCGGCTAAACGTCGTGCAGGGTTGACTTTAGAAAGCAAATGTGATGTTAATTACGGACGTATTTTTTGCTGTAATAAAAGATACTTGAAACTTCTTATTTCCTATTTGTCTCTTTCTAACCACTAGAGCACACGTATTAGACGGTCACGTGACTTCATACGTACGTACGTCATCATATTACTTGTGCGGGAGTTAGAAAGAGACAGGTAGGAAATGGAAACTTTCAAAGGTTACTTGGGGTCAAAAAAGTTGTCTTCACTTTTGTATTGGTAGTGTGGCTTCCAGTTTTACTAATTGATTTGGGATACGTATATGAAGTTTCGTGAAACTCTTTTATTGATACTTTATAAAAGGTCTAGGAAATTACTTCATTCAACCTGATGGTAAGTGTAAGTTGAGTCCAAATGCAAAGATAGTGATTTGCGAATCAGAAGCAGTTAATTTGAACACCACAGGACGGGACTCAACCTCGTCAATGACCAGACGCATAATTAATGTAAGCCCATATGGGGTCATAGGACTGTGAACGTGTTAATAAGCTACTTTTGAGTTAATAACATTATAATACAGGATTCTCCGTTCGGTTCCTACAAGAGACCGACCACATTTCTCTGAAATATAATTTACAAACCTCGATTCGATATCAAGACCTTTTATTTTTGCTATCCTGTTAAACCATCAAAGCAATTTAAAGCGTTATTTATTATAATAATAAGGGCTTGTGTCACAGGTTCGAAATAGAATATATCTGGCAGTTGCTTAGAGGAACTTCCTTGGAACAGATGAAACTTACCATTAACAACATAAAGCTATAATAAGTACGTATGTCTTAATGTCTATATATTTCATTTTACTAATCCTTATTTGGGTATTGTGTTTGTTTTAGATTCCATAAGCATTCTGCTACGCCCGTTCGACAACTCTCGCATGAAGTACTACTACTTGAAAAATACATGACACTGGCAGAAATTGCTGAGAGACTCGGCAGATTGCCATAATTATGAAAAAAAAACCTGAAAACGAACCAACGTATTGAAAAAACTTACAAAACTCGAGTCATTGTCCACAATAACCGCCCTGTTGAGCGACTCCGGCGGCTGATCTTTGACAGAGCTCATGATCAATACTTTGGCTGTTTGGTCTGGCTCGTCAGATGTCACGTCAGATATTTTCCGTTTTTGTTTCAAACCATGGTATTTACGCTCCGCTACCGAAAGTTGTTCTTCTAGCTGCCTGTATGTAGTTACAGAATATTTCCATACATTGAATACAATCATAATAAAACTCGGTAAGGAGAATTTTTGATAAAGCTGTTTACTAATCAACAAAAAAACCTATTGTGGTTCCACTGTATTTTGTAAGTGCATTTTAATAATACATGAATTAGTTACTTACAATATTTTTGCCTGCAGTTGCGCTAAATTGCTTTTGTCTTCGCCTATTTGTCGTTTAGCAGCTACTAACCTATCTCTGGTCTCGTTTTTTTTCGCTTCTGATTCACATAACGCTCTGTAATAAACACCACAAATATAATACTTATATCGCTTCCAAGCTTTCATAACATTTGTACATAATATCAAGTGCCAGTGGGCAGTTCTTGTTGTTGATAGACTTTATTTTTGACTCAATCCACCGTACAAATGATTGTTATTTTAGATACATTGGCATAATGCGTAATCTTAATTAAGAACAGATAGATAGATAGATAATTAGTGCCAGTGCAATATCAAGTCAGAGACGGCCTAATCCGCGTGGGTGCAGATTTCACCGTATAAATTGTACTTAAAGGTTAAAGACACCAAACGTTCGCAGTTCCACTACTGGGCGTAGGCGCTCAAGCAACCGTGCCCGCCGAAGGCGTAAGATACGTCGTGAAATGCAGTACGTGAAAGACTAGAAACCCAGAAATTATTAGGGGCTTTGGAATGGTATATAATCGTGGCAATGACTATTTGATTACGCCACATATCGTAAGTAACATTAAAAAATAAAGTTCTAGAACAAAACATGAGATTTTGTCCTGTACTTCATGTAATGTAAATAAATAAATAAAAAAACCTTTTGAGAGCAGTAGCAAATGTAGCTACAGTCCGTACATCAGTATATCCTTGTAACATTTGTTCAACTTCGTCACTAGTTGCATTCAAGACTTTTTGTAACCTGCAATAAGAGTGTAAATTGTAATATGTCGAGTCAACTCTTTTATTTACACTTACCAAGACCTACTAATAGAAGCAGAACAGAAGTAGAATGGGTGGTTAACTATGGTGGTCAATATATTTCATTATTACTTACCCATTCAAAGTTTGCATATTTTTTTTCAAGTTTTCATTATCTTCTTTAAGTTTCTGTGTTTCCTTGTTTTGTATTTTTACATAATCCAATTGTTCTTTTAGAGCTGATATGGCAGACTCTCTTGTAACCAGTTTCTTTTCTAAATTCTTAAGGATCTCTCTGAAAAATAGAAGAGTTTAAAGTAGATTACTTACCAAGAATTTGTATATTTATTTCATGACACCCAGACTACTGAGATGATGTAGAGTCTAAAGAACATGAACTGTGTGATGGGTTTAGTTTCTTGGTTGTTTCTTCTTGAAGCGGGTGCCCCTAGTTATGTAAGCGACAGGCTGGGAACTTCACAAAATTTTGAGGCACTATATGGCCTTAATGCCAGTTGTGCCTTTATGTTTA
Organism: Elophila nymphaeata; assembly: GCA_955850985.1. Lineage (NCBI taxonomy): Eukaryota > Metazoa > Arthropoda > Insecta > Lepidoptera > Crambidae > Elophila > Elophila nymphaeata. The sequence continues at coordinate 18,406,839 of OY039087.1, forward strand.
AACAAATGCTACCTAAGCCTCTGATGAATGTGATTGTTGAACACGTATCTAAAGCGTTCATCTCTTGGAATAATATCAAAAATGGCTATGAAGGCAGCGAGAAAGAGGCCAGAGTAGTGAATAGGGAGTGCCGGTGCACCCCAGGAAGGTCTCCTTAATCCTATGCCTGTGGTCGCAAGTTCTAGGCATTGCTTCTGGCTTTGCAACGACCCCACACCCGCTATGTTAATTCCATGGAATGCTAAGAGCTTTTGTCACAGTCTGTTACTTCTACGATGAATACCCTTTTTAATTTTGTCGTATTTCTCAACAACAGCAATAGACAGTAAATTTGATCTCAACAAGGAAATTGTCATAAGCCCTAATTACAGTTTTCAGCATATTTAATCAAATTATCCAATAAGGTTTGCATCTTCATCAAAATACTCTAAATGTGTGAAAATGTAAACATTTTGCTTGTATATTACAAATCAATGGCAATATTATTGCAATTTTAATTTATTCTATATTGATAAATGATGATCTTTTAGAGGGGTACAAATATAAAGAGCTTGTCCAAATGATAACTCAACTAGAAAAAATAACTTGGTGAGAATACGGATTCAAATATACAAATAAAATAAATCTTTAACACCTTTACAAAAGCTGCTATTTGGATAATTATTGAATCTGACCACACTACAACACTAAAATAATGTTTGATATACACAGTAACTGACTCATTTTTCTTCAAATCTGCTGTGATAGCTGTTAGTTTATCATCTTTTTCTTTCACTGATGTTTTGTGCTGCCTAAGCTGCAATTGCGCATCATCGAGTCTTGATTGTAATGTTGTGACGTCTTCACCAGTGCTCTCATTGGAGATTGTTGGGTATATTCTGAACATACACTTATCGGTCACTTTGTTTCGACATTGTGGGCAGGTTTTGGATCTGAAAAAGTTTGAGTAGGTTTTGTTCAACCGACTTTATAGGTAAAACTGGAAGCCACACTACCAATAAAAAAGTGAAGACAACTTTTTTGACCCCAAGTAACCTTTGGATTGTTTCCATTTCCAACCTGTCTCTTTCGAACTCCCGCACAAGTAATATGATGACGTATGGACGTTATGTGATTGTCTAATACGTTATTGGTAGTTTAGCTTCGAGAGTTACATATAAATTTCATTGATAGACAACGCTAAGCCAAATTGTACAGTAAAGAGAAATAATATGCACCCACATTTAACAGTAATTTAATATTTATCATCTATCTATCTATTTTTATTATATATGCAACAAGATGACCCGGTGTACTTCATATCACCTATTCACACGGAGTACTAAACGTCTTTGCACCTATCCTAACGACATTAAAACTCTTCCTTCGCTAAAATGACGGAACGTCAAATGTTTGACAGGCAAGTAGGCAGAACAGTTTATAAGGGAAAATGAAAGTGTTGTTTTTACTATCTTCCTCGCAATTTCTCCATATTTTCTCACCGTTTAAACCTTTCCTAGACCTCCACGAACATTTCAAGACCAAGATCAAATAAATCCGTTCAGCCGTTCTCGAGATATAGCGTCAGGAAGGAAAACCCAACTTATTTTTATATAGTAGAAGATAAGAGTTAGGTACCTCTCAAATGTTAAAATAATATTGCTTGTGACTGTACTTATCACAAAACTGTAATAATATTGTATTAATTAAGATGTAATAGTAAAAAAAAAATTAATTATATCACTACCTTCGTAGTCTTATAAACTATAATATAAACTAAAACTACACATACCTCTCTATCCACTGTGATAAGCAATGATAGTGGAATAAATGACCGCATTTAGTTCCAAATATATTCTCCGCTTGATTTAAAAGATCACTGCAGATTGTGCACAAGATATGCATTTTTTATGTATTTAATAAAAAGATGGAAAACAATAACCCTTTGCCCATATAGCTCTTAAATTATGGATTTAATATGGGGATCTGTTACAAATGAAAACTTCAGCCAATTTTATTAGTAAAATTTAAATTATTTAAGTATAGAGTTCACGGTTTCGGCTGTTTCACGTGCCGCGACCGAAATTACTTTCAATATATGAATAACATTATTTTGAAATAATTCTGATGTGGTAAGATATAGTAGATATTTAATTCATTATTCATAGCTAAAAATACACTATTGTATACTTAAAAATATAACTAAATTTAAGGAAATAAAATTGTAAACAACAGACGCTGTTTTTTGACGTTGACGTTTCGAGTTGTTGTTTTAAATTTTCCCTTTTTAGGGAAAGCAAAGGGTTTTTGCCCATACAGCCAAAACCAAGATATGGAGAAAGTCCTCCGGTCATCAAATATCTAAGCTTAGCATGTGAACCGCATTAGCTCCAAGAAGCTTATATTTTACCTATAGAATGTATCTTCGGGATTAGCTCATAGTTGAAAAAAATATTTGATGAAAATAAAAAACTGTTAATCTTGAGAGACGCCCACAGTTTGACATGGCCTCGATATGTAAACGTAAAAATACTTAGTATTATTTGACTGTGGTCTTCTGTAAGCTGAAAGTACTTGCCAGTGGTAGAGACGGGCTTACATATAGGTAGGTGTAAATACTTTCAAATTCTCCAATTAATCAACCTTAATAAAAAATCGATCGACTGGAGATTGACTGTTTGTGGTAACCCGATACTGTTCTATTGACTGTACCTACCTTGATCCTAGGTATCCACTCTTATAGACAGCAATACTTTTGACCTTCATCTCACCAGAAGACGAATAAGGACCGAGGTGTAAGAGAGCTTCAGAAATATTCAATGACTGAGGGACTTGTTGTGTTATGACTAAATCTTGGAACATTTAATGCTGTTAACATTATTACAACCTGTGTATACAAAATTGAGACAGACTATCAGACAGATTTAAAACAAATAAGTACCAACAATTATAACACCAACGAAACCGACCACAAAAATATTTACTCACTTGGGTTTCGAACCCGGTACCTTTGCTCTGATACTACTAGGGTAACCACAAGACCAGAGAGCCCATTAAAAATAAATCTAAATTATTTTTGTTATTATATTCAACGTGTACTTATTTTCTAGAAGATTAAGGTTGAAAAAAACGCAAGGAAGATTAGGTAGGTATCTGAGTAGGTACCTACATAATTAATTTATTTACCAACCCTTGATAAAAACAGATTTTTGGTCCAATGATAAATTACAATATAAAAATTTACGTAAATACGTGTACTTATTTTTGAGGATCGTAGATACAAATATAATAGTTAGGTAGAGTAGGTAGGTACCTACCTCTAAATACAGAGCGAACGATAAGTTAGGAAATAAGTAGGTAAGTAAACATAGGTTAGCTAATTGTCTTTTTTTATTAACCTTAGACTTTCTACCTGCCTCTTTCTAACCTCTCCGCATAAGTAATATGATGACGAAGATACTTATGAAATATTAGACGGCCACGTGACCGTCTAATACGTAGCTCTTGAGGTTCAACAAGGGCAAATAGGTCATTTCATTTTTTTATTGGTAGTGTGGCCAGTGGCGTAACTATACCATGTGGGGCCCGTGGCAAATCATACCATGTGGGGCCCGTGGCAAATTCATATACACAAACACGTTTCAGTCGTCGTCTCGAGGGCCGCAAGCAAAAAAAAAACGCGGCGTTCGTTTTGTCTCGCTCATTCAATCATAGATAAATAATGTCACGTTCCGATTCATGCCAAAAGAGCTGACTGCGATTGGCTTAAACGCCCGTTCTTTGATGGGCGCGAAATTTAAAATAGTTTGCAATATATTTATAACTTCAGATGGGCCAATGAAAAAGGCTCGGCGGGCCACATGCGGTCCGCGGGCCGCTGGTTGAGTATAACTGCTCTAGCCGCTCCCCTCCGGTGTAGACGGGTGGGTCGGAGAAGGCTGGCACCTGCGACTGCTGGTCTTCGCCGGCCCTAAGGTGGTCTGGTCCAGCGCGGCTTGGCCACCGCGCGCCCCTGGTGCCAGTCGGCACAGTCCACCCCGTCTGGGGATTGCCTAGTACCCTAGCGACCGGGCTGGCCCGGAGGGGTTTTGGTGAAATGGCGCACACCGTGTGCGCCGATCCCAAAACGCCCCCCATAAAGGAGGGTACCGGTGGGTTTTAGCGGAGTAGGACCGGTGAGTCCCGCACACGCCGTCCGCCCAGCCAGCGTGCGGTATGGTCCGTAAATGGATTTCCCATCGACAAAAAAAAAGATACTAATTTGCTATTTTATTTAGGTATTTATTAATATACCTACTTAGATTTACCAACAACATATCTATAATTCCACCATTACATTAAAATACAAACTTACTGTTCGGAATTATGCAATAAAACCACCTTTTACTTAACCAACATTGACAAGAGTCCTTTATTATTTTTCTTTTACGTCATATCAATTTTCAAATTAATCCATAGAGACATCATGATGTGGTATTATATCCATATATTATACCATTTCATGACATCCTCCACACCACAGAAAGCTACTAAACAGTGAACAATGATAATGAAATAACATATTTCACCATTACTAACTTTAACCAATTCACGAATTTCACGAATTATACTAATTCACATTAAATTACAAAATAGGTATAACAATAACCCCTAATATTCACCTGAGATAAAGGCGAAGGCAATTTCCCGGAACATTTCGTAGCCTAATTTATGCTGTCAGCCGCGGTAACCTCATCAACCCTACTGTGCTTACGACGGATGATGTCGGCGCTAGAGCCGGCCTCCAAAAGATAGAGACGCTGTAACGGTCGGACTCTATGCCCTGCCAATGTTTTGAGCTTGGCAGAACGCACAATCCCGTCAACTCCAGGATACAATTCCTCCACCACCGCTAACGGCCAGTTTATCCTTTTATCATCGGTTTCTATGAGTACAACATCTCCTTCCTTCAAGATATGTTTCGACTTACGACTCTTAGGTTGTATAAGAGCTGTTAAATATTCCTTCCTAAATCTTTGCCGGAAATCAGCTCTAAGTTTTTGGATGTATTTAAATCGATTCTCCGTATTGGTGTGATCATCAATATAGTCCAAATCAGCCGTCATATCTTGCTGAGCTAGGGGAGTAAGGAAACACGCTGGTGTGAGCGGTTCCAACATCTGTCCGCTGTCATCTTCAACGTAGGTCAGAGGTCTGTTATTCAAAACTGCCTCACAGTCACAAAGTACAGTTTCGAGTTCTACATAATTCAGGCGCGCTTTTCCTAAAACTCGTCTTAGTAACTGTTTCAACAAACCAATTAACCTCTCCCAGAAGCCACCCCACCACGACGCTGTAGGTGCGTTGAATTTCCACTTTATGCGATTAATAGCCGCCTGAGTTTGCGTCTGAATTTCATCCCAATTCAAGCTAGCAAGTAAATTTCTTGCACCCACAAAATTCGTCCCATTGTCCGAATAGATCACGCTAACTCGTCCCCTCCTAGCGATAAATCTCCTAAGCGTCATTAGGAAACCCTCAGTCGTTAACGTCTTTGTTAGCTCTAAATGCACTGCTCGATAAACTGCACATGTGTACAGTACAACCCAAACCTTGCATCCACAACGAAGAAATAGAGGCCCAGCAAGATCAATTCCTGTAACTTCGAAAGGCGATGAAGACTGCATACGTGTAATCGGTAGTGGGGCCACAGGTACTTCCAAAGACTTGGTGGAAAATCTCTTACATCTGCCACATTGGAAGATAACGGATTTCACTAATCGTCTTATTCCTATTATCCAAAATTTCTTTCGGATTTCGGCGATCACAATATTAGGCCCTGCATGTTGCAATTCGCTATGAGTCTGTTCTACTAGCTTACGTACCACAGTATCTCGAGACGGTAAAATATAGGGATATTTGGTAGCCATAGGTTCTTGGGACAAAATAATCTTCGTTTGTAGTCTTAGTAAACCATCACTATCAAGAAACATATTTATATTCTTCTTTTTTATATCCGACTCATGTTCTGTCTGAACGAGTTTAATTATTCTTTTTTCAGCTGCGTCTATTTCTTCATGTGACAATACTCCTTTTAATCTATCCATCTTATTTATAGGTCGAGAATTATTTACAAATCGTAATAACCAAGCTACGCTGCGTACGACATTTATATATCTCGAAAATCTATCAAATATTTTAGTGAAAACTTCTGTACATATATTTACACATAAAACATTTTTAGCTAACTCCGTATGGGCCTTTATTTCTTGTTCATCCATTGATATTTTAGATGAAGGCCATCTCTGCGGATCGTCTTTCAACCATGATGGACCTTCCCACCAACGACAACTTAACAACGTAAGTGCATCACAACCTCTTGATGCTAAGTCGGCCCAATTATACACTCCAGCTATATGGAACCATCTATTAGACGGACAATGCATTCTAATTTCTTTCACTCGGTTTCCAACAAAGGTGTTCCATGGAAGCTGCCTCCAGATCCAATATAGGACAACCGACGAGTCCGTCCAACAGTAGATGTCAATATTATCCGTTTCAAGACTTTTCCTCGCTTCATTTACCAATCTTGACCCAATTAGAGCAGCCATAAGCTCAAGACGGGGTATAGTTAACTGTTTCATGCCTTGCGGTGCAACTCTTGACTTCGCGGCCAATAATCTAATGGTTACTTGATCTTCCCATGATGACCTTAAAAATACACAGGCAGCATACGCATCTTTACTTGCATCACAGTACATATGAAGACTAACTCCACAATTATCATATATGCCGTCTGTCAACCTACGTGGTATTCTACAATCTTTAAGGTGACGCAAGTTCTCGTACCATTTAATAAAGACAAGACATAGTTTCCGGTAATTCAGTGTCCCAATCCAGCTTTTGCTGCCAACACTTCTGCAACAGTACCTTAGGTATCAATGTTACCGGACATGTGAAGCCTATTGGGTCAAAAACCTTCTGTGTTAGAGACAATATATGTCTTTTGGTAATTCTCGTGCACACCGACGATAAAGATGAAATATTACAACCTAATTCGTCTTGTGTCGTATCCCACAACAAACCTAACACAGATATAACACTTTCTCTCGTTTCATTTATATTTAAAGGAGAAGTGACCCACTGCCTCAAATCAAATTTGCCAGCTGCCATTATTTCTTTTGCTTGTGTTATAAATGCTAACATATCAGTTTCCGAATTCAGGCTAGTGACACAGTTATCAACGTAAAATGTCCTCATCAAATGCTTAGCCGTATTTTTTAAGTTACCAGTCACTTGAGATAAATGATGCATAATTGTTGCGGATAACAGGAAAGGGCTACACGTGAGTCCAAACACAACTCTACAATGACGAAATACTAACATATCCTTCAGAGAATCATCTTTCCACCACAAAAATCTCAAAAAATCGCGATCTCGACCCGATAAGCTAATCTGTAAAAATGCTTTAGCGATATCTGCACTAACGCCTATAGCTCCTTTTCGAAATCCAATCAGTAAATTCGGTAATCTATCTAGAAAATTCAACCCTTTATCTAAACATCCGTTCAAAGATCTACCGTTGACATCTTTAGCAGACGCATCGAACACTGGACGGATTTTAGTTGTCAAACTAGATTCTTTTATGACAGCTTTATGAGGAAGATAATGGACAGCTTTATTATTGTTCACTTCTGTTTCGGGCACGCACTCGATAATTCCCAAATCGAGCCATTCATTAAAACATATCCATACGCGTCGAATTTGCCAACTTTCAAAATATTTTTAGTCATAGATTTCAAACGTCGTACAGCAAGATCATAATTAGTTAGTAATTCATTTTTACCATACCTCCATGGAAGTTGTACCTCATAGCGACCCTCTGCATTAATATCCACTGATTCCTCAAAAGCCATCATAATTTCAGCTTCATTCTGCATTTTGCTTTTACTCTCCGCAGGATCGTTGACACCCAACATCTCTAAAGACCATAAATTTGCCAAATCTATTCCTGTTGAACAAAATAGAGAGTTAACCATATTACACGAATAATTCTGAATTTTTTTCCCTTGTAAAGTCCAGCCTAACATAGTTTTTATTGCTACAAGTCCATTATTAAATTTAATAAATTCTTTAGTCAACAGAGACCCAATAAAATCAGCTCCTATCAGCAAACTGATTTCGGGATTGTCATTGCCTTTATCTGTTAGTGTTACATTATATTTATCTAACAAATATGATACATTTTCATCATTCAACCTTAGCCTTGGAATTTCTCCACAAATACATTTTTGTGCTAAAGCTAATAAATTAATTGTAAAAGATTTGTCTACACTTTGTACACTAAACTCATAGACAGGAACTCATCTGTTTTCACTTCAACTCCTCCGAAGAGACATTGACTTAACAACTCCACCCCAGTCGGCCGTAAGCCCAGTGATTCAGCTATAGATCTCTTAATGTAAGTACGTTGCGAACCGCTATCCAAAAGAGCTCTGATAGTCATCTGCTTGTCACCATTAACAATATTAATCAACACCGTCTGCAATAATGTGACAGCTCTCGACTGAGAAAAATTGGTAACTGCATCCGTAGTCGCAGGTGTACCGGTGGAGACATCTTTCTCATCCATGTTTACAGGGCATAGTATCACAGAATGTCTCTTAGCACATAAAGCACATTTTATAAAGGCTTTACACATTTTGATATGATGGCCTGGCTTTAGACACAACGTACATGCCTTCTTTTTCTTTAAATGCTCCTTTCTTTGTTGAAGTGACATTCTACTGCCTTTATAACATTCTAAGCTGCAGTGAGTATCTTTCTCACAGAAAATACAAAGCTTAGTGTTAGTTTTCTTTACACTGGTAGTCAGGCATTCAGCTGTGGCATGGCGAGATGTTGCTGCATCCTTCGATGTATCTGAAAACCCTGCCTTTGCCAGCTGGATTCGTTGCTCAGATTCTACTTCACGCTTTAGAAAATTTAGAAGTGCTGTCAATTCGGTATCCGTGCTTGCTTGACTAAAGGAAGCTCTAGAACGTTCCCAAGTTTTTAGGATGTCGTCTGGTAATGAAGACTCAATCATAGGATATATGAATACTGAATATTTCTCTTTTGGTACTCCTAAAGACTCTAACGACCGAATCTGACTATTTAACTGGTCGTATAACAAGGTCAGTGGCATAGCATTCCCTTTAGCTTGTAGGAGTGCCAGGTTAAGCAATTCACGAACGTAAGTTAATACTAAAAGATCATCTCTCGCAAATCGACATTTTAATTGTTCAAGAGCGTTATGATAATTTAATCCAGATGGTGGAAAACTTTCTACAATAGATCTGACATGACTTCCTGGTTCCATGCATTGCAATAAATATTGGTATTTGTCATCGTCTTCTATATTTTTATCAGTGTCAATTTTGCGAAACTGACCCCAAAATGGCAACCAATTTTTTATCGAACCGTCAAATTTCTTTAATTCAATTTTAGGCAGATTGTATTGACGTTTTGGTTGCTGGGTATTCATGATGACACTTGGTTTTGTTTGAGCATTATAATTATCGCTACTGCTAGATGAGTTAGAATTTCTGCTCTTACCGGTCGTAAAGTAGTCCTTCATAATATTATCGTACCGAGATTCTACCATATACCATTTTTCAGCATACGTATCGATACTCAAATATTCTTCTTCTAAGGCAGACTCTTCACAGTCTTTGTCTAACATCTCGTCAACAATTGCGGTATTTAGCTTCGTCAATTTTTCCATCACTCCACTTACTTTTTTAAACGCAGTCATAAGAAATTCGGACGGTGCAACGTGAGGAACGAAATATCCTTCTAACTCTTTACAGTATACGGTAAATAAGCGTCGTATCGATACTCAAATATTCTTCTTCTAAGGCAGACTCTTCACAGTCTTTGTCTAACATCTCGTCAACAATTGCGGTATTTAGCTTCGTCAATTTTTCCATCACTCCACTTACTTTTTTAAACGCAGTCATAAGAAATTCGGACGGTGCAACGTGAGGAACGAAATATCCTTCTAACTCTTTACAGTATACGGTAAATAAGCGTGCTCTTTAGTAAGGCGATTCATATCCGAAAAATTTTAACACGGTCGCCAGATGTTCGGAATTATGCAATAAAACCACCTTTTACTTAACCAACATTGACAAGAGTCCTTTATTATTTTTCTTTTACGTCATATCAATTTTCAAATTAATCCATAGAGACATCATGATGTGGTATTATATCCATATATTATACCATTTCATGACACTTACATTAGCTTAAATAGGTACTTAAACTTATGCCTCGACAGGTAAATACAGCATAAACATAAAACTTATCGACTTCAAAAACAAACAAAAAATTTTAAACTTACAAAACTGCGATTAAAAAAGAATAACTAGCTGTGGGCCAAGTCCAGCAAAGCCAAACACTTCCCCTTAAATCATCATATCAGCCAAGAGACGCCCACTATAGGACATAGGCCTCCATCAAGGATCGCCAACCCGATCGGGCCTGCACTGCCCGCATCCAGCGGCTTCCCGCGACTTTACCAGATCGTGGGTCCACCTTGTGGGGAGCCTACCAACGCTGCGTCTCCCGGTATGCGGCCGCCATTCGAGGACCTTTCCGCCCCAACGGCCGTCAGTCCTCCCAATGTGCCCACTGCCACTTAGATGCAACGCACAACGCACGCGCCGCGTCCGATGTGCATTGCTTTGCAGAGACGCGGTGCGGCGCGGTTTATCGGCAATGCTTGCTGCTTCGTGTTGACGTTAGTACTACTCGCGCCTGGCAACCGCATCGCGCCGCGTCCGATGTGTGGTGCTTCTTATACTTACACGCATACAAAATTCGCCAGCCGCATCGCGCCGCACCGCATGCAATGTGCGGTGCTCCTTAAGGTTCGCAATTTTTTGGGCTATGTCAATGACCTTGGTTCTCCTGCATATCTCATCATTAAATAGTGCACTGAAAGGTCTAGGAAGGTGTCGATGTCACTATCTTTTAAAATATTGTAAGTAATTAATTTTTGGTTAAACAATACTATGCTTTTTGTTAAAGTTTGACAGCGGTAGCGACGTCTAAATTGTATGTAAGTACCTATATGAAAATTAAAAGAAAAAAATCTGATCCATGGACCACCCCAAAGTTTTTACAACATCCTTGAAGTAAAAAAGGAATAAGTAAATCAAATACATTTATTTACTGGTTTCATTTTACATTTATCCACGTTCAGCAGTCCTGATGTATGGTCACCCGTCCATTACAAACCACGCGATACTTTGCTTCACTTTTGCGATCGTTACAAACAACGTGCGCTATTGACCTGTCCCCATAGTGTAAGTTTTCTCGTTTTGAAAACGTTACTATTGTAGTTGCGTTATGAGCTCAATTTGTATGGGAAACATGATTTGCGCTTCTTTCCACTAGGGGCGCTATTTTCTTATATAAATCGAGCTCTAAACGAAAAAATTAGACTACGGGTCCCACGCCCAATATGGTTTTATGTTTAGTACTTATACCATGGTTTTATGAAAGGGAGGACTACACTCCCGAACTATCGCGTAATGTACGTACCTAACTTACGCTTAAATCTAATAAGGAATATTACAGCTAATATACGAGAGAAGCATCTGTTTTTTGTACAATTAGGTATATTTACAATGACAATTAGCACACTTTGTGGTTTTGGCATCAAGAAAAATAATGTGAACATATGACTTATACCTAAATCATGCCAAATAAAAAATACCAAAAAATTCATATCTAATAGTTTCTATACCACAACGATAAAATATTAAAGGTGGACGCACATTTAGCCGAGCCGAACGCGCCCAAGAAATCTATATACGAATAGAATGAATGCGAGAGCGTCGTCCGAGTCTCAGTCGGCAGATATCATCTATGACTTAGCAGCGTCCAACTGTTCCATTTTCTGGTAAGCTTTCTTCAACTCTTCTAGCATTGCCTTCGCATGTTGTCTGTCCACCAGCACCTCCTTCTTGGTCTGATCACCCGTGAATACGTCTTCGGTGAAAAGAGACAGCTTGATAGTGTCGACTGATCCCTCGGGACCGGGAGCAGCAGAGACGTCAGTGACTTTGTTGACTGGAATTAATAATAATAATAATATATTTCCACGCTCACACCAATTATCTAGCCCAAATTAGGTATCATTAAGAACTTGTGGGAGTTTCTCCCGAGTACTTGTTGTAAAAACACGTGTTGATAGACTCCATTTTTAATTATATCAACCGTACAATTATCTTTGTTACTTTAGTTACATTTTCACTTGACATTTGCAAAATGCGTACGCTTAATGCGACGCGACGCCATTAATTAAGAATAGAATAGAAGAACTTGTGCTATATGGATACTAGATAACGGACAAATATACATAATAATCTATATATTTCATAAATAAACTTAAATAAATATATAAACAACCATGACTCGTGAACAAATATTCGTGTTCATCACACTAACATTTCCAAGTACCAGGACTCGAAACCGGACCGCGCGATGTGTAGGCAGCGTTACTGTACCCCTAGTACGAGTTTGTTAGTTTTCGAGCTCGATCAAACGTATCGTCTCTTTTCATACATTGCCCACTAGCGCCTCTAGCGTAAACTATCAGAAACAGTGGGCAATGTATGAAAAGAGACGATACGTTTGAGCGAGCCCGAAATCTATCAAAACTCATACTAAGGGTAGTGACCACTCCACCACGACGGCGTCAATAACGGAATTGAAGAATAATATTTGCTTATTGCATATCTTTAAAGGTGGCACACAATTTGTAAAGGGATCGAAACCGTATCGCCTTTCGCCTCGCCGTCCATTAGTGTCAACTTAATGTTAGCACGTAACTAAATAAAATCAGCGTGTCGCCGCGTTTACGGCTTAAGGTACGACCACACTTTTCAGCTCGGAAAGGGAACGGATCTTGACGCCCTTCAAAATTTTAATTACTTAGTTCATTAATATGATCAATTGAATTATATAGAAAAGCTTTTCACAAGATAAATAATCTAAATGCGTGGGAGTAATAACTACCCAAAATTTACGCATATAAAACTAGATAACTTAAATTATATTGATAATTATTTACTGAGTGTATTGATGTTTTGAAATCATTACGAAATTGTAAGCTGTAGAGTTTCTTTCGCCATTTCTTCCCCATCTCAGCATAATAATAATAATAATAAAATAATATATAATAATATATTTCCACGCTCACACCAATTAAGTATCGAGTAACTAGCCCGAAGTAAGTATCATTAAGAACTTGTGTTACGGATACTAGATAACGGACATTTTTTTTTTAATATACATAATAATTTTTTAGATATTTTTATAAATAAACTTAAATAAATATATAAACAACCATGACTCGCAAACAAACATTCGTGTTCGTCACACAAACATTTGCCGCTACCAGGATTCGAACCCGGACCGCTTGATGTGTAGCCAGCTGTCCTGACCACTCCACCACGACGGCGTCAATAATAATTATTCATCCCAAAATGGTGGTATAGGACTTTTGACGATTTAAAAGTCCATTTAAATAAAGAGCTTTTCATTTTTCATTTTACGAACGCTACGGAACGTAACTGCTACGGACCGTAGCGCATCTACTCTTTTTACAATAATCAAGTTGTCCAGGTCCACCCCTGACCTACCTACTGTTAACTGACGAAACACAGTGGATCGCACACTGTGCGAGAACAAAAGAGAGCTTGCGTGGAAAAGAGGATGAGTAACGTGATAGGTCGCCATTTGAAAATGACACAAGATGATATACGCAGCATTTGGCGATAAATAGGTCAAGCAAATAACTTTATTCTACCTGATGGTAATCAGAATTGGAGTCCAAATGCGAAGATAGTTAGTGCGAGAGATAAACAGCCGCTCTAGCCACCCTCGCCTTGCCGACCTGCAAGGTGCTTATTCACGCCTCTTTTAAATGACCCAAGACTTTAGGAAGGAGAGAACGCATGTGCTGGCAGCGAATTCCATTTTCGATTGTGAGACATAGAAACGAGTTGCCAAATTTCTTAGATCGCGTTGTAATTTCTTAAGCCGCAGTTTTTCGGTGACACCTTAAAGGTGGACGCACATTTAGCCGAGCTGAACGCGCCGATGCCCAATTATAATGCGAATAGGAAGGAATGCGAGCGCATCGGCCGAGTCGTCCGCATCACCCGCACCGATTCTGGTGACGTCATCCGAATTTCTGGGGTTTTTCCAGATTTGGACGATTCGACGCGTGCAGATGTGCGAGATTTCATAGGATTTCTTATAAAGATTTCTAAAATTCGTTTCGTTCGGCTCGGATTAAATGTGCGTTCACCTTAAAAGGAAGGGAGGTGGTTGCGTTTATTCCATACTTATTTATATCTTTTATCTTGCCACGATCAACTGGCCTAAGAGCCGTGATCAACGCATCGTTGGCCATTCCTGCACTAGTTGACAGAGGTGAAAGACTGGCACACTTTATCAGCCACGTACCACGCAAAAAAACTTACTCATAAATCCATTCGCCCGAACGTTAGCTTCGTAAGTTTCTCTGTGTGAGTCGGCAGCTTCTGCTATTGCAGTAGCATGCGCTCTAGGCACCCCCAACACCAGCAGGTCCCGTGTGAGCTGCGCGCTGCTGCAGCCACAGGCGCAGGTCTGACGCACGACCCAGCGGATGACAGCGGCAGCTCGAGCGCTTTCTTCTCGGGATGCTACAAGCACAATATAGAGAACGATACAGTTCTTTGACTCCATATATAGTGACGAATCGGCGCGCACGCACACATACAAACGTCGTTTACCCACACTATATCAAGAACAGTAGCTCATCTGCGGGCTGTCGGCGAGTTATTAGCCTACTCTGCGTTGACGCTTGGGCTATCGGAAATGTGACGGGCGGGAATGAGCGGCGAGCGAATGTGCAATGACATAAAAACGCGCGATCATACCGAGGCGGCAAGACCACCTTATGCTCCCATATTTTTATGTCATGTGTGCGTCACAGTGCGTGCGTACACGGCGCCGAGTACGCACGCACACATTCTAATGGATAGCGGCCAGTTTGTATGAAGACGTACTACTGTTTTTGATATACTGTGTTTACACGTTTGTATGTGTGCATGCGCCGATTCGTCACTATATATGAAGTCAAAGTACTGTATCGTTCTCTATATTGTGCTACAAGTGACATATAATGTTCCATCCACACACATCAGGGCCGTATTTGAACCAACTACGATTTTAAAAAGTTCGCGATGATATTTTTGACAATCACTGACGGAACACGTCCCGTCCACGTCCCGGACATGGCATAGACGTGTGTGGATCGAGCTTTAGATAGATATCTCTTTATTGCACACCAAAGAGATAATACAAATAAAATTAACTTAATACTACTACAATCATAATTTTTACTAGGTGGTAGACCTATATGTAGGGTCGTCTGGGTAGGTACCACCGCCTTTCTTATTTCTGCCGCGAAGCAGTTCGCTGTGTTTTGGATCGAAGGGAAAGGTAGCCAGTGTAATTACTGGGCATGGAGGGCATATCATCTCAGTCCCCAGGATGGTAAACGCACTCACGGTGTTAAGTGATTTACACTTAATATTGCAAGTGTCTATAGGCGGCGGTGACCACTTAACATCAGGTGGGCCGCAAGCTTGTTTGCCATCTCGTAACATAAAAAAAACTACTACAATCATAAAGGTCAATTGCAGTCTTATCGATAAGACTGATCTTTTCTAGACAGCCGTTGGATGAACAGGAATGTAAACGTTACGTATTGTGAGGGTGAGTATTAAGAGGAAACACCACGGGCTAGAGAAATGAAAAATAGGTATTTGTAAAATCTATTGCTGTCGCGCAGTGCCCGGCCGCGCGAGCTATCAATGTGTGAGTGTGACTGTCAATGTTTGCGTGGCGCCGCGTCCGCCTGCGCTCGGCACGCTCCCAGAGACTTCCGTTACTCTGCCTTGCAGTCGACAAGTTGATTTCGGCGCTTACGGAGTATTTGTTTCGTGTAATTATTGTATTACCTTATATTGTATTACTTCACTGTTTTATATCGGCTTGTGTATTGGATTTTGAGATTTTGAGATCGTTTTATTCCCCTTAACTTTTCGGTCTGTTTCACCTTCGAGAAGTGAGCAAGAAACGAATCGAGGCCAAGAAGACCTTCCGGATCCTGATGGAAGAAGGTGGTGTTATCCTCATGGATACCTGAAGGACGGCCTTCGGGTTATGTCGGACTCTTACCGACTAAGCACCCCTTGCCTAGTGTGGTGGCTATAAGGCTATCGGAAGCAGCAGCCCCCTCAGGAGAGGGGAAGGTGCACGCGCTTTCCTAGATAGACCAGCCCGCCTAGCATGAACACCGAAACACGATATGATAAAGCCATTTATCGCTTTGAACTGTCAAAAATCATTGGATCTAATAATAAAGCTGAAGAGTTTGTTTGTTTGTTTGGTTGAACCCTAAGATCTCAGCAACTACTGACTCAAATTGAAAAATTATTTTTCCGTTGGATAGTCTATTTATCTAGGAAGGCTATAGGCTATATAACATCACGGTACGTCCAATAGGAGCTGAGCATCAATGAAGAATGTTGCAAAAAAGGGAGAAAAATATTTCTTTTCAAAGCTTTCACTGCGTGCGCTGCGTAAACGGTTAAAGTTACGTAAAAATAATGTATGACGGAATTGTTCTCCATTAAAATTTCAAAAAAAAAAGTTCGCGACAGTATATCTCTATCTTTAAAGGTTGGCTCACTATAACCTTTCTTTTTGGTAAACAAATTTGTTCTAAAATAATGTATTATCTGCGATGGTGTTTTTGTATGCATGATATTATTCCTTATCAAAATAAATACATTATTTCTCACAAGTAATTAATTTTGCACAAAATTGTTCAGGACTTCATTTGATTTCAATCAATATCTTAAGAAATATCATAGTTTGAAATAAACGGAAAATAATAAATTTTGATTTTCAGAGTTTTCTTTGCGTGCGCTGCGTAAACGGTTAAAGTTACGCAAAAATTCTGTATCACGGAATTATTCTCCATTAAAAGTTCTAAAAAAAGTTTCAGAGAGCATTTATCTATCTCTTAAGGTTGACTCGCTATAACCTATTTTTGTTAATAAATTTTGTTCTAAAATCATGCATTAGAAGCGAAGGTATTTTTGTAAACATAATATTATTCCTTATCAAAATAAATACATTATTCATCACAAGTATTTAATTTTGTACAAAATTGTTCTTTAAATCATTAGATTTCAATAAATATCTTCAGAGATATCATAGTTTTAACATAACTCCGCAGCTAAATAATGATCAAGTACTACGCACGCATCTATACTGAGTTGTTTTTTGTTTGGTTGAACGCGCTTATCTTAGGAACTACTGATCCCGTCAGACTCAGACGCCTTAGAAACTCTAATAGGTTCAGAGACTCCTCCGAGGCTCACCGGTCAGGAATCCTCTCTGGAGTGATTCGACCTTAAAGCTTGAGGACCCACCGAGGTCCTCTCTTTTACTAAAAGGTCATCAGAGACATCCTGTAAAAATAGTAAAAAAAAAAAACGCCTAGAAGGAGTGGGACGCGTGAACGAAGGGTTCCGTGCCATAGACTTTATGAAACTGTCCGAAAATTATTTTTTCGCCCGCCCTAGGCAGTCGATCCGGGCTCAACTTTTGAAATGGCGACTTTCATTTCTTTCTCTATATTTATTTTCGTTCGACTAGCTCGCATAGCAGCTAGACAGCCATTCTATGTGGATCGTCTCATTACGCCCGCCCCCGGGATAAAACCGCGAACCCTAGGGTTCCAGGGCATCGCGACGCGCAGTATGGGAAACCCTGATATAGGCCTATATACCTCCATAGCATCACTCTACGACTAAGAGGAGTTGAGCATCAATGAAAAATGTTGCAAAAATGGGAAATCCACGCGGACGAAGTCGCGGGCATAGCTAGTCCTATTATATAAGACAGTTCAAAGCGATAAATTGCTATATCATATCGTGTTTCGGTGGTCATGCTAGGCGGGCAGGGTATGAACGCGGAAGGCGAATGGAACCCATAGTGGGGGCGATGGGATTAGTTTTCGCAGTGGCGGAAGGCCGCGTGATAATCCTAAGTTGCCAAAGGGGCAGTGAAGTTAATTTGACCAGTAGCATCTGCGCAGTCGAGCTAACAATCGAACATCACAATGTGTTAAATACACTGCACGCAAAATATTCATCTAGAAATATCGATATCGATGAACAACACTAGGTTAAATCGATAAAATTATCGACTACATGTCATGTCATGAGTGTATACGTGTTAGTCCGCGTCTCCCTAACCTCAAGCCTCCCCCCGCAGAGCGCGATAGAGACAACGGCAGCTTGGACTGAAAATACCTATTAAAAGAACAGAAAATCAACGATTCGTAGTCCCCTGATTTCTTCTCCAAAACTTAACCGATTTAAGTACTTTTTTCATAAAAAAAATAACAAAGGCTTGAGCTGTGTTCCTATGTTTTCATTTTTTAATATAATTTAGTCAAATTTGTTTCCTGGATGTTTGAACACAGAGGAAAATTTGGCCATTTTTTTAGGTTTTTGAACGTTCATATATCTTTTATTAGTTAATTTATGAAAAAAACGAAAACATAGGGACATGTTAATAGTGGCCATAGATATTCAGGAAAAAAATTATAACTCTACCGGCATTGTCCAGGGAGGAAACAGGGGACTACGTTTGTATGGAAAAACGGGCCTTGTGTTTCCTCTTAACCAGTATTACCGTGCAATAATAAACAGACATTCATTTTACATATTTAAATATACATAGATCCCTACATACAAAAGGATTTATAATAAAATCTAAAGAAATGAATAGAAATTAAAACAAATCACAAAGATATTATGTAATGATCCTTTACCAACCTTTTAAAGAATCTAACGACCTGACAATTGTTTGATTGGAACAGGCAAAAGGCATTACATTACAAATATAACAGTGTTCTCGTCATTTACTTACATAAGTTGGTGTCTTTCAGTATTTCCATTATGCCATCATCCTGCGAAATGAAATTTTTTTTTATACAACTGGTTTGGTAAGCAAATCCTAATGTTCCAACTATGCTAGTTGGATCTGTACCCGACGCCTACCCTATGTAGCAGTTGACATCAACCGGAGAGAGTGCATGAGAAAGGGGGTTTTAGTGGGTAGTAGGCAGCCATATGATACCAGCAGAGTAGAATAACATCACCCCCTATCCTCCAATGGGCATCGTAGAAGGCGACTAATGGATCAGCAAAGGGGTATTGATCACCTTATACTCCGTCCACCAATCCGCATTGGGCAAGCGTGGCGGACTGCTGCATAAACCTCTTTCGATGACAAGGAGAGGCCTTGTGTCCCAGCAGTGGGTCGAATTATAAAGGCTGTTATGATGGTGAGGTATCGGTCTACACTACAACATATAACAATTCCTTCGTAGTGCCTAAACCATTCATCTGATTTTGATGGATTCGTTATTATGGTCCAGGTAGTGGGCTAAATTTTAAACCATTCATCTGATTTTGATGGATTCATTATTATGGTCCAGGTAAGTAATTTGGGCTAAATTTTAGTTGACTTTAACAATATAATATGAAGAGTCGATTTTACTCGTTGTCGAGGTGCCCCCTACCCTTGGGGCAAGGTTACGTAAACAGCCACCATATAGAGCGGATCCTATTTTGAAATATATCTATCGTCATAATTATCAGTCGACACATTACCTATAATAATGTGATTATAAAAAAAACTCCTTTAATAGAACCCAATAAGCAGTTACAATTTTCCACAAGTCCCAAGGACCGTAAAAATCTAAAGCCAAAACCTATAGCAGTATGTAAATAAGACATACTGCACCGACTTTAAATAAATTGGTAGCAGGGTAGCAGAATAAGCACTTAGAATTTCATTAAATTTCTCACTAAACTACTAACAGACGCGCCCATTATAAAAAAGTAATAATGACAGAGTAGTTATTGTTGACTCCAATAATAATTTTTCGTATTTTAATTCGAGTAGTTTTTTCGTGAAAACATCTCCAGAATTTAGGCTTGATATTATATTTTCTAATTTCTGTACTATTTCATTTAGCTCATATTAAAATTATATTTGACCAAGAGAAGGTGCAATTAATTATTACTGAACTACTTGATACAAAAGTAGATAATGAGAACTTAAAAAATATAATTTTTTTTTTTTAATGTTTTTTTAATGTGATGGTACAGTCGACCAAATTGAATCATGACCCACCTTAAGATCATTTTCCTACAGTCACTCGATACAAAGTAGGTTGAAATTCGCTTGAACGTACATTTCTTAAGTAACGAACCAGTTATCAATTTATTAGACACTGACAGTGTCTATCATGGCTTTTTAAAATTTGTTCAGACTCTTCATGCTCTAGACTACTACTTGACATCTGACACATAACGTCATTTTATTTTTAAAAATATAATAGTCATTCGTTTTTCTCAGTAGTGAAAAGAGTTTAGATTATGAATGACATCTTATTTAAAATTCCAATTGAGACTTTAGTGCAGTGATAAGAAAGATTAAAATTGCATAGATCTCTGACCCGTAATGACGCATTTTTATTCATATTTAAAACGTACTAAGTGCAACACGCATGATAGCGAAGAAAACCTAACTAAATTTATGATTCTAAAGGAATGATCGGCCAAGTGGGTCATGATTCAGTTGGTTCGACTGTACATTAAAATTAGTTTAGAAGGGTTTACCACCTACCTGTCGAAACAACTTGGCTATTGAAAAAACGACTGTAAAAGATTTTGTTATACGAATGATCACCGATCGAATGAAGGTTTGCCAAAAAAGTTTGAGCGACTCTTTCCTTAAGTTTACATTATCTATAATAAGGTTTTTGGCGCTTTGCAGGCCGCTACTGTGACACGTCCGCTCGCGCTTTGTTTTGGTCAGTTAACCTGACCTAACCGATTAATTATGATCTAATACAAACATGTCAGTTCCCCGTGAATATTATTTTTGAAGCTAAGAAGAAGGACAAGGCCGGTGAAACTAATCTTCTATAATATAAAAATGAATCCCTGAATGTGTTGCTAAGCGCAAAACTCGCGAGCAGCTGAACCGATTTCGATAATTCTTTTCTTATAATATTCCTTGAAGTACGAGGGTGGTTCTTACGGAGACAAAAATTCAAAAAATTAAAAAAAAAAATATTACATAATGTAATTGTTTACTTATTAACTTTCTTTTTTCTGCTATTCGAGACACTGGGTCTGGATAGCAGAATAAGTATTAAAATAAATAAAGAATAGAGACTGTTAGGCGGTACGAAGTTCGCCGGGTCAGCTACACTGAAAAAAATAATGGTTAAACAAGTTACAATCTTGCTTGATTGGAAAAAATTTGATTGGGTCATTCAAGAAAATATCACAAACAAATTATCACGGTATTTTGTCGCAATAAAGCTGAAATGTTTGAACGTGTATCAAGTCAAATGTGTTGAATTTATTAAGTTTACTTTATTGATGTCGAGACATGGTAAAATTTTATCATCAACTTATTTATATTTGTCAAGTTGCTATATTAATACTACAAATCACTAGTTTATTTTAAAAAGAATATTATTATTTTAAACAATATAGCCTATTGGTTTCAAATAATTTTATTATTGAAAGAATAAAGTTTCATAATTCATTCGATCACTCAACTTTATAACAATGAACGCGCGCTTTTTTGTTTGAAAGATGTACGTTGACAGTTCAAATAACTATCTTCCTTCTTTATATCTTGCACTTTCAATCAAACGTGTTTCAGTTCATTTTGATCTCCGAGCCGTTGGAGTGTGCATCTTCTTGTAAATTCGTGTTTGTGCCTAAAATATTACAAATAATATAAAAGTTAGGTGTTTGCGATTGAATTGAAGTATTCAGTATCACCGTAAGATGGATGAAGTGATGGATTTACTCAAAGCCTGGGGGCTCCCGGAGTTGGGGCCACATTTCGCAAGTAAGTACCTACCTATATTTTGTTCCTGCTTCCTAATTTCCTATTTTCCACACTTGCTCACAAGTCTATTATGCTGGGCAGTGTGAGGATTTGGTGCAATAATTAACCGATTGGTTTCGACTCCCGATACTAATATGTTACGTAGATTACCTAAACATGGGTTCACTCTACACTATATCTGGTATCTTTAACTTGACACAGCAATGGTTTCATCTCTTAAGACAATATCGATTTAGAGAATAGATAGAGTAATTACCCACTTAACTTACTCGATTTTATAAGTTATATTAAGGTTCAATTCTCAAAAGGCATTGAACTTTAATAAAACTAGTAAATGCCAAGTGACACTATTGCTAGTACTCCCCCTTAGAGTAGATACCTGCTCCCCTGTCTGTCTGTGTGTCATAACATAAGGGATGTATCTTTTGTACCGTAAAGTTATTTGTATATTATACAGCACGATTAAATACTCTGCCTGCTATAATAACATAATAAAATTGGAAAATGATTTGTTACAGGTCCTTTCTGAATTATTGAAAAATAATTTCGAGACTTCTGGGTTATTGGGGTATAAAGGAAAAACTTTAGAAAACGAAAATTCTTCGACGAAAAAACGTTTCTGAAACAGTAATGTAGAATGTAAGAAAGTTTTGAATTTGTATTGTTATTTTTATTATTTTAGTTTGTAATAAAGTTTCAAAATATGAAGAGTTTTATGCTGTAGATTGTTTGTATATTTATAATATGTTGTGTATGTTATAGCCATACTTACTCTTGAAACAGAAATGCTTTTTTTTAGTATTTACTATGTATTTGAAATTTATAATAATACAGACAGACGTATAAATATGAAATAAATGTCTTTTGATTTACAGTCCTCTATACAGTTAAAATAAACATGAGCGAATTATTGTATTTATTAGCCTATATAGTATAGATATATAGATCATTATAACCTAATAAGATCAATCAAGCTACTTGTTTAGACTAAATTCTAATTGATAAAGAAAAATAAGTGACTATATTACAGCCATCAGAAAACTTTATTAAGATTACCTAGTCTAAGTAACATGCACAAAGTCCAGTTGATAATATTAATGACATAACTTAATTATGTCGATAATTATTTGTTTCACATTATCATTATAACATAATAAGGTGAATCAAGCTACTCATTTAGACCTTACTTTACATTATATAAATAAATAAGTGACTTTATTATAGTCATCACAAAACTTCATTAAGATTTTAAAGTCTTAGTAAAATTTACAAGGTGCATTTGATAATAATAATGACCAGGCTTGATTATGCCGACAATTACTTATTTGAATCTACATTGTTTCTTGTTCAGTTTTTCAATCAAGATGACTTGATTTCCGCGATCACAAAACTTTATACGCTCGTATATAAACAAGTTACTTGATACCCATAAATATTTTTTTAATTTATGCTATCAAGTTTTTTTTTCAGTGTAGTAGTTAATAATAATCTACGTATGTTAACAAAATAACATTGATTTTCGTAATCAGTAGACTTAGTCAACTAGATTAATGAGAATTATATCAGGTTGTTTATTACTGTCAACTACGATACTTAGTAAGGATAAGCAACCGTAGACGTTCGCGTAGGTACTCTATTATTATTATATAAAGAAAACTTTAATCTGAGAGAGCTTTTGTTAGCACATTAGCTCGATACGGCTTCGTCATAAGATCTGTGAAAGACATTTTCTTTGCCGCAAGCTAACTGTTTAAATGAATAAAGCAAATACAAGGCGTACAGTAGGAAAACAGAATTCTGGTTACAAAAAGCTTTGCTCTCCTTTAGATACGAGTATTTCCATTATTTAGCAGAGAGTGGGTGACAAATTGTCAAAGGAGTGCTTTATTCGATGTTTTGGGCATTTCTTAATGTTACAAAAGCTCGAAATAAAACTTATGTTTATGTTCTTTGTAAATAATTATTTCTGAAAGTTTCACTCCTTCAGACTACTTTTCTATATATACTAGCTTTTGCCCGCGACTTCGTCCTCGTAGAATAGTTACTTCGGGCAGCGTTTAAATATTCTTATTATTTCTTCTAACCTAATAGTAAAATCCAATAAAGTGAAATTAATGAAAATCGGTATATGGCGCTTCATATACCGATTTTCATGGATTTTACTTTCAAAAAAGACTGGTATCCATACAAACTTCCATCCTTTATTTTACCCCCTTAGGGATTAAATTTTTAAAAATCCTGAAATACGTCATTCTTAATTTTTAACTAAGTAGCTAAATACCATAGATTTAGCTTCAAAACTGACGGATTTCCATACAAACGTTTCACCCCCTTTTCACCACCTCAGAGGGTGAATTTCGCAAAATCCTTTCTTAGTGCACCCCTAGACCTCATAAGGAACCTACGTGCGTTGCAATTTTCTACATTATAATAAAGTTTTAATTTTAAATTTAAAATATTAGTATGAAACTAATATTTTATAGTAATATTTACCTTTTAAGATGAACTTTTCAAATGTCACAAGGGATACTATAAAAATATGTAAAATGATTGATTCAATTCTTGCATCGTCTAGTCGACGACAGACGTGGTTAAAATATTTGATATTTCAGTGCTAGTTCATATTTTACTTTCCGCGCCCAACACATTCCTATTACGGTCTTGATATAATACGTAGTAGTAGGCAGAAACCTTAATCCGCAGTGCTCTATCCCAGATCATATAAAAAGTGAAAAAAAACTGAGGCCGGTAATATAAAACCTTCTCGCCCGTTGCCCGAGTACGTACCTGTACAAACGCACACACATGTTACGAGAATACGCCTTGCCTTATATTAAAAAAACTGGCTCACGCACTGCATAGACCAGTGCGTTCACCACAGCGAGCGCTTTGCCTTCACTTTTTTACTACAGTTACTGTAATTAAATTTTAAGTACCAGTTTCAAAGGTTTCGATTAGGAGATATCTGTTAGTTAAATTGTCAGTTTTGTATGGACTATCTGTCAAATAAACTCTAACGGGAACATAAGCTGGAGGCACATTTAGCCGAGCCGAACGCACCAAAAGAATCGAACGCGCTGAAGAAATTGTTTCACTGTAATTGTATGTGAATAGAATGACTACGAGCGCATCGGCCGAGTCGTCCATAACACCCGCATCGAATCTGATGACGTCATTCGATTTTCCGGAGTGCTTACTTACAGATTCGGAAAATTCTACGCAGGCAGCTGTGCGAGATTTCATAGGATTTCATATGAATAATTCTAAAATTCGTTTTATGCGCGGCCGGCTCAGCTAAATGTGCGTCCACCTTTACTTGGAATTGTGCAACAGGCCCTTACTATAATATAATTAAAGTAACTATTCCAATATGCAGAGAAACTGTATCTAAAACTCTAAATAACATAGTTTAACTTACAGGTTGCTGCTCCATGACGTGGTGTATCAATTTTCTGAACAGCTGAGTGGGCAGACTGCTCAACGCGTGGAGAGCGGCCAAAGCCCACAGCGGGCAGTCGCCGTCCGAGCAAAACTTGAACTTCTGCACAAGGAATAAGGCTCTTAATGTAACGACATAAAAATAATGAGTGTTCGTAATGTTTGGAGGAAGGATCATTAGGAAATTTTGGATATTATTATCTTGATGTTTTGTAATCGAGAACCCTGAAACTCGTTACCAAGTTAGTTTCTTTTACGAGCATCTATTTTTGAAAGGTATACTTTTTGTATTTATAGATAAATACAAAGATTAATTTTGATGAAGTATCACCTTCATCGTCTTGCCCAAGGTTTATTTAGTGTCAGTATATTATGTTCTACACTCGAAATTTTCTTAATGTTGGTAGCACAGATTTAATAATACAAGGTTGGTAGTGTCTCTTGCTATACGTTTTATATTCATTGATAAATAATAAATATTTTTATTTTACTTTAGTATTTACTGTTTGAAATTAGTAACAAATTATAAAGAATACGAAAAACAAGAAACTGACTTGATGAAGTGCTGAGAGGGCGCTGAGAGGACTCAAACCCGCGACCTTTCGCTATACGGGCCAGTCATAATCGGTTGATTGACAATAATTTTATAAATATGTAAGGGATTTACATATTTTAATATTCACTAGCTGCTGTGGTAATTTTATACTACTGTCCTAACATTGAATTTGCAGTAAAAAAAAGAAATATGGACTGCTTTTCAATATAAAAGCTATCCTATATCTCAAGTTGGAATAAAACACACATTAAAAAAAAAGTTAAAATCGTATTGTTAGTTTCGGAGTTCATCCATGACAAACATCGTGACACGGGAATTATTCAGAATGAATTTTTCAAATGGACCTTCAGGGCCAAATCCTAAACTATAAGGAATGTCGAAAAATGCACAAAGGAGCCGCGAGCCCGATTTTGATGAAAACAAAAACTGCAGCATTGGATTGATTGATAAAATAATGATCATCGCATTGATTATCGCTTCAACCAAGGTGGAACAAGAAATATTTGATTAAAATTTAACATTTTCCATTAGTTTCCCGTACATAATTACTTCCCAGAAACTGATCCTTATTAACAACACTATCGAATGGTGTTATATACAGGCTGTCTTTTTTATTTCCTTGAACTTGAAAAAACCATTCTGTATATAATAGATATCTAGAAACGTTCAGAGTTCGAGTTCCGATATGGATTTTTAACATTCACATGGAAGCTCGGCCTTCAATTACAAAAAAAAAAAATCTTAATTTAAATCGGGATTTCATTAACATGCCTTGGGAAATTATATTAAATTAATATTAATATTATAAACAATATTTAATATGTTTTAAATATCTTTAAATAAAAAAAATAATGTTTAGTTTTTAGTGAAAATAAATATTTCTTTGCTTTGCTTGTTGGAAATTTGCGACCCGAATTTTTGTGTAGATTTTCATTGTCAGACATCAAGAAGGTCACGGAAGCCGTTAATAAACCAAAAAACACAAGAAAAAAGTTACTACTTATTTTCATCAGCTATTAAAGCTGATTTTTTTAATTTAAAATCATTTAATACATATTATGTGAGTACCTATGTGTTTATAATGTTGATTGTTAATATTAATTTAATATAATTTCCCAAGAAATGTTAATAAAATTCCGAATAAAGATTTAAAATTTATTTTACTTAGTTTCATAAAGTGCTTCGTGCTTTTTCGATATGATTACGTTACGAATCACAAATGTTCATGCACAGAAGACGTGAAACCGACACTTAATCTGACAAAAAAAAAAATCAATTCTCGTGAGTTAAATTCCTAAAAGGAGTTTAATTTAAGCCATGCAATAATTTAAATTAGAAATGAACAAGCAATTTTTAAGTCTGCCAACACTTACCATTTCGAGGGCTGGTCAACAGTGGTCAACTGTAACAAATAAAATTACCATATGAATTGTCGGAGTGACGTACAGACAGGACAGGATAACGCATCATAAAGTTTAAATGTCATACGCATACAGAAATAACTGTGTTCAACGGGCACTTTGGACTGAGTCAAGTGTACTTGGTTATATTGATTGTTCTCTATTAGATTAACATATTGGGATTGATGTCTTGTACTTTTAAGCTGAAGTTCACCAAGACATAAACAGGCAATGATGTTTGTATTTTATTAAGTATATAAATCATTGTGAACAGGCTATTATTGTTTGTTCCACTGCTTTTGACATTTTATCGTATAAAATAATTGTCAAAAACAGACCGTTAATTTTAACTTTAAGAAGCGTTTGTAATAATATAGGTATACCTAGCTACATTTATAAATTCGGCGACATGTTGCTACCATGCATGCATGGCCCATCCTGGTAGATGTGGCTTTATGTGTAACAAAATGTTACCTCAGGCTAATAAATGTAGATATGTATTTCAAAAGCTGTAATTATTACAAACTGGCTGTAAAAGTAGGTATAATAACAAGTACTTATAGAATTTGATGAAAGAAAAAACTGCAGAAGAAAAACTTCTGAAAAGTAGCAAAAGCTGAGAGCAAAAGTGATTATTTTCAGAAGCAAAATATATCATGTTATTGGTTGACTATATGCGTCAAAAAATTTTTGGTGTCGCTTTATCGTTATCATAGAATTTTCAAATCACACGGTGCTAAAGAAGTTGCACTTCAAAAGTTTGCAGAAATGTTAAGCGATACTTATTTGCTTGTAATGTTTGAATAAATCAGAGCTTTTAATATCATTAATATGAGCCACTGGAAATTTCTAGTAGATTTATTGATTACGAAGCATACGTAAGTCATCCCATGTCAAAAGTTTCCAACCAAAACAATTGCGAAATTATATACCCACTTTCATAAATTACTAAATAAAATCTACAGTACGACCGTGTCAACATATCAAACACAACATACAAATCTTTGATGGACTTTATTCAGAGGTAATAGGTGATATTTTGCTAATCCATTATGAAAATTTATACGTGTTATTTTCCATCACTTAGGTGTGGTAATTTGTTTTAAATCAATTATAATTATCATGATAAAGGTTTAGATTTCATACCGAGTTTGGGGTAACACAGTAAAATATAATTATTTACATAGCATATCCCTACACAAAATTAAAGTTTTTAGTTATTTTCGTTACTGTAGATAATACTTGTTTGACGACTGACGAAAACATTTACTTAATGTTACTTGGCAAAAATAAATTTAAAAAAAATATACATATTTTCATTTTTGGTAAATTATATTCATATACTTAGATATTTATATTTATAACTAGCGACCCGCCCCGGCTTCGCACGGGTGCAATGCTTATGTAAATATGCATGTAAACCTTCCTTAAGAATCACTCTATCTATTAAAAAAAACCGCATCAAAATCCGTTGCGTAGTTTTAAAGATCTAAGCATACATAGGGCTCAGACCAATAAATTGGTCTGAGACATAGGGACAGACAGACGGCGGAAGCGACTTTGTTTTATACTATGTAGTGATATGTGTACTTATAGCATTTTAATATTTACAGTATATTTATATCTGTATGGTTTCTTGAATACCACACAAACTTTTTATTGAAGTATCTTGAAAGTCTTGAAATATATTGTAAATAATGAAACTCTTGATAAACTTGAAAATATTGAATATTTATTGAGCTACAATCTTACTCGTGAATGATTGCACAACTGAACTTAAAACTAAATACAATAATAAAGTTAATTACTAATTGCAAAAGTGCAGCATTAGCAGAACGCACGTGTTTATGAAAATAGTACGGTCAATGACTACAATTATCATATATATTTATTTTTTATTCTTATATATTTATTTATGTTCAATATCAGATATGTGTGTTGTTGTCACCTATGGAAAGATGTAACCTTATTGATCGGAACAAACAGGGTAAATGTCACCATATTTATATAAGCATGCTATGAAACTCTGTAATTGGCTTGAGTGTTGGTCTATGTAATCTAATCTATGAATTGTAATACAGCTGTTGAGTTTCTCAATAAATAAATAGACTGAAGGTAGAGCACACACAGTTGGTCAACCTCGAGAGCGTCCAAAACTTTACAGATGACCGCAGCTAAATAACACTACATTTTCGCATTGTTGTGTTTCTGTCGCAGAGTAAGGTTGCCAGAGCTCCACTGGGCAGAGGTTAGGGTTATGTAAAAATGAGAATGTTTGGATGAATGGATGTTTGTTACTCCATAGGCTATACTTTTTATCTCGGAAAAATGTACAGTTCCCTTGGGATAGATTTGACATGCCTATCAAAAATACCACGCAAACTTGCAAGCAAGTTTTCTTTCGTACAATGACAGAAAATCGTTCGTGACGTCACGACATATCTATGCACTGGCGCGGCACGTCAGCCGGTAGGTATGTACATTCTTTTGTTTTATTAAAGGTTTTTGTAAAACTGGTATTTTTTTTATAAATAATGTATTCAGATGAATAAATACCAGTTTTACAAAAACCTTTAATAAAACAAAAGAATGTACATACCTACCGGCGGCTAAAAACTTTTTTTTATAAATAATGTATTCAGATGAATAATCTAAAGCATGCCTCCATTTACGAAACAATAAGATATTTCAATTTTATCAAGATAGGTAAATCATTTGTATTTTAATAGTTTCTAAAATTTATATTGAAAATTTATTTTTGGATTTTTATTGAAATACTTTTAAGGTTCCTCAATACTCGTTTGCGTCCATGTTTTCATGGCAAAATTTAATTATTCTATTTTGATATAATAAAGCGAGCACTTTATTGTGGTGAGTGGAAGCAAGTCAGAAGCACTGTCTCCCCTCTCTCCAAAGACTATATTCCGTGCCCAAAGACTAATACTCCGTGCCTCTCTCTAATAGTTGTCGCCTCGTTAAGATAAATTCACAGAAACATCTTTGGAAATTTATCTGAAGTCTTTATTGTATTAGAACTCAACTAGTTTTCTTGGTCGCATCTTCTTTCTTGTCGTGATCTTCATTGCTGAAGGTCATATCCGCCCTGAAATGCCCCCGTCACTCTCTTTACTAAGCTCTTCCATGCACTCCTGTCTTCGGCCTGTCTCAGGGCGGTTTAATAGGGAGTCTTGTGAGTGGTTTAACTTGGTCTGACCAGCGGTTAGATGAGAGATACTTAGATTAATTTAAAATCAAATATTTCAAAATATTGAATTTTTCATTCCCAAATAAACATCTCTGAGTTTTAGAAGTCGCTGTTTCTGGCCTATCACGTGACTTGTTTTTACGACTGCTGTCATTTTGACAGCAGCCACGGCAACCAGCTTAACGGGAAATCGGGTTGAAAAATTCTCGGTCACCCATCCGAGTACTGACCGTGTACTTGGTAGCTTAGCTTTGGTGATTGTTGCGCAGAACGCATGACCGCGGCGCTATCGACCTTCTCCGTAACATTGAGTCGTAGGTAACATTTAATTTTACAGTTACACTACTAGTACTTATAGTATTATATTATCTGTGGTTACAGAAAAAGCAACATCTGGTAGTGTGGACCATGTAATGACTTAACAAATTGACAGGTTGCCAGCGTGTCGCATACATAAATGGGCATCAAACTCAACTAACAAACCAGTGAACCAACAAAAGCTAACAAGGAGTTTCTCCCGAGTTCTCGCTGTAAAAACACGTGTTGAGAGACTCCAATTTTAACCTTAATCTACAGTACAATTGTCTGCTACTTAAAAAACTTTTTCACTTGATATTGGCGAAATGCGTTACATATCGCGAACGCCATTTAATTAAAAAAGAAGAAGAAGAAAAAGCTAACAACCACGGCAGATAGTACCTAGTCTAAAAAATCTCGAGAGCGGTCCTGCTGGCAGCTTATTACAATGAAATTGTTATAATTTATTTACGTGAAAACTAAACTTCATTTCTTTTTAGTGGCTTCAAAATTAAGTTAACCCACTCATACGAAACCCGATTGGCTATGTCCCACTCGCTCTTGGCTAGTTTCATAACAGAAAAGGAATATTTTCCTTTATAGTTCTTTAATACCGAATTCTAATTTATTGGCTCTTTGTAGTAATAATAATTGTCAACATCAAAATTTGTTACTCCTGTAAGTTAAAGCCTTAAGATTTACCAGAGTACTTGTTATAATAGCACGTGTCAAGAGACTCCATTTTTTAAATTAATCTACTATTTATTGTTACTTCAGATATGTTGCAGGCGGATAGTAAAACACGCCGTTTAACTAAACGGCTAGGCGGATTGTAGTCTGTGAGTGACGAGTGGCAATAAATCCACTTCGCTTGGTCATAAAGAAAAATAACCTGAACCTACCAACGAACAAGCGAACTCCATTCGATGTACGGACTCATATTGATAGAATCTACTACGGATTTATCAACAAATAGTTTTATTTGGTTAACAATTCTCATAGTCTACAATCCTGTAGCGGACCTACCGCTACAATAAAGTACCCAATTTGTCATGTTTTAAAATTAAATTGACATTGTCATTACAATTAGATTTGTCTAACTATAAACAGCGATTTTAAAAGTTTGTGTTTTATAATTTAAATGCTATAATCCGCCTAGCCGTTTAGTTAAACGGCGTGTTTTACTATCCGCCTGCGACAGATACATTTTCACTCGACATTGCCAGAATGCATAGTAATTAATTCACGAAACCATTAATTAAGAATAGACTAGAATAAGTTAAAGTCTACTTGAGGTTCTATCGTTTATTATTTTTCTTCTTTTCAGTATATTTTCGTCCAGTTCTAAACATACTGGAGAGGGTAGAGAATGGCGCAGAATAGAAGACACGCTTATTTTCCTAAATATACACATTTTAAGTCATCATCATCGTCTGAGCGTTATTGAATATCGGGGTCCGCTTTCCTACTTTTCTACGCAAAATCTTCGTCGTTCTGCGTAGTAAGACCCACTTTAAATATAAATTAAATTGAATAGTAAACTAAGTTAACTCAAAGCTTGAAATACTGCTTTCAATGTGTTTACGTACCTCAAAGTGAATTATCTCAAACATACTGTAGGTACTAACAAGATGCTAATGCTACATTAAAGTGTTAACGGTGAATGTGTTAATTCAGTACTTATTTTAATTTTGAGTTTCAGCGTGTCTACGGCGGATTACCGTCAGAATTCTTTAATATATTTTGAACTCTATTATTATGGAATAAGGTTGAAAAGTTGAAGAAATTTGTCAGTTTTAGGTAGTCTAATCTGCTATTCATTGTACCGGGCAATTATAATTTTGAATTATATTAGTGAATTAATGATCATCTTCTCTCGACAGTTGTAATATGTTAGCTTTTGATTATGAAAGGCTACAAAATAAAAAGTATTAATGAGTAGTAAATCATACGTTGTTACCCTAGCGAGGGCGCCAATAGTTCGAGGGACTAAATAAGTCATTAACACTGTGCTTTTCATTACGAATACAAGGAAAATAAAAATAAACACATGAATTAGCTAACGAAAAAATTTGTGAATTTTATTTTACTTATATCAACAACTTTGGTGAGATATTAAGTTTATGGTAAAATTAGAGCAATTAGTTAGTGAAAGGTCATTTAAAAATAGATATTCTTTAATTGTTACTTAACTTTATGTTATTTCAATTTTAAATCACGCCTGTAATTAACTGGCTGTATAGAAAGTTGGAACATGGTTCAATAGAAATTTGAAAATAGAACTAGTTTTCGAGTGTTTGGCGAGAGATCAACACTCTATTAGTCGTCAAAAAAAAAAGAATGATAAGATAGCAATATCAATACGAGCTTCCCTATTTTCTTTTAGGTTTTAAGCGTAACCTATGAACTTTATTGTTAAGTAGACAGCATTGTAATAACTGCGGTTATCTCTCATGTAATGTTGAATATTGATGTCCCGAGAACGGCTTAAGCCCTATTGTGTCTTGCTCGATATTAAATGAACTATGAGTCTTTGGTATATTTATGTGTATATGGGTTCTGCACTCGGTGGCTTTAAAATATTAATAGCCCTATTAAGAAAACTTTTATAGAGGAGCTCAGAAATAATACAGGTGAAATATTATACATTCAGTCACGTGTTTCTGTCATAGGGGTAGGCAGAGATCACTTCTTTTCGCTTGCTACGATTATCCTTACACATTTATTTCGCTTCATATGCTCATCAAAGCCTGGGTCGCTATATATAGGTATGTATTTTTTTTTGGTTAAATTTTCCCTGTTACGGGACGGCAAAGGGATCTAGCCCATACAGCCAAGTCTTTAGTTTCATCTTCTTTCTTGATTTTTGCATTAAAATGTGGGTGCCACACTTTTTAATGCATCTAGGGAGTGCTTGGCGAGAAATGCATGGTACAGACCTCATGATGGTGACTGATGAGAATTGTATAGTGGGATTTCCAACCACTATAGAATTCTCAACGCCACATACACAAAACCTTTATTTCAATGATTCCTCATAACTGTTCGTCAACACGGATGCTTATGCAACGAAATGACACCACTTTCACTGCACAAAATCCACTCCGAAGCAATTTTGAATTATCGAAATAAAGATCCACATCCAGACGCCATGATTTCCCGCCAAACACCTCGTATGTATTTTTTTTTCAATAACGAACAAAAAGCAAAGGGATGTTACATACATAGAAAAAAAACATACCAACCGAATTGAACCTCCTCTTTTTTAAATCGGTTAAAAGAGCTCCTTTGATGCTGGAGACGTGAAAAATTGTTGATCGAAGTACTAACTTAAATTATTTAATATTAGATTACATGATTCCGAGAAGTATCGAGAGTCTGAGTAATTGGATTATATTAATTTGTATTGCCGTTATTTACGAATTTTTAATAAAATTAGGTAATTTAAAACTAATAATAGAATTAAAAATAGAATCTAAATTAGATTATTGTTGACGTAGAAACACATTCGTTTTCGCTACGACACTGCTACGAGCGCTTGCTACGACAATGCTACGGGCTACGAGACACTACAATTTTATCCGTTTGACACTACAATTTGACTTCCATTTTGTTGAAAGGTTCAGTAACCCCTGCTTAGAGACTCCCACTAAAAGATTCCGTTTTCTCATCTAAGGGCAAATGTGAATCGAAATCAGAATGTGTGTGTGGTTGGCATATGGCCACATGATATTAAGCGGTCACCGTAGCCTATAGACGATTGTAACACTGAAGTGTTATTAACACGTTGCTAACCCTATCCTCCACTCAGGCCCAAGCCGCCCCTATGTCCGAAGTGTGCGGCACACATAGGCGCCAAGGCAATAGAGTCGCCAGATGATAATTATATCATCTCCATAGTGTTGGTACAAGACGACAAAACAAAAGAGGCTCTTCATAGGTCTCGCACACAGACGCTGCCGGGAGTCGGCGCGGACATGGAGCTCATGGCACGTAGAGGTGGCAAGAGGAGGTGGTTTACTCACAGATAGAAACACATCACAACGAAACTAGATTGTAGTGTTATTTGAATGCAGTCTTTTGTAAGGTGGAGATACTGGACCAGTTCAGGCGCTCATAATTTGAGCTAATTTAATTTAATTTTATTATTAAAGGCACAATTGCAGGCAACAAACTAAGATAAACACAAAAGACCCTAAAGTTAAATATTCTACACAAATCTGAAGCCCTATTACAAAAGTGCTCAACATTTGCAACAAAAAATAGATAGTAACACTAGTAATAATACAATAGACGTAAGTAATTACATATAACACATAGGCTAAATGGAAAATGATAATTGAAATGCAAAGAGAAAAATCCGATCCGATGTGTCTCTTTAAAAATTATTTATCTCATACACATTTGTTATAAATTCATAGCTTATTATTTGATTATGTACTAGCCGACTTCAAAAAAAAAGGAGGAGGTTCTCAATTCAACTGTATTTTTTATATGTATGTTACCTCATATCCCTTTACTGGGTGTACCGATTTTGAACATTTCTTTGAACGTTTCAAAGCTGGTGTTTGTCATGTGGTCCCATTTATATTCGACCGACATCTGACCAGTAGTTTTTGAGTTATCTCTGCCAATTTAATTGACATCGATGATATCGTAA
Organism: Elophila nymphaeata; assembly: GCA_955850985.1. Lineage (NCBI taxonomy): Eukaryota > Metazoa > Arthropoda > Insecta > Lepidoptera > Crambidae > Elophila > Elophila nymphaeata. Next base: position 18,442,421 of record OY039087.1, read on the forward strand.
TCTTATCACTTTTGTGTCTAAAAGATCTCGAGATTATTTCCTGAAAATTTCTATACTTAAAACACTAAAAAGTATAGACCTCAAATAAAGATTTACATTTTTTAAACATAATTTTAATAGAGAACAAGATTGGTAGAGAACAATATTGTAATAATAAATATAACAATAATGCAAGTTTATGTGTACCGCCTATTGTTATGTTAGAAATAAACCGCATAGATTTGTAATATTATATCGTCAACGTCACTAATTGTACAATTAACATAGTATGAATTGTTAAGAGTAAATAGATGTTTTCTAATTGAAAATACACATTTAAACGTGCTCAGTTTAGATTCTAGAAAAGCAATATGTACATAAAAATAAGCGTTCGTTTTAGTGCACCTGACATACCTGCAATATAACTTTTATTGACTAGTGTTTATGTTTGTGTTTGAACTGTTTTATGTTTAATAGTCTTTTTTATAACAGATAAGATTCAATTCCTCGCGTAGTGTTAAGGGAGTATCGACAGAGAACTAGGGATCGCAAGCCAGCACCATTTTGAATCCGCGCGGATCCAGCATTTTTTTTTTGCGGAAGCTCATCGATCAGCTCGAAAAGGAAAGGTCATAAGATTTTCAATAGAATACAACTTTTTTTGAGAAAAACGCAGATTACTTTAGACACTATCGTATTTATTTAAATGAAATCATTTCAAAATGACATTTAGTAGAAGAAAAAAAAAAGTTTTACCATTATCGAATATTATGCAACTACCAAAATTACTTTTTTTTGTATTTTTTGGAAGTAGGACCTTAGGGAACAAATGGTGTTAATGGTATTGTCTCCAAGCCTACTTCTCAAAGAGCTACAAATATAACCAGCGGCAGAGAAGGCCCTTTCTGCCTCCACGCTGGTCGGTTTCGTTCGGCTGGTGAGAAGAAGGTGTAGCTCCTAGCACGTGACATCGCAAGTGCAGCAAAAGAACGACAACGTCGCCTTCCTGTCGATTTCACGGCGGCATTGAATCACTTAACTGATAAAATAAAATCAAACAAGTGGGCGCACGCGGGAAAAAGTTTTCCGACGCGCTTTTGAAGCTAAGTTTCTCATGCTTTGTGTTATTATAGTTTGTTCCATGTTCATAATTTATTGTGGTCCATTAATGTTGATTGATATACAATACGGTCCTATCTGTAGCTAAATAGTTGGAGTACCTATTGACCTATTGATGGGACGTAAGGGGACCCACATAACATCTTTCGGGTCCCAAGTCAACCTCCCCTGCAAGCGGTGCGTCCTGCTGTATAACAGACGAGGCTCTGGCGAAACCACCCACCAACCCGCACTGGACCAGCGTGGTGGGTTTATGGTCCAAACCCCCTACATGATAAACACAACATTGCCTCGGCCCCCAGTTCCCGGTAGCCCTGCTATTCCAGGCCAAGGCGGCGGTCTCGGTTACGGCAGGGCAGGGGGTGCTAAGAATCTCCGGGCTACGGTAGGCCGCCAGACAACACTAAACTTGGCGACATATAACGGTCGCACGCTACGGCTCGACTCGCATTTAGCTCAACTCGAGGAGGAGCTGAAGCACATAAGATGGCACGTGCTCGGGCTGAGCGAAATCCGCAGAGAGGGCGAGGACACGCTGACTCTAGAGTCTGGCCATCTTATGTACTTCAGAGAGGGAGATAATCCGTCACAGGGCGGCGTCGGGTTCCTGGTCAACAAAGTCCTCACTGACAACGTTATTGAAATCTCCAGTGTGTCGACGAGGGTTGCGTACCTCATTATAAAATTAACCAGAAAGTACAGCTTAAAGGTTATACAAGTGTACGCTCCAACGTCGACATACTCGGATGATATCGTAGAAGAGATGTACGAAGACATCTCTCGAGCATTACACACCACCACCAAGGCTCACTTTAACGTTGTCATGGGAGACTTCAACGCTAAAGTGGGAGTACAGACTTGCAGCGAATCCATGTTAGGATCATACGGCTACGGGAGTAGGAATCATAGGGGGCAAATGCTCGTCAATTTCTTAGAACGCGAGGGGCTTTTCTTAATGAATTCGTTCTTTAAGAAACAACCCCAGAGGAAATGGACGTGGCGGAGCCCCGATACTATGACCAAGAATGAGATTGACTTCATCATATCGGACAAGAAGCGCATATTCAGAGATGTCTCAGTGATCAACAGGTTTAATACCGGAAGTGATCACCGACTTCTAAGAGGCACTCTGAATATTGATTTTAAGCTCGAACGTTCTCGATTAATGAAGTCCACGCTCCGGCCAAATCTACTCCAATCGGTCGTTGGTTCTGACGCATTCCAACTGAAACTAGAAAATCGATTTGCTGCCTTGGAAACCACAATTGACGTTGACATCGACGAGGAACTCGACCAAGTGGTAGATATCCTTCGGGACGAGGGTACAAAACTCTGTGAGCTGCGACGTACGGGCAAGCGGTCTAAGCTTTCGAAAGAGACTCTGGATCTAATGGACAAGCGGCGAAACGATCCACTAGTCACTTCGTCAGAACAACGGGCTCTGAATAAGTCGATCACCAAGCTGATAAGACGCGACCTCCGACGCTCCAATACACTCTCGATACAGAAAGCAATTGAGCAGAACCGGGGGTCCAAAGTCTTCGTACAACAGCTTGGAAGGAGCCACCTGACGAAGCTGACCAAAACAAATGGAGAAGTCGTCACGTCGAAACCGGAGATTCTTTCGGAAGTTTTTACTTACTATAGCCAGTTATACGCGTCGCACTCGCCTCACCCCACGCCGGATGAGAGGGATTCAAGAGCCACATTAACCCGTCATGTGACGGAAGATCTTCCCGACATCGGCCTAGAGGAAATCGAGGCGGCTCTTGGGCAACTTAAAAATGGAAAAGCCCCGGGGGAGGATGGAGTCACAACCGAGCTTCTGAAAGCTGCCGGCAAACCGGTGCTGAAGGAGCTCCGGCGTATATTTAACTCTGTTCTTTTCTCCGGGAGAACTCCAAAAGCGTGGCACCGGAGTTTGGTCGTATTGTTCTTCAAGAAAGGCGACAAGACCTTACTGAAGAACTATCGACCAATTTCACTCCTGAGTCACATCTATAAGTTGTTTTCGAGAGTCATCTCGAATCGCCTTGCACGAAGACTTGACGAAGCTCAACCTGTAGAGCAGGCCGGGTTCCGACGGAGTTATAGCACCATAGACCACATTCACACAATGAGGCAGGTTATACAGAAGACCAAAGAGTATAACCAGCCCCTGTGCATGGCGTTTGTGGACTATGAGAAAGCTTTTGACTCCGTCGAGACCTGGTCTGTTCTTGAGGCCTTGCAGAGGTGCCAAGTTGATTGGCGATATATCGAGGTACTGAGATGTCTGTATCACGCCGCTAATATGTCCGTCGTACTCCAGAATGGCCAGACCGAGCCTGTCCTGCTGCGCCGTGGTGTAAGGCAAGGGGATATAATATCCCCGAAACTCTTCTCCGCTGCGCTGCAGGACATGTTTGGAACTCTCAACTGGAAAAAACGCGGAATAAATATTAATGGCGAGTACATCTCACACCTTCGATTCGCAGACGACATCGTCATCCTGGCTGAAACCCTGCAAGACCTACAGGAGATGGTGAGCAGCCTGGCTGAATCTTCCAAACGCGTCGGTCTCCGGATGAATTTGGATAAAACCAAGGTCATGTTCAACGAGCTCGTTGATCCGGGACCGGTCGCTGTTAATGGAGTACCTCTCGAAGTTGTTCAGGAATATGTCTATCTAGGACAAACGCTCCGATTAGGCAGAAACAACTTCGAGAGAGAAGCCAACAGAAGAATTCAGTTAGGCTGGGCAGCATTTCGTAAGCTCCGTCAAGTCTTCTCGTCGCCCATCCCTCAATGTCTCAAGTCGAAAGTCTTCGACCAGTGCGTCCTCCCAGTTATGACATACGGCGCCGAGACGTGAACACTCACGGCTGGACTAGTCCACCAGTTTAAAGTCGCTCAGAGAGCTATGGAAAGGGCTATGCTCGGAGTATCTCTGAAGGACCGCATCAGAAATGATGTAATCCGACAGAGAACCAGAGTCACCGACATTGCCCACCGAATTAGCAAACTGAAGTGGCAGTGGGCTGGTCACATTAGCCGCAGAACTGACGGCCGTTGGAGCCGTAAAGTTCTTGAGTGGAGACCGCGACTCGGTAAACGTAGTGTAGGACGACCTGCGACAAGATGGGATGATGATATGCGTAGGCTGGCTGGAGTGAGCTGGATGAGAGTGGCCGAAAATCGAGAGCAGTGGCGTGCATTAGGGGAGACCTATGTCCAGCAGTGGACGAACACGGGTTGATGATGATGATGACCTATTGATCATCATCATTTCAGCCGAGAGACGCCCACTGTTGGACATAGGCCTCCCCCAAGGATCTCCAAACCGGTCGGTCCTGTGCTGCCCGCATCCAGCGGTTTTCCGCGAGGACCAACGCTGCGTTTCCCGGTACGTGGTCGCCACTCGAGGACCTTTCCGCCCCAACGGCCGTCAGTCCTCCTCGCAATGTGCCCTGTCCCCTGCCACTTAAGGTTCGCAATATCGTATGTCGGTGAACTTGGTTCTCCTGCGGATCTCATCATTTCTGATATGATCATGCAGAGACTCCGAGCATAGCCCTCTCCATCGTATTTTGGGTGACCTTGATCCTTCTCATGAGGCCCATTGTAAGCGGCCACGTTTCGGTTCCATAAGTCATCACTGGCAACACACATGAATTAAAGATTTTCGTCTTGAGATTGCTAGCTAAACAAATATAAAACCATTGATATTGCTAGCTAAACCAAATGACAGCACTTTGATAAGATAGGAAAGGCAAAGAGCAGAGAGGTTTTGTGTCTGGTGTGTGTGATGATTAAGATGTAGCTACAATGCTTAGTAGAGTGCTGACGGTGCTGTTAATGACGAAGTTGAAATTATTTAATGCAAACCTGCATGACCCGTATATTATAAAGTTTTAACGCTTGAACTAAAATTGCGGATCCGCGCGCTGGAGATCTAGCAGGTGAAATTATTGCGCTGGATTCAGCTGGATTGCGGATCCAGCATTGCAATCCCTAGTCGTCGCCTTAACATTTGGGCTTAGTAAGCGTGTTTGGTGTGTACTTTCCAACGAAAACAACACCGCTGTGGTTACTAATGTGTCGGCACTGATGCACACAGATGCATATGTACATCTACACAAATGTCATGGCTCAACCCACGTTCGTAATAATACTATAAGTGTGAAATTGTTAATCGGCGGACACTTTTATCTTTCTTTTTTACAGGCCCCAAAGCTTCGCTCCAAGTGAATTTGTCCACTTGATCTTTTATTTAATAGCTCGTTTGTTTTCGTTCAATCAGCCGAGGCCTCAGGTGTTTGACGTCGGCTCTACTCGTTCGCTACAAATTGCTAACCGAGTCGCGCTAATACACTTATAACGAAAAAACTGGTCAAGTTGGAGTTGGGCACTTATTGGCGTATGATCCCGTAGGAATTATGAAGCCTACAGTACTTAAAAGGGTTAGCGTTCGGGCCCTGGTGGGCTCAGGTTTCATGAAACCAACGTTTATTCGTGAGTAGTTTTCGTATATGTGATTATTTTGATTAAACTAGTTATCACGCGTTGCTGTGGTAATTTCATACTACTGTCCTATAACATTGAATTTGCAGTTTAAAAAAAATGAGAACTACATATCAAGATAAAAACTGTCCTATCTTTCAAGTTGGATCAAACTGCACACGGTGTACAAATTTGATTAAACCTGTTAAGTAGTTTAGGAGTCCATCGCGGACAAACAACGTGACACGTAATTTATATTATATTAAGATAATTTGAATTGTTGGGAGTATATTAGTATTTGTACGAATGACACTGGTTTTGATAATGCATAGTTTAGGCCCAATGGTTATCGTGAGCGTGGAAATATAATATCTATTTATTACAGAGTAGTTAGTTAAGTAAATAAGTGATTATGATTTTCACCATGGGGTTTTCTGTAAAGGTTATTTTGATATTGATACCATAATGTCGTAAACCATTTTTCCAATTGTAACGGGCCTATAATATCCATTAATAATCTTTATAAATTATATTGTAATAACCTAACTATGTAAAACTCCATCTTCCTTTAAAAATTAGCTAAATGGTAATGTTGATTACTTTTGTTCAGTTCGCGCCTAAATGTTTGTCAGCATAATTTTAATGGCTACTATGAATAACTCCTCATTACTACTTTTATCGTTATTTAATATTATATTCTTTTTATAAATTACTAATATTACTAAAATGTTTATTGATATATATTTTACTAGTCCTTGGTTATGTTTAAAGTAAAAAGGAATGCTATTTTAGGTATCTTCTTGAATTCGCGCCAAATGTTAAGACAATATGGCGCCAATCCAGCGGTAGTAGTAGGGAGTGAGGACATTTAAAACGTTTCGTTTAAGCGAAATGTGGTTAGTCTGGTTGAGGTCGTCGGGTCAGAAATAAGTGTAAAGAGGTGTATTGCTGATGTAGTTACAAGTATTGTAGTAAAAAAGTGTCATAATTATGTTCATTTAAATTCCGACACCCGCTATTCTTGAGTTTATAATAAGGTAACGTTACAATAATGACCCTTGTTATCATATAGTTAAGTATATTTATATGCAGTCGTCTGCTTATTGCTGATGAAGGATTTGAACCCCAACTATACTGGCCCGGAATGGAAATCTGAATTTTAAACCGCTGAACCCTACGTCCCTTAATAATAGATGTGTTTTGGTTATTTGCCTGCAGATCCCTAAGGAGCGTGGGTTTCGATTTGGTAGTATTCTCAAGTGTTAATAAACTGGATAAATGTTATACGGTATAGGATATAGGGTTGAGAAGAATTAACTGAAGACTTGTTATTTTTTTAAGTAGATTTCTATCTACGTAGGGACGGTGAAGATTAACTTAAGGTGGATGCTCACCTGACGGATGATACATCGGATATGACATTGTTCTACCTTGTAATATATAGCTGATACCACCGACCCTAAAAAATTGGGATGAGGGTAGGAGAAAGAAAGATCAATTTACATTTTCCGAAGTGTAAAATCTCATCATTTTTAAATTAATTTAGTCCAGAGATAGAGCACTCCTTAGGGTATCTGAATCAAATTGCGCGATTTTTCATAGTTTTCGGGTTATGACATTTTTACTGAAATTTTAAGAATTTTCGACATGAACAACTTTAAAAAATTCTACATAAAAAGTATTTAAAAAGTAGAAGATTTTTGCAAGATATTTTTTATGCATCTGAATTTTCATGAGTTAGTACTGTTATGCTTAAAATAATCGGCTTCGTAACTTTGATGACAATTTTAAAAAAGTTGGACCAAATTAAAAACATACGTTCGGTGAATTGGTTTTAAAATTTTAAGTTTAAATGACAATTTCTAATAGGTAGGTGAGTTCATAGTTCCTAATTAAGTCTAGAGAATTCTTCAGACTGTCAGCTTTAATAATCATTAAAAAAAGAAGTACTTAATAGGATACTTTTGTCAAAAAAAGACTATTCTTTTTTTTTAGATTATTTAAATTAACCATTTGATTATTATATTTTTGGACGTGTTATCATGCCTAAGGGTTAACTAGTTTGTTAACTATTTGAAAATGACTACAGGAAAGCTTAGATTTATACATTTGGAAGGTGCTACGGTCGAGCTACAATCCGGTAAAAATTAAATAAAGTAAAAAATAGGAAAACGTGATTTATGCCACGTACCTAGGTTATAAATTGCGTTTTTTACACAATTTAAGTAAGTCTAAAAAAAAGTTGTTCTGTCGAAAATTCTCAAAATTTCAGTAATAAATTTATAACTGGAAAACTATGAAAAATCGCGGAACATACATGGGGGTGATTCGGATATCCCAAGGGATGATCTATCTCTGGACTTCCACTCGACACTATATTTTGAGCACCTTGTATAAGAGAGTCAAACTCACGTTCATTTTTAACCCCCGATGCAAAGAGAGGGGTGTTATAAGTTTGACCTGTCTGTGTATCTGTATGTATGTGTGTCTGTCTGTGGCATCGTAGTTCCTAAACGAATGGACCAATTTTGATGCGTTTTTTTTTATTGAAAGCTGCCGTGATCGAGATGGTTCTTAGTTATAAATGCATGTCGGGGGTTACATAAAATTTTCAATTTTGTAGTTTTTTTCTATTTTATATTGACCTGTAATTATATTTTTAAGTCAGTTCTAAATTGTGCGATGGGGACAGTGGGGCTTCGTATTTCGTTTTTTTCTCCGTTTACAGCATGATAATTATTTCGTCCGAAGCACATGCAAGGTTATTAAAGATAAAGTTCCTACGTAGCAGAATTTAAATACAAAACTTTTTAAAATTGATTATTTAATTTTGATATACAAACATAAATGCTTAAAATTATAAAAATGTCTCAATATTGCAATGCAAAATAGACTCTTCATTACATAAAGAGTTACAATTAGTAAGTTTTTGAAGTTTGATGGAGATACTCATACATTAAAAGTTAATAAGGCACTTACAAATATTTGCATTACAGTGGATAATTTAGTCATTATTCATGAACTGAATCCTTTGATTTTAAATAGCAAATTATTTCCTCATAACAGAACCAAATACAAATTATCATAATAAGAGAAACGTTATCTGTCATGAAGATACAGTCGGCCTCATAGGTAGATAACGCTTTAGATTAAAACACCCCGTCATTTGACAAATATTTCAAGGTATGTACGCTTATCAATGACAAATATATTACATCTTCGTCACAGTGTTTGGGCCGAAATAATGGCGACGTCGGGAAGATTTTTGATTCAATAATTTCAAAATTGTTTCCGAATAGATTATAAGCGGTGAAATTGGCGGTATTACAATACACAAGCATTCATTTTCACGTTCAATTATGAGGAATCATTGTGTGTGTACGACGTTAAAATTTTTATTTTGGGATCATCACCTCATCAGTCACCATCATGAGGACTGTTATAATACGCTGCTCGCCAAGCACTCCCTAGATGTATTAAATTTGTCAAATAATGAGGTTTTACAAATGCCTTCAACCGATTAAGTTAGTTAATGTTGTTGTTTGGTATCTATACTTAATTTTTAATATCTAACTTGCAACGTAAATAACAACTACATTTAGATGTCAGACAGCGATGTACAAACCCACGACTTTTTACAACAAAAATAATTATTTCAACTTTGCAAAGGGTCTTTGAAGTCACACAAGAAGTAAAATCATATGTCAATATTAGAACAAAGAATTCGGAAAAGGAAAAAAAAATCTCATGTAACAAGGGATGACAAGGCTGCAGGCAAATTGTCTTTGGGTCACACAGACATGCTACTTCAGTAACTGTGATGGGTGATTTGACTGTTTGGGAACTAACAATTCCGATGGGTGTACCGTAAAGGTTAGGTAGACGATAAAAATAAGTGGACACATTCATATGTGCTCGATTCTCCGTTTTGATCTAGTGAGATATCAATATGTTTACAATTTCCAATTTGAAGTCAATATTGTAAGGAAAGACGTCTTAAATCACATTTTTTTTAATTATTAGTGTTTATATTATTATGATTAATTATTATTATGACTTCAACATGTGAATTATGACTTTTTCCATATCAAAACTATAAAAACTATAAAGGGAGGATAAAACTTGAGTTTCTAGCCGGTTCTTCTCAGAACAAGGCATCCTGGTAGACTCTTGAACCGATGGAATTAAAATTGACTTTCATAAGTGTACAAATTGTACCTAAATAAATAAAGAAATTTTGACTTTGACTTTGGTCGTTGCACACTTATCAGATCGGAAACGGAACAGTATGGCCTCAACTCGAGCCGTTTAGTATTTGTTTGCAATATTATACATACATACAATACAAATAAATTAAATAGCAATAATAGTAGATTATTAACCAAGGGGATAAAGCAGTGTCTTCTGTCGCGGGTGACGATTTAAATCGCGAGCGTAACGAAGGACTCGAGGTTTACTCCCGAGCGTAGCGAGGGATTTAAGACGAGTCCTGAGTGTAGCGAGGGATTTAAGTTCACCCAAGACTAAGACAGCTTTATCACCGAGGAAAATACTCTACTTTTCGTACCATTTGCAAAAAAATTAACACAATAATAAAAATAATGACAATTAAAAGTAAAAGTTAACATTGGTCCAATTATTGATAGAGAGAGTTACATTTTTGTTTGAAAACGCGGCAAATTCCTAGACTAATATTTTTTTGTCGGAAAAGCAAAGGCATCAAGCTCATACGGCGTCGTCGGTTCGTAATTTTATTTAATAATCATAACTGAACTGCACAATAAATGCGTATTCCTTTTTCAAAAAGATGGATAATGCTTTATAAACAAACTCAATGGTGTAAACACAGATGTAGTTCAGTATAAATTTCGGTAAGTATTCCAAATTTAAATCACATTCTCCCCCTAGAGGTGAATGAAATTCAGTACAATTTTCTTTCCCTGTTTTTAACAGATTAAAAATGACTATTGTTATGTTCGCTTTTTGTGGCATAGAACTTTTTTGAGCAAGTGGTACGAAAAATATTAATAGTAGTCATCAACTAAAGCCAACGACCGGGACAGATTTACACTCAAAATCACCTCGGCAGTCCGGTAAAAGCATATTTCATGAAAATACATATCTCCCTATATCCCTATACCTACACTAATATTCTACATATACCTAATACAAAATATATCAATGCTAATAATATACTAATAATATTATAAAGAGGAAAGATTTGACTGTTTGTTTGTTTGCATTGAACAGTCTCCGAAACTACTGGACCGATTTTCATGAAATTTGGTATGGATATATTTTGAGACCCTGGGAAGGACATATGACTTTTTGACGAGATAACATTAACGCGAGTGAAGCCGCGGGCGACCGCTAGTAATAAATAAATAGTCAAGTGGTCACCAAATCGAATGTACTAACCACGTTTATGTGATGTGTCATTGGGTCAAACATTTATTTCTGAGAAAGATTATGTACTTTTTTTTGTTCTATTTTATATTGAGTGCTATGTACGCCGTCAATGTGATATGTATCAGAACTGTTCTTTTTTATGTAAAGTAAATTAAGTTTGTGGAATATGTATAATGTGGCAGTACTAAATAAATAAATAAAGATTGTTGTTGTTGTAAGTAGGGTAATGTTGTTGTTGAGTAGGGTAATGTACCTAAATTGCGATACAGTCGCCAATCGCCGAATCTAAAAGTAGCAAGCCTGTTTGGCCTTTATTATTATAGAACATAATGTAACCTGCTAATTTGGATATACGACCTAAAACAATACACGGCGAAAATTTACGTAATTTCTTTTGGATAATGTCACTGGTAAATTGGACAAGTGATGTTAAGGAAAATTAAGCATTCAGAGTTTAAAATAAAATTCAAAGTATTATGATAAAAGGAAACGTACTCCGACACGGAAAATCAAAACCGTCATCTTCGACATAGACGGGGAATGGTGAGGGGAGCTGAGGGGGGAGAGGTGGCGACCACCGGTGGCGAGTCCCGGACACTGCTAGTGCTAGTCCATACAAAATGTATGAAATAGCGCGTTCGTGCACTGCTTGTCACTGGCCACCGGTGGCTGTCGGTGGCCCTATTGCGCTTAGCCTTAGGTACTTGCACAAGAAGTATGACAAATTTACGTAACTTAATCAAATACCACAATATCTCATCTAGCTTAATTTGTCTATTGAAGAAATTAACATTAATAATTTCTATTTTAAGATTATAACTTTAAGCTTCATTTTATTAAGCATTAGGGCTTTTCAGAGCCGACAAATGAATTAGATTAGATGGTAAATGAAAATCGTATGAAATTCTAATAATTTTAATAAAGAATTAATAGTTTCTTATAAAATGTTTAGCTTTTGGAAAGAAAAATTATCTTCTTAAATGTTATACGCGGTTAGTAGCTCCTTTTTCGAAAGTTGGATATTAAAGTCTTATTGATATTAGAATAGCGGATATTCGATATGATTTCGTTCTCGATAAACAGGTTGCACTTTAGAGGTATGAAATGGATAATTATACCCTTTTGTAAACACCTCTGTGATTTTCGTTGTTAGAGCTAGAGATCTCAGCTCAGGTTAGACCCCTAGGCGACAAATTGGGCGCTTATGATGGTTGCGTACCATGGTCCCCGGCAGAGATACTCCGTGGCTGTCGTGTTCTCCTCATCCGACGGCGGTGCGTATCATCAACAGCGCATATAATGTCCCCACCGAGGGGCTCGAGCCTACCCCACGTTAGGGGCGAATAGGCCTTAGTCAACCACGCCGGCCATGTGCGCGTTGGTCGACTTCACACACAACCTAAGAATTTCTTCATAGGCGTGTGCAGTTTTCCTCACGATGTTTTCCTTCTTCGTAAAAGCGTCGATTGAACGTACATGGAATTCAAAATTGTGAAACACATTGGTACGTGGCGGGGTTCGAACCGGTGCCTCCCGGATGGGAGACAACGCCCTTACGCACTACGTCACCGACACGCTTCTGTTGTTATAACTTCAATTGATATAATTGAACTTTAATAATGTTAATTTTACATAATAATCATTTGTTATAACAACACTTAATACAATTTCGTTTGTACCTCTACTTAACATCATATTCATTTTATCACCATCTTTTTCCTACCCTGCTCCCAACTTATTTGGTGTCGGTGCAGTGTGCCTTGATATCGACAATACTGCTTAAGGATTTGGCATTAGAGTTTTACGCCCGTGCGTCTGCCACCAATCCTCCTTGGGAACGACTGCTATCTTTCGACAGCACCCGGGACCACCAGCTTAACGTGCCAACGAAGCACGGAGGAAAATGTCGTGAAAAATTCGGTCACCCATCCAAGTACAGTGTACTTGGATGGGTGACCGAATTTTTAACCGAGCAACGAAGTGTCGTTGCTTAACTTTCGTGATCGTTACTAAGAACGCACGTCCGCGGCGCCATCGACCTCCTCTTCATTTATAATACAGTGTGAATTAAAAAAAAAAAACACAGCCTGTATTATTACTCCATTAGGTAGTATTGTTAATAAGGATCGATTTCTGGGAAGTAATGATGGACGGGAAACTAAGGGAAAATGTTAAATTTTAATAAAATATTTCTTGTTCTACTTTGGTTGAAGCGATATAATCAAAACGATAATCATTATTTTTTTTTTAAATCCAATGATGCAGTTTTTCTTTTCGTCAAAATAGGGCTCACGACTCCTTTGAGCATTTTTCGATATTCCTTATAGTTTAGAATTTGGCCCTGAAGGGCCACTTGAAAAAATCATTCTGTATATATACATAATACGACCCTGTCGAAATGAGCATGAAAACATTTTGTATTAATCCGATTGTTGCGGGTAAACAATTAATAATAACTTAAAACTTGAATTACGCGAACAGATAACGATATTATCTTGCATAATTAGTATTTGACGCAAAGAAAACAAGTTTATGACCAATCTATCTTGTTCGGAGATAGCGTTGGTGTCTATAGCCGATAGAGATAATCAACCAATTTTACAAAGAGCGTCACTGGTACAGGTGCGGGGTACGAAACATAACCTCGTAAATATAACATAACTACCATTGATAATACAAAGGACTACCTTATAAAGGAAGCTTTTGTTTTTTCTTTATTATAAAAAGGCCTAACAAATCATCGTATCCTACGTGATGTTAAGCGGAAATGGAGTCCACATGTGAAGATAGCTAGTGCAAGGGATAGTAGGTACAGACAACAGCACGTTCGGTTACCACAAACTGTCAAATTTTCTCAATCGATTATGCACTTTATATTTAATAGCCTTAGGTTGAAAATCGTTGGGAAAAAATTGACAGTTTTGTATAGCCCGACGTGCTGTTGACTGTACCTATACGTGTCACACTAGCAACCCTCGTGTTACTTGCTTCTTCACGTCCCCTTTGAATGACCCAAGATGGAAAGAAGGGGGAACACGTATTAGAGGTATATTACATTACCTTGCCCGATAGTAAAATATGAAAATGCTATTTTTTTATTATTTCGTAAATTCGGGGCTCCAAGCCTCCAAGTAAGAGCTAACGCAGACCATACAATTTAGTTAGCCAGCTATCGTACAACTAAATTGCGTGCTTCCACAATTTAATCGTCCTTACACAGAAGCCCGTACTTTATGCTGGCCGATAGTTGGATGCGATCGTTTAGTTGTGCGATTCAGTTGGATAGATGTGCGGCCTTCTATGTCTACTGCAATTTAGTCGTCCAACTAAATTGTATAATGTGCTGTGACCCTATCCTATTGAGGCCTTACATACATGTACTCCTTTAGCTGGGCACTATCTAAAAATGATAAGATATTCCCAGCTTGGATTGTTTTGATATCGTCTGGGTCGAGAATGTGTCTCTCCAAGTGTTGGTTTCTTTTGTGAATGAGAGCTTCACAAGAGCACAGGAGGTGTATTGGTGTTTCACGCTCCTGTTCACAGAATCTGCAAGCATCAGTATCTTTTAGTCTCATGTTGTAGAGATGTCTGTTCAGCTTGCAGTGGCCAGTCAGAGCCCTAATCAACACACTCAGGTTGCCCCTGTTGAGCTTCAGTGCGCTTACGATGACTATGCTAAAGTATATCATGTAAAATGAAATAATGATTTAAAAAAATCTTATTATTGTAAACAATATTGCTTTTTACCCGACTACGGCGAAGCCGGTTATCATTGGCAGTCGTATTTACGTATGTCCGTCCGTAGCGCCTAAACTATTCATTCAATTTTGATAAATAAGATGTCAGTCGATCCGTTATTATAGTCCAGGTGACATAGGTTATATTTTAACCAACTTTAACAATAGTAGGAGTTTCTCCCAAGTTCTTGTTGTAAAAACACGTGTTGAGAGACTACATTTTTAACTCAATCTACCGCACAATTGTCTCTTACTTTAAGTACATTTTCACTTAACATTGGCGAAATGTGTAATCTTTAATGTCTAACTATTTTACCTTGTAAACCCCGATGTTACCCGATTTCATTTTTATATGTAGTTGGGTTACAGCTTTTTAACTTTTTGCATGTTTGTTATAAAACAATTATAATAGTAGGCTTAATGTTTTTTTGTTAATGTCAACTTGTATCCTGTTGGTGTACCAAATTGAATAAAAAAAATCAAAAGTATCCAAAATGTAGAGGCATCTTACATGTGCAAAATTTAAACATTTCTCATATGTTCGCATTAACGCAGATCTTTTTTCATAGTTTTATATTTGTTTCTGTGTAATATCAGTAATATGTAGCTGTCTCCTTTGCAAATTATTAAAAAAGATGACGTAATAAACGTGTGTCTAATTTTAAAGGCATTATAGAAATAACCGCTTTATTCAGAACAAACGGTTAAATGAAATACTTGTTTCTATCAGCCGTACAAAATAAAAAGGATATTGTTATTCTTTGACGGAACGCTAGGAATTGACGAAATAAAAAAAAAATTGTGTGTGTCAGCTCCGACGCACGACTGGAGTTTACTCCGAGACAGGTGAGATGGCGCACCTGCTGTCATCCGTGTTTTGACAATTAGAAAGTTGCGCGACATAGGATGCGCACCAATTATGACTTTGACCTTCAAAAACGTAACGAGGTCATTCATCGATAGATTTTACTCCTCACATTTTTCTCATACCGGGCCCCTTATATATGCAATCGGAGTAAACTCCAAAAAATGCGAAAATTCAGGATAAGTCTTATATGAAAAGCAATAATTCTCTTTTTCTTTTATAAAAAGGCTAAGCAAATTACTGACTCGAGAGATAAACCGTCACGCCAGCCACCATCGCCTTGCCGATCTGCAAGGTGCTTCTTCACGCCTCTTTTGAATGACCCAGGATTGTAGGAAGGAGGGAACACGTGTGCTGGCAGTGAATTATATTCCTTCTTTGTGCGACAAAGAAACGAGTCGCCAACTTTCTTAGTTCGCGTTAGAATGGCAGCCACAGTTTCGGTGAAACCGTAAACCAGTGCTGGTGCGTAGTTCTTTTAGGAAAAAGAGATGGTGGCATTAGGGAAATAAATTATCTTGAAGGAGAAGACACACTTCCACCTCACCTGATGGTAAGGATGATAAAGCAGCGAGCTTCATCTGGCGCAATGCTAGTTGAAATACAAATTAATAAGTAACAATCCTTATAATTGGACCGAAGCGTCGGTGGCGTAGTGCGTAAGAGCGTCGTCTCCTACCCGGGAGACACCGGTTTGAACCCCGCGACGTACCAATGTGTTTTCAAATTTTGAATTCATATGTACGTTTAATCGACGCTTTTACGGTGAAGGAAAACATCGTGAGGAAGCCTGCACACACCTAGGAAGAAATTCTTAGGTTGTGTGTGAAGTCGACCAACCCGCACTTTGCCAGCGTGGTTGACTAAGGCCTAATCGCCCTAATGGGGGGTTGGCTCGAACTCCTCGGTGGGGAGCTGTTGATGATGCTGATGATAATTCGACCCACTGCTGGAACACCAGGCCTCTCATTGTTATCGAAGGATAAAATACATATTCATTAACATGTTATTATTATTATAAATTTCAACGCTCACTCCAATTATCTAGCCAAATGAAGTATCATTAAAAACTTGTGTAAGGATGGTTTTGCCATGTGATGCCGGCAGAGTAGAATAGCATCACCCCAAATCGTCCAATGGGTGTCTTAGAAAGCGACTAATGGATCAGCAAAGGGGTATTGATCACCTTATACTCCATCCACCAATTCGCATTGGGCACGCGTGGTGGGCTAATGCCTAAGCCTAACAAGAAGAGTCCTTGTGTCCCAGCAGTGGGTCGAATTATAGCGACTGTTATGATGAGGGTTAATCCATAAACTACTGGGATTCTATTCTGGCGGCTTTGCTTATAGTCAGGCTGTCGGCAAAGCCGCTGGACTGTGTGGATCCGCTTTTATGGATCCTAGATAACGGACAAATATACTTAGTGGTTTAGATTTTAATGTTTATTATTGACCAAAGGTTTATGTTCATTACACAAACATTGTCCCTACCAGGATTCGCTGAACCGCTTGATAATAATAGGCGCCGTAACTGAGAACTCCACCGCAATTGGCGGCGTCGATATTTTATAAATTACTTAATGCACATACAATTAAAGAACATATTTGATTGTCTCTTCTGTTGCAGTGTCGGTATTGTCATGAAAATACGCATATTTCGCTCTAGCGTATATGCCACTCATAAAGTTCTCATTATGTCGCTGCAACAGCGAAGTTATTTCGCTGCAGCGCTAAAAGAGCTTACAGTTTTTCTCTGTTTACGCTACTTTTGCACGACATATTAATAAGCGTATTTCAATGTCAATATTTTCTAGATTCCTTTCTTGTTACAGATACGGATAAATATGAACCCTTTACAGTGGGAATGTCGTTTTAAAATGAAGCCTTGTTAGTTCTTATGGCTTTCGTTGTAAGGGCCATAGTTGATTGGGAAGCTGGGAGTGTGTGGTATGTTTCCAGTCGGAAATGATACGGGAAAGTAATGAATATAAAATAATTGGACAACAGAGACGTTTCGTCCTACGGCGCGGTACAAATGTCCCATTGCAATTCAACAGTTGGCAGCCTCTTCAATGTAGCGACAGCAGTAGACGGAGAAGTAATAAAATAATATTATATCTCTTTTTGGGTTGGTATTATAAAATACAAAAGGTTTTTTTTATCACATTTCACCGGTTCAATCTCCGGCTCAAGCAGGTGATTTATCAAAAATCTTTAAATGCAGTTTAATTATTTTTGAAAATAAAGGAATGTTTCCTTTCACTAAAATTTGTTATCATCAATATTAAAGGTTACTCCAACCACGATCTTATTTTTCCACCCGGTACATACATAGAATATACTAGGTATTTCTAGTATATGGTTTGATAAATGAGCGATGCTAAAAATAGTGATATAAATAGTATGGTGATATAAAAAAACCTAAATTGAATATTTTACGATTTGAAATTTTGAATAACAAAAAAGGCTTTGCGGTTTTAAGTAATTATAAAAACTAACATAGTTTTTGTAGACAGCTTTGCAGTCAGCTTCTGTTCTACGATTAAATGTACGAGGTATTACGAAGTCCAAAATTTAAACTGGCTTTTTTAATGCCAAAGTGAACCTAATCCAGATAATAGCATTAGCAACTTTGAAACGATAAAAGAAAAGTTAGCACTTATGAAAAGAATATTATTTTCTTTTGTTTCATAAGACAAATTAATGACCTGACTGAACTTCAGAAATAGTTAGAAAGCAGTAGCTAAATTTAAATGGATTGACCCGATGGGAATTAAATACATAATTCTTTTTTTTTTCTATATTTAACAGGAAATCCTATCTGATGTTAAGTGATGATAAAGGTCACAGTACACATATCAACGGAAACGGATCAGCATCGCCTCAACTCGAGCCGTTAATATTCTTTGTATGAAACTCGTACACTCGAACACAAATAACACTAATCGTCATAAATTACAATTTTTCATTAATTGAACAGAGAGAAACATGCCAGGTATTAAAAATAATAAATTCAATACCTGCGTAGAGGAGAATGCCTTCCAGTAAACCTGAGTAGAAGAGAACTCCTCCACAAAAAATCTGTGAAATATCTGGGACCGCACTTGGACCGCAGATTGACATGGCGCAAACACGTGCAGATGAAACGAAACGAGATAAACCTTAAATACAGAGGACTGTACTGGTTACTGGGGAGAAACTCAAAATTATCATTTGAAAACAAGCTCTTAATTTACAAGACCTGCATAAAACCCATCTGGACCTATGGGATACTACTTTGGGGAGCAACCTGCAGTTCAAATCTAAATATAATTCAAAGAACCAAGAACTACATTCTTAAACAAATTGCCAACACGCCCTGGTTTATCAGAAATTCAGAAGTTCACAATCACCTAGATATGCCAACAGTAAAAGAAGAACTCAAGCAGGCTGCCAAAAGGTATAAATAGCTATAGACTGGAAAATCATCCGAACCAGCTAGCTATCCAGCTCACACTACCAGATTGCATAAACCGGTTGAAGCGACACCGGATCCTCCGATTTGGCGGCACTGAATGAGCCAATGTATTGTAATTAGGAGGCATTCCTGTTGGGGAATGCCTTGACACGTAAAAAACAGCCACACACCAAAACTGCTCATAGTCCGATGGACTGATTGAATGATAACCAGACAAAAAACAATCAAAACCTAGTTTAAATCATCATAATAGATCATATTTAAAAAATCAAAATCAAAAGATGTCAAGATACAATATGCAAGGTGCTTCTTCACGCCTCTTTTGAATTCGACAGGATTGTAAGGAGGAAACACGTATTCATACATACGCAATGACGCATACATACGATTACGCTCGTAATCCTATGAGGCGTCGAGCAGACCCTTAGGTAACATTTTGTTACACAAAAAGCCACATCTTGCAGTATGGGTCATGCAGTGCCTCCAGATAGTGACAGGTTGCCAAGTGACATAAAAAGGGAACCAAAGCCAAAAAGTAACAATCCTTCACTAAACAATCTAGCTCAAAAGCCAACCAGGACAGATGTTACACTCAAAATCATCTCAGCAGTCTTGTTAGTTAAGTTAAATTTCTAAGTGATTTTTGTGTGTCAAATGGCTAAAAAAACTGTTGTCAAAGGGCTAAATGCTAAAACCTATATTATGAAACATAGACTAAAGATATTCGTGGTTTAAAACTGATGCTAACTCTGTCTTTCATTCAGCAAAGAAATGTGACCACATCAGTTTTAAACCATGACTAACTTTAGTCCATGTTTTATAATAAGGGGTAAGGGTTTTCGTCTTATAATTAGTTTTTATTCTCTAGCCCCCTCCGCCGCTTTTCCTTTCCTTCCTCCACGTTGAGGAGCTAATGGCAGAGCAACGAAAAGAGTTAAAAGAACCTTCCGGACCCCGGGGGAAGGAGGAAGTGAATCCTAGATGGATACCCTTTTTTTTTGTTGACGGGGAGGTCAAATCGATTTACGCATCGTACCTGCGGGGTGGTGCCAACCGCAGGGGATATGTGGGACTCGAGGTAAAGGCATACCCACTAAACATTCTCCCCGGCCTGACCTTCAGTGCGCTATTACGGGACGGCTCGGGGTCTGCGCACGTGAGCGCAACTACACCGAGACCGTCCCACCGTTGCCCGTCTAGGCACTCCTTGCACCAATGGGTACATGAATACTCTAGGAGCGGCCCTAGGGCTATGTCAGACTCTTACCGACTAAACACCCCTATTACCTAGTGCCAAAGTGGCTATAAGGCTATCGTAAGCAACCGCCTCCTCAGGAGTGAGGGTACTTTACAACTATACGATATTAACGAAAAATAAAATTACTCCGACCTATCATTATGTCTTTCTACGTAAGTACGTAATTTTATTGCAAATTTTCTTGTGAATTCTTATATTACGACATTTTCTGGGCTTCACCCTCTTATGATCAGAGATTTTATCGGAAAAGATCCGTGTACTAAGCACACGACACGGCTAAAGTTTAAGAGAAATGTTATTACAAAAAAAGTCGCAAGTTACAGTAAAAAATAAAACAAAAATGGCGGCAGGACATAAACTATGCCAAAATCTATAGTGACATATTGCGCTGATGTCAAATAATATTGGGAGCAGAATAGGAAGAAGAATTTTTATTCTTCTTTCTATAACATTCTGGTTGAAATTCAGATGTTATTTATGTATTTACTAGCTTTTGCCCGCGACTTCATCCGCGTTATTTTGGGCAGCATTCTTTGGACTTTGTTTAGATTTCCATACCACCTTTTATCCCCCATTTCATCTTCACACGTATCATGATTTCAAAAACGCTAAATCAAATAATAAATGATAAATTGTTTATTCATAAATTACATTGCTTGGTTTTACAAAATAAAATATTTATTTATTTCTTATCAAGTGCCTCAATTCAAAGTTCCATGGATTTCTCTACGATCATGACGAACTCCATTACAAACCCTTTTTTACAAAAAAAAATCGGGAATGGTCTCCCCTTGACTTTCTCGTATACCGGAAACGACTCAAAGGTTGATAGAAACCTTATATTTTGATGTCATACGAAAATTATTAAGTTTAAAGATAAGTCGACCACCCAATATTGTAATTATAATTGAATATGAGAAACCAAAATGGAAAACTACATCAGGCAAAACTGTCGTTTGTACAAACGCTCGCCAGCGTCAACCAGACGTATGTCTTATTGTAAGATTGTAAAGAAAATTTGCATATATTAAATTTTGGTCACCCATCCGAGTACCGACCACGCACTTGGTTGCTTAACTTTCGTGATCGACGACTCAAAATTTGATGGAAATCTTATATTTTATTGTTATACATGCATGTTAAATTTGGTTATATTATGTTAAAGCATACTCGAGTTATCGTGCTAACGCACAGACACACAGACACTCACACAGACATAATTGCAAAAAAAATATTAGAGAGTTATGAGGTAACAAACATAAAAAAATATACAGCCGAATTGAGAACCTTCCCTTTTTTGAAGTCGGTTAAAAACCAACTAAATCTCGAATTATTTATGTATTTAACGAAGCGATGTTTTCAGAGATATATTTAACCCTTGCTCTTTCCTGTTAAGACAGCGAATTAAAACACCTTTTTGTCGAAGCTCAGGGAGTATATACAGCACTCAAGTGTTTTTCGGATTAATTTGTTAATCGGACGGCCCCTGCCTTGCTGACGCTACTTCGCGCAGTGTAGCTGTATAAAAAGGCTTGAAGCGGTAGCCGTGCGGCATATCGGTTCTCAGTGCGAGCGGATGTACCACTCCTATGTTATTTTAAATGATAATTTTATAAAGTTGTTTTAAATAAAATAGTGTATGTTTATGGTTATGCTGTAACTGTTTTTGGAGGTAAGATAGTTCATTTTTTTTTAATAATTAAGGCAAAATATATTTTTACTAACAGTCGATTAAATAATTAACGTCACTACTTATTATTTTTTAAATAATTAAGGTAAAAGTTTTAGAATTGCGGGCTAATATTTCAAGTCAAATTATTTCCCTAACATAATAAAATATCACTTGCAAATATTTACAAGACACGGAACAACTGACAATGTAATTTTAATTTTTCTTTATAGTACGATAACGAAAAAAATCAAATGAGGATTCAAAAATGGGCCCTAACAAACAAATTATATCATAGAATTAATTATTTACAGCAATCAATGTTTCCTGCAATTTCCTTTATAGAAAAAGAAAGCTATATTTAACATAGTCGTATTAATTAATGAGTCCATTACCAATTACCTAATATTTTTTTTTTGTTTAAAAAATAAACTTGAGTCGGGATTATCATAGTTGCAATATTTAATAACTTTTCCAAAGTGTTCACAATTTTTCTAAGATTCGTTATAAAGTTAGAGTAACAATATACAATGTTTGGGATACGGATAAAAGCTTCGGGTATAAACGTATAATAACGTTAGCTTTTTGATTTATTCACATTCTAATTCAAAACCGTAACCTACAAGTGTCTCTGAATAACATAACCGTAACCTACAAGCGTCTCACAATAATAATTATTCGTCCCGAAATGGTGGTAGGGTTTTGACGATTTAAAAGTACTTAGCAAAGTCCATTTAAATAAAGAGCTTTTTCATTTCATAACAATAATAACAACTTCCTCGTTATATTTAAAATATTAATGTCTTTTGTAACAAACTAATAACAAAAAACTATTTCCAATCAATCCAACTAGGTTTTGGTTCGAAGTCTGGTTGCAAAGCTACTGTTCATGCTCTGCGACTTTTTTTGAAAAGAGTGAGGAGAGGACAAATAAATAGATTCATCATTTACGAGTCCAACTTAAAATTTCATATTTCAATATCTTACATAATATTTAATAAGCAGACAATTTATATGCACCTTAATTAATGAACACTTATGAGTAAAATTAACAAACGAAATGTACAATATCAAACACTGTATACCAAAAACTTGAAAAAGCTGTGACAAACTGGGTGTCACAGGGATGCAAATCTATCATACATAATACCCGTATAATATATATAATTCCCATGTCACGATGTTTCTCCGGGATGATCTCCCAAACTAACAATACGATTTTAACTTTTTTTAAATTTAAGTGTGTGTTTTGATCCAACTTGAGAGACAGGATAGCTTTTATTGTGATAAGTTAGTACTCATTTTTTTTTCCTGCAAATTCAATGTTATAGGACAGTTATATGAAATTAGCACAGCAACGCGTGACCGGGACAACTAGTCCGGGATAGCTATATAAAGCTGGATTTCTATTATATATAATTCCCGTGTCACGATGTTTGTCCGGGATGAACTCCGAAACTAACAATCCTATTTCAACTTTTTTTTAATGTGTTTTGTTCCAATTTAGGATAGTTTTTATTTTGATAAGTTGGCTGGTAGTCCTCGTTTTTTTTTACTGCAAATTCAATGTTATAGGATAGTAATATGAAATTACCACAGCAACGCGTGGCCGGGACAGCTAGTAGACTATAATTTTCACTTTAATGTGACACAATTTTCTTTCGTGCTTCGCAAGTAAATTTCCTTCAGAAGCACACAAGCGAGCTGGTGGTCCCGGGTGCTATGAAAGATAGCAGTCGTTTCCAAGGAGGTTTGGTGTCAGGCACACAGCCGTAATGCCAAAACCATGCATGCAGTACCTAAATATTGTGGATATCAAAACATACCGTACCAACCCCAATACATTGGGAGCAGGGTAGAAGAAATAAAGATTACGCACCACATACCTAACAACAATTGGATTTAAAAACTGACCGCTAAAAACTTCGAAATCTTGTAAATAGCGCTTACAAGTTTTTAAGGATGACTGTCTTAATTGACACTCTATCGTCAATATTGATACAAACTAGGTGTAATGCAATTTCTTTAAACCGTGTCTTTGTGTTCGCAATACATCCTTGTTAGCCATAACATCACCCATTGTAATGAGCTCAAAATAGCAGCAGTTTCTTTAGAAAAATAGCCCTTATCGCCACTGAACAAAGTACACAAAACAACTAGCAGTTGTCGATTGTTCAAATGCGTGGTCTACTACGAAATGCAAACATATATTGGGATCCGACCAACAGATGTCTGTTGTGAATTTTATCATAAGGCTTCGAAGTAACATTTGTCAAATTCGAAATATCGGTAAAACAAAACGTGAAAAGCAGGGTTTAAGTTACGATACAATCTACACAAGTAAAGTTTGGTCATTAAATGAAAATTTCAATGCTCGATTCGACTCGATACTATAATTTAACCGTAATTTTGCACTCAACACGTCATAAGAAGAAATGAAACTTTGACTAGGAGATGATGAAAAGTTGAGAGATGAAAAGAAGAAAACAAAGGAAACGGATGGATTGCATGACTGTCAGCAATACAAGAGACCTCGACACGTCCTACCGTCAAGAGGGGATTTAAAGAGCACTATCAGAGCAGAGCTCTACGCTGTAAGAAACGGGGTTAAGGTTGGTAGTGCGGTAGTGACACCTTAAATCTCATTCAACAAGGGATCCGTCAATGACGATTCGTCAAAAAAGATGAATTGATGTTCACATTCGTTTCGTGATTCAGATTTAACTACCGTTCAAATTCATCACAAAAAAGGCGAACCTTCTTTCAAAAACTACAACCGTCAGAAAACACGAATAATTCTAAAAGACATTTTGTCCTGGATGCCTGGTTAACCACATGGTTGTGGATAACCAGGCATCCAGACTGTGGGGATGGATTTGACGTCGCGAGGAACGATGGCGGATAGAAGATGCAGAGTGATCCGCATCTCACCGCAATGCCAAAGTGTCAAGCCGATCAGAAAGGGCTGGTTCGTCAGCGATTCGAGCCGCTCTCTGTATGCGATCTAAGGGAAGGAGTTGATACTGGGGTGTGCCCGCCCACTGACGAGAGCAGTATTCCAAGTGGGGTCGAATATGCGCCTTATACAGACGCAGGCGATGGGCCGGCTTGACATACCGCTTCGATCTGTTGAGCATACCAAGCTTTATAGATACATTTGCACCGACCCCAAATAAAAAACCAGGGTAGGAAGAAGTTAAGGTAGCCAGTCGCATGGTATTCAATACTCCATATCCTTCATAGGAAACTGTTCTAGAGGATGGGAGGATGGAGTAAATTCATATATGGGAGTACCAGACAGCAGGCCCACCTAATCTTGGGTGTGCTTACACAATGCCACATGCTCAACAAAATGCATATTTCCACGACATCGAATTGTAGAGCATTTGGACATTACTGAGAATCCATGGAAAACCTGCTATGTGACTGCGAATCCATAGCCAGGATTAGAATGAATATCCTGGGCCCTATCCAAGGTCAAAGCACTACAGGCTCTTCGAGCCCATGGATATATTCAAGTTGATGGTGATGGCCTACATATTCTTGGAGTGACAAGAATAAAAGGAAAGGAGAGACACAAATGATCACGTTGGGTCGAAATGCAACACGAGGAAACTCACGGTCGCATCTATACGAATAGTTTGTTTGTTTGTTTGAACGCGCTAATCTCAGGAACTAGTGGTTCGAATAAAAAAAAACTGTTTGTGTTGGATAGTCCATTTATCGAGGAAGGCTATAGGCTACATAATAACAGACATTAATGCGAGCGAAGCCGCGGGCGACCACTAGTCATAAGATAAGATTGCCAGTCGCCTATTCGTTAAGGATTCTGGCTTCGTTCCATCTTCGCCTTTATTATCACTTCAATTAACGCCTTAAATGGCTACTTAAAATGTTAAACGAAATGTTATTTAATTTTTAAGTCTTTCTAAGTAATGGGTACTTATTTAAAAGGTAACTTTTAAAAGAGAAATATCACGTTTTTCCTTCTAGATATGAAGGCGGGCCCAAAATTTTATTACAATTTTTACGTTTCGTCGGACTACTTAAAATCAGTTCTAATCAAATTACGGAATAAGTCTGTAATATACAGAGATGATATTTCAGATTTATTTTCGATGCGAGAGGCAACTACTAGCAACCTATAAATATTTTGAGGCATCGAATGTTCCATACCATAAGATGTGGCTTTATGTGTAAACAAAAACCAAATGTTAGCGAAAGCTTTGTCCAACCTTTTTAGGATTATTACCGTGATATTTTTTTGCAAACAAGCTTGCGGCCCACCTGGTGTTAAGTGGTTACCGTCGCATATAGAGACTTGCAATATTAAGGGTAAGTCACTTTACACTGCAAGTGCGTTGCTATCCTGCCCGCCTAGCATGACCACCGAAACACGATATGATATAGCCATTTATTGCTTTGAACTTCTTTAAACTGTCGAAAATCATTGGATATAACCGCCATCTCGAAATTTTATCGAAATTGCGACATGTATAAGCTTTAAACATGTTTGCAGTTTCGATAAAATTTCAAATTGTCGGTAATGATTTTGGACAGTTCAAAGCGATAAATGGCAATATCATATCGTGTTTCGGTGGTCATGCTAGGCGGGTTGGGGACTAAGATGATATGCCTCCCATGGACAGTAATAACACTGGCTACTTTTCCCTTCAATCCGAAACACAGCGAACTGCTTTACAGCAGAAAAATGAAAGGTGGTGATATGTATGTAGGTTTTCAATCATTTATTAAATTCCAGATATAATTGAAAAATATTCTTCCTCCTACCCTGCTCCCAATTTATTTGGGGTCGGTGTTGTAGTATGTCTTGATGATTGGATTCGGCATTAGATTTTTACGGCTGGCTGTCTGCTTAACATTAACCCTCTTAGGCAAGACTGTTATCTATCGACAGCAAGCTGGACGGAAGAAAAGAAAAATTTTTGTTCACTTCTCTCTTTGATTTTCTTTTTCTTTTGGTTCAATTTAAGTAAGTGCTGTTTTTTTTTGTTGGTTCAATTTTTTTTTCTTCTTTTTCATTGTACACAAGATGACCCGGTGTACTTCGTATCACCTATTCACACGGAGTACTAAACGTCTTTGCACCTATCCTAACGACATTAAAACTCTTCCTTCGCTTAAATGGGGGAACGTCAAATGTTTGACAGGCAAGTAGGCAGAACAGTTTATATGGGAAAATGAAAATGTTGTTGTTACTATCTTCCTCGCAATTTCTCCATATTTTCTCACCGTTTAAACCTTCCCTAGACCTCCACGAACATTTCAAGACCAAGATAAGATAAATCCGTTCAGCCGTTCTTGCTTATAGCGTCAGGAAGGAAAACCCGACTTATTTTTATATTGTACATGATGTTATTATTATTTTTATTGTAAATTTTTTCTTCTTTTGGTATCTGTGTTGTGTGCAGGTCATTAAATATTTTCTTTTTTGTTTCATCCGAGTAACGACCGCACACTTGGTAGCTTCGCTTTCGTGGTCGTTACGAAGATCGCACGACCGCGGCGCCTTCATCTCAGATATAATTGAAAAATATCCTAATATTTTAGGCGCTATGCAGACACTGACAAAGTTACTTTGATTTTCGTATCTCGGCAACAGGCAACTCCCAACTAGCTGGTTACATATAGATACTTCTGATGATTCGACGCCCATTGGACGATATGGGATGATGCTATTCTACTTCGCCGGCAACTAGCAACTGTCGAATTATTAAGGCCTTTGTGATCAACAGCCTTAATAATTCGACCCACTGCTGGGACACAAGGCCTCTCCTCGTCATCGAAGGAGATTTAGGCAGTAGTCCACCACGCTTGCCCAATGCGGATTGGCGGACGAAGTATAAGGTGATCAATACCCCTTTGCTGATCCATTAATCGCCTTCTACGACGCCCATTGGACTATATGGGGTGATTCTATTCTACTTTGCCAGCAACTAGCAACTGTCAAATTTGTACTAGTTGTGTCAAGTGATCCATAGTCACACTGACTGTTGACTATGGATTTTGGAGTTTCTCCCGAGTTAGTCCCTTGTTGTAAAGACACGTGTTGAGAGATTCCATTTTTAATTCAATCTACCGTACAATTGTCTGTTACTGTAAGTACATTTTCATTTGACATTGGCGAATTGCGTAATCTATACGTATCGCGAAAGCCATTAATTAAAAAAAAATAGACGTGTGGCACTCGGGGACTGCCGCGGTAAAGCTATTGCATAGCATTTTGTATCAACATATGCAATTATAATTTTATTTATTTATTTATTCATGCAGTATTTCTTTTTCTTTGATATTAATTTTATAATTGAAATAATTAACATTCATATTCAAAACACTTTATACACAAATTTTACAAGTACAGCTATTCACTGTTGTACATAAATACCTATACACCTATATACTTTCTCATAAACAGCTGCTTATGTATTCGTCCGATTTCGGAGCAGCTCGTCTCGATTCGTGCGAGTTTCGTAGAGTCGTACAATACGTCTAATCGCACGCACACAACGCCGTGTCGAAGACTGCCGAACTGAAACGACGTTAGACGATGCACGGCCTTCAAGCCACACCTCCTTGCCCATCGGAGTGGGAAGCGTGAGGTTTTTTCGTTACGGAATTTCTGGATTCGGTCCCCGCGCTCAAGGCCCGCGATAGAAGCTTTGCAATAGCTTAAAAAGAACTGTTGACTGGATTTGAAAAGTTTATTAAGAATCGCGGCAACAGTAAACTTGGCCTTTTTGTTGCTGCAAATGGTAACCTTTAACGTAAACTATTAAATTAAAGTTGATAGTTACTCCATCTACGTTGATAATTTCTTCAACTAAAGTTGCTCTATCTATATGTATGTATTGCTCCTTATTGAGCATAGCTAAAACTGACCACGCTTTGCTGCGGCTCTAGAGGGATCTATCTCACATGTGCAAAAGATTCTGATATTTGATTACCTAGCTAAGATTGTAGTTTTAAGCTAGAGTTATTGAGAAAAGCTCAAAACATGTTAATACTAGAAAAATGCACTAAAAAAATCGACTTGCCTCAGGCGGGACACGAACCCGCATCTTCCACAATCCGGGCGGATGCGTTGACCAATTACGCCACCGAGACACTGCTTTTCGCTGTCGAAATTTGTCAGTGCTTGGTGCTTATGTTTTTATGGTAAACATTGTTTCATCAAACCTTTGAAATTTGCACTTCTAAGACCCGAACGAAATATTTTTGCAAATGTTTGACGCTCAGTTAAGATGAAACTACCTTACATTATAGAATAATTTTATTTTTGCGTTGCAAAAATGCACTAAAAAAAATCGACTTGCGACTTGTCCCGCCTGAGGCAAGTGCATTTTTTTAAGTGCAATTTTCTAGTATTAATATTTACGCGTTTGTAAACGCAAAAATAAAATTATTTCAAAACATGTTAATTATAAAGACAGTAAACGTACCCAGTTAATGTAATTTGTTGAAAATATCTTCAAACGGGGGTATTTCTGCCGTGTTTCTTGTTATACTTAAATTGTCAATGAATATTTTCCATAATGAAAATGTTATTAAATTATTACTCCAAACGAACCTTAACAAGTCTTGAGAATTTATAAATTATTTAGCAAATACGAGTTCGTGAAAAGTAGAATTTCATTACATCGAAACTAATATCCAAGGTGATTCAAACAGCAGGTTAGCTATAAAGAAAATAATAAAATTCTTACAAATAAGACACATTTCATTTTATAAATTAAATTGGAATATTAGGACAAAATTAAAATAATAATATGCCTACATATATCTCACCACTAAAAAAATAGACGAGTATATATCAGGGCTCAGGTGAGAGTAGAAATGGAGTAGAAGAAACGAGAGAAATATCACGTGGAAAAAATAAATCTCTGTCCTTCCCTGTGGGAGAAAAGCGTTACTCCAACTAAAAAAACTAAAAGATTCATCTATGCTAATAAAGAGGAAATATTTGTATGTTTGAATGAATAAGCTCAAAACATACGGAACAATATTAAAAAATTCACCTTTAGAATGCTACCTTCTTTGTCACTGAGTAATATAGCTAAGTAATAGGGGTTAAAGTATGAAATTGCCGATTTTTTCCTCAGTATTCATCAGTGTATAATTCCTTTAATATATAGCTATGTCCATTATTATTTTTTTATTTTAAACTTCATTACAGGGACTTATATTTATGTATAAAATTTTATTCTTATTTTTATTTTTTTTACTAGAAATAAATCTTCAAAAACAGCTCGTCCTAAGAGGTGTCCGTCTCCGTTATAAAAATATGAATATTTTTTTACAGGTATCAATTCTCATTTTTTTTTCTGTATGTATCCTATAGCTTAATGTTGTCTAAATATATCCACGAAATTAAACAAAATTTAGATTTGTGGTTCCTTAAAAAATCGCAAATATATTCGTATGAAAAAAATATTCTCGTTAAATTCTCCATACAAAACGGCAATTTCATACTTAAACCCCTAATATATTCACAGGCTTTTACATATCGGTCAAATTTAATTTAATGTAATAACATCATTGTAACTTGTGACTTGCAACGAACGTATTGAATTGAATCAAACTGAAAATCTAATTGCAGAAAAATATATATACGCGTAATAAGTCGCCGGTGGAGCGCTAGTTATTTATATAGGTTTACTTAAAGAATTTTCTAATCTAAGTACGAGTAATTGATACTTACAAAAATTATGAAAATTACTCATTTTGTAATATCTATAATTTACTTAACAGACATAATTTTTTTATCAACAAACAATTTTCTAATATTGCTGAAATCAAAATCCTTTTCCCATCACCGCTTTTTACAAATCAACTGCAGTTTAGTAGTCATAATGCAGTGCCTGGAGCAACCAAATTTAATGTTACCAATGGGAAATACCACGGCTTCGCAATGACGGCAATATATCAGTACGTACATAAAGAAATCTTTCTGACAAAGAATAACATATTTTTTTCCGAGACAAAATAACCCGGTCTGCAAAATTGGTGCAAACTTCTTTACGAGAAAGAACGTTTGTAAATGGTACTATTGTATAATTCAGACGCATTATGTAACAAATAGGTCTACTCCTCTATTACTAATTTTATAAATTGTTGATATGTATGTTAGTCCGTAAGGTATTTATCTATGGGTCATTGTTACCTGATAATAAAGAATATTATTATTATTATTATTATTATTATAATAGTTGAAAATGTGAAACAAATAAAATCACAGAAATGTTAATTTTTACATAATATATTTGCAAGCAGTGGCAGAGCAAGACCTAAATTTGACGTGGACAAAGTACTCTGCGCGACGCCCTAAGACCCATACATTTATTATTACTGACGATTATAGATTGGTAATGAATCGACTAGGGTGAGACCAAAAAAATACACCGATGTGTGCGTAATGCGCATGTGTGCATGGAAATAGTACTGCAGTCTGACAGTTGCCGTCTATTCTACGTGACTGACAGGCCTCCTTAGGCCCCCTGTGTGTACGTGAAATGGTCTCGTCTATCTATCTCGCTTTAATATACGCGTTAGTATGCTCTTTCTCTTTTACATTGCCGATCTACAGATTCCTATATCTATGCTAAGACGTGGGCTAGTTGTACGGCGCGAGGCTGAAAATTAAGTTGGAGACCTATAAGGGCCAGTGGGCGTCTCTCGGGTGGAGCGCGAGGCCCTTCGGCCGTAGGCGATCGCCCACGTTTCCTGCGACTTGCTCCGCCTCCGTTTTCAAGTACAAATATCTATAACAAGTAGGAAGCGATACATTTAATTTTATGTAAAGTGCAACTTATGTTAACTATCTTAACTAATATTTTAGGTGAGAAAGTGCGTTTGTTTGCTTGTTACTTTTTCACGCCTAAACCAATGAACCGACTCTGATAAAATTTGGTATACAGATAGTTTGAGACCCCGGCAAATATATAGGATACTTTTAGGCGCGATACCAGACATTGACGTAAGCGAAAGATAGATATCATGATCAAAAATAAATTGGCGACTAAGAATACAACCTACACAACCCTGTGGACCTCTATCACATGAAGCAGTAATTAAAGCTTTATCAACTAAAAAAAGTTAGGAAAGTGACTAAATCAAAGTTCAAGTGGAGCGAGCGTTACTCGGCAGCGGTCAACGGATGACGCATCAGTAAATCTTTAATTTATCATTCTCGTAGATACCATTTCTTCCCATAATATTTTTTATATACAGGATGTAAAAGACATGAACAGTCAAACGAGAACCATGTATTCTATACATAAAAAAAAACATTTAAAAAATAATTGCTGGGAAATGATTTTTATTTTTTGGTGTTAAAAAATATTGCAAATTGTACTGCGCAACGTAAAGCGCTCAACTCACACGCAACTCGCAAAACCGTGATATTTTTGCCAGACGGCGGGCGGCCCCGTTCGTTTGTGTCCGTGCACATCGATGAGCTACATTGAACGCTATCGTTATGAATCCATTTGTTGTTATAAAATACTAAAAAAAAATATAATATTTCTTTGGACAATAATTAAGAAATAATGTTTAGAATATGTTTTCATAAAAATATGAAAAAAAATTGACTTTGACCTTCAATAAAATCGTAACTATCTATTTCTTAGGTATAGTCTAAAGGAAGAAAAATGTTATGATGATGAGCACAATACATGGTTTTCGTTTGACTGTTCATGTCTTTTACACCCGTTATATTACGAGATGGCAAACAAGCTTGCGGCCCACCTGGTGTTAAGTGGTCACCGCCGCCTATAGACACTTGCAATATTAAGTGTGAATCAGTTAAAACCGCAAGTGCGTTTGCCATCCTGGGGACTAAGATGATATGCCCTCCATGCCCAGTATTACACTGGCTACCTTTCCCTTCAATCCGAAACACAGCAAACTGCTTCACGGTAGAAATAAGAAAGGCGGTGGTACCTACCCAGACGACCCTACATATGGGTCCATATATTTTACATGTAGACACAAAGTCACGCTTTTCTTATATTTTGTTGATTTAACTCATTTTGATATCAGAAAAGAAAGTATATTTGAAATAGAACCTATTATCTACGGGCTTTGTTCAATTATTGTCTGTTCATTAATAATCATGTTAAGTACTCTTCTGATTTATCAGTAATTAAAATTTGTAACAAGTCGTCATTTTCAAGATTTATAGTCGCCCACTTTGTATTTTCGGAGCCCATAATTAATAATACCTGAGTATTTAAATAGCTCCAATACAAAAACTCCAAGAAAAAAAAAACATTAAGCTAAAAAAATCAAAGGTACACACATACATGCGTTATTTTAGTTTTCTTACAGTTTATAATAAGATTATGCCCTTTTAGCCAATACTGTATTTTCATGAAGACACTACCCAGATGTTCGTTTAACTTCAAATCATTCTTGCAAGATATAACAACTGTAGTCTATTCTACCCTATTCTTATGCAAGGGGCTGAGGCTGTATCTCAAAGCACTTCGACCCTATGGGATCTTTATAAAAAAATAAAAATAAACAATAAAAACGTTTATTTATCAGACTACATAAATGTCTATTATGTTAGTAACAAAAATAAACTTATCACCTATGTAGTACTTAATATATAATTTTTAAAACAGAGCGCGTAATTTGGCACATGTTTAGTGCTTCCCCTTTCCTTATCACCCATCCCCGCCAAAATCGAAAACATTTTATTGTATGAGTTTTACGATGTTGGCGGGAATAAGGTCTACAACATGTAACGATGTACAATATTTTCTGGGTACTTTTTGTTTTTTTTTTTTAAAAACTTCGTTTTTTTTTAAATATTGAAATCAACTCAGAAGCCGATCCCAAACCACCTGTATTCAGGGTGTTGGTTATTTAATTAACATGTTGTATAGTCCTCTGGTTTAGGGTAACCTAGACCCAGACTAATAACTGTAGTAATCGTCAGTGGCGTAGTACGCGTAACGCCTTTAGGCGTTGTCACCCACCCGAGGCACCGGTTCGAACCCCGCCACATACCAATGTATTTACAAATTTTGAAATCATATGTACGTTTAATCGACGCTTTTACGGTGAAGGAAAACATCGTGAGGAAACCTGCACACACCTATGAAGAAATTGTTAGGTTGTGTGTGAAGTCGACCAACCTGCACTTGGCCAGCGTGGTTGACTATGTGATGTGATGCATGCGTCTATATGCTACGGTGAAAGCTTACCATGAGGCAGGTCATATATGTGTGTCTACCAACCAAATAAAAAACATAAACAACCACGATTAGCGAACAAAAGTTCGTGTTCAGTTCAGTACATGTGTCTCTGCCAGGATTCAAACGTGGACCGTTTAGTGTGAATGTACCGCTACTGTATCACTCCGCCACAACGGCGTCATATCTAAAATGAAAATATTAGTATGTTTTAAGACTTAATTCAATAATCTCACTAATTATCGCTTGACATTTTAAGCTCTAAAATCAATTTGTATAATTTAATTGCAACAATTTTAAACAACTTTGGATTGAGTTGAAATTTGCTAAAACATAAATTAACTAAGAGGTATTGCTTACTATAGATAGTACGCTAACATTTTATTGATATAAATGATAATAATGTGGGATAATGAAACTTAAAGTAAAAGTAATTATATCAACAACTTTATAATGCTTAGAGCCTATTTCTGTTTGTTACTGTATAGTTCTAACTACTTGTCAAAAAGTAATCATTTGATGATTGTAATATTTTGTTTAATTTTGTTTAATAATTAGAAAGTAAAACACAAATTCTATTGATAAGTTTGTTCATATGCACCGATTGGGCCCGAAAGGGCTGGTACAGATGGCTTCCCGGCGAACAGCGAAAACTTCGCAATCGCGGGTCACTATCGTAGTGTGCCTTGGCAGAATGCCCGGAGGAGGATGTTTAGTGAATAGTGGGGGGAACGAATTAACCTCCGAGTCCCAATAAAATGAACATGTAACAGTATACCTATCAGCAGGTTAGCCTAACGAGTCAGTGTGACTGGTTGGGAATGATTTAAGAAAGGTCTCTCAACGTGTCACAGTGTGTTGTGACTGGTTGGGAATTATTTAAGAAAGATCTACCAACGTGTTACAACAGTGTGACTAGTTGGGAATCATTTTACAGAGTTCTCCCAACGAGTCACAGTGTTACAGGTTACAGTGTGACTCGTTGGGAACAAGCGTTACATTCCCCTGCAGTTGCATCCTACTGCTGGAACAGTGCGTAAATTCAGTCCGAACCTGGCTTTACTCAAACAAGGAGCAAAAGAATCTTATTTCACCGACGTAAGCATTACGATGAACTGTTTTTTAATTGAACTGTATGTTGTACAAGAACGGGCACTCCAATTTCGAGCAGCGAATCCGTTTTGCCTATGCTTTTCTAATTGCTAATACCATAAATAACATCGCTACCAATGCAATCCCAAGACATTTCGCTACATTCAATTTCGGAGTTGATTTCAAGCCTCACTTTAATAAGCAAACCAAATTATTTATGCTTACACCAGTCTTTCACAGACCTTTATCTTTTGGGATTTTTGTGCGAAAAAATTCAACTTTGACCTGAATCGGCGTGATGTACGAGTGTCATTACAATAGCTGAATTTGGATTAAGTGATTTATTGTGAACGTTTGTGGAAATAAGAACCAATTCGAGTTAACATCAGCTAACTAGCGATCGTCAATACTGTTTTCTCATAGTCGCCCAGTCGGTGACTTTCTTGTGTATTTCACCCAGATTTCTATACAAGTTATGTCAAATTAGTAGTAATAGTAGCTGAGAAATTTAAAAACCTTAGGGTTTATTTTTTATTCCATAGAAATTTTTTTTTACTCCCCAGATATCGTTCTCATCAAAAAAATTAAAATTACATTGCCAGTTGTCATTTTGTATCTTGTGACATTTGCTTTTGTTAGGTCTAACCTGGATTTTAAGTGTAATAATTCCATGAGTCTTAGTCCAGTCAACAAGTTCAAAAACGTGAAAAATAGAGATAAAGCTCCTAAAAATATGAGCAATAGCTCATTGGATTCGGAACGACCTCTAGAAAAATGAGTTTTGAGGATTTTACTGCACGTAAAAAATTGCAATTGTTATTAACAAAATAAGATGAAAAAAAAGAGGTATTTACGTTTTTGTTAATAACTCATAAACTATTAATATTTAAGATATTTGGAAAAAAGGTCCTTAAAGAAGAGGAAATTTCCGAAAAAAAAGTCCCAGCTCCCGGAACTCTACCTCTATTATTTATAATTTTAATTTAACGCTGAAAATAGGGCTCCGCGCAGCCATTACGGCATGGGCGCACTGCCGTTAAAGACAGTTTCTTACATAAAATTATTTTTTATAGTAACAAATATGAATTTAAAAATTTAAATAAATTATGGTGTCATCCAGATACTTGAAAGAATATATTCCCGTTGGAAAATTTTTTTTAAATTAATTTTTAAAAAGTTATGCAATTGTTAATTAACGAATTTTTTTCCTATCTCCGTTTTCATAAATGACGACATAAAAATTTAAATAATAAACCTATAATTTTTTGGCTCTGTGGAGCTCTTCTTATATATATACTTAACAAGATCCCGCGATAAAAGTTTATTAAAGTTATTTATTTTGTTTATAACAATTTTTTAAAGTTAACAAAAAATGAAAAGTCTAAGAAATGTTATTAAAAAAAAAATTTTAAACAAATGTTATATTATTGCTGCTTTCTTATCCAACAATGGCATTAAGTAACATCGGAAAAATTTTTTTTACATCATTTGTTAAGAAATTGTTTATAAACAAATAGACAAGTTTAATATTTAAAGAAATTTTTTTTTACCATTATGTTGTCTTGGCAAAATAATGATTTTTTTAAAAAAAAATTTTCTTAAATAATTTTTTTTATTGTTTATAATCGTTTTTTTTATATTTCGATTGTTTAAATAATTAGTTAAGGAATGATTTTCTCTTTAAAAATCATAATTGGCATTTCTTCATAGGTGAATAGAAAAAAAAAATTTTTTTATCAATAATTTCATTGTTTGTTAACTTAACAATTTGTTATAAACAAATTCTAACCACCGTTATATTTTTTTTCTAAAGTTAAAAAAAATAACAAAAACAGCCATATATATCAAAATACTAAAAAAAAAATTTTCTATTTTTTATAACGCTTTTAAATATTACACGATTTTTAGTATTTTGATATATATGGCTGTTTTTGTTATTTTTTTTAGCTCTAGAAAAAAAATATAACGGTAGTTAGAATTTGTTTATAACAAATTGTTAAGTTAACAAACAATGAAATTATTGATAAAAAATTTTTTTTTTTCTATTTACCTATGATGAAATGCCAATTATGATTTTTAAAGAGAAAATCATTCCTTAACTAATTATTTAAACAATCGAAATATAAAAAAAACGATTATAAACAATAAAAAAATTTATTTAAGAAATTTTTTTTTTTAAAAATCATTATTTTGCCAAGACAACATAATGGTAAAAAAAAAATTTCTTTAAATATTAAACTTGTCTATTTGTTTATAAACAATTTCTTAACAAATGATGTAAAAAAAAATTTTCCGATGTTACTTAATGCCATTGTTGGATAAGAAAGCAGCAATAATATAACATTTGTTTAAAATTTTTTTTTTAATAACATTTCTTAGACTTTTCATTTTTTGTTAACTTTAAAAAATTGTTATAAACAAAATAAATAACTTTAATAAACTTTTATCGCGGGATCTTGTTAAGTATATATATAAGAAGAGCTCCACAGAGCCAAAAATTTATAGGTTTATTATTTAAATTTTTATGTCGTCATTTATGAAAACGGAGATAGGAAAAAAATTCGTTAATTAACAATTGCATAACTTTTTGAAAAATTAATTTAAAAAAAATTTTCCAACGGGAATATATTCTTTCAAGTATCTGGATGACACCATAATTTATTTAAATTTTTAAATTCATATTTGTTACTATAAAAAATAATTTTATGTAAGAAACTGTCTTTAACGGCAGTGCGCCCATGCCGTAATGGCTGCGCGGAACCCTATTTTCAGCGTTAAATTAAAATTATAAATAATAGAGGTAGAGTTCCGGGAGCTGGGACTTTTTTTTCGGAAATTTCCTCTTCTTTAAGGACCTTCTTTCCAAATATCTTAAATATTAATAGTTTATGAGTTATTAACAAAAACGTAAATACCTCTTTTTTTTCATCTTATTTTGTTAATAACAATTGCAATTTTTTACGTGCAGTAAAATCCTCAAAACTCATTTTTCTAGAGGTCGTTCCGAATCCAATGAGCTATTGCTCATATTTTTAGGAGCTTTATCTCTATTTTTCACGTTTTTGAACTTGTTGACTGGACTATCTAACCGACTTAACTTTTATCTGATGTTTGCGAAATTAGCCCTTAGTATAGGTAGTATTTTTTATCTCACGAGCCGGTGTTACCAGTCATGCATAGGACTATAACCTAATTTAACAATAATTTAGATGTTAGTTTCGTTTGGATTCAGCAAACGCTTTCGACCAGGTATGGCATAGGTTTTAGTATCGAAGCTATAGGCTACCAGAGAAATCTTTTTTTCGATTTCTTATTCGTTCACGCAGTGATTTTTTTTGTAGTACTTATCAGCCATTTTCGGTGGTTCGTACTCAGACCTCAAATCTCATGGTTTTGTCGTCTGATCATGAGGATCAGACCATCGACACTGGTGTTCCACAAGGTTGTGTGTTATGTTGTTGCCTAGTCTGTATCTCTTGCACATTAATTGCAAATAATTCTTTAATCATACTGCTTTTATAATTCGACCGACTGCTGGGACACAAGGCCTCTCCTTGTCATCGAAGGAGGTTTAGGCAGTAGTCCACCACGCGCCGTGGGTATATCATTTTCATTTTCATTTTACAGAAAATGTATTTGTATCTTTTTATACTGTTTATGAAAGCGGGACATTTTAGCTCTTGCTGGGGACGGCGGGACAGAGAATCTTAAAGCTGCACGTATGGTATACCTGACAGGTTTGCCTGAACAGGCAAACTGGAGCGCGTATGTCGCACAATATCACTCGTCGAACAAGGGTGCGAAGACCCAGTCTACATACGACGCGCTATACCCGGTACAGACATGTACCGGGGCGCTTCTCCCCGCCTCCGCCACGACACGATGTGCCCGAGCCGAGGCCCGAGCCTTTAGAGGCACCCTCGGGCATGTCGCTCCCTACCGACACGGACGCCCTAGAGACGCTAGGCGGTCGAGAGACTCCCCACGGGGGAGATGCTCGGTCGCCCAGTAATCCCCTAGAAACGTTCGACCTACAGGTTTGAGGACCCCCCATGGTCTTCGCCTTCTTAAAAACCCGGTGACGCAGAAAATGTCATCAGAGACAATCTGCAATAGATATCAACAAAAAAAGAAAATGTCGCACAACCGTACAGGTTTCCTATACAACGCTCCGGTTTACCTGTACAGGTAGTGTTCAACCTGTCAGGTATACCTACCCTAGCGTGTATAGACTCCACTCAACCCCTATTGGGATTGAGGGAGCGTGATTAGAAGTATGTGTGTAAAATAAATAAAAAAAGTAAAAACAAAATTTTCCTCATAACGCTCAGTATGTAGTTAATAAGTCAATTTACCAAAGCGGTCGTTAACAACGAAACATTAACAAATCAACTACACTACAACATATTATAGACTTGCTATTTTCTCACGTACCCTGTGTCGCGTTGGGCAGGTTGTAATGAGGTTATATTATTATGTTATGACAGGAATCGTTGAAGATGAAATAAAGTACGTTAAGATCTAATAAGTTACCAAAACCACAAACATACAGCTAATATTATGCGAAAAGAAAATGTCGGGATATTGACATTTTTTTCAGGACTCAGCCGAGAATAACCCGATTAGTCATGTGAGCTAACTATAACTTCAAGTATTCGATATTTTTATGTGGCAATATATTTGGTGAATTGCGTATAAACAAAAAAGCATCAAACGGCTTTCGAAAATATTAGTTTTACCTACTATGGCAAAGTTAATACAGCTAACGAACTTGTTTCATATTCCATTTTACCTTCGTTACTTTCCCTGTATGATATATGAAAACCCGTCGAATAAAATTCTCTATGTGAATTACGTCCTTTCATCGTAGTACCTAATTGTGTGCATTTGAAATGGTTCGGAACATATTGAATACTAGCGGTCGTCTGCGGCTTTGCTCACCTAATGTCACTAATCGCGCCAAAAAGCATTCTATGTCCTTTTCAGGGTCTCAAAATATCTCCATAAAAGAATTCATCAAAATAGGTCCAGTAGTTTCGGAGCCTATTCAATGCAAACAAAAAATCTAATCTTTCCTGTTTATAATATTAGTATACAATAGACAATATAATGAGAAGGAGCTTATTTATCAAAAGCTCTGTTCTTTGCGAAAAAGGGAATTTGTTTTTTTTCCAGATTTTGACACTTATTACCCCACAAGCAAGCTCTAGCTAATTATGCAGACATGTGGGTAATGAATGAGAGTAAAAATAATTTTATTTGGCTTTGACAAAATAATCTAATTTAGTGATTATCAACACTGTCTTTAAAACCTCTGAAAAAATAGAATCAGACGATAGACATAGACACCACCTTATAAAAGGACGTATTAATTCGCAACCTCGTACATCATTCAACATCAAATTAGTTGAAGACCACGAGCATCCCCAACAGTAAAAATATTTTTGGACTCAGGAGGTTCAAAACGTGTAAATCCGTCAAAATCTCGAGGTCGAATTTTTTGACGATTACAAGACTTCCTCTATACTACGTATGTACGAGAAAGTAAAAAGAATATTATACAGAGAAAAAATATTACCTCTAATGAGCTACAATCCAGCATCAGACTAATAAAGTACAAGACTATATTTTCCATTACCGAAGCCATCGGATCATGATTCCTAAACTCATTACAGTAATGTGTTAAACTGATCAATGATCCTCTATTCTCCCTTAAGTGCACTATTCCCTGCAATTACAGCTTCAGGTGGCTTTTAAGCAGAGCACCTGTTTTTTGTCATTACTTTCGTAAGTAACGTAGTAAATATTAGTGGAGGACTTATTTCATAATACTTTAGTACAGGGCCGCATTTAGTATGAAGTGATTAGATAGCAAGAAGAGCAATACCACAGTCTAAATAAGTTCTAGTGAACGATTACATTTAGACAGGGCAATTGTGAGGGGGACACGGGACTTGAGGGGTGCGGTGGCGCCACCAAACTTGCAAAAAACTCGTTTGGTAGACGCTGGCCC
Source organism: Elophila nymphaeata (assembly GCA_955850985.1). Taxonomy (NCBI): domain Eukaryota; kingdom Metazoa; phylum Arthropoda; class Insecta; order Lepidoptera; family Crambidae; genus Elophila; species Elophila nymphaeata. The sequence continues at coordinate 18,483,724 of OY039087.1, forward strand.
ACTGTATACGTATTGAATCAGAATTCTGATTCTGATACGTACTGAAAGCTAGGCAAAAGCGACATTTTCCTCAACTTCAAAGGCGTAAAGTTAGTCGTAATTTAAAACCGTTGCTAACTCTGTCTTTTATTCAGCAAATAAAATTAACATCATCATCATCAACAGCTCATATAATGTCCCCACCGAAGGGCTCGAGCCTACCCCACATTAGGGGCGATTAGGCCTTAGTCAACCACGCTGGCCAAGTGCGGGTTGGTCGACTTCACACACAGCCTAAGAATTTCTTCGTAGATGTGAGCAGGTTTCCTCATGATGTTTTCCTTTACCGTAAAAGCGTTGATCGATTTCAAAATTTTTGGGGTTGGGAAGTTTCCGCAAGGGTTCCCATAGTCCAGTCAGGCAGCGACACATCCTTGGCCAACGCGTTCTTCTCGTCCGGGATGGAGGGGAGGAGGCTGCAGTCGTTTATGTTTTCGCGCCAATGTGCATGTGAGGGATCTTTGAGGGATTTTTGTGAGGGATTTTTGATCGTTGGGTTTGTGGGGTAGGTCCTGCATTCCATAGGGAGAGTCCCACATAACTTTCACGCTTCCCCAAGCGTGACGTATGCGTAAAACATTTCCCAACATAAAACAGGCTCTTCAAGCCTTTGTATATAGTAGAGTGGTGGCCCATACAATCAAGGAGCGGCGGGAGCAATAAGAAAAGGGAAACAAAAAAGATCCTGATGCAGCGAAATGCACTGTAAGACGTCTCACGGCGTCGTAATAATATAGTCACAATTTGTGATAATATAAAGTCAGTGAAATAGCCCAAAGAATTGCGAACTTTAGGGGCACATTGCGAGGTCTGACGGCCGTTGGGTGGGGCTCAAAGGTCCTCGAGTGACCGACGATCTGGTAAAAGTCGAGGGAAGCCGCTGGATGCGGGCAGATACGGACTGATCGGGTTGGAGATTGGAGATCTTTAGGGGAGACCATGTCCCAACAGTGAGCGTCGTTCGGTTGATGAGAAGATGATGTGATTAGGTAGATACTTTAGTAAATTGTTTCTATAGACTGTGGTTATACTCAGTCATTAAATGGCCGTAAACGGAAAGTTGGTTTCATTTTTTCATTACTTCATCCGTGCGAAGCAGGGTTGGGCATCTAGTATAATATAGGTAGTAGGTTTACTTAGTTCTTTAATAAAATTAAGCCTGCCTTTTCACATAATTCGGCACAGGTATTCTTCAGATTACAACGATTATGACGCTGGTTATGATAGTAAAAAGTACCTACGTAGTTTCTAGGCACTGTTTTGAATTCATCGTGTTTATTTCTTTTTAGATAATGAAAAGCCCTTCATTAGAAAGGGTGCTGTTTTTATCATATTTCTCAAGTTTTTATTATTTTTAAATCATGAGACTCAAAGCTATTTAATTTTGTTTTTACTATTAATTTACATTTTTTAATCATATTCAATAAGAGGTCGATGGCATCGTAGTGCGTTCTTCATAATGATTTCAAAAGTTAAGCTACTAATTAATTAATGCTTGAATGGGTGATCAAAATTTATTCAAACTCGATTTTCCTCAGCTTCGTCAGCACGTTCAGCTGGTGGTCCCGGGTGTTGTTGAAAGATATCACTCGTTCCCAAGGAGGGTTGGTGTCAGGTACACGCCCGTAAAATGCCGCATGGCGATAGCAGTATTGTCGATATCAAGACCATACTCTATATACTGCACTGACTGCACTGACAAATGAATTTAAAGCAGCATAGGAGAAATAAGAACTAGCTGTCCCGGTTTAATTCATTTAATGTTTTATTTCACAATACTGTCCATTTTAACTACATACATTTAATTTGTAATATCAAAAATTGAGGACTACTTATTAGTTTAAGTCAGAGGTTATCAAACTTATTTGTTTTATAGCCCCCTATAAAAATCATTTTTTTTTCACCGCCCCCAATTTTTATAAACCTAAAACTTAAAAACCACAGTTTCATTGCTTTAATTAGGCACACAAACTTTTGCACCTCCCTCTCTCCTGAGGGGGCGGCTGCTTCCGATAGCCTTATAGCCACTTTGGCTATAGGCAAAAAGGGGCTGTTTAGTCAGTAAGAAGGAGTACGGCACAAAACAAACTAGTTTATCTCTTTCGACGCTCAATCGTACTGAGAAATTTAGGACAAGTTCCGATGAACCAGCCAATTGCTACCGGATTGCACCAACAGCGTTATTTAACAAAAACTTGTTACAACTTGATTGCGTACGGCGTACGGGCTATCCTACGAAATCTATGTTAAGTATTTTTTAGTTTTTATACCATCATACAGGGCGGAAATATACACTAATTATTCGATATTGCGTATAGTAGGTAGGGTAGGTCTTAATATTAGTGAATTTTACAATATAAAGTAAATGAAATTACAAATCAACCATCGCCTCCTAAACTACGCCAACGCCCCCCATTTTTATCTGGGCCCCTTAACGCCCCCAACTAGGTTTCCAACGCCCACAAGGGGGCGTTATCACCCACTTTGAGAAAGACTGGTTTAAGTTGACCCAAGCAAAACACATTTGCAAAAGATCATTGAAATAAATTCAGTGGTTCGGACATCAAATCTTAAAAAGCAAGTAACGTCAGGGACCAGGAATGGGAACTGTTATAACTCTGACATTTTATCGATGAGCCTGGCCCGAAGCCAGCATATCGGTGACAGCAAGTCTTCTGGTGTCGGCCGGCATCGCTAAGTATGTGTTGTGTTCTTACGCAAGCTTCATGTGCGTGAGGGAAATCTCTTTAAAATTTTAAAGTGCCAGTGTATCGTATCGGTCTAATGAAGAATATAGCTGTTGCTGATACCGGTCGGTTCCGGGTCGGTTGTGAGCTAATGAAGAAAGCCCATTAATATGCTACGGTCTTATGACCGTAGCATATGGCTAGACGGATTTAAAACGAGTCTTCACAACAATGTGTATTTTCCTGGGATTTAAAACGGGGCCTTTGCATCTGAACCGGTGGGTTACCCTACCACAGAAGCTGTTAAAAGTAGTCACGAATAATACCTTTTCTTTCGCTGACGACGACATTTTTTTGTACAGCAAAAAAGAAGATATTTTTCTGTTAAAACGACGATTATGAAGAAATTCACATTTTCTACCTACTTGTTTCTAAGCAAAACCATGGAAATTGAATTAAAACCTGTGCAAATATTGAACACATCTTGTTTTGACTTCAAATATTTTATTCCTGAAGCGTTCTCAACTCAAAGGGGTCGAATTTAATTCGAGAAGCGAAAAATAAACATTGAATGTTTGTCCTTATGATCTAATGTGACAAAGATTAGGTATTATTTTTAAAGAACTTTAAGTAGCTATCCCGGCCACGCGTTGCTGAGGTAATTTTATATTAAGTTCTATAACTTTTAATTAGCAACAAAAACATTAAGAACTACCTACTCATAACAGCCCTTATAATTCGTTCCACTGCTGGGACACAAGGCCTCTCCTTGTCATCGAAGGAGGTTTAGGCAGTAGTCCACCCATGCTCGCCCAAAGCGGATTGGTGGACGGAGTATAAGATGATCAATACCCCTTTGCTGATCCATTAGTCACCTTCTACTACACACCGGAGGATATGGGGTGATGCTATTCTACTCTGCCGGCATAACTATCTACTACTTATAAAAACTACTCATCAAGATAAAAACTATTCTATCGTCTAAGTTGGGCCAAGCACATTTACGAATATTGGTTCAGTGGTTTCGGAGATTAGCATGAACATCGTGGCATATTTTTATATGTTCTTTGATTTGCAAAAAGGCATACGGCCTGCCTGGTGGTAAGCAGTCAGCGTAATCTATAGTTTTTAGTACAAATAAAAAGGTATTCTATATACGGTGTAAGAAAACATCGAGAGGAAACCTGCACATACCTACGAAGAAATTCTTAGGTTATGTTTGAAGTCAACCAACCCGCACTTGGCCAGCGTGGTCGACTAAGGCCTAATCGCTCCCGAGGTGGGAACATTATATGAACTGTTGATGATGATACTATATAATATGCCCACGACACTGAAGTGACACTCGCGCGCTGCCAACCCTATTAGTCCCTTTCTACCCCGTGGAGCTCTGGCAAACTCACCAACATAAACACAACACCACAAAAATGTGCTATTGGCTATTTGACTGTGATCTAGGCGCTCCAAATTCGAATTTGAGTTGCCAGTCGCTTACGAGTAATAGCATTGCGTATTGATGTTTTCCCTGAAGTTCAATCTTGCGTTCTTTTAGGGCTTTAATATAGCTCTAAAAGAACGCAAGATTGAACTATGTATATAATATGGTCAGTGCTTGCTTATTCTCTAAAATGAGATCGCGTAAGCCCCCACAACACAAACAAACACGATAAGGGTATAACAACAGAGCCGCGCTGCCCTGTGTTTTTCGCTCTTAGGCACCTACATCAGATTATAAAAAGTAAAAATATAGACTGCAAACTGTAACAAAGCCGATGGATTATTAAAAGAAAACGAAACACGTTTCTCCCTCACTTCAAAAAGTCATAAATAAGTTTTATCAACTCAATATAGAGTGTAACATCTTTGAACAAACAACTGATCACAATCACGACGAAGGCTCAAAACGTTCGCTAACATTACTTTATTCTTAAAAATATCCCGATGGAACTCATACCTACATAGGTATGGTACCAATTGGTTTTGTAATATTCTTATTTTCTCGAGGAAAACAATTGAAGAAAAATCTGTTTCAATCCAACATCTACATTAATTTTTTCTCATGAATATTTTTATTCACATTTCTAGCTTACATTATAACGATATAAGAAGAGGGATTTCACGAAACGAATGGTGCCTACAAACATTGAATATTGTGTAAGCAGGTCTAGAAAGTAACTTGTATTTTGTAAATCTGTAACTTGAATAAATAAATTCAGCGTATAATATGCACGGCGTGAAAGAAAAATAATCTTATTAAATTGAGATTATTCAATTTACAGCGTAAATTTTTAGTGTCGATTCGTATTAAGACCGAGTCGATGCGAATTTCTAAAGCACTTAATTAGCATATTGAATTCTATGTCCGCTAGATGAAGAACGTGTGAATCAACGATAAATCACGTGCCATATTTTGTCCTATTTGATTATTAAATTTACGCTTAATACTGTCTCAGTCTATGTTGGCCCAATCTTTGTCGTGATAATTAATAAAATCTTTGTTTGTTCCAGAATCATGTCACACAACTGGCTCATCTTTACCTTCTCGTGGTTCGGCACCGTGAGCCTTCAGTACATCAACACGGGAGGGCCCGGAGCTGACACCGTTCTCGACCCACTCGACTCCACGCTCCACTACCCACTACCTTACGTCCACTACTTCAATGTCCAACCTTCCAGACTAGACTCCGAGCCATATCAAGGCGAAGTGCAGAACTACAATCAATTCTACCAGCACGACGACAGGGAACAACCGCCTGACCTCCAGAGAAAGAGACGTACAGCTTTAGACAAAGAAGCCGTAGAACCGAGGCGTTGGTTGCCGAACTTAGTCGACACAGATCAAACCACATACTTTAGAAATGACGAAAAAATGTCTGGAAATCCATTCCTTTTAGGATTCTCTGGAGCTGTCGAAGATAATGCAACTGAAATGATGAGTCTCATAGACATGAAAGATAAGAAAAATTTCAGTCCTTGGGGAGGTAAGCGGAGCAAAGCGAGCGTTGAGCACATGTGGACGTGGAAACGTTCGCCTGGAATCCGAGAGCCGAACATGCCTAAGAGAGTCCGCTTTTCCCCGTGGGGAGGAAAGAGATCAGGACAAATGGTCTTCAAACCGGGCAATAAGGGATCCAAAATAATATTCTCTACATCCGTTCCAGAATTGACGAGAATCGTCTCGAACTTCTCGCCAACAGGAGAAAGGTTCGACTTAGCTGGTTTCCAGTTCATCCCTACTCTAGACAAACGGCATCCGATAAAGATTTTGGCGTTGAGCACAAAGGTAGACGATAGGACGCTAAGAGATGCGCTACCTTTCAAGACATTTCTGGAGTCATTGCCGAAAATGTACAAGCCAGGACACCCGTACTTAGATGTGAACTTGAAGAAGGATGGCAAGAGAAAGGTGAAGTTTAGCGCGTGGGGCGGAAAGAGATCTCCGCCAATAATTGGGCCGATTTGGACTCCAGCGACGCAAGACGTAAAGGACTCCACTTTGAACACCATTCTTCTGATCAGGAACAGTAATGAAAATGACGCGGCGACAAAGGCATTGTAACATGGAAATACAGATATCTGCACATACTTTAAGTAACTCCCGAACTTATTACATTCAAGACTAAAATGGTAACTGTTTAGATTTAGTTTGTTATTGGTGCCATAAGAGTGAGGACAAACTACCAAAAAATACAAAAAAATACGTATAAGTTCTGGAGTTATGCCATGTCTACGGCGGAAATGGCTGGGTTCGCCGTAGACAACGGACTGACATAATTATATATAGTAGGTATTGTTGTTATTTATAGTATTTGTTACCTTAACTTATTTATGTGCTATCTTATTAGCGAGATATTAAACTATATTAAGTTACGAGTAGTCATTTATTTCCCGTGTTTGATGGTGAAGAAGGCTTTTGAATAATAAATACATCTTTAAAATTAATAAACAATGGTTCTAGTGTACACGTAAACAATCTATGCCTTTTAATATACTTATTAAAATAAAAAATTTGACATAGTACTAACTATTTTTGGAGACCGCTTCTCAGCAAACGTAATGTAGGACGCCCTCAGGCCAGGTGGAGTGACGATTTACGCTGGATGCGAGAAGCCGAAAATCTAACGAAGTGGCGAACATTTGGAGAGGCCTATGTCCAGCAGTAGGATATGCTGATGATTATGATAAACTATTTTTATTTCGCTAGGTACTTAGACGCTAGTTTTTAACTTTTAAATTGTTGGTAGAGTCGTTTTATGTTTTAAAGAAAAGTTAATGACAATTTTATTGAAATAAGTAATGCAATTAGTAGAATTTTTTATCATAGTAGATTATTTTTAACTCCAATCAACCGTACAATTTTTATTACTCTAGTTACATATTCACTTGACATTGGCAAAATGCGTACGTATTACGTAATAAGTATCGACGCCATATAAGAATAGAGGGAATAGAATTGATCATAGTCAGATCATAGTGTGGTAGGTAGTTATTCGATCTGATTATAGGACTTATAATAAAAAAAAGTAACACAAAATTAACACAATACATACAGTACCCGTAGTGCACTTATGTTTTTTTTAAAGTTAAAAACTATTTTAGTTGTGTTAAGAACTCCGTTTGTATTGAAACATGATTGGCGCTTCTTTCCGCTAGGGGCGCTTTCAAGTTTCCTATACTTCCTATAGGTACAGTCGACCAAATTGAATCATGACCCACCTTAAGATCATTTTCCTACAGTCACTCTATACAAAGTAGGATGAAATTCGCTTGAACGTACATTTATAAGTAACGAACCTGTTATGAATTTGTTAGACACTGACAGTGGCAAATAAATATGGCTTTTTAAAATTTGTTCAGACTACTACTTGACATCTGACACATAACGTCATTTTATTTTTAAAAATATAATAGTTATTCCATTTTCTCAGTAGTGAAAAGAGTTTAGATTATGAACGACATCTTATTTAAAATTCCAATTGAGACTTAAGTGCAGTGATAAGAAAGATTAAAATTGCATAGATCTCTGACCCGTAATGACGCATTTTTATTCATATTTAAAATGTACTAAGTGCAACACGCATGATAACGAAGAAAACCTAACTAAATTTATGATTTTAAAGGAATGATCGACCAAGTGGGTCATGATTCAGTTGGTTCGACTGTACATACAATACAGTACAATTGAGCTCTAAACGCAACTAAGTATAACAGTGACGTATTTTATAGGTACTAAAAAAACTAACACTAGGGGTACAGAAATGAATCTTGATAGGTACGCTCGGCATCAGACAGAACATTAACCCTAGTCGCCTTCCCTACCCAGTGGAGCTCTGGCGAGTGGCGACCATACTCGCCAACAGAAAACACAACACCACAAAAATATAGCGTTATTTGACTGTAGTCTTCTGTACACTCAAAATCATCGCAGCAGTCCAGGGTGGGACAAACATAACTCTGTAAGTATAATTACCCCGTCTTCGTGGCACTACGATCAGTAAGTAACGCGGGCTAACGCCTGCACATCAAACGGACTGGGTTCGATTCCTGGTAGGGCAAAATATTTGTGTGATGAAAATGGCTTGTTCGTCAACTGGCGACTGTGAAACTCGCGAATGCGCGCGAGTTGGCGACTTTCGATTTTACGCTCGATCGTGAAAATCTGACGTTTAACGCACAGTCAGCGACAGAAACGTTATAATAAAGGTTCGAGGTTATTTATTTTTACAACACACAGAAGAAAAATTTTGTTTAGAAAAAGATCATCAATATACAATTTAGCTAAATGAAAAATGACTACAGGACGTTCAGTTCTTCAGCCATTTAATTTTAATCCGTTATTATATTACCGCAAAGAGGCTTGATTCCGTTTGGTCAGTCCCAAAAGCGATTTATAATTTAGTAATGTAGCATTTCATATATTTCACCACTGCCATTATCGAAGTGTTGTGTGACATGGTAGTAGGTATTTGCTAAGTAACTTACAAATGCTTAAAACTTTTAAGGATGACTTGGTTCTTCCAGGCATTGCTAACATATCTTGAACTGCTAACCAATACATTATCCCACCAAAAACATTTTCATGTAAAATATTGTCAAGACGAGAAAATAGTGGCTCGCTCTGTCAAAAGATATCAGATCTCATGTAGAGGCAAGCTTCTAACTCTGCAAGCCCTAACTTCACAAGCTCTACAACACCTTAGTCAAAATATGTGGCTTGGCCGTTTCACTTTAATCAAACCCTTGGGAACGCTCTGGGAGCGGCAAAATTACTCTACAAAACACACATTCTTAGGCGAATCTAGTTTTTTTTTATATAAAAAGGTCGAGCAAATGACTCCATTCCGCCTGCTGGTAAGCAGAAGTGGAGTCCAGATGCGAAGATAGCTGGTACGAGAGATAAACCGCCGCGCTAGCACCCTCGCCTTATCGACCTTCAACTCCTGCAAGGTGCTTCTTCACGCGTGGTAGTGGTATTTACTATTATAAGTAGGTAATAATAGAAAACATTCTCCTTGTACCTAATTGAAAATAGCAGTTTAAATTACATAAACATTTGAACATTTTCAAATTATTCACAATCGGTTGTTTTAATGTTAACGACCATTCCCACCACATTGAAGTTAATTTCTTCAAACATCGTTACGCAATGAGGGCACTTCTAAAATATTTAAAAGACATTAAGCGAGGAAGTTTTCTCTTCGGGGCTAAATGCCATTCGCACAACATAATAACAAAGGTTGCTTATTTTGTATTAAGAGATCAAACACTTAATTGCTAGTATGCAGAACAGCGGTCAACCAATTTTAAAAGTAGGTTACGGGAACCTTGGTCTAAATGAGAAGGATCGAACACCGCTGTTTACTTTCTACCCTACTAGCACTTTCTATGGTCCGGTACCGCCCTAGGTTTTTAGGTTTCAAAAATATTAAAAGTTGTTTTTTTTGCATACCCACAGATAGTAGGTGCCTTACTGATTAACCAACCCAAATCATGATTTTGTGTCATTTTTCGTAGTTACTAAGGTCACAATTTAGGTATATGTCTTTTTAAGCGTTAAAAAGAAAATTAGAGTTGAAAATTTCACTTCCATGATGATGATATAGTTATAACTGATATGTACCTTCCTACATAAGCCTTTTGTGTCATATTTGCCCACGGGAACATTGGATTTACCCAAATAACTCACGAGAGCTCTAAAAAAATAGTAAAGTTGGTGAAAAAGTGTTAACTGTTCTTTAACACTAATATCTATAATAGTTCAAATCATTTTTGTGTAAGTATCATCCATGGCTTTCAGAGCTATTTTTGATATTACATAAATCAAACTATAAAAATGACACAAATTAAGCATAGGGCTACGTTACACCTACACATACTATTAACCCATTCAGTGCCGCGGACGCCCATGGCTCTTTGCGAGTATACGCACATGCCGAAGACGCCCATCGGCGCCCTACTTTTTCGGTCGACTTTTTCAGTCAAATGTGATTTGTAAAATGAAATAATACTACCAAAAAATTCTTTCAATCATTAGTATACAATTCCCTCATTTGGCCTCTGGATATCTTAGAAATAACAAAATACGCATTCTTAGTTAACATGCCGCCGGCGCCCATAGGCGTCCTGCTTCAAAGTTCAGAGATACTTAACTTTTTTATCAAATTATAATTTTTATGATTTTTAGCAAATGTCCGAATACTATAAATATAACTAATTTTGTATATTAAGTAATATTTTATTAATAAAATTATAAAACATCATGATATTTTCGAGATCCAATAATGGCGGACGCGAGACGTGACTTTTCAATATAACCAATACGGGTATATCTATCATCTTCGTATTTTTCGAGGGTCGAGATTCCAAATACAACACCTATTTCGAGATTCAAGATGGCCGCGACTTTCTAATATAATATCAACAAAAAAAAAAATATTTATTCTATTGTAGGTACACCTATCTTTTTCGTGCTTTTCGGGGGTATTACGAATACAACATCTATTTCGAGATTTATTATGACGAACGTGAATTTTAAATATAATATCAATATAGGTATCATTTTCATGGTTTTTGGGGGGTTCCAATTCCGAATAGCTGGGTCTACGCCGGACGATCGGCGATCCCGCGATCCAGGGAGGAGTAATGTGTGTCCTTGGATCGCGCGCAGCACGTCCACGCTTCGCGCCAAAAGCGCGCGACCGCGTTTGTTCTTCGCGCGATCGGAGCGCGTTGGATCATCCGGTGTGTGGATAATATCAATATGGGTATGATTTTCGGGGTCCCTATTCCAAATACAACATCTATTTCGACATCCAATATGGTGGACGCGACTTCTTAATATAAAATAATATCAATATGGGTATCATTTTCGTGGTTTTCGGGGGTCCCTGTTCCAAATACAACATTTATTTCGACATCCAATATGGCGGACGCGACTACTTAATATAATATCAATATGGGTATATTTTTCGTGGTTTTTGTGGGTCCCGGTTCCGAATACAACATCTATTTCGAGATCCAATGTGGTGGACGCGACTTCTAAATATAATATCAATATGGATATTATTTTCGCTGTTTTTGGGTGTTCCAATTTCAAATACAACGTCTATTTTGGAGATCCAAGATGGCGGACTCGACTTCTAAATATAATATCGATATGGGTATCATTTTCATGGCTTTCGGGGGTCCCGGTTCCGAATACAACATCTATTTCGAGATCTAATATGATGGACGCGACTTCTAAATATTATATCAATATGGGTATAATTTTCGCGGTTTTTGGCGGAATACAACATCTATTTTGGAGATCCAATATGGCGGACGTGATTTATTAATATTATGGATATCATTTTCTGTGATCCCAATTCCGGATATAACGCCTTTTTCGAAGTTCAATCTTACGGACGCAACTTCTTAATATAATATCAGTATGGGTTTCATTTTCGTAGTTTTCGGGGGTCCCGGTTGCGAATACAACATCTATTTCGAGACCCCATACGGTGGACGCGACTTCTAAATATAATATCAATATGGGTATCATTATCGTGGGTTTTGGGGGTACCAATTCCGAATGCAACATCTAAGTTGAAGATCCAACATGGCGGAAATGACTTTTTAATATAATATCAATATGAGAAAGGATGATGTCGAAAATTAAATGGCCAGAGGTGCCACAGATTATATTCGATGGAACTTGCATACCATACAGCCAGAACGTTAAAAACCTTGGTGTACTGTTTCATACACACTTATCTTGGGGTCCTCAATTACAAGAAGTCAGCAGGAAAAAGTTTCCTGCTTTTCCCCTACACTGTAACCTATTATAAGGTTATAAGTTCATAGCTAAAATTTTAACGGAAAATGTTATTTCCTTATTTTTAGAGCATTTAAATAAAATTCTACCTCAAGAATAATTGAGGTCTCTACATCAAATTTCAGATGGATTAGAGCAACAGAGCTTATAATCATCATCTTTTTTTAACCTGCCTTTTTATTCTCAGCGAACCCTTTCATTTAATACACATACTATAAGAAAGCATAAAAATCTTTAAAAGTCCACCATATTAGATTAAGAGTGATGTCAGAATATTTTTCTAATTATTCTCGGCAAGCCTTTTCATTTAATACCCATATTGTAGAACTGCATAAAAAAACTATTCCGCCATCTTGTATGATCCGCCATATTGGATTTAGAATGACATCACATTATTTTTCGAGTTACTCTCAACAAGCCCTTTCATTTGATACCCATATTGCAGAAATGCATTAAAAATAGCTATTCCGCCATTTTGGATGGTCCGCCATATTGGATTTAGAACGACGTCGCACACAGCTTATCGTATATTGTCATCCATACTAAACGTGTACACAATATTTCAGCTCAATCGGTTGAAGATATCTGCTTCAAAATCGAGTAGCAAGATTCCACCCGAACAAATGGGTCAATCAACTTTTAAGTGTCCCGTTTGTGATATTTTGTACTTTTTTATTAATATTTAAATTTCGCTCAGGACTTTATGTAAGATTGTAGATTATTAATTAAATTTTTTATTCCGATATCGAGCAGCGCACTTTTTCATATTCTATGTACAGTTTTAATCAAAAATGTCCAAACCGGCAAGAAAAAAGCGTCCCTTGGACAACCACTTTCGATTTTTTTTTAATGAAGTAAATATTGATAAAAATTGAACTAGCTCACTTCACATCAGTGAACATATCAAAAACTACATTAGGCTTTTTATAAATTATGTACTACTTTATGAAATAGTTCAGCAGATATTTCTATTATAAGTGTCTCTTGGACAACCATTGTCGTAAAACTTAGGGAAAAGTAAATTAAAACAGCAAGTTCAGATTACTATCTGTAAAAAAACACTTGGATTTGAATACACTTACGTGATAATAGTTGACTATTTGAATAAAATAATATTATTCGATCATTCCTTGACGAAACAGCGATCTTAAGTATTTAGAATAGGGGACAATGCAGTTGTCCAACAGACAATTTGGTTGTCCAAAAGACACGACACACCTTCAACTTCTAATTTTTAGTCAGGTTTTAAGGCTCATTACTAATGATTTAATAAGGAAAAGACCGTATCTGATGAAAACACGTATATTATAGTGTAGTGATAATTTTTTATAACCCAAAATAAACCTAAAAAAGTAATAAACTTAAAAACAACCTCTTTCAAAATTTCAATATACAGGGTTACAGGAAAAGTCGACCTAGATCCGTTAAGGGCGTGTAGTACACATCATTTCTGAATGATTTCACTATGGAACCCCCCATCCTAAACTTAACCGTTTTCGAGATATTCGAGTTTTAATTTTTTTATGAAAATGCCCAATTTTTCGGCTATTTAATTGAATATTTTGATTTCTTTTTATTCTAATGATTATTTTTTTGGTTTTTTACATGAAGAATGAGATGGTTAATGACCTCAATGACTAAAATTGCATGTAAGTTAAGTAAATAGGTCATTGCAGACGATAGAAACTTAAGAAAATAAGTACAAATTATAAAAAAATATTTTTCTTTTCTGGATATCTCAAAAATTTATCATGGCATTTGCTCTGCAGATGTGCTTAAAAACATCTACATTTTATCAGCTATCCAACGAGGTATAACAATCTAGGGTTGTATTTAAACTCATAGAAAAAAACATAGTTGAAAAGGTTCGGACTGAGTACATACGACGCTATCCCGACCGTCGAGTACCTGATGTGAGCGTTTTCGACGGAGTTTACCGACGACTTCGTGAAACTGGCTCTGTTTTGCGACGACGTACGGACTTAGGAAGACCACGTGTCATTGATGACGACGAGGAACAAGACAACGAAATCAAAATTTCTTAAGAGGTGACTTAGGTGACCTACTAGATGATCTCCCATTACAATTACTGCGGGACATGTGGTTTCAAAATGATGGCTGCCCTGCTCATTTCAGAAGAAGCGTTAGGGATTGGTTGGACACTAACTATCCTAACAAATGGATTGGATGAGGTGGGCCTTTACCCTGGCCAGCCAGATCTCCCGACCTGACCCCCATGGATTTTTATGTATGGGGGCACATGAAGAGCCTCGTTTACAGTGAGCTCAACCCCATATCGTCAGTGGAAGTTCTCAAAGAAAGGATAATTAATGCTGCTAACGACATAAGAAGAACATTAACCACTGGTGTAGTGAAAAGTGGACTACGTGAAAGAATTAGAAAATGTGTGCGAAATAGAGGTGGACACGTAGAACATGAACTATAAAATTTTATTCAAAAACATTAGGTGAATTACTGAATGATCTCCTAGGTCAGGATAGCGGGACAACGATGGATGCATGAAGATTGTACCTAGCCCATTGTGCATTGTACTGTAAATGTTTACTGTAATCTTTTTGTATTTATGTCGATGTGCAATAAAGATTATTTCTATTCTATTCTATTCTATTCTAGCCGAGGGAGGCCGTTCAGTAGTGGAAGCCAGTAGGCTGAAATGATGATGCTGAACTTAAGTTAAATTAATTAGATTAAATAAGCGCTATTTATTCTGACTGCCCCATGTAGCCTTAGAAACTAAGTTTCACCGTTAGACCTACTACCTGAACCTTTTCAACTATGTTTTTTCTATGAGTTTAAATACAACCCTAGGTTGTTATACCTCGTTGGATAGCTGATAAAATGTAGATGTTTTTAAGCATATCTGCAGAGCAAGTGCCATGATAAATTTTTGAGATATCTAGAAAAGAAATTTTTTTTTTTATAATTTGTACTTAATTTCTTAAGTTTCGATCGTCTACAATGACCTATTTACTTAACTTACGTGCAATTTTAGTCATTGAGGTCATTAACCATCTCATTCTTCATGTAAAAAACCGAAAAAATAATCATTAGAATCAAAAAAATTCAAAATATTCAATTGAATAGCCGAAAAATTGGGCATTTTCATAAAAAAAATTAAAACACGAATATCTCGAAAACGATTAAGTTTAGGATGGGGGGTTCCATAGTGAAATCATTCAGAAATGATGTGTACTACACGCCCTTAACGGATCTAGGTCGACTTTTCCTGTAACCCTGTATAAGTAAGATAAACATTATAATCAACAGTATCTAGAAATGGATAAATAACTTTGTATTAAATTATAATCACTTTTTTGGATACTTTCACTTCATCATCATCATCATCATCTTAAGCCTTCTTCAACCAATTTGGTGTAGGCCTCCTTCAACCCCCTCCACTTTCCTCTATTTTGGACTGTCAGTATCCAATTTTGGCCCGCTACTTTTCTGATGTCATCTTTCCATCTCATTTGCGGTCTGCCAACTGGTCTTTTAAAGCCCCTCGGCCTCCATTCTATTAAAGCCTTGCACTACGAATCTGTTTTACGGGCTATATGACCTTCCCGTTGCCACTTCAGTTTGGCTATTCACTTCACAATATCTGAAACTTTGCTCTGTTTTCTTAGCTACGTGTTAGTCCTGCGGTATTTTAAAGTTACTCCTACTAGCCTACGTTCCATCGCTTTTTGAGTGACCATGAGCCTCTGGAGAATCACTTTGGTAGTTACCCAAGTCTCAGATCCGATAACACTCTGGCATTATGTATGGGTCAGCAGGTTGGGATGGTATGCGCGACTACTTTGCGTCTATTGAGAACGATACATCAGCCTGCGCCGCTGCCAGTACGGAGGACATATACAGACATATATTGGTTATGGAATACTACATTCCACATCCAAATCTCATCAGCAAGGGCAGACGTTACCTTTGGTTTAACCGCGATTGTGCCGATGCTGTCTCAAATAAACAGGCGGCGTATCGCACTTGGATCAGAGGTCGGGCTCTTAAACCTCCTGATATTGAGTCACTGAAAGCAGCCTAAAATAAGGCTTCCAAGTACTGTAAGAAGGCTTACATAAGATTTTGATGCCCAGCGCGTCGCACGCATTGGCCATGAATTGGTGATGCGACCCACGGGCTCCCGTAGTTACTGGCGTCTGGCCAAAGCTGTGCAAAGTAATTTCTGCCAGCCATCGTTGCCACTCCTGAGATCTTCAGATGGGTCACTTGCTCACAAGCCGCGGAAGAAAGCCAATTTTGCAGCCGAGTTTGCACTGGTCTACGAACGCGGAGGAGGTCGTAGACTATGCCAGAAAGAAGACCACCTGGAAGCTGAGAGTCGAACGATTGGAGTCTCGCCACAAAGTAAACTTTTCTTCTTTTGTTTTTTTATCTTTTTTTATTCTTTCGCTCTTCATGATTTTCTGTGTCTGATTT
This sequence comes from Elophila nymphaeata, assembly GCA_955850985.1. Taxonomy (NCBI): domain Eukaryota; kingdom Metazoa; phylum Arthropoda; class Insecta; order Lepidoptera; family Crambidae; genus Elophila; species Elophila nymphaeata. Next base: position 18,500,221 of record OY039087.1, read on the forward strand.
AAGCCTTTCGCAATATCATTTAGATTTTTCTTTCGATGCCATTCCCATTCTCTAAAACAAAAAATTAAAATCAATATCAAAGTATCCGTGAGCGAGATAAAATAATGGCTTCTAATCATCAATAAAAGATGACACACGCTATAAAATTGTTTCTCATACATTATTATATCGGTAAAAACAACAAAGAAAGAAAAATAGTGGCCTTAACAACTTTATTAGCCTGGTTTTATTTAACTGTCCATTGGGCAACCAATATTGTCCCTTAGACAACCATTTTAGTTGTCCCAAGTGACTGGTTGTCCCAAAGACATTTAATGAGTTTTGAGCTCTTTTGTTAAAAAGACTGTCCTTATTTCACATTAGCGAATATGTCAACTAAAACCAAGATCAAAAGCATTCTTATCAAATATAATTTTTAATTAAATAACAATTTACTTACATTTAGCTGCGGTCGTTCAGCGGACACACAATAAAGCCACCCACTCTCACGGAGGGATCTCGGACGACTGACGGCGTGAATATCGTTAAAATAAAATGTCGGTTTGTTGGGTTTGGCGGGAAAGGCCATCAGCTTGATTGTCTATTAACTTGTAGCGTCATCTATGTATATAATTCGAAATTCTGAGCGGTTGTCCAAGTGACTTAATATTTAAACAAAAAATATTTCACTGCGTTTTTCTAAAACTAGATGTTTAATACTGCTTATGTATGTATTATTAATGATCATCACCATATAAAGTTTTTTCGTAATTTACAATTTACATAAAGACTTTTGCTGGGGGACAACCTTCATTACTATGAAAAGGCTTGGACGTCGATTGGACAACCATTTTAATTTTATAAAAAAACATAAATTAATTATTTCTTTTTGGCACATAAGTGCGACTTAAAGTATTAAGTATAAGCCTTGCTAGTTTTTGTTAGTTAAAAGATTTTAATTTTCGAGTTTTCTTTATTTTATTTATAGGGACAAGGTAGATAGTTAGAGGGACAACTAAAAGTTGATCGACCCAAATATACATTGCAAATTAAATAAAAGCTTTTAATGAGTCAGTTTCTCCCTCCAATTGGTGTTCTCCGGAACAACTATCATACTTGTTATGTATAGAAATTGATTTACAGAATCTACAAAAAAAAAAATATTTTATGAAAGTGTAACAAAAAATATTTTTTATTATTATTTGGAAAAAGGTTGAGGACTTCTTGGTTTCACATAACGCTTAATAATTTACAATTAAACTTTTGTTTTATCGTGTTTTATCTTTCTTTTAATTAAAAATTACTAAATAATGTTCCATAACAATCTAAATCGCAAAAAAAAACTTAGTAACCCACCTTTATTCTTCATCGTTGTTTTGAAATATAATACCCGTTAAAATTGCAGTATTTAACTATAATAACACAATTACACATTAAAGCAGTTTTATAACCCAGTAACAAACACCAATAAGAGAAAAAAACTGACTGACGTGGTAGTGTTCTAAGGCCTCATGCCGAAAGCGCCGATGGGCGGCAATAAATCCGTAACTAAGATGCCGTGGCCGCCGATGGGCGCTCGTTGACAAATGTATGGCGGCACCTAGGTTAAGACACAATTTTAGAGGTGGCAATGAATGGGTTGAAGGCATAAAGTCTAATAACTTTAATTTTCTTTTATAGCTATTACAAGGGGTTATAGCCCCTTGTAATATTTACAATAAGTATTAGAATTATATAGACGGCGCCGCGAGACTCCGTATACGTGTTGTTGTAATTCTTGTAGAGGGGTTTCTTCGTATAGAATAATTTTATTTTTGCGTTTATAAACGCGTAAATATTAATACTAGAAAAATGGACTGAAAAAAATCGACTTGCCTCAGGCGGGACTCGAACCCAACCAACTGCGGAAGATGCGGGTTCGAGTCCCGCCTGAGGCAAGTCCATTTTTTTCAGTGCATTTTTCTAGGGTTTCTTCTTATTTCATTAGCTGCAGTTATTATTTAACTTTAGTTCATCAAGTGTTGGTTACTAGTTTTCATGTGGCCTCACACATAAAAATCCATAGGCCTGGGCATCATTCTGGCCAAGCAATGGGTCCTCCTCTGCCAATCCATCGATTTGGAAAAGTATTATCCAAATACGCGATACCACCATCTTGTTACAATTAATCATTTTGATGCAATAAGGTTTTGATATCTTTTGAAAGCTGAAATACGGAATGTTTTTGGAATATTTTGCACATTTAATGTCTTGGAATTTTTTGAAGCAAACTAGTATTTAATTATTTATGTTCTTAAATTGGTAAAATAAATTACAAAATTTAAGCATAACTGAGGCATTCAAGGAACTGTAGTTTCAGGCAAAGTTGTTATTTATTTTGATAACACAGATCGTCTTCATCGATCGAGGGCGATGACGCCGCGGTCGTGTGTTCTTAAGTAACGATCACGAAAGTTAAGCTACCAAGTGCGCGGTCGGTACTCGGATGGGTGACCGAAAATTTTTCAAATCCATTTTCCTCTGTGCTTTGTCGGCACGTTAAGCTGGTAGTCCTGGGTGCTGTGTTAAGATAGCATTCATCCCCAAGGACGGTTGGTGTCAGGTACACGACCCTAAAAACCTAATGCTATCCTTAAGCAGTATTTATTTGGTGTCGGCTACCGACACCAAATAAATTGGAAGCAGGGTAGGAAAATGATGAACACAACGTCTTCTGTCAAATAAGATTTAAACAGATGGAATAAAAATCGGGAGTGGTCTCCCCTTGACTTTCTCGTATACCGGAAACAACTCAAAAGTTGATAGAAAACTTATATTTTGATATCATACCTATATGCCTGTTAAATTTGGTTGCAATAAATTAAGTCATACTCGAGTTATCGTGCTAAGTCAGTCACACATACAGACATAATTCCAAAAACTTTTTTTGGACTCAGGGAGGTCCAAGACGTGTAAATCTGTCAAAATCTCGAGGTCGAATTTTTTGACCATTACAAGACTTCCTCTATACTATGTAAACGAGAAAGTAAAAATAACCATATCTTGAATAACTCAAAAACTATTAAGTTTAGGGCACAGCATTGCATGACAAAATCTGTTGCTTTTGACTTCATCTATAATGTGTTAACACTACCCTTCTTAGTATGAGATTTATAGTTTTCGAGGTCGACCAAACGTATCGTATGCTAGTGACGATATGTTTGATCAACCTCGAAAACTATAAAAACTCATACTAAGGGTACAGGAATATGATGCATATCCAGTAACTATACTAATTATAATTATTAACTGTCCCATCTTGCCCATCCTTACCATACGTGATTTTGACTAATCACTTAGCTACTATAAATGAAAATATATTAGTATGAGTTAGTTTTTTATTAGATAAATAATAGACAGACATTAAACACTCATTAAGTAACCACTGAATTTAAATACAACATGGATATAAACTTTTTTCTTTATGTGTAAATTAATGTGTCTCCAATTAGTTAGCAGATGTATTAAACAATAATTAATTCATTTACTTAAAAGAACAAACAATAAGCTCAAAAGAACAATATAAGTGTGGGTCATTTAATAATAGGCAGACCAAAAAATTGATAATAGGACATTTGACATAGGACCTAAAACAATTGAGCCAAATAAAAATATCTTTAGTATTACAATTTGCTTGCCTGCTTTTATTTTACATAATAGTTTTCAAATTGTCTCAGGATAATACCAAATATGTATTTGGCAAAATTCACTAAAATGCATACCTACCATCTCTAATGTAGTCTATGTAGGGTTCGAAAAATACACTCTTAAATAATTTTTAAACAGTTAGGGGAAACCTTTTTCTGAAGTCACAGTATATTCTGTAATGCATAATATCATTCCTGCTCACATATCATTCCTTTTCAGGAGGAGGTTATATTGTTCTAAAATACAGTGCAATAAAAATATTTTTGCTACTTATTTCATAGACACATTTCAACAAAAGTTTTACTCAAAAGGAACTTATTTTGAAATTAATAAACAATACTTGTTTCGTAATTTCTTTTGAAAACATCATTATAATTATGAAAAAATATAGTATTGAGAATGACCAGCATAGCAGTCGAGTACTTAAATCTAATAAAAAACTTAAGCTGCTTAAGCAGCTCATAAATGGACATAAAGGGAAAATTATACTTAGCTCTAAGCAGTTCTAAGAATTAAGTGATAGCCAGAATCAGTCTCAACAGGCTGACTCAGCTGGCCCACTTTGAGACGGTAAGATTCCTCTTCAAATGCTTGCTGCATCTGGCCACGACCAAACAGTCCTAAATCACCTCCACGCTTTGCTGATGAACAATCAGAATACTTTGTTGCTATATCAACAAATGTTGCATCGTTACTCACAATCTGTTTACGGTAAGACTTCAATGTATCCAGAGCTTCTTCTTTGGTACGAGTTATGTTTTCTTCTCTCCATGAGGACGGTCGACGGCTCTCTGCGTGTTTCACTAAGATGTGGCTGCAGCGTACTTCGCCGGGTTCGGCAGGCGCCTCCGGCCGCTCCCATTGTGATTTCTTCGTATAGGTGTTCAGAAAATATGTCATACCAGTAGAACGGCTAGTTCTCATCTCCCATCCTTGAGGCAATTGTGTATCCTTGTCTTGAGACATTCTGCAATGTGCGGTGAATTGTTGTGGAATCACATAGTAACACTCAACACAGTAATTTTAAATAAAAATAATTGGATTTTAGTGGGCGGCGTTTTAAATTGCAACTCATGTAAAAACATAGATTGTGCACTCGTAAACTTTCTGCCTTTAGATATAAGTTATGAAATAGCCTTCTTCACCATCGTAAAATAAATTTTATAGCAAAAATGTAATAAAAACCGTACTGGTTAACCTAACAATAATTTGTGTTAATAAAACGAAAAAGAGTAATATGTCTGATGTATAGAAAGGTATTAATATGACTAAGACTCACCTGAAATATCTGGCTTTTCTTTACTTCAATTAAAAGTAACTTTAACCAAAATAAAATAATCACAAAAGTAGAAAATAAGCAGTTGGACGACGACGACGCCGTATATTCGGTATATTTGACAGGAGCTAGTGATGTAGGTGCTTGGCTTGACGTGAATGAATTCAATTGATTACTTATTTATTTTGTTTGATTATTTTCTTAACTTAGTTAATGACAACAGAATAAGTATGTTTACCAACATGGATTTACCTAAGAGCATTTATGGATTTACATAACATAATTTTGATTAATTTACAATGTAAAATTTAAATTAATTTGTGCATCACTAGAATTCGGTGCTATTGCCATCTGTGTGTGCGTTATAGAACTAGTTGCTTTGAGTTTCAAGTCTTACTACCTTACTACTGAAAGCAAGTCCTATTTGAATTTTCAGGCTGCAAGATTGTTTTCTGGAAACTTTTGCTTTCGTTCTAACACACCTTAGCAACTAGATGACACTGTATGAGATACTAAAAAAAACTACATACTACGAAAGTACGGTACCTATTCATTCAAATCAACTTGTTCTATGATAATTATTATTAAGACTATATTTTCTTTTAAAAATTTTTTTTTCTTATATTTGAATTTTATTTTATTACCTTTATTTAATTAGTAGGTAAACGTAGGTATTACCCTGTAAGGAGCATACTATCGCGTAGATAAATTAGAGCGAGACATACATAGACCATTTCACGTATACGCAGTCGGCCTAAGTCGGCCTGTCAGTCACGTAGAAAAGACAGCAACTGTCAGACTGCTGTACCTACTATTTTTCACGCACACATGCGCATTACTCACACATTGGTGCTTTTTGTAGTCTCGCTCTTGTCGATTCATTGCCAATCTATAAACATCAGCAGTTATAAATCTATAGTAGGTACCTACCTATTACCCGTAGGTACCTGTTAACCTTTTTTATCGGAGAGGTCAAATGCATATACCTATTACCTACGCATCATCCCTGCAGTTGGTACGATGCAACTGCAGGGGTAGGTACCTATATGAGACTCGAGGTATAGTATAGGTAGAGGCGTCCCCCCTGTCCACCCTATTCTCTAAACGTACTGTCCGCGCATTCTGACAAGTAGTTTACACCGGGAAGCCATCTAGCTGTGCCCGCCCTTTCGGACCTAACCGGTGTACGCTTCAAATCAATCGTGCAATGTCCATTTTCCGGCGGGGCAACAGGTCAATCTTGCAGACCGGCCGGCACCAAGCACAAGGCTCCACCGGCCTTGAAAAGGGCCTTTTCCCGCTTCCCCTATTCGTGGTGCCAAGGGTGGATTGGGTGAAACTCAGCGCACTTTTAGCCAGATGTCTACGCCATCTGTCCCCCTACCAAAAGCCGTAGCCATCCGTCATACCGATCCCCCACGAGAGAGCGGCTCGATTGGGTCTGGTTATGTCGTGTCGGCACCAGGCGCTACCTCCCATGACACCACCGCGAAAATCAAACCAGAGATTGATGGTTAGGAACCATCCGCCACCTCTGAGAGCAGAGGCGTTCAGGAGCGACCGGCCACCCAGTTCCGTTCAAGTCGGCCCACCAGCCTATCGGCCAGTCAACCGACGAACCAAAGGTCCGGTGGCCTGAAAAGGGCCCTTCCATGTTCTATCATCAACCGTCTATGGATGCAGTACATCACGGGGAGGTCTCGGAACATAATAATATCACCTTTATAGGTGCTTACCTGCCAGGGTAAGACTATCCTACTTGTATCTGTAGGCACCAGTAAATCTAGCTCCCTCGGTATCAAAATGAAGCAATTATAGAAATCAAACACGTAAAGTTTATTTAGCACTGCACCTTGTATTCAATCAGTGTACAATAACTAACACGTTAGTCATGACATTACCGAGCAAATCTATGCCTTATTCAAAGGAAATAAGGTTGTTTGGTAGTGAACAATCATGTGTACCGATTTACACTCCGGTTGTAATGTGGACCAGTTTAGATATCTCGAGATTGTTTGCTGATTTGATTTGTATCGAAGTGAGAATTGATCTCAAATAAGGAGAGTAGTTGCGTATTATGGTCGTAGCACATTTACCAACTCTGAAAGGGAACCGTTCACCAGGCGTTGACTGTACGTAAGCAAGGAACCAAATCAGGTCAAACCCACCACCTTCCCATGGCCTGACGCAACCTTAAGGTTACACAGGCCGAATCACGGGAGAGTGCGCTGCTAGTTGCCGGGGGCTCTGGTTTCACAGCGCACCATAATCTCTCCGACAAGATTCTTTATCTATCGTCCTTGTCCATATGGTCCTTCTCCCCTTTCTGGGGCGGACATCACTTGTACGCCTTCGGTGCCTTCCAGATCGTCCGAGCCTACCCGAAGTGGTACCGCTCCCACTGCCCAGTCTTCTGTCTCTTCTGCGGCGTCTTCTCTCTTTACCTCTCTCTCTCTAGCCCACTCCTAATCTTGTGCCATCGTCGCGCGAAGTCCCGTAGCTGTCTGAAGTTCGCCTCCGTCCCCACGAGGTCCGGGTAATAGACCGGGCCCACTTCAAGCGTCTTCACCTTGTCCAGCAGAATCATAATCAGGTCAAAACCAAATCAGGTTAGCAGGACCTATGATATTATAATAGGTATGTTATTGAGGAGGACCAGACAGAGGCCTTAGTACGAGTTTATTAGTTTACGAGCTCGATCAAACGTATCGTCTCTTTTCATACATTGCCCACTAGAGCTCCTAGCGTAAACTATCAGAAACAGTGGCCAATGTATGAAGAAAGACGATACTTTTGATCGAGCTCGAAAACTATCAAAACTCACACTAAGGCCTCAGGACTCGGCTACCAAGGAGGCGACCGACGCCGTGCTTACGTAAGCCTTTCAAAGTTTCAATCAATTTAAACCTACATATTAAATTAAATAAGTACGGGCGCAATATACCTAAATTGCTTTGTGTATGAAAGCACGTAAGACAACATAGTAGTGTGCTGCAGGAAGGCCGCGGGAGGGGTAAGGGGCAAGCATGGGCATACGGAGAGGCGTAAGCGCGTGGACGACGGGCCGTTAGCGCGTGGACGCCGAGCCGTCAAAGCGTGGACGCCGAGCTCTTCTCTTCTATCTGAAACCCAGGAAAGGACATAGGGTAGTTTTCATCAGTGGCGTAGCGTGGGTATCGGCCGCCCGGGGCGGAATATAATTTTGCCGCCCTTATTTAGGTATTTCAATTTAATGTATACTATACATTACCTACACAATAAGAAGTTTAAAAAGTATTTACTTAGATGCGTTGCACTCGCTCGAAAATGGCAACGAAAAAGTCAGGCAATTGCCGGATTTACATTCAGTTTGGAACTAATGAAAAAAGAATCGGGAACGCTCTCGCATTTCAGTTGGTCGACTGCACTTCATTGCAACGCTTTAAGTTATCGCTCGAAAAAATGCCTTCCAATAGTGTACAAATTACATTATCACTGCTAGAGAGAGGAAAACGTGTCATTTCATTCGAAAATACATTTTTCTTATTAAAACAATTTCATACGGAATATTTTTTTGGGTTTACAAACGCGTAAATATTTTTAACACTAGAAACCCCTCCGCCTGTCTAAATAAATGGCAGGTCGATTTTTACAGTGTATTTTTTCTAGTCTCAAAAATATTTACGTGTTTGTAAACGCAAAAAAAAATATACCACACTAATAAGGTAGTTTCATCTTAACTGGACGTCAAATATTAGAAAAAAAGTCAAATATTTGCAAAAATATTTCGTTCGGATCTTAGAAGTGCAAACTTCAATGATTTGATGAAACAATGTTTACCATAAAAACATAAGCACCAAGCACTGACAAATTTCAACGGCGAGAGCAGTGCTCTGGTAGTTTGTAGTTGCAATAAAAATATGAAATGGTTTCAATTTTTTTTATTTATTGTGAAATTTTGCCGCCCCCTCAAATGTGCCGCCCGGGGCGGGCCGCCCCCCCTGCCCCCCCTACGCTACGCCACTGGTTTTCATTCTCTTTAGGGGGGTGAAAAAAGGGGAGACATTTTGTTTTTCTTTTTGGCATGATAACCGACATCCACGCGGGCGGAGCCAAGGGAAAAGCGCTAGTTTTTATTATATTACGTTATGATTTTAGCAGTACTTCTTATAAGTATCAGTAACGTAGACAATTACTAGACATTTGTTTAATAATAAATTTGCATAAATTTATCCGCTTTTAAAGCGATTTGCGAGGTGGCGTGGCGACAAAGTATACGTCCCAGCCGCGCCACTTTATCTGTTTCATTTCTCTTAAAGTATACCTACTTAATAAGACAACTTTTTTTACCGTGGACTAAAAACGATAGTTTATGGACAATTATTTTGCCAAATTTCATTGCAATTGCTTTAGTGGCGTGGCTAAGAAGTATAACACGAGCCGTCAGCGCGGGGACACTTAGTTGACCACTCACCGCTTTGTCCCGAGGCGAATCCGATGTCGTTACGTTGCTGATAACTGTGCGTTACAGTATGGAGTTTCATACGAAGAATAGTAAACGGCTCGAGTTGAGGCGATGCTGTTTACGAGTTGATTAATGTGCTACGACTTTTATGCCGTGTACTTCATCCTTACAGCCTTTCTTATTCGACCCACTGCTGGGACACAAAGCCTCTTCTTGTCATCGAAGGAGGTTTAGGCAGTAGTCCTTAGTCCACCACGCTTACCCAATGCGGATTGGTGGACGGAGTAGTAATAATAATAATATAAAGTCTCGGCGAAAAGTCTTGCCGAGACTTCTCGCGTGAGTCTGTAGGGCCTATTACACCACACGCTATTATGGCACTTGTCATGTAAAAGCAGCAATGGATATGTAATTCACTCGGTGATCATCACTTTCAACTGTCAAAAAAAGTTAGCGAATACCCCATTGACTGAATAGCGCCTTGCAAAGCTCAAGCTACAGAAGCAAGAACGTGCGACATAAAACAATAGTAGAAATTATTCATCTACAGTACACAAACAAAAAGTATGTCAACTTTCAAACTGTAAATACTTGAGTTTCGTGTTGTTTGATGTTTTACCTAATAATATATATTCTGAGTAGTGAAACTGCGTTGTTATAAACAAAGTAATTCGTGGAGGTGCCCGTAAAATTAGTTCAAATGCTTTCACGAATTGTATGGACGAATTTTAAGCCGGAAAGCTTTTGTCGAATCTGAACGAAGTTTACAAACTTTGATTGATTTTACTGGTAAGTGTTGTAACAGAATATTACTATTGCAATGTGGGAACCGGGAGAACTAATAAAACGACAAGTGTTCTTTATAATGTCTAATTTATTACTGAAGAACTTAAAACTAATTACAACTGATGCTTAGTCTAACTTATGCTAAGTCAGGAGAGGCGCGTCACACACTAAACTATTAACCGGTAAAATACGGTGTAATCGTCACAATCATGTATTGATTTCTGCATTCCCAAGGACGAATCAAGCTGTCTATAAAACTGTTGAAAGCTTTTTTTTGCGACGGAAAAGATTTTATATCTACCCTAGCTGCGATAAGGGGCCGCACTGGGGTTATTGGGACTCCAGCATACACACTAAAAACCGTTGACGTTCTCGACGCCCCGCTTGTCGGTGTGCCTCACGAGGAACATTGTATACGTCCGCGAGGTCACCTGCGACTGGCCCCATCAGGCCCCTACGCTGGTCAAAGAATATCCCGAGAACGCCTGGGATGTTCTATCAGCTTCGAGACGTGCAATGCGAGCGACGGGGTCCTATCCCATCACTCGCTTGTCTCTATTCAGGCGGGTGGAGAGCGAATATTCGCCTCCTCCTGCCGGTACGCCTCCTGCGGATGGGCTCCGCTAAGGGATCGTCCTCCCTAGCTCCGCAGTGTTGTAGATAGTGCCGCGATGGAGTGCAGGAAAGAGAGTAAAGGAAAAAAAGGTAGCGTAAAATAGGAAAATAAAAATTATATTATTGAAAAAAATACGTTACCATGACAATCAAAAAACAATTAATTAATCACAAACAAACCTTTTCTTTTTTTTATAACTTAACTGACAAACATAAATTATACCTCTGAAGGAGGTCCAAATATCCCCAACACGCAGCCTCCTTTTGGCGCATTATTTGCTCGCAAAAGAAGACCACTGCTTGTCACGCTGCCAACCATACCTCAACTATGGTCGACAGCAAGAGATCAGCACTGACTAATGCGATGAGGACACTGCGCTCTGCGACCTAGGACGGGCACGCTTGCAACGTATGCTGCGCTTTGTTATCGTCACTCCCACATTCATAGCACCGGGTAGACGGCTCTCTCCTTGCGATCTTGTGCAGGCAATGACCAAAGCAACAGGCCTCACATTACCTGTGAAATGAGAGAGAGCCGTGTCGCCGACCCACCCACTGTACCAGACTTGGCCGTATTCCCTCAATGGTCCAGCGGCCCGCTGTTGGCACCTCCAGTCTCCGCCTCCTCTCGGACATAACAAGCCACTGAGAAACTATCTTAAAACCTAGATACCAGTGAGATAATATACTGAACCGACCCCAAATAAATCGGGACCAGGGTAATAACATTAGAACACATACAAACGTGGAACTATTGAGAATGAAAATAAATTCGTTTCAAGCGTTAACGCTGTAACACTTATAAACTTGTGAAAAAGCTAGGATTTGTTTGATTGAATCTTCGTATGCAGACGGGAGACATCGGCCCCACACTGTATATTGCAATACAGTTTTCCATTGATTCTATGCAAAATATGAGGAACATTTGTATTTTGTTGTTTCGCATATTGTCTTCGTGCTACCGATATTTTGATTTCCAAAATAGAATCTTATACTTTTACCTTTTATTCTGTGAAATGGCGAGGATATATTTTCTTTCAGTCTGTTATTTTGAACATTTTTAAAACGTTACTTAGTTGTTATTTTTTTTTATTTCATGCTAAAAACAAAATAATACAAAATTAACCATCGTCAATGTTCACCCACTGGAATAGGGATGATGACTGGGTCATCATCATCATAACAGCCTTTATTATTTGATCCACTGCTTGGACAAAAGAACTGTCCCACTGAAAGAAGAAACGCACTGCCCCTCGCGCTGCCACAATGTTACCCTATCTGCCCACACACTGCTCTACTCGCGCAATTACTCGCGTCGCTCCTCACTTGTCATTTGCCTTTGGCTACAATGGACGAAGAAATTGTGGCAGCGTGTGCACTATGCATTTTTAGTATCTTTAATTATATCAATGTCATACAAAGAAATATATATCGTCGTCGTCCTCGCCAACGAAGATGGTGGATGACATCTTTTCATTGCAAAAGAACTTTGGAAGTACAAGTAATAATGTTATGTGAGCGCTCGATGCAGACTGCGGACGCGCGATAGTGTGGCCAGACACTCGCGCTCGTATTGCCGGTCCTTTGACTCGCGCACCAAAAACCGACAAAATAGGGAGCGATGGGCAGGACGAGGAGCATGACGTGCGGCATGACGAGTAACGTGGCCACACTACATCTCTGCCTCCTTTCCTCGCTACTTCCCACGCCACTCGTCAAGTGTGTGGCAGGCCCATAAGGCGGTTAAAAGTTATTAACTCGGAAAATTATCGCCTCTTTTTACTATGAAAAAGAGGCGAAGGTTCGTAGCTGTTCCGTAGCCGCCATTCCGTAGCGTTCATAGTAAAAAAGGTGCGTTCCTTTTCCGAGATGATAAGTGTTTTACGACCTTTAGGCGGTAGTCCACCACGCTTGCCCAATGCAGATTGGTGGTCGGATTATAAGGTGACCAATACCCGTTTGCTGATCTATTCGTCGCCATCTACGACACCCATTGGAGGGTATGGGGTGATGCTATTCTACTCTGCCGGCATCACATCGCAAGAGGACTGAGTAAACATATAATACGTAATTCTGTTAAGCCCGTCACATAGATTACCATACAGAAAAAAACTTTAGACTGTTTTTTTACTCAATCTAATCAGTAAATATTTAAGAGCATCCAAGTTCAGTCATGGGGGCTTGTGACGTCACTCGTAACTTAGTAAAAAGTGTACGAAAGCCTGAAGTCACATCACATATGAACGCAGTGTATCGTGGCCATTATTTAATTTTGTTTACATGATTAAAAAAAACACGTCCAATATTTGTTCATTCTAATCTTTCATTAGATCCAGAGACCCCAGGTTCGAATTCCAGGGGAGTACAATTAATTCACCATCATAATAAAAATCTGCCGTCATAATTATAGCGTTAAGCATAATTAGTGGTTGAAGTATACTTATCATCACTTCTCGGCCTTATCATGTCTTAGATCGTGAGATGAAGGTGACGAACTTTTCTGGGAGTTTCTCTCTCAACCCGTGTTTTTGCAACAAGAACTCGGTTCTTGTTGCAAAAACACGGGTTGAGAGACTCGATTTTAACCTCAATCTACCGTACAATTGTCGGTTGCTTTAATAAAATTTTCACTTGATATTGGCGCAATGCGTAATCTTTATGTGCCGCGATCGCCATTCGCTTAAAATAAGAAGAAGAACTTTTCTGTCAGAGAAAAAAACGAGCAATATCCTACAGGACTAGGACAATCTCCAGACGGGAGGAAACGCCGACATATTATTATGAAGTTAAAGTGGATCAGCTACCTAGATTTTGGAATGGCAATCGTGAGAAGATGCGACTGACAACTCGAGAAGACCGTACTCTTATAACACAGGTAGTGTTAAAAGGGTACGGTATTTTCTAGTTCTTTAGTAGTGTTGATTTGGAAATATTTTCAAGCTGTAGTTTACCTTGAGGTAAGTGACGGTGTCGTCTGCCTTCTAACAGCTTCTTCGGCTCTCAGTCCCATTAAAGGTTGGCAGTGCGATGTTTTCTCCGCGAATTGCCGCGACGTTCTGAAAATCCGACGTTCATTTCGTTAGGCTGGGCGTTCAACAAGTGTGTGCTCAGCGTAGCTGGACACCGTTAATCAAATAGTTAACTTCATTAAGCAGAAATCTGTTACTAAAAAAATTACTTCGTTAAACGTTAAAGCGTTACATTTCGGCAGATATAACGCAAGTTAACGTTAATCGTTAATCCGTTAACACAAATGATGAAAATAGACTTTGTTAAATGTAGTTGCTTTAGTAATCTACCAACGAACTCAGAACAAACCGGAATCCCTCAGCAGTCATGGTTGTTTATGTATTTATTTAAATTTATTTATGAAAATATCTATAGTATAATGATATAGTATAAAAAAAGCTTATTACAAGATAAATGTTTATTTAAATGATCCAAATGCGTGGGAGTAAAATCTGCCCAAAATTTATTATTAATTTATTCATATTGATATATCTATGGACATGTAATGATGTTTTGAAATCATTACGAAATTGTAAGCTGCGGAGTTTCTTTCGCCATTTCTTCTCCGTCTCAGCATACTAATAATTATTTAAGTAAAATAATTATTTCGTCGAAATGGTGGTAGGGCTTTTGACGATTTAAAAGTACTTAGCAAAGTCCGTTTAAATAAAGAGCTTTTTCATTTTCACTTTCATTTTCAATGTATATTTAATTTGTCCGTTATCTAGTATCCATAACACAAGTTCTTAATGATACTTAATTTGGGCTAGATAATTGGTGTGAGCATGAAAATAGATTATATTATATTAAGTCGGGTTTTCTCTAGAGTTCTTGTTGTAAAAACACCTGTTGAGAGACTCCGTTTTTAGCCCAAATTAACCGTACAATTTTTGTTACTTTAGTTACATTTTCACTTGACATTGGCAAAATGCGTACGTTTAATGCGACGCGACGTAAGAATAGAAATAGTCATTAAGTCACTCAAAGGTTGAGCTGGTAGTTCTATGTGTAGTTCACTTCCACCACCTGAGGCTGAACCTCATCATTTACCATAAGGCGTGATGAAGTCCAGTACTTTACCGTTGCGCTTATAAAAATCGGTGCTCCTTCAATGAGCTTGGCTTTCCACCTGCATCACACAAATAAAGTACAAATTCGTGTTAACATTTTTAATATATTTTATCAGCGAATTCTGTTATCTAGTATCCATACCGCAAGCTATTAACAGCATTAGACAAATTACTGAAATATTCATTGCATACCATGACATTCCAAAAAAAAACTTAAAAGTTTGAACCGTGTCCACCCTCAGTTTATTTGGACGAGATCGCTGTTGGCGATAAGGTCGCCAATTGTACAAAAAAAAGGATTATTAGCATAGTTAAATTCGCAATTATCATAGGTTCCTGATAATTATCAAGCAATCATGATTCACAGGCCATCGGCAACAGCTAACGAGTACCGACTATTAAAATTATCTATTAGATAAAGAACCATTACTTCGCGATAATTATTACAATTGCTTTACACGAAAAACCTATTAAACTTTTTGAGTACCTCACCTTTTGCGGGATTGGTCGGAATTAGTTCGCGGAGGCGTGCGTGCGTTCCCATTGGTCGGTGCAGAACGTAAGTAGTGATGTTTTGGCGCGCTTTACTTCAGTTGTGAAAATTCGCGGGCGACGCAGGTGGCATTGAGCTAAGTTGCTGAAAGTTATGTCAAGTTGTTATTAGCACCACGTATTTACTTCGGCTGTTAAAGACGGTGAGTGGTAGTTTTTAGAAATTATTTGCAAGCATAAAAGATTTAAATGCAAAAAGTTCTTGCATTTTAGAAAAGTTTTTTAACGCAATTTGGTATACTAAAACCGGACCATTTACTTAGTTTTTTTTTAAGTTTATAGTAAAATATGCGTTAAAGTTGGTCTAAAAACCAAACCAAATTTTTTAAAACACTAATTTAACGTCAAAGAATTATAAATTTTTACTATAATCTACTTCTACCTTCTTAATAATTCCAGAATAATAAGGAACAAATAAGGTTTGTTTTTCATTATAATTAAAAAACATATATATTTGATGTCTTTTTTTTAAAGTTACATTTTAGCTGACAACCACTAGATATAAGATATTTGTAACTTACAAATTGGACCACGTAAACCCTGATATAAATGTTTAATATTATTTTAACATTATAATACCAATTATTACATGAAAGACAAGAAACAAATAAAAACAATGAAATCTATTCCATTTTAATTTTTTAACCTTACTTAGATACCTAGGTACTTACTCATTTACCGCAAACACACATCTCCAATTATAAAAGTAACATTGAATTATGAACGTGAATAAAATTCTATTGGAAAAGGCATATTAGAAAAAAATCGAGTACCGAGTTGTAAAAGCGTAGGAAATGTCACGGAAAAGAGGATTATTTTGAAAAGCAGGGAAAAATATGTTTATTGTGTTTATTCGATGAGATTAATTACTGTAAGTAAGTTACATTACGCGGTGTTTTACCTTTATAGAAATCAGCAGACGAACAAAAAAATTTTTGCAAAATTGATTTTGTAATTTTGTTAAATTTTAATTAATAAGTACCTAAAGTTTTACTTATAACAAAAGTACCAACCTACTCAGTTTTTAAGAAAATAAAAATTGTATTATCGTCGTCTTTTGATCCTTATATAGCGTCTTAAAATTGTTCTAAGTATTCTGTGTCAATTATACATTTTTCTTCGATCATGAATTTGTCTTAATTTATTTTATTTTATTTATTTTAGGAGATTACTTAAAATTGTGGTACCTAAAGTACATTTTTTATTATACAAACATACATAAATTATGTGATTTTGCATCGGAAAATCAATACCTACAATTCTTTACTAAAAGAACATTCGTCAATTATTATTATTGTCCTTTAAATAGGTTGCTAACTTGGTCATTCACAAACACACAACGTTGACTTATTATTATTATGTAACGCTTTCACTTCTACACTCAACCAATTTTGATGCAAAAAGGAATGTCATGGAAATGGTCATAGGAAAATATAAAACTTTTAGAAGCGGCTATTTATGCCGAATTAATAGCGAAATTGATGTGCCCAAAACAATAGTATCGGTTTGATACCTTTTAAAATGTACAACATGGAATGCAATAGATATATTGCGACTATTCAAAACTTAAACAGAAAAGCCAGAAGCCGCGGGGAAAGCTAGTACTATTATGTTATGAATTAATTTTTGCGTTTACAAACGCGTAAATATATTTAAAACTAGAAAAAATGCGTTAACCACTACGCTACCAGGGCACTGCTTTCGCCGTCTAATTTTGTCAGTGCTTGGTGCCTATGTTTATATGATAAACATTGTTTCATTAAATCTTTGAAATTTGCACTTCTAAGATTTATTCAGTGCATTTTTTTCTAGTATCAAAAATACTTTTATATTTTTATTATCATGCTAAGCTAAAACGTATATTCCTCAAAGTCTTGCTTAATATCCTCATTTCTCGCTCGTGTTAGCACCAAATTGGTCATTAAAATTATATACATGTACTTACTTATTAAAAAAGTATAAATTAGAAATTTCATTCCACATTTAATTAAATTGCTTCCTCTCTCGAATTTATTTATCTGCATTAAGGTAATGCAAAACTTAGGTTTCCCGTAATGTATTTGTTCAAGGTAACATAATATGCTTTTGGGTATAAAATACATAATTAGCAATAAATAATGCTAGAAGCTTTTTTATTACGTTCAAGTTGATGGACTGGTCGCCTGAGGCCTTAGTATGAGTTTTGATAGTTTTCGAGCTCGATCAAACGTATCGTCTTTCTTCATACATTGGCCACTGTTTCTGATAGTTTACGCTAGGGGCGCTAGTGGGCAATGTATGAAAAGAGACGATACGTTTGATCGAGCTCGAAAACTAACAAACTCGTACTAAGGCCCCTGCATTACACTCAAAAGTGCGTGTAATAATATGTATAGCACGACGTATTACAAAACGGCGTGGTGCATTGCAGTGTGCGCGAGTGATGAGTGACAATTATTCCACTCCGCTTGTTCATAAAAAATAACTTGAATCTACCAATAATATGCGATCTCCATTCAATTATAAAGACTAATATTGATCTACTACAAATTTATCAACAAACGGTTTTATTTGGTTAAAAATTCTCTCAGACTACAATCCGCCGCGCCGTTTTGTAATACGGCGGTTATAAGATCCGCCTGCGACATATACGTATGTTTTTTTCACATTTTTTACGTCCGCTCAACTGTGCCTGCTTGCGACGCAAGTACGGATCCGCGTAGAATATTGTCCGCACCTCTGGGATGACTCTGCAGAGTACGCAATCGGCGACGACGAGGTGACCAACCATATTGGGCCTCTCGAATAGCGTCGCGGTGTTGTGTTATTCACCACGGTGAGTTCTCTGAGGTGCTAAATCAAAATTCTACCGTTACCAAGGGAAACTGTCGGTAGTTATGTTGCTGAGGCTCGTCGTATCTCTTGAATTTTGTGCTAAGGACATTTTTGGTAAACGTGAAAAACTAAGCACGTGTAGTACGCCCCATATAGGTACTACTTTTTCTTATTTTAATTATTTTCTCTGAAATTACGCATTTAGTCACTGTAAAGTGAAATAATTAAAAGTATAACTATAAACTTAAAATTGTGCGATAAATTGAGTTAAAATGGAAACACACCACACGAGTTTTTACAGTAAGAACTAAATAGTTCATAGATAGCGATTCATTTTTCCTGACTATTATCTATGCCTTTATTATCATTAATTTATCACGTATTATTTGGTACAGTATCTTCTTATAGATGGTATAAAATTCAATATTATAATTTAACAATAATGAAATACCTTTAAACATTAAAATTTAATGTAAGGCAATTATAAAAAAAGTTTTTAAGCTCAGAATAGCAAAAATAGTCTTTTGCTGAGTAAAAAACATTCATTTTGTTTTCATTCATACATAGGTATACAGACATTTTTTATGAATATTGGAATAAGTCTTCAATGTAATTAATAAATTTCATGCAATGTTCAATATACTAAGATAGTAAAGTTAATTGAAAATGCTAAGGTATTCACTTCTGTAGAAGAAGTGGAGAGTCCAACTAATACACGAAAACATTGAGAAGTTGTGGTTGCCGCTACGAGGGCAAGCAAGCATTTTGGAGCAAAGTCATTTGCGGCTGCTCGACCTAGCGCGTCCTCCTGACGAGGATACCGGGAGCAGCCATCGGACCGCACCCGAGGTCATCGGGCGCGGTCGTGGCCCTGAAAAGGGCCGTGGTGGGAAAACAAAAACAACTCGACGATGGCATGTGACTTCGAATGCCAAGCGGACACACTTGGGATCAAAAGCTACACACCCGCCGAGAAAGTTTCCCCACCACGTTACCAGGCTCCGCCATCTCAATTAATACCTATTAACACGCGGACATAAACCGCGACGAAAACACGTATACAAAAGCCCTAACGAATGTGCAATGCTCATGCGATACAAGAATTACGTAGACAGTTTCGAATGATTTCTCACCAATATAAATCCTTACACGGAGCCGGGAATTATTGATATGATAATGACTTACCTGTTTCAGCGCGTATGCCCTAAACCACTAAGATTTATATGGACAAAAATGATTTTACCCCTGTTTCGTAATAGCACGATTTGTTGAAATAAATATGGGGGCTACGTGGAACTGGTTAAGGTATTATACCGTAAACATGTTCAGTCTATTCCAAAAATGCCCACTAAGAAATTCCCACACCAGACTTTTAACTAGTTACTTTTTTCATAAGTATTGTAACGTGGTACTATAACATTGCCATGTTATAGTACCATCGTCATCATTATTACTGGCAATATATTAAAAAGTTAAATAATCAATCAAAATCATCATTCATCATGACATTTGGTTAATTTTCGCGCTATTTGACTCATTCCATAAACTTAGTGATTACCTTCTCTGTGTCATTCCATTGCTGACCGTGTCCTTGAACCAGCCTTGAAAACATTATTATTATCTTACCTAAGGGTCTCGCTCTTGACCTCGGCTTGGGCCATATTATTACTATAAGGCGTACACAAAAATTATATTAAGGCACTAAAATTAGTGCCTTTTATATACCATTTAGATCCTGTTTAATATCTCAAATAAAATAGTGAGAAAAACGTGTTTTTATTGGTGGACCATACTGACGGAGTTGGACCATAGGGCACGACGTTACAGTATCTACCATCAGTAGGTTTATGACTGTCTTTTATCGTTCTACGGCTACTAAATAAAAATGTACACATTCTGCGTAGCTTACTATTTAACTTTACTGAAATAGGGCTCGCACCGTTCATGAGTATTTAATTTTTCAATCTTTAATAATTATTAATAGTTCGGCCAGGGTTTTTGTAGTCAACCCACTGGCTATACTGGGTATAAAAGACATGAGCAGTCAAACGAAAACCATGTATTCTATACATCAAAATAAGACATATTTAAAAAAAAAAATTGCTGGGAAATGATTTTTATTTTTTGGTGTTACAAAAAATTGCAAATTGAACCGCGCAATGTAATGGGCTCAACTCGCACGCAACTCGCAAAACCGCGATAATTTTGCTTGACGGCGGCCCCGTTCGTTAGTGTCCGTGCGCATCGAGTGAGCTACATTGAACGCTAACGTTTTGAAGTAATTATTTGTTATGAAATACTAAAAAAAATGATAATGTTTCTTTGGACAATAATTAAGAAATAACGTATAGAATACGTTTTCATAAAAAATTTAAAAAAAAATTATGACTTTGACCTTCAATAAAATCGTAACTATAAATTTCCCAGATATAGTCTAAAGGAAGAAAAATATTATGACGGTGAGCAGAATACATGGTTCTCGTTTGACTGCTCATGTCTTTTACACCCTGTATATTTTTAACGTTCAAATTTTGATATAAAATAGTTTTCATCCATTTAACAGATCAGTGAAGGTCGTTTCTAATACGGATCTTAGACTAGTATAATTCCGGACAGCCGTTAGCAAGTTTAGAAACAAAACAAGCGTAATTCACTTCACGTCAAATATGAAAAGGTAAATAGTTATGTTTTTACAACGATGATCATAGTCAAAAGACCACACTTTGGCTATAAAGTCAAGATATCATAGAACTCTTTTGTATTGTCTCCAAATACAAATGTAATACTGCGGATTCCTACGCAGAAAGGACATTA
Organism: Elophila nymphaeata; assembly: GCA_955850985.1. Lineage (NCBI taxonomy): Eukaryota > Metazoa > Arthropoda > Insecta > Lepidoptera > Crambidae > Elophila > Elophila nymphaeata. The sequence continues at coordinate 18,521,267 of OY039087.1, forward strand.
CAATACTTTAATCAACTAACTACGTCACAGAAGCAAATGCTGAGGCCATGCACAGGATTTTTTTTGTTTACATTATTATTTTTCTTTATTTTACCATTGTAATGCTATTGTTATTATTACTAGTCTTTGTGCTGGCCAATAATAGTTATTTATTATACAAGAGTGGAAAGTTCCTTTTTAACCGCGTGCTCGATTTGGATGACCGAGCAAGCGAAGGATTCTAAAGTTGAATCACGAGCGCAGCGAGTGATTCTAAATTAGAATCCTGAGCGTCAGCGAGGGAAACAAACGAGCACAAGGTGAAAAATCTTTCCACTCGAGTGCAATACGTAACTTTTCATCCCACCTCAGCGAGGAAATGACAAAATGAAAAAGAATTTTTTCACAATTTAAAAAGTTCTAATCATAAATTTGGCACCATAGAGGTTACATTAAATAGGTTTAATGACGTTTTGAATTTACAATTATATTGAGTACTCATTATATGTGATGTTCTAAATTCAAATCTACTTTGCCACTCAAGCGAATAAAATAGAATTTTCCAGCCAGATTTCGAAGCGCAAAATTACACTTTCCGAGGTGGTGGGATGAAAATGTATTTATTTATTTCTAATCTATTTTAGGGAATTAACGTTATTTGACATAAGTATCATAAACCCCAGTGCGTAAGACGCGTTACTAGTAATATGATTAAATGATTCCCAAATATTAATTTAGTGTCACAAATTACACCCAAATTATATTATTAACTTTAGTTGTACTATGGTTAAGGAGAGCGTATTTAGAATAAATTTCATTCTAACATACCTATGTTTAATAGAAGCGTTTCACCAAGTTAAACTGAGGGTTGTGTATACACCGTGTACAGTATGCTGTACCTATACATGCAAGGGGGCATGTCTACTATGCAGTAGACATGCCCGATACACCTCCCACCCGATACCCCATACACCGAGTACAGTATGCACTGTACTCGGTGTACGAATAAGGGGATTCATAAAAGCAAGTGAATTTATTAGAGATTTACAAATTGTTCGTCTCTGTCGCTTTGGCTCGAGATGAATGGGACAAAACACTTTTTAACAAAGTAATAACTAAAATAAGTTTATTGAGTGCTTAGGAATAAGGCTGATGGTGTATAAACCTCCGCTGTTAATACAAAGCAAAAGAATAACTCGTCAATTACTCAATATCAACTTCACGTTATGAGTGTACCACTTCATTGGAAGCAGTTCTGTCTATCATAGTCTGATTAAAAATTTATTGACTATTTACTAATGACCGAAATTGTCTCGAAACACTTTTGGATATAACATGAATGTCACGACATTTAGTCGTTTTGGAATTTTAATTAGAATTGTATCTTAATGGATTGACCTTTTGTTATGAATTGATTGCCTAATAGAAATTGTTACTGTTACTAAATATTAAAAAACTTAAGTGCAGCGGCTAAACTTAGGATTATCTAATAGGTTAAAGTTAGCCGGGTAAACTATTTTTTATTCTACAAGTCATACGATCACGCTGTAGTCGCAAGAATGCTTGAGTAGAGTCTTAGATATTACATAGATGTAGAAATAGAATAAAATAATTTAAAGATAATAGATTGAAATATGTATAAGTTATGAGATGTGTAAACTCTCGATAACGTAGTCTTAAAACCTTAGTGGTTTTTTAATGGTTAGGTTGCCAGCTTGTCGCCTACATAAACGGGACACCAAACTCAATAAGTAACAATCCAAATAAGTACACAAACAAAAGCCAACAACCTAAGTGCAATAACCAGTACAAATGTTACACTCATAATCATTTCAGCAGTCCGGGTAAATTTTCTTATATTTTTTTTCTAGTTTATATGGCTTACAGTAATATAAAGGGACCGGCACGACGAAAAATTAAGCGAGAAAAATAATTTATAGATAGTATGTAACTGCTACGGAAATCGCTACGAATTGCTACGGCGGTTGCTACGCAATCGTACGGCAAGCACCTCAGTCGAACACCGTCTTCATACAAAATGACACAAACGGAGAAAACGTTTTCCTACCCCTAATTTTTATTCTATCTTTATGATATTTTAGAATATTTTTAATAAGATACTAAAAACTATGTATGTAAGTTTTCCTATTTCTCTGTAAGTTTCCACATATATGTAGTATAGAGGAAGTCTTGTAATCGTCAAAAAATTCGACCTTGAGATTTTGACTAGTGTGTCTGTGTGTTATCACGATAACTCTAGTATGCTTTAACTTAATGCAACCAAAATTAATATGCATGTATGACATCAAAATATAAGGTTTCTATCAACTTTTGAATCGTCGATCACGAAAGTTAAGCAACCAAGTACGTGGTTGGTACTCGGATGGGTGACCAAAATTTAATATGCATTTATGACATCAAAATATAAGGTTTCTATCAACTTTTGAGTCGTTTTCGGTATACGAGAAAGTCAAGGGAAGACCGCTCCTGACTTTTTTTCTTTAATTTTCTTTTCAAAATAAATTTAACTGTGTGTAACTTTATAATTTTTTTTAATTAAAAATATTCTTATTCGTAATAAAGATCAGATAAGAAATAGGGATAGGAAAACGTTTTCTCCATTTTTATGGAGTCGTGCACGCCATTGTTAGATGTGTGTGCTATAGCCAAATTTTCTCTAAAGTAATTCATATGCCTTCCCAATGTTATTTGAGTTCAACGTCATAAAAATATACTATGGGATCAAACGAACTTCTAAGTGAAGTTCGATCAATATAATATGATGCGGGTGTTGCCTTGTAGGTGAAAGGACTACTACTTGTTGATTTATATCGAAAATGAAACCACGAAATATTATACGATATAAACAAATTAGTCTGAGCTGTTTCAATGCTCTGCCACCAATGATTTATATACAACCATTGTTTGCCACCGTAACCAAATGTTACCTGAAGCTTTGCTCAAGCGACTGAGCGTGATAGTGAAGTTGTAGCTATACTCAATATAGTTGTGCAATAGAAATTTACCTATCTATTTATTTAAATAAATTGAATACGATTCCAATAGAAAAAATACTTTTTGAATAACCATGCTTTAAGATATATTTTTTTATGTATGTATATACTTGCTCAGGTTTTTTTTTACCTGAATTGTATCTGTATAAAATTTGTATTTATATCTATTTAAATTATAATAAAAATCAGCTCAACGTTATATAGCTTTTTGTGACAAACCTTAGTGATTTTCTTAAAGCCTTGTAATTAAAAACTTATAATGTATTATTTGTTATTGTTAAATAATTAAATAAAAAATCTACCAAAATCAATATATAAAAGCAAATCTAATCCAGACCATCCGCGATGTGTATTGGAACAATATTTATTGTTCCAAACCTAAACAAGATAACAAAGCGAGGGTAGGAACAGAATCAATTACGTGTTTAAAGAAATGTTTATTTCTTTTGGTCAAGTGCTGGGAAGAGGGTATGTCAATAAAATTAGATTGAGATTGTCTGAATAGGGACACCGCCTTACAATGGTGACTTCGATTTAGCTTAGGATAAAAACATGCCTCATGTAACATAATAATAAATTTGTATTTCGTACGAACATATAATCTTGCGACTCAACGAGGTAAATGCAACCAGTGTCATTAGTTTAGTAGATTACGTACAAAATATAATTGATAAACAAAATATCTCATTGTCTTTTGGTAAGTTGCGTGAACACTTCTCGTATTTAACTACATAGTTTCTTTGAGACTATAAAACAGAAATAATGTGCCCAAAATTTTCTCGTTTCGTGTGTTAGATAAATTATTGTACTTTGAAATAGGATGAAACGGAGCGAGCAATTAAGTTATGCTCGGTAATGCAGAAGTGCTAAAATAGACATAAAATAAATAATTTTACGTAAGGGTAAATTGTTTTTGGAAGCGAACTCTAAAGTTTTCATTCGTTTAGGTAGAATTTGTACGCATAAGAAGCAGTTGTAAGTCGTTAGTCTACTGACAAGAAGCTCGGCAAGGTTGTTCCACCCTTTACACTTTTAATACGTAGTAGAAATTATAAGCAAGCACGCAGATAGTTAAGTTTAATTGCAGTATTTTGTGCAGAATAAAATAAAAACAAAACTATTGGTGCAATAATGCGCTAAAAACGGCTTCATTTTTTAAGCAGAACGCGGGACAGTAACTTTGATATCCTGAAGATGGTTAATTTTTGTTACTAACATTAAGGGACCTTTGTTATCTGAATAAATTAATAGTATTAATAAATAAATAACTGTTTAAAAATACTCCATATATATCTCCATATAAAATCAATTGTAGTTGTATATAATCTACATAGTCTAAACATTTAATACAACCATTGGTTTGGTGAAGACTAAGAAAAAATGGCTTTGTAAATATAATGTATCCTTTGATTTACGAGTAGGTTTTAAGGTTGGTATTTTTTTATTCAAAAGCACAATCCATGTGGTTAGTTACTGAACACTATCATTCTTTTCCTCGGCTGGCAGAAGCTTAATAAGATCAACCCAATTTGGGTGCATTTTTAACAGTATGGGACCACTGTTTACGATACGGTCAATGAACACGATCTTTCCTCTGAGCTTTTGCCAAAATTCTTGTGGTTCGTTAACTTGGTGATTTGTGCAGGTCACGTGCAAGGTAAATTGATATTTTCCTTCTAACATAGCTTTCTCAAACGGACAAACGTCGTTTGAGAAATACCCTACAATCCCCCGACAGGAACCGGTGCACAATTTATGTACCCACAAAGTAAGTGGATTGCACCGGAGATCTGCTTACGAGTGTATTACTAGAATTAACGACCTCGCCTTGTAGTATGTGCTGTCAAAGCGACGTGTACCTTTGAATTTTGAAAAGATTTCAGCAGTTTTCCAGCAAATGATTTTGTGAATCACTATCGAATTTCTTCAAATGCGAGTAGAACTCCAAACGGAGTTTAGAAAGAACTCTTAACGCACAAGACGAAATGTTTAGAATGTCTGCGTATTAGTTTAACGATAAATCAAAACAACATTGTGTAGTAATCTATTGTCTCTATACGTCTAATATACGTATAAGTACATTCGAAAACATGATTTAACTCTAAATATCATTACCGAGTATAAAATTAATTAAAAAAAATAGCCAGAACAGCAAGTTAAACCTGGAAGAGCCAGAAACTTAACTCTTGCTACTTATAAGCCTAACTCTAACATTTTCTTAAATTTAATTCAAAATAAGACACTACCTTTCCTTCTTAGGCCGGATGCGCAGATTATGGTTAGCAGATATCAGACAGATAAGCGTAAATGGAAAGTTACTTGGAAGTTATGAAAGAGGACCTTAATATTACCTATAAATTGTAACCACCAACTGTGTAATTTTGGAAACAATAAATATTGAGTATTGAGTAAATCTGAAATTTTAATTATTTGTCTGTCAATAACGCGACAGTGGATGAAATTTGGTATACATAGAGATACTAGCCTGGATTAAAACATTTTTTATGTTTGTGTACGTTACTGTATGGTGGGGAAACTTTCTCGGCGGGTGTGTGGCTTTTGATGTTAAGTGTGTCCCCTTGGCATTTGAAGTCATATGCCATCGTCGAGTTGTTTTTGTTTTCCCACCAATGCTAGTTCCGGACGTCCGTTTTCACGGCCACGACCGCGCCCGAGCAGCCGTCGGTGGAGGAGTCGCTGGACCACCAATTGGTGCAAGGATTGTCTAGACGGGCAGCGTTTGGACGGACTCGGTGTAGTTGCGCTCACGTGCGCAGATACCGAGTCGTCCCGTAATAGCGCACTGAAGGTCAGGCCAGGGAGGATATTTAGTGGGTAATATAGAGGGAACGCCTTTACCCCGAGTCCCACATATCCCCTGCGGTTAGCACCACCCCGCAGGGACCATTCGTAAATGCATTTGACCTCCCCGTCAACAATTTTCGGTGCAGTATGCCTTGATATCAACAATACTGCTTAAGGATATGGCATTAAATTTACGGCCGTGTGCCTGACACCAACATAGCAGGTGCAAGATAGCAGATCTTTAACAGCACCCGGAACCACAACCTTAAATGCCTTCCGAAGTACGGAGGAAAACTGATTTGAAAAAAATTCGGTCACCCATCCGAGTACCAACCGCGAAACTTTCGCAATCGTTACTAAGAACACACGACTACATCAATTAATAAATTTCCGTGTTCTATTACATATAAAGTTCGATTACCATCGGAAAATTTTGAAATCTAATTATCCAGTATAACTGTGTTCTACTGCTGCTACAGTAACTTTTTGCCCTATTTATTAATACTTATGTTATATGCTCATGAAAATATTCAGCCGCGAAGCAACCATTCCCCTCTTATTGCCAACGCCAACTTATTTATATAGCAACACTATTGGAACATATTTAGCAATAATTAACATTATCAATATTAATTATTGTCAGTTCTTGTAGTTTTCGCTGATCAATCAATACAACACAATACATTGGGGAATTAGGAAGAAACATCAAACTAATAAACCCATCTATACTAATTTTATAAATGCGAAAGTTACTTGTTTGTTTGTTACGGCTTCACGCCTAAACCACAAAACGGATTTTAAAAATTCTCTCACCAAAAAAAAGGTATTTTATCTGGGAGTCAAATAGGCTGATTTATTTATTTTTATAAAATTACTATAATTTAGTCATTATTATAGGTGCGCGCTGCCATTTTGCTATTTGTTAACAGTTTAGGTTTCAGTGGAGATCCATTTGACACTTTAGATGTGCGAGCGTGCGCTGCAATTTTGTTATTTGGTTGAAACTAGGGTGAAATGAAGTAATCAGTGATTAAATAAGAGCTAAAAAAGGTGAGTTTTATTCGTATTTTTTCTTAATTTATTTCGATTTTCCGTCAAATTTAAGTAATAGTTAATATGCATAATTTTGCGGCTAGGTGTCAACATTTATTTATTTTCTTTCTTTCTTCTAAGCACACGGCTGTTTTATGCGGCAAAGCTGCGGAAAAAGCGTTGCGATTGACGCGAACAATATTAATGCATATAAAGGATAACGCACATTTATCTGAACTGAACTCGCCGAACGACTCGAACGAAAGGAATTTTTTAATTATTTTTAAGAAACCCTATGAAATCTCGCACTACCCGCGTCAAATCGTCCGAATATGAAAGAACCCCGGAAAACCTAGGCGAATTCGAATGACGTCATGGAGGCGTACACTACTGTGAGCCGTTCCCGAAACGTTCCCGCAAAGAGCTGTTAGGGTACAGATACGGTCAATGAACACGATCAAACGCAAAGACAACGGCACGGCAAAGATCTGTTAGGGTACAGATGGTTTTTAGTGGGTATTCTCGGGAACCCCCGGGAGAGCCTCACACACGCTGCACTGTCTAGGTCACAGTACGATACGGTCCGTAAAGGAATTCCCATCTAAAAAAAACCGGACAAGTTCGAGTCGGACTCGCCCACCGAGGGTTCCGTAGAAATTTGTAGTTACAACATATTAAAAATAGTTCAGGGATCGAGTCTCGCAGTGTTCTCCAAGCTTTTCCTAAGATTCAGTTTCTAAGACCTTATTGTGTTATATTCTGGTTATTTATACTAACAGTTCATACTTTTACTTAAATCTCAAATTTAATCCCGATTTGTAAGTGCTGCAAAAAGAATGAATAGACCACATTCACACATTGTACATCAAAGTGCCATGTAGAATTGTCGTGTTCGGTTCAGTGCCATCTCTGAGCGACGTTGCGAACCTAACACCTTGAGAGTGTCGAAATATAAGTTTTTCGTATATTTTTTTTTTGCGTTAACTTAGAAGTTTGATTTTTTCACAGCTTCAAAGATCTGTAGACCTGTTACTGACAATATTACTTGCCAAATTTCATAGTTCTAGGTCAACGGGAAGTACCCTATGAATTTTGATTCCTTTGAGAGTATCGAAATATACGTTTTTTGCGACATAAACGGCCGTATTTTTTTTTTGCGTTAACTAAGAAGTATGATTTTTTCACAGCTTCAAGGGACCGTAGATATGAGTATAGGGTTCTAATTTCAACTCGATACCTTTGCTCGTTCCCGAGATAAAGGGTCTTGACAGACAGACAGACAACAAAATGATCCTATAAGGGTTCCGTTTATTTCTTTTGAGGTACGGAACCCTAAAAAGGTTCGTGGAAACTAGTTTCGCCTACTACGTAAGGTTCACGGTTACTTGTCTAAATAACAAACGTTACAGCAACCAAATGTCAATTCCCCGCAACAATTCTGTACAAAATATCTCTGTAACGGAGTCGGTCGACTCAAATTTAGCATAATGATTTTGATGCTACATGATTCTTCAGCAACATTGGACGTATTTCACTAATTGACAGAGCCATGTTTAATTAGGACAACTTAATTGGCGCCCAACGTGGGACTCGCGGTAACAGGCGTAAAATGCTCACTTACATGCGAAAACATTTCATAAATGGCGTATTGTTGTTGTTAAGGAGACTACTAAAGTCAAGATTGATAGTAACTACTGGTTTACGAAAAAAAATATACTATTAGAACGACGAACGATTTGCTTCGCGGCTGAATAGTTTCATGAGCATAATTATAATTAATAAATAGGGCAAAAAGTTATCGTAGCAGCTTCGTATTTACTTTAAAAAGTTGAAATTTGTATTAAAATCAATAATCTAATGAGACATATTATATTTACTTTAATATCCCATTATCCATATTGTGATTAAAATAGAACAATAATGATGTAAGTACACTAAAGTAAGGGGAATTTTTGATATTAATAATTCTATATTTTCAAGCAGGTACTATAGCTCGTACCAGAATTTATCAGATTATGACCAAAAAGTAACAATTTTTTAAATTTTTCAATATCTTTGTTGCACATAACAGTAAAAATACACAATTGAAATTGTCAATTACATAGTTACAAACTATGTCCACTTATGTAACAAACAATGCTTCTGCTGACCCAAGAATTGTTTGTGGTACTCTCGCTGGAGATACATACATACATGTCACATGAGCATTCAAACCATCTGATTATGGCTGAGGATTATGACTTAGGAGCCGATGGCAGATGATGAAAGAGATAAAAAAAATATGCACCTTCCTGTCAACTCACAAATCATGTGTGTTATAAAAATAATATGGTAGGCGACTCAAATAAAGAATTAAAGGTAAAAAAATCGGGAGTGGTCTCTCTTTACTTTCTAGTATACGGAAAACGACTCAAAAGTTGATAGAAACCTTATATTATACTCGAGTTATCGTGCTAACGCACAGACATACTCGTAATTACAAAAACGGTATTTTAGGACTCAGGGAGGTCCAAAACGTGTAAATCCGTCAAAATCTCAAGGTCGAATTTTTTGACGATTACATGATGACTTTTTCTAGGTATACCACGTATACGAGAAAGTAAAAAAAACGCTACTCCTGTTCCGAGATGCGTAGTAGTAGAAAAAAATATATTCTAAAGGTTTTGGATCTTTTTTTTACAAAAATTCAGCTTTAGGAACCAATAAAGCAAAATCTACAGCTCTACAAAATCATCAAACATGAATCGCTATTCAGAAATTCTTGCAGCATCACTTACTGAGCGGTCGGAGAGACCGTGTCGTGGAATGTGTGAATCCGACATCGGTAGCTTTGAGATGTATCCGTGAATATTTTGCATAACGGGGATCGTTAGCGGGTTAACGTTCCAACACATCGGTCGGGAGGACCGCTGAGGATTTGAGGGGTTAATTTTGTTTGATGCATTACGTATGAAGCTTTAGTAAGAAAGTAGTGATCGAGTATTCGTAACAAAATGATCTTATTTCGTTGTATGTATTTGTATGACATGTCAATAGTGTCTCACCCGCTTTTTGCCATTTCCTAAAGGTCAAGTTAATTTCCGTCAAATTTAAGTAATAGTTAATATGCATAATTTTGCGGCTAGGTGTCAACATTTATTTATTTTCTTTCTTTCTTCTAAGCACACGGCTGTTTTATGCGGCAAAGCTGCGGAAAAAGCGTTGCGATTGACGCGAACAATATTAATGCATATAAAGGATAACGCACATTTATCTGAACTGAACTCGCCGAACGACTCGAACGAAAGGAATTTTTTAATTATTTTTAAGAAACCCTATGAAATCTCGCACTACCCGCGTCAAATCGTCCGAATATGAAAGAACCCCGGAAAACCTAGGCGAATTCGAATGACGTCATGGAGGCGTACACTACTGTGAGCCGTTCCCGAAACGTTCCCGCAAAGAGCTGTTAGGGTACAGATACGGTCAATGAACACGATCAAACGCAAAGACAACGGCACGGCAAAGATCTGTTAGGGTACAGATGGTTTTTAGTGGGTATTCTCGGGAACCCCCGGGAGAGCCTCACACACGCTGCACTGTCTAGGTCACAGTACGATACGGTCCGTAAAGGAATTCCCATCTAAAAAAAACCGGACAAGTTCGAGTCGGACTCGCCCACCGAGGGTTCCGTAGAAATTTGTAGTTACAACATATTAAAAATAGTTCAGGGATCGAGTCTCGCAGTGTTCTCCAAGCTTTTCCTAAGATTCAGTTTCTAAGACCTTATTGTGTTATATTCTGGTTATTTATACTAACAGTTCATACTTTTACTTAAATCTCAAATTTAATCCCGATTTGTAAGTGCTGCAAAAAGAATGAATAGACCACATTCACACATTGTACATCAAAGTGCCATGTAGAATTGTCGTGTTCGGTTCAGTGCCATCTCTGAGCGACGTTGCGAACCTAACACCTTGAGAGTGTCGAAATATAAGTTTTTCGTATATTTTTTTTTTGCGTTAACTTAGAAGTTTGATTTTTTCACAGCTTCAAAGATCTGTAGACCTGTTACTGACAATATTACTTGCCAAATTTCATAGTTCTAGGTCAACGGGAAGTACCCTATGAATTTTGATTCCTTTGAGAGTATCGAAATATACGTTTTTTGCGACATAAACGGCCGTATTTTTTTTTTGCGTTAACTAAGAAGTATGATTTTTTCACAGCTTCAAGGGACCGTAGATATGAGTATAGGGTTCTAATTTCAACTCGATACCTTTGCTCGTTCCCGAGATAAAGGGTCTTGACAGACAGACAGACAACAAAATGATCCTATAAGGGTTCCGTTTATTTCTTTTGAGGTACGGAACCCTAAAAAGGTTCGTGGAAACTAGTTTCGCCTACTACGTAAGGTTGTTGTTGTTGTTGTAACTACTGGTTTACGAAAAAAAATATACTATTAGAACGACGAACGATTTGCTTCGCGGCTGAATAGTTTCATGAGCATAATTATAATTAATAAATAGGGCAAAAAGTTATCGTAGCAGCTTCGTATTTACTTTAAAAAGTTGAAATTTGTATTAAAATCAATAATCTAATGAGACATATTATATTTACTTTAATATCCCATTATCCATATTGTGATTAAAATAGAACAATAATGATGTAAGTACACTAAAGTAAGGGGAATTTTTGATATTAATAATTCTATATTTTCAAGCAGGTACTATAGCTCGTACCAGAATTTATCAGATTATGACCAAAAAGTAACAATTTTTTAAATTTTTCAATATCTTTGTTGCACATAACAGTAAAAATACACAATTGAAATTGTCAATTACATAGTTACAAACTATGTCCACTTATGTAACAAACAATGCTTCTGCTGACCCAAGAATTGTTTGTGGTACTCTCGCTGGAGATACATACATACATGTCACATGAGCATTCAAACCATCTGATTATGGCTGAGGATTATGACTTAGGAGCCGATGGCAGATGATGAAAGAGATAAAAAAAATATGCACCTTCCTGTCAACTCACAAATCATGTGTGTTATAAAAATAATATGGTAGGCGACTCAAATAAAGAATTAAAGGTAAAAAAATCGGGAGTGGTCTCTCTTTACTTTCTAGTATACGGAAAACGACTCAAAAGTTGATAGAAACCTTATATTATACTCGAGTTATCGTGCTAACGCACAGACATACTCGTAATTACAAAAACGGTATTTTAGGACTCAGGGAGGTCCAAAACGTGTAAATCCGTCAAAATCTCAAGGTCGAATTTTTTGACGATTACATGATGACTTTTTCTAGGTATACCACGTATACGAGAAAGTAAAAAAAACGCTACTCCTGTTCCGAGATGCGTAGTAGTAGAAAAAAATATATTCTAAAGGTTTTGGATCTTTTTTTTACAAAAATTCAGCTTTAGGAACCAATAAAGCAAAATCTACAGCTCTACAAAATCATCAAACATGAATCGCTATTCAGAAATTCTTGCAGCATCACTTACTGAGCGGTCGGAGAGACCGTGTCGTGGAATGTGTGAATCCGACATCGGTAGCTTTGAGATGTATCCGTGAATATTTTGCATAACGGGGATCGTTAGCGGGTTAACGTTCCAACACATCGGTCGGGAGGACCGCTGAGGATTTGAGGGGTTAATTTTGTTTGATGCATTACGTATGAAGCTTTAGTAAGAAAGTAGTGATCGAGTATTCGTAACAAAATGATCTTATTTCGTTGTATGTATTTGTATGACATGTCAATAGTGTCTCACCCGCTTTTTGCCATTTCCTAAAGGTCAAGTTAATTCAGTATGTATTTTGTATATGTATTGTATAGTATACATTTTATTAATATATATGCCTGTTGATCAATATACGAAGGTATGAAAAAAAAATCAATCTAAATATTAATTTTTATTTCATTTTAACAGCATAACAAAAAAATTATTTTTAGTAAAATGTATCAAATTAATAATTTAGATCTTCTTTCCTATTTCCTGTCTTGCTCTCAATTTATTTGGGGTCGGTCTCATATGTCTTACGACGGACTTATCGACAGACAATTAGCAAATTAATACTAGTCTAGTAGATATTGATACATTATTCATTAATTTAAAAACATGCCAAATAAATATATTAGCCAAATATTAGATAAATAACTCTTACATTCTACATACCGAAAAGCAATCGAAATTTACATCAAAATGCTTTAAACCTTATCTTGTTGCTCTTTTGAACTTCACTGCGAAGATATTATCGTCATATTCAAACACTCAGCGATATTTCCTGCCTTTAAAATAGCGCCGTCATCAGCCGATATTACTTCCAATATATGCTTTTTTATTCCATACATCTCACTGTATTGTGGGAGTTCGATTTAAATAATAGTTATTCCGTGATTTACATCTGTTCAGTTGAAAAACAGTCATCAATATTTATTAACACTCCATGAATTATTCAATGTACTGTGAAAAAATCGAATATAATCGATAAGAGTTTTGGGTTTAAAATTATTGCAAACGTTCGAAGGAAATTCACATCTGTTACATTCGATATTTTGTTCAATTTGACACGTAATTTTGCATTTGAAAAATATGATAATGAACAAATCATTTCCATAATAATCCAATACAAAATACTATTTATGTAAATGAGAGTGTTACGGTAAGGAATTTGCCTCTAAATGTAATTTAAACAAGTGACAATGTTATATCCGAATTAGGTAAAAAAAATCAAACAGTATAAAACATCCTGTTAAAATAGGAGTATTGCTAGGTGAGTCTGTCAGTGGCTTCATCCACTGTTATGATGAACGGATGATCCGATTTTAATTAAGTATATACCGCCTTAAAAAGTTAACAACTATATGTTTTTGCATAATTACTCTGCCAATTATAGTCTGAAACAATAATAATACAACAATAATAATATATTTCTACGCTCACACCAATTATCTAGCCCAAATTAAGTATCTTTAAGAACTTGTGTTATGGATACTAGATAACGGACAAATATACTTAATAATCTAGATATTTTTATAAATAAACTTAAGTAAATCTATACTAATAATAAAGCTAAAGAGTTTGTTTGTTTGTTTGTTTGTTTATTTGTTTGTTTGGTTGAACCCTAAGATCTCAGCAACCACTGACTCAAATTGAAAAATTCTTTTTTCGTTGGATAGTCCATTTATCTAGGAAGGCTATAGGCTATATAACATCACGATACGTCCTATAGGATCTGAGCATCAATGAAAAATGTTGCAAAAACGGGAGAAAAATATTTTTTTTCAAAGCTTTCACTGCGTGTGCTGCGTAAACGGTTAAAGTTACGTAAAAATCATGTATGACGGAATTGTTCTCCATTAAATTTTCTAAAAAAAAGTCCGCGACAGCATATATCTATCTTTTATGATTGGCTCACTATAACCTTTCTTTTTGGTAATCAAATTTGTTTTAAAATAATGCATTATCTGCGAAGGTGTTTTTGTATGCATGATATTATTCCTTATCAAAATAAATACATTATTTATCACAAGTATTTAATTTTGCACAAAATTGTTCATGACTTTATTTGATTTCAATGAATACCTTAAGAAATATCATAGTTTGAAATAAACGGAAAATAAAAAAATTTGATTTTCAGAGATTTCTTTGCGTGCGCTCCGTAAACGGTTAAAGTTACACAAAAATTATGTATGACGGAATTATTCTCCTTTAAAAGTTCTAAAAACAAGTTACAGACAGCATTTATCTATCTCTTAAGGTTGACTCGCTATAACCTATTTTTGTTAATAAATTTTGTTCTAAAATAATGCTTAAGATGCGAAGGTATTTTTGTAAACATGAAATTATTCCTTATCAAAATGAATACATTATTCATCACAATTATTTAATTTTGTACAAAATTGTTCTTTACATCATTAGATTTCAATGAATATCTTCAGAGATATCACAGTTTTAACATAACTCCGCAGCTAAATAATGATCAAGTATCATCTATACTCAGTTGTTTTTTTTTTGGTTGATCGCGCTTATCTTAGGAACTACTGATCCCGTCAGATTCAGACGCCTTAGCTCACCGGTCAGGAATCCTCTCTAGAGTGATTCGACCTTAAAGCTTGAGGACCCACCGAGGTCCTCTCCTTTACTAAAACACCTGGTGACTCAAAGAAAGTCATCAGAGACATCCTGTAAAAATAGTAAAAAAAACCGCCTAGAAGGAGTCGGATGCGTGAACGAAGGGTTCCGTGCCATAGATTTTATCAAAACTGTCCGAAAATTATTTGAATTTAAAATTTAATTATTTTGTTAATATTTCAAGTTTCTACCTGTTATCGTTATTGAGACCGAGAAATAAATCACGTTTGTTGTTGAGCCCCCTTAAATATTAATTTTATTTTTATTTAATTATTTATTTTTAAAGTGAATAATATAACTAAATATTCTGTGAATATTTCAAGCGTCTATCTGTTGCCGTTATCAAAATCGACCAAAAAAAGTCACGTTTATTTTATGGGAGCCCCTTCAATATTTATTTTATTCTATTTATTAGTATTTGTTGTTATAGCGGCACCAGAACAACGTCATCTGAGAAAATTTCAACTGCCTAACTATAATGGTTAATGATATACAGCCTGGTGACAGATGGACAGGCGGACAGCGGAGTCTTAGTAATAGGATCCCGTTTTACCCTTTGGGTACAGAACCCTAAAAAGGGGAACTACTGATTCAAATTGAAAAATTCTTTGATTGTCTATTTATTGAGGAAGACTATAGGCAAGGACTTCCCAAACTTATTTTCATAGTGACGCCCTTAGGAATTTTCCAATTTTTACGAGCCCTCCCCCCGTTATAGTAACAGCAAAGTTAAGTACATACCTACAAAAACAAAAAAAACGGACGCAGCCGCCCGGATTGCGAAAGATGCTGTGTTCGATTTTTTCGCCCGCCCTAGACAGTCGATCCGGGCTCAAGTTTTGAAATTGCGACTTTCATTTCTTTCACTACATTTATTTTCGTTTTACTAGCTCGCATAGCAGCTAGACAGCCATTCTATGTGGATCGTCTCACTACGCCCGCCCCCGGGATAGAACCGCGAACCCTGGGATGCCAGGGCATCGCAACGCGCAGTATGGGACACCCTGATATAGGCCTATATACCTCCATAGCATCACTCTACGACTAATAGGAATTGAGCATCAATGAAAAATGTTGCAAAAATGGGAAATCCACGCGGACGAAGTCGCGGGCACAGCTAGTAAATATATAAACAACCAGGACTCATGAACAAATGATCGTGTTCATCTACATTTGCCACTACCAGAACTCGAACCCGGACCGCCCGATGTGTAGGCGTGTAGCCAGTGTTACTGACTACTCCACCACGACGGCTGAAATGTATAAAGTAAAGCTGTTTTCAAAGGTATCTTGATATGCCCTTTTCGACTTTGGTTAAGTAATTAGACAATGTAGTTGAGGCCTTTCAACCTTTTGGTTGAAACCGTACCTTCTTTTAGAAGGTACTGTTTTTTATCGCTGTCTTTAGCATATTATTTTTACAGGATTATGGACCAAACCCTATGCAGCATTTTACAGGCAGATAGTCCTACATATCCTAAGTCCTACGTCTTGAATTTCAAACAATATGACACCAAATTACCAGAAAAATGTTAGCAGGTACCTACTAAAATATATTTATACTTTGTAGAAAATCTTCATGCAAGTGCCATTTTCAAAGATAAAAAAAGATGTTTGTCCACATTTGACTATAAAAACAAGTTTATCGTGCCAACGCAACATATAGTAACCGGAGACTACTTTGTATTGATATCTCATTTAGGCTTATAAAGGTTCAAATGATAGGCCGTAAGTTTTCATGTTTATGTTCCGAGTGTCCGAGTCCTTGAATGAATAATAATGAAACTATTGAATATTATGATAAGTGTAGAAAACCAGTATAGAAAAGTTTGATATAAAATATGTGGAGACTTTATGTCTTTTGATACCCAATCTCCGATTTCGATTAATGTTTTGTCCACAACATTTCATAGCAGCGCATGTGGCCATAGGAATTTACTGTTGATCATTCCAACGTGTCGGTAGTGTAGTACGTAAGGGCCTTGTCTCCCACCCGGGAAGCACCGTTTCAATACCCACCACGTACAAGTCTGTTTTCAGGTCTTTCCACATTCAACCAGCGATGTTTCTACCAGTGAATATTTTTTTCACTTTCTGCCGGTCAATAAAATACATTCCACGTTCAACCACCAATTTAAAATCGGAGTTAGGTAAGGTTACTCGTTAATAAAGGAGGAGGTTGATGGCCCCTCGATCGTGCGATCTTCGAGACGATCATGAAAGATAAGCCAAGTGCGCGGTCGGTACTCAGTTGGGTCGCCGAACATTTACAGTTCGATTTTCCTCCGTGCTTTGGTAGGCACATTAAGCTGCTTGTCCTGGCTTCAAATTTTGAATTCATATGTACGTTTAATCGACGCTTTTACGGTGAAGGAAAACATCGTGAGGAAACCTGCACACACCTATGAAAATTCTTAGGTTGTGTGTGAAGTCGACCAACCCGCACATAGCCAGCGTGGTTGACTAAGGCCTGATCACCCCTTTTTGATGACGAAGGGAAATCCATTTACCTACGGACCATACCGCACGCTGGCTAGGCGCAAGACGTGTGTGTAACTCCCCGACGCGGAATAGCGCAGGTCCTACCCACTAAAACATCCCCGGGAAGGATTAATCGCCTCTAATGTGTGGTAGGCTCGAGCTCCTCGGTGGGGACATTATATGGGCTGTTGATGATGATTCCAACGAGCCCAAAAAACCTTGTTTCTGCGAGTTAAAACGCCAACTCTAACATTTGAGATGATAAGTCGCCATAATTTGTCAACGACACCCTAGGTGGTGATGATGAACGAAAATTTTCACCTTCGATTAAAGATTACTTACTTTTGGGGCACCGAATTCAAAACTAACTAACCCTTTAGTGAACCAACAAACAACTAACGACAACCAGGACAAATGTACACTAAAGATCATAGCACACTTATCATCGATGAATATTATTGATCAAAACAGGCGATGCGCTACGTTTCTTAGCCGTTTCGTAGTCGCCGATCCGTAGCGTTCACATTAAAAAAGATACTTTCTCTTTCCGGGCTGATAAATGTGCTAAGACCTTTAACGTTTCAGCAGTGCGGGATTTATAAAGGTGATGCAATTTAGGGGCCAGTTGAATATTCTCTACTTCTCTCTACTATGTCAGCTGGTTATTACGGCACGCGTTCAAGCAGGATTAACTTTGGCAACTCCATTACAGGTGCAATATTGTGAACAAAGTATTCACCTACTCTGTGTACTTAGATACAAAATCATGCGTACGTGAATACCATTAGGTATAGGATATATTGTTTTAAATGGTTTTAAGGAAAGTATGCGCATAGATAAAGATTGGAAGTCCTTGCAGGCGTCTAAATTTCCGAATAGTTATAAACCTGCTTTATATTAGGTCCTTACCTATGAAATTGGCGTTTTATTATCTTGTACCTAAACTTGCAATTTCTTTAATTCAATAGTTGTTTTAGGTTCTTCTTATTATTATTATTTGAAACTACACTCTTTGCAATATTTTTGACTGTAATTAAATTATATTTCACTTGGTAAATTCTGAAAAAAATGTGAAAATCACTCTTTAATCTCTTTATCAGAATTGGCGATTTGATGCCTACCAACTCATGGACAGACTTGATTTTTGCATAATTTATTGATGGTAGACTTAGCCGAGAGTTGTTGCTTATTTCCTCCAAATTTTGTAACATTAGGATTTATAGTTAAAAAAAATAGAGTTAGTATGGAACAACGCCAATTTTTATGAAGATATTCAATTAAATGTGTATTTACCATACTAACGTTACTTAAAATTTATAAAAAAACTCCGTTGCCAAATCTTTTGTAATTTGGAGTGTATAATTGAACAAGACTTGGTTAAGTATTACATCAATGATTTAGACAAAAGATGGGCCTGTCCATGAGCTACTAACAACGATTCCAAGAGTTGATTCTGCTGACAAAATAAAACAGTCGCTTTATTTTTTTTTTTTTTTTAAATGAACATTTAAATAATTCTAAGTTTACTACATGCAAATCCGTAAAAGTATAGTCCTTATTCATAATTAAAATATAAAACTGAAACAGCGACTAAATCAAAGAAGTTACACAGCAAATAGTCTTAAATAATACCTACATACTAAGGACCTAATACAAGTAAGAGGGAATAGGCATCTTTTGGCTAAACTCTCTCCATCTTCGGCATCCTTTTAGCTCTCCAGCACAGTGTTGCCAAGAGTGAACCCTTTTTAAGTAAAAAACAGTAATTCTTACTAATTCCACCTAAAGGTCTTACACACTTATCAGCTTGGAAATTGAACGCCTCTTTTTACTATGAACGACCGACTACAGACCTTAGCGCATCGCTTCTTTGTCATAGTAAAAAGCACATGTAGAGAGGTTAGAAGTACAAATAAGTACAAATATAGTGCTGTTAAATTGAAAAAATATTATGTCCCGTGTGGCGACACTGGCTCTGGTATTAACATCGCTTGATACGTCTTCTAACCTCTTTTATCTCTTCTGTGGTAAAAAGAGGTAATACGGTTACGAGCTGGCAAGGTTGCTAGAGATCGTCTAAACTAAAACTGAACTTTAAGCTTCATGCTGACGGTACTTTTAAGAGTGACCGAAGCGTGCTAACATGTTCGTGTCTAGCCGTCGACTGAATAACCTGAATGACCAATGATTATAGGTAATTTGAGTGTATTGCATCTACAGAACAGTTGCATCTGTACACTGATTGTGCATGTAATAGGCCCAACAGACTCACGCGAGAAGTCTCGGCGAGACGGCGACCCGAGAAACGAGATGGTATCTACACTCACGCGAACTTCTCACTTGCGTTCTCGTTATGCGAAATGGACGACTTTGGCAGTGCAGCAGCTTTGGTATTGTGTGCATAGAATACTACAAACTTGTGAATGTTAGAATCAAAAATAATATTATGAAAAAGGAAGGCCCAGGCGATGATGGATGAAACAAATTCATCGAAATAGAACAAGGTTTGTGAATCTTATTTCAAACTACTCTCCACGTCGCACTGAAACCGAGTGAGAATGTGATACGCTTTTCTTTTCCCGAGAACTCCTTTGAAGCGGGCTAAAAAACCGACATCGAGCTGAGAACAGGCCAACGCGAGAACGAGAAGGCGAGAAACTAATCACATTCACGCTTCTCGGGTGTTCTAGGCGTGAGTCTGGCGCTAAAGAATAAGTCAATGCAGGGGCGTTTAGTTTTAGATTACACGATCTCTACGACGTTTATCCTTTCCGTCTGAGTAGCTGGGGAGTCTCCGATAATCTGCGGCTGTCATTCCAACATGAATTAAGTTGGTATTAGTCAGAAGGTTTTTTGAAAGAATGTTCACTTACACCAATGAACGAATCCTTTTTATTTTATTCCATGAAAGTCTGATATCATCTAAGAAATTTGGCACCTATTTCTATGTAGCACAATGAAGGAATCGACAATCGCAAGAAGGAGGAGTAATGATGCAGTTTTTGTTTTTATCAAAATCGGGCTCACGATTCCTCTGAGCTTTTTAGATTTGGTCCCGAAGGCCCACTTGAAAAATTCATCCTGTATATATGGCAGAACGTTTTTTTTTATTTTTATGTTACGAGATGGCAAACAAGCTTACGGCCCACCTGGTGTTAAGTGGTCACCGCCGCCTATAGACACTTGGAATATTAAGCGTAAATCACTTAACACCGCAAGTGCGTTTGCCATCCTGGGGACTAAGATGATATGCCCTCCATGCCCAGTAATTACACTGGCTACCTTTCCCTTCAATCCGAAACACAGCAAACTGCTTCACGGCAGAAATAAGAAAGGCGGTGCTACCTACCCAGACGACCCTACATATGGGTCTACCACCTAGTTTGCGAGGTCGTCGGCTAGTATTGTATATGTTCTTTTTCATCCAACACGTTTATTACAGACCAAAGTTTATACGAGTGCCTATACAGTTTGATATCCTCAGACCTGTGGTTTATTCATCACGTAATGCAATAATTCACAGTCCAATATAAAGTTATTTACGAGACTATAAATAAGGCTCGATTCGGATTGTTGCAAACCTTTTTAGGGGTAACTATGTTATGTGAAATTTTAGTGTGAGTTGTTATCAAAAAGTAAACTAAAAAGATAAAATTATATATCAATCCTAACATAATCGTGGTCAGTAGGTAAACAAACATCAATCATCGTAGTATCGCACTAGAATGCAAGTAGGAACGAATGTGGTGAACACGAATTTATTCACTAAGTAATAATGATTGTTTAAATAGATTTATTTAAGTATAAAAATATAAAATTTTATATGTATGTTTGTACATTATGTAGTTTATTACGTTCTTAATTATTCTTACTTTGAGCTTGTTAATTGGCGTGAGCGTGAAATATGGTAAGTATTATAATTTTTACTACACAAAACTACCTGCAACCGGCATCCGTTGCTATGCTACGTAAGAAAACAAAATATTTTTTTAGTTTTTTAGGGCTAGGAACCCTCTCGGACGTCTCCAGAACATCCTGCCAAAGTTTCATCACAATCTGATCAATGGTTTTGGAACGCATAGACGACAAACAAACGTTTTGGGGTTTACAAAATAATGTTTGAATCTTTTTTAAATAAATTTAACTCATAGAGCAAGTGAGAGTGTGCTAAAACTATACATAATTACCTACAAGTTTTCCTCAAAAGTGTAAAATATTTCTCTTGCTGTTTCATTTAATTTATTGTTCAATACATTGTGAATAAACATATTAATTACGATAAAGCTGTTACACTCAAACCAAAAAATAGACAATTAAAAATATTATTTAAACGACATTAATAAAAAACCCGATCAAATTAAAATATCATTTAAGCTTACGAAGAATTTAATTAAAATTACGAATCTAAAAATTCATGCTGAACTCGGCAAGTCGTGTTTAACCTTAATACTAATTGTATCAACGCAACAGATGGTTACTCTTTACTCGCCCAGAAGTTATGCAACTCTGCTAATTATGTTTTAATTTCCCGCCTTCGCGCGTAACGATATAACATTACGGATTATGTCTGCAACGGGAGGTCTAGGGTTGAGCGCTAATTTTATAGCGAAAGTAATAGGTTTACGCCGATATGAATTACCCATCGTGTTTTAATAGTTTTAATGCCAAAACCTACTTTATTTGTGCCAGTCAATAAATGAAAAATCTTTATTTACGTGGACTTTGATAAGTACCTACTTTTAAATCGTCAAAAGCTCTACCATCATTTCGGGACGAAATAATTATTTTACTTAAATTATTAGCTGAGATGGAGAAGAAATGGCGAAAGAAACTTCACAGCTTACAATTTCGTTATGATTTCAAAACATCATTACAGGTCGATAGATATACTCGTATCAATATGGATAAATTACAATTTTAAATGCTTAAATTTCAAATCTCTAATATTCTTTGGAAGCGTATATATTGGCCCACAAAGGAATTGATTATTCTGTGGCGATGAGTTTTATATACAACCAAAGCGTGTTTCATTCTAGTATTCACATTATGCGTATGACAATAGGTACAAACATCTCTCCATAAGGGACAACAAAAAACAACTGTTCCATACAGCTTGGTTGGC
The DNA here is from genome assembly GCA_955850985.1 of Elophila nymphaeata. Taxonomy (NCBI): domain Eukaryota; kingdom Metazoa; phylum Arthropoda; class Insecta; order Lepidoptera; family Crambidae; genus Elophila; species Elophila nymphaeata. The sequence continues at coordinate 18,543,830 of OY039087.1, forward strand.
TTTTGTATGGAACGGCTGAGTTTTTTTTCGCGATTTCGATTTTTCGTATTGATTACATAAATAAATATTTCAGCATTAAAACTATTACAAAAACACCTACAACATGTAACAAAATAACACACCTTGAAAAGGAGTCTAGTCTTTGAATCAGCATCAAAATCGTTTACAATAAAAAACAGTTTTCAATTTCGATAAAAATTTACCTAAAAATTAATTGAAATTAATTTGATCACAGTCACCTATTCGGTCAACGAACACACATATTGTAGCCACTTTTAACACTAAAGGTACCTTTTTTTGTTGACGGGGATGTCAAATGCATTTACGCATCGTCCCTGCGGGGTGGTGCCAACCGCAGGGGATATGTGGGACTCGAGGTAAAGACGTTCCCTCCATATTACCCACTAAAGATCCTACCCGGCCTGACCTTCAGTGCGCTATTACGGGACGGCTCGGGATCTGCGAACGTGAGTGCAACTACACCGAGACCGTCCCAACGCTGCCCGTCTAGGCACTCCTTGCACCAATTGGTGGCCAGCAGCCACTCCTCCATCGACCGCTGCTCGACACCGGAAGCAGCCATCGGACCGCACCCGGAAGATTTCGGGCGCGGCCGTGGCCCTGAAAAGGCCCGTCCGAAACTAGCCGTGGTGGGAAAACAAAAACAAGATGGTATGTGACTTCGAATGTCAAGGGGACACACTTGACATCAAAAGCAACACACCCGCCGAGAAAAGTTTCCTCACCACGTTACCAGGGTCCGCCACGAGGAGGCTTCCGGACGTGGACCCCAACAATATAGATACGTACTCAACTGGGATTGTGTGGGCTTGCAAAAAACCATAGGTTATTCCGTCAATACGCCCAAAGAAATCCAGCCGAACTTTAACTGGAATTAAATTTTGTCCCGAAAATCTACCAATAAGGCTATCGGAATGAATGTGGTTTTTTGACTTCTAACTTTGTCATTATTACACAATAAGTTTCGTAACAATAAACGTTATTTGATTCTCAGAAAAGTTCTAGTGTTAAAGCTATCCTATCAGACGAGAGAGCATTATTCGTCAACGTTTTTACAACAACAAAAAACTAATGATGTGAATGCAAACATTGTTACAAACTCAGCTGGAAAAGTGACAAAGTTGCGCATAAAAACTCGTCAACGACGATAACATGGTACTAGTATTTCAACGAATCCGTATCGTAACAGTGGAAAATATCACAACAGTGAAATTTAGTTTTAATGTGTTGCATATGAGTGTGTTCCAGATCATTGTGATGCATTGAACATCACCAGCTAGTTTGTTCTAGTTATTACAACTTGCGCGGTAACCGTGTACAGCCAATGAGCTAATTCGGCAACTGCCATCTTTGTGACTGCCGTATTTTGACTTTGCTTTTGTATTAATAAGACGGTTTAGCTTCTATAACTATTCACATTTTGAGTGATAAAATAGCTATTTTTTAACCGACTTCAAAAAAGGAGGAGGTTATCAATTCGACTGTATGTTTTTTTTTAATGTTTGTTACCTCATAACTCGTTACTGGGTGAACCGATTTTCGAAATATTTTTTTTTCTGCTAGATTGTAAGCAGTCGTCTAAGGCTTCGCTATGCCTGTATGGATGAGGAAAGGATCTTGCAGGGACGTGATGTAAATTAAACACCTGATCCAGATTGGTTGCCTTTTCTTACGGACTAATAAATGATTACATTATACTGGAATGATGCTACAAATAATAGCTACGCTTATCCGGGAGCACGGTGAGACGAGCCAAGCGAAACGCAAAGGCATTACCTACCTTTTCTCGAAGTGCTTCTTCGTTTTTTTGAACCCTCATAACTTTGTTTAGGAGTATACTAGATAAACAAAATTCTCGGGATTGATGTCAATAGTAGACTTATTAAACGTTTCAATGCATAGCTCTTGTACTTTAGATTTTATTGATATTAAACAAAAACCCGATTTTGTCACTGACTGACTGATGATCATCAAAATTCTTAGGGTACTTGCTGAAGTCCTAGAAAGCTGAAATATTGGTATGTAAGCTAATATTAGTACACAAGCAACAGAAAAATTCTAAAACTTGGAACTTTTACTCCCCAAACCCTTAAACTTCCGCAAATTTTGATGCTAGAGATCTGAAAATTAATATAGGGACTTCTGGTTATGAATATTATAATTTGTATTTCAGGATTTTTATTAAATTACCCCCCAAAATCACAAAATAATAAAAAAAAATCATAAGCAACTGACAAAAAGTTATCAGATTTCATGTAGAGCCAATCTTCTAACTCTATACGCCCTAACTTCACAAACTCTACACCATAGTCAAAATATGTGGCTAGGCCGTTTCGTTACTACAAGATTTATTGTATAACAGAAAAGTAATAAACAGTGATCATACATTTTTCATCTTACATGTGACGGTAGCGAAACGGCCAAGCCGCAAATTTAGACTAAGGTGTAGAGTTGCGAAGTTAGGGCGTGTAGAGTTAGAAGCTTGGCTTTGAATGAGATCTGATAACTTTATGACAGTGCATGTCATTATGTTCTCGTCTTGGCAACATTTTACAAGAAAATGTGTGGGATTTCACTTCTTTTCATCAGTTGCTCATGACAATATTTTTTTCACCTCTCCTCAAAGCAAAAACGATTTTGCTGCGAGCTCCGAACAAGACTACAGAAGGACAGTAGTTTTAATTTTATTTTTAATACAAAACTTTAGCGTAATATACATGTTTTCAAATATTTTCTTGTTGTTTTCACTGATGAACATTTTCTCGCTGGAGAGGTGAAAAGTTGTATGTTTCACAAGAGAGCATTTTTTTTTGTCTGGTGCCTTTAAACCACTTACTGTGCTCACTAAGTCTATTATACAACTAGTATACCACTACAAACTTTAATTTTGATTCCACGAGAGCCGCTTTAGATTCGCATCCTACACAATCCTATACATACAAATAATAAAAGTTTTAGATAAGCTGAGGTCGTTTAATACCGTATTAAGGGATTTAGCTTAAAAATGTATCGCTGACACAAGTCAATATAGAATTTTTATCGAATCCAACATTTTGCGGCACATAATGCATGTATCACAGCCACATCACAGCATTATCTAATCGAACCCGACCATAATCTGTCAATCTGCATGGGATATTACGTCACTACCGCTAATGTGTCGATACACGAGCAGGCGCGCGACCAATTATAACGTCTCTGGAGACATTTGTAATTCGATGTTTCATTAAGGGAACACATTGTTGAGATGCCGTCAAGTTAGTCTGGGGAATATTGATGTTAATCCTATACTTATATTTGTTTTCCAAGTGTACTAGTATGTAAAATAAGCTTTTATAGCCTACTGGGAGGTTGGTCGCTCCTGACACGCCTCTGCTTTCAAAGGCGGATGGATGCAAAAAATACAATTCTTGGTGTCATATAAAATGACTATAATCTTTTATTTACACTGTCGTCGGTTATTAAAACAAACTTTACAATGATATTGAAGAACATTTGATCTGGCCAACTAATGAATATAGAAATCAAATATCGATCAAAAAGAACATCGAATGAATGTAGTCTTCTTCTCTTTCGTGTCACTCTTGACAGAGTGGTCGTGGTGAGTGGTCGTGGTAGGTGGTTTGGGGGCTGATGTTGCTCGCCTCACGATGTCCCGCCATCATTTTCTGTTTGTGGTATTCCTGGTACACTCATGCAAGGGACCTCCACTCTGCCTTGCACAACGAGGCGCTCAATGGACTGTGCATCACGTCTCGAGACGTGCCCGAAGTATTTTAAAATATGAGTCTGAATGAATGTAGTACACATAGATTTATATTTACTGATGGTAGTACATAATATTTATATAGCATTCATGTGCTTTTAGAGGTTTTCTCTTTACAATAATAACTTTCGAAATCAATAGCCATCCAAGGTGTCGGCCGAAGCTGCCATTTTTTTCGATCGGATATTAAACGATCATATTGAATAACCGCCTCGACCCCAAGGGAAGACCCACAATTGACTCCGAACTGTTATTAATATAAAAAATGAAGGCTCGTCGCAATGAAAACGATAAGTTATCTTAGCCGCCTAATACCAAACTTGCAGCTATTAATAATACCACGGATTTATTTTGGGTGCGTGATAAATTCACTTTTAGAAATTAAAGCTGTTTTAATAGTATTCGAATTGGGAGATTTTCTGTTATTTATTGGAGCCTGTTTTTATTGGTACTATTCTTGAAAATTAAATTTTTGAATAATGTTGGTCGTTAGGCCGCTATAATGCTTAAACCACGCAGAAGTTGCTTTTCTAAGTAACTTTCTATATTTTTAAGTTTTGTAAGGTGCGGATATGTCAAGGGAGTAAAGACTTCAATAGATACCTACCTACTCCGTAACAAATAACGAATACAAATAAAATGCGCCGTATACGGCAGTGTGAAGCGGCCGTAACAGCATCAAATAATAAGTATCAATTTTATTTAAGTTTATTTATGTATTTAATAAAGATTGATAATAAGAAAAACTTATTACCTATTAAACCATAGGTACCGAAAACTTCCAAAAGACTTTTCTGAAACCAACCAGATTGTTGTTTAGGAAAAATAAATCTCAACCAACCATATAAGTTGTTGGTTAAGAAAAAAAAATACTACCGTCCAACCAGGTGGACAGAGTGGTTTGTTGGTTAGCAATAGACCATTCTAGAACAATGACAAAAACTAATAAAAATAACAATCAAAAAATCTCATCTTATTTCGCCTATGAAACCTAAGTCGACGCATATTAATATGATTAAGCTAGTGAATTAAAAAAAAATACTTATCATAATCAAAAAAACGATTAAATTTCTTCTAAATACACTAGCAGAAATGTTAATTACATCTATAGAAGAAAATAATGACTTATATTTACTACAAGATCTAAACAAAACAGTGTTTCTTGCATATTTAGTTTTAGTAACTGGCATATTAAACAAATGATTATTACGTGAATTCAATAGAATGAATATTTAATCAATGGATACGATTATAGAAGAAAATGAACGAAAATAAGGTCTTATATACTCATGTGTCTCATTACAGAAGATAATTTCTCCAAGTGTTCGTTCAAATAATTTATTCTGTTTTATGTTAAAAATAAGGGAACATCTAGATACATTTAACATGCAAAGTAATCAGGAATAAATTACATTAGGACAGAAAAATAAAATACTTTTTTTTCAAAATGCTAAATTTATCATAATTAAAATGTGTTTAGCAACACAAACAGTAAGGATTTAGTATACCTTTTTTTGATACGAAAGTAACAAAGCATCCGCACGTTTGATAAGATTATAATGTCTAGTTGAAGCCAGAGGATTTAATAAGATTAGGATATTCGTCTGGTATATATGAAATACTAATTATATTTTATCTTTTTTATAAATCGTAACCGAGGAAAATGAGTATCAGTACAGCTTAGTGGTAAACAGCTCTTGGGAACTTTCTTTTTTATAAAATGACTGTATTCCACTTGATGGCAAGCAGAAGTGGATACGGTGAAGGAAAACATCGTGAGGAAACCTGCACACACCTATAAAGAAATTCTTAGGTTGTGTGTGAAGTCGACCAACCCGCACTTGGCCAGCGTGGTTGACTAAGGCCTAATCGCCCCTAACGTGGGGCAAGCTCGAGCCCTTCGGTGGGGACATTATATGAGCTGTTGTTGATCGATTGAGAAGTGGGTCCAAATCATGAAATTTATATTAGGTTGGGGAAAAAGTCTTTACGCATTATAGTATGTATAAACTTGTAATAAAATCTCTTTGGCTATACTATTTGTATCTGGCTGGTTTTGGTATCATTGAAAGTTTAAATTTTAAAGAACATAATTGCAAATTCAAATTAGGAAAAATGTGTGATTTTCATTTGTTTTTCGTACCGCCAAGATGAGTGAATCTAATGAAGAAATTCGATACATTTTAAAATTTTACTACAAAAAAGGTAAAAATGCAACGCATGCCGCGAAAAAAATTTGCGATGTTTATGGACAGTGCAGTGTCTGTGAGAGTAGCACAAATTTGGTTTAAGCGTTTTCAATCCGGAAATTTTGATGTCAAAGATGCACGTCGCTCTGGTCGCCCTATTACAGATAAAATGGATGCCATTTTTGAAAAAGTGGAGCAAGATCGGCATGTCAGTAGTTACGACGTAGCTGAAGAACTGGGAATTGACCACAAAACAGTTTTAGCGCATTTGAAAAAAACTGGGTACACAAAAAAGCTCGACATTTGGGTACCTCACGAGCTCACTGAAAGAAACCTAATGAACCGTGTACTCATTTGTGATTCTTTATTACGACGTAATGAAACCGAATTATTTTTGAAGAAGCTGATAACTGGTGATGAAAAGTGGATCACGTACGACAAGAACGTGCGAAAAAGGTCGTGGTCAAAGGCCGGTCAGGCTTCACAGACTGTGGCGAAACCCGGGTTAACTCGCAACAAGGTGATGCTGTGTGTGTGGTGGGATTGGAAGGGCATTATTCATTATGACCTGTTACCACCAGGCAGGACCATCGATTCTGAACTCTACTGCGAACAACTGATGAGATTAAAGCAAGAAGTTGAGAGAAAGCGGCCGGAATTAATCAATAGAAGGGGTGTGGTTTTTCATCATGATAACGCTAAACCTCACACATCTTTAGCCACTCAGCAAAAATTAAGAGAGTTTGGCTGGGAGGTGTTAATGCATCCGCCGTATAGTCCTGACCTTGCACCTTCAGATTTCCATTTGTTTCGGTCTCTTCAGAATTCTTTAGGCAGTGTCAGGTTAACATCACGAGAGGACTGCCAAAACCACTTGTCGCGGTATTTTGACCAGAAGTCCCAAAATTTCTATAGCAATGGGATCATGTCCCTACCTACAAGATGGCAAAAAGTTATCGAACAAAATGGTACCTACATACTTTAGTTAAATGTAAATAAACTATATTAAAAAATGTTTTGAATTTTCTTAAAAAATGCGAAGAAACTTTTACCCCAACCTATTAGATAAAACTGGAAGGAACACTACCAGTAAAAAAGTGAAGGCAAAAAATTTGTCCTTGAAACCGCGCTTACTTTCTGTTAGTCCCTTTCTAACCTCTACAATACAATACGTATGACGTATTAGACGGTCACGTAACTGTCTACGTGTGCTCTATAGGTTAGAAAGGGACAAATACGAAGTAAGCGGTTTTAAGGACAAATTTTTCGACTTCCCTTTTTGATTGGTAGTGTTCCAGTTTTACCTATAAATTTATTGTTCCAAATGCAAAGATGGCTATTGCGAGAAATAATTTTAGCGCTGCACTAGCTCCCTCGCCTTGTCGACCTGCAAGGTGCTTCTTCATGCCTCTTTTGAATGACCCAGCATTGTAGAAGGAGAGAACAAATGTGCCGGCAGTGAATTATATTTCTTGATTACGCGACATAGAAATGGCCACGCACTTGCAGTATTAAGTGATTTATTACATTATAATGTCAATGCGTTATGATATATTAGTAAATCATGCTATGTACATTTATATTGGATTATTGTCTAGCGAATTTAATACTTAAGTGACTTTAATCGGTTAATGTACTTATAATAAATAAATAAATGGTCTAAGGTCCGAAATAAAGCTGTTATTTTTATTATATGTATCATAAGAGCAGTTTAGCTCCCAAACCAATAATCAATATTTTTTTTTGGCTGAAAGGTATTTTAATCAGGAGTGTTCTTAGCTATGATTCTTCAATATAGATCTATTTTTGGGTTATTTTTGTGTTAAAAAACGCGCAAATATTTTAAATACACTGCATAAAATCTACTGTCCAGTGCGGGAATCGAACCCATCATCTTCCGCGTCTGCGTCAACCACTACGTTATGCGGGACATAGCTTTCGCCATCGAAATTTGTCAGTGTTTGGTACTTATGTTTTTATGGTAACATTGTTTCATCAAATCTTCGAAGATTAGAAGTGCATTCTGAGATCCGAACGAAATATTTTATAAATATTTGACAGAAGTCCAGATAAGACGTCAGTTAAGATGAAACTACCTATATACTATTTTGGAATTATTCTTGCGTTAACAAACGCGCAAGTATTTTTTAACTTAGAAAAAATACACTGAAAACAATTGACTGTCCTGGGCGGGAATAGAGCCCAGTATCGCATCGCTGGATTAGATTCCCGCCCTATACAGTCGATTTTTTCAGCGTATTAAATCTGTTCAGCCGTTTAATGATCATCAGTTCTTTTATAGTTTACTAGCTTCCGCCCGCGACTTCGTTGTGAAAATTTTACCCCCTTAGGGGTGGAATTTCCAAAAATCCTTTCTTAGTGGATGCCTACTCTGTATAAGGTATCTATATGCAAATTTTCAAGTCTCTAGGTGCAGCGGTTTAGACTGTGCGTTGATATCTCAGTCAATTAGACAGGACTCTGAAATTTATATATATGAATGAAGAGATCTGAATAACTTCCGCATGTCCGACCGATTCAAGTGCTATCTAATTTTTAAATTTAAAAATGTTACTTTCATTTTCGTTATTTTATTTTTATAATTATCAATACTACTAAAATAGCAATAACTGATCCTAAATTACGGGAGATGGCTAGCGTAAAATGACTGGGCATAAAGTTTATATCAAATATTATTCGTAATAATTATTATTCGCGTATTTGAATAAATGAATAATTTCTAGGACGTGTTGTAACTCCCAGTTGATTTTTCAAATACATCGGCTACAGAACAATGTTTTCACTGTATTTTGATTGGTTTGGCTACAAATAGATAATATTATTTTTGCAGACGATTGATTCCATGCTCCGCATTTGTTAGTTCACAATTCTGTTAATTACAAAATGTTTTGTCTTGAAACAGTAAACTGTTCGTTTTGCCTATAAGTAGGCAATAACGATTTTGGTCACGAGCAAATATCCAGATTTGACAGTTCGCGACTTTTATCGTATTGCTCAAATTTTTACGTGAAAAGTGTAGTTATACAATCATCATCATCATCAACAGCTCATAAAATGTCTCCACCGAGGGGCTGGAGCTTACCCCACCTTAGAGGCGATTAGGCCTTAGTCAACCACGCTGGCCAAGTGCGGGTTTGTCGACTTCACACACAACCTTAGAATTTCTTCATAGGTGTGTGCAGGTTTCCTCACGATGTTTTCCTTAACCGTAAAAGCGTCGATTAAACGTACATATGAATTCAAAATTTGAAAACACATTGGTACGTGGCGGGGATCGAACCGGTGCCTCCCGGGTGGGAGACGACGCTCTTACGCACTACGCTACCGACGCCTCCTAGTTATACAATACAATGCTGTAATTTCGCTTTCATGACGTAATATCGGTCAAAATCCATGTGATGCCGGCAGAGTAGAATAGCATCACCCCATATCCTCCAATGGGTGTTCGTAGAAGGCTACTAATGGATCAGCAAAGGGGTATTGATCACCTTATACTCCGTCCACCGTCCGCATTGAGCAAGCGTGGTGAGCTACTGCCTAAACCTCCTTCGATGACAAGGAGAGGCTTTATGTCCCAACAGTGGGTCCAAATATGATGATCCTTGTTACTCCACATATCCATTTTAGCATACACATCGACCTTGCACTTGGTTGCTTAACTTTCGTGGCTCGAAGTCGTCGACTTCGTCGATCGAAGTCTCAAAATTTGATAGAAACCTTATATTTCGAAGTCATACACCTGTGTTAAATTTGGTTGCAGTAAGTTAAAGCATGCTCGAGTTATCGTGCTAACGCACAGACACACACACACAGACATAATTCCAAAATAAATATTTTTGGACTCGGGGAGGTCCAAATCGTGTAAATCCGTCAAAATCTCTAGGTCGAATTTTTTGACGATTACAAGACTTCCTCTATATGATAAAATTACCTTTTAATAACGGTTATAAGGTGTCATCACAACAACTTAAACCAACGACGAGGAGGTCTAGGAATCCGGGCGTAAACAGACATCCAGCATTTTTGCCTTATGTGAAAGGGGTAACGGACAAGGTCGGCTCCCTATTGAGAAAGTACTCCATACCCACTGTCTATATTCCTGGATCAAAGGTAAACAATGCATTACGCACACCACGTATACGAGAAAGTAAAAATGAAATTATTAATGGCAAATTTAATTAAAGAACAGGCTCTAATTCTCGTTTCGAATTACTTAATGACGTTATCCAGTGCGAAATCCACCACCCACTTTAGAAAGCTGTAAAACCATTTTATTTTAGTTCGCGGGCGAAAAATTACAAATCTTGTAACCAGTGCGGCTCGGGCTATTACGATCTCATTGCCGGGCGGGCTTTCCCATTATTGTACATTCGGAAACAATGGTGATTTCAAACTTTTTTACATTAATAATATTCGTCGTGCATAAGTAAGTAGAAGTTAAAAGAACGAATGGACTTTAATATTATTGTATGTGCTGCCCGCATACAAAGGTTTGCCGTGACCTTTATAAGGGTGCGTCCAGATCTGCAAAACGCGCCGCAAATTCGCGCGTCACAAACCGCTCGCAAGCCGTCCGCGAGCGGTCGGTGCATTTGCGGCGCGTTTGGAAGATCTGGAGGCACCCTTAGGCTGACATTCCAGTTCGCCATAATGAGCCGATATTGGTTGATGTTAGGTTGTTTAGCTATTTTACCTAAAATGTACCCATAAAATAATTCTAATTGACGTATTCCGGGATCTCAGTTGTTCAGAATTCAATGAATTTTGAGATCTACAACAGTAAAATTCGATTAAAAATTATTTGAAGCAAGTTTTGGTAACCTAACTTCAACTCGTCTTTATTTAGAAGCACGCTTAAAGCATTCATTAGTAGCTGCAGTGTGATCAATTTGTTTTATTCTATGGTAGGAAGACCTATGTTTAACAAAGTTTTACACAAGTAATGACGGTTATACCTTCAAGCGCAAAACTAGACTAGAATTCTATGAAAATTGGGATGCAAATAGTGTGTAAGGATTACCATATAGAGTACGTACCTCCAAGCTAGAAAAATTCACAATTCTCTAGGGAAGGCTTTGTTGTAAGCTAAAACCGAAAGCCAAAAAGAGTAGCTAGTTGTCTGCAAACGTTAACGGTAAACGGCCACCGTTGCCTATAGTATAGATTCTATAGATAGACGCTTGATACGCCAGCATTTCATTTATGCGTTACAAATCCTAACCCTATCCACTACCGTATGGAGTTATGGTAACCTTCACTCAGTGACAGAAACACTACACTTTGAAAAAGAATTGTTATTTGACTGTGCTCTTTTAAGCGGAGATAATTTCAGTTTTACCAGGTCTGCTGAATAATTTAGAGTGTAAGATGTCACTATTTTGGGGTACAGCATTGCCTTAGTCAATTAGGCCTTAGTCAACCACGCTGGCCAAGTGCGGGTTGGTCGTCTTCACACACAACCTAAGAATTTCTTCATATGCGTGTGCAGGTTTAAATATATAAAAAGTAGCTAATTGACTATGTCTGGATTGTCTGGTGTTATTATGAACAAATGCAACACCCACATAAAATGAAAAATTGTTTGTATGGATGCGTGTATTAATAAATTAGAACACGTATTACCTACTGAATATTTTTTAAATTCTATTACCTATCTAAGAAAATATAATCTTGGAAAAGTCATGCCAATATGACATATTGGATATCATAGTGATATATTTACTTAAAACTACATCAAAATAAAAATAATTAAATGTTTTATCCTTCGCTTTTGTCTTCGACTGCACACTGACGCTGTTTGATTTTCCCTTAGAAATCGTACCTAGGTACTATGCACATTTTTAAACTGATAGTTGTAGCGAGTACCTACGATAATTTAGCATACTGAATTTACTTTGTTCAAGTTTGAAAAACGAATCCAAATGTATGTGTAGCGTGTAATCTTGTTGTTCCTACCTATCCTGGCTGTTCATAGTTTAGGTTTTAGCATAGTTTTACACCTGCATGGTACCAACCTTCCTTTCCAATGCGTGTGGAGGGTTTACTCGCTACCGCACGAGTGACCGCTCAGTGCGATGGTCTGCAGAGGTTTAAAGTCTCTCTCAGTCGACTTTTACGATAACCACGATGATGAGGGGGAGTCTTGTTCGTGAATTCATTTCTAGTAACTGCATAGTTGTCGGATATTTAATTAAACTCATATTAAACTAGACTTTTAATGGTGAACTTACATTTTACACCAACAACGCTAACACGGTCGTGCGTAGGACAAGCAAGGAATAGATAAAAAGTATGTATGTGTGCACTGAGTGCTCACATCGCAAATTTGTGAATAGTATTTTGCAGGTTTCAGTAAAAGTTGTGAAAGAATTGTAGAATAGCGTCCTAAAATTCGTAAAGAAATAGTTAAAAAGATACAGCCGAAATAAGTGATTTCTCATTTCTCACATAGCACTTTCTACATCTGCGAAAATATTAAGTTTAAACAAAATGTTTGCCTATGGATTTTTAGTAGAACTTTATTAACAACGTTAAACAGCGTCGTTTAAGAAAAAAATTACTGTGAGCGCTAAACCTAATTATAAGGTTTGTATATTCTACTCAACACAAATTTGAGTATCACCATAGGTCGGAATATTTTGGTATTAGCGTCTGTTGAAAAGGAGATAGAGATCCTATGGGAATCACTGCATTCTACAATCAACGAGAGTAAAACAGCAACTCACCTTTAGCAGCCACACCGACCCAGTACTACCCGGGCAATGTAAGCCAGAGCAGACCTCTTCCTCGTTCTCAACAGCCCTCGAAGATGGAGCGATATTTTGAAGGACCAGCCTTGACTGAGCATCAGCCAAGACAGCGGGTGGTATGCATATACTTCACAACAGTATATATGAAGCACTAAAGACACTGCACTATAGGTTCACAGCGCGAGCGGTGGGTTGAAAGTACGTAAACCCTAAGAATAGCGGTGAGAAACCTCCCAGGTCGTGAAGGTTCCAGAACGCGGGAAAAACCGGGATCAGCGAGTACGCAGCCGGTCGAGTCGCCGTCAATTCGTAGACTATAGAATGCAGCGGTATATTGAGCGATCACTCTTATAAACTAATATGTGGGTAATATTGAAATTCACATTGAAGGCTAACAGTTAGCATGAACATTGCCCCCGGCCTTAAAACCTTCGGTTTTAATGAAAATGTAATTGAATATGAACAACGGGTAGGGGACAAGTAACTTAAGGTTAAGTCATTGAGATGGTAGCGTACAAAGACGCACGACTGGTCGTTTATAAACGCCCGTCGAAGTCTTTACAGAGGCAACTCTTATGATACCGTCCTTGCCTGGATAAGCAGCAACTACGACGCCAAGAGGCCAATGAAGCGGAGAAATATTGTCAGTAACAATGAGTACAACGGAACCGATACAGATCGGGTTAGAAGCGGTATTCCACTTTGTTCTGGACTGCAACAAGTGTAAATATTCTTGCTTCCATCGCTTCGCGAATGATTGTAACATTTGATCCAGTAAAGAATAGCGATTGCGTAAATTATTAGAATCTAATGACACGTCATAGGTAGGCAATTGTTTTAATGGGCTTGACATTAAAAAATGTGCAGGCGTTAACGCACTAGGTTCCGATGGATCATCACTAAGCAGCGTAAGTGGTCTTGAATTTATCACACATTCGATCTGTGTGAGCACAGTCAAGAGCTCCTCGTATGTAAGTAGCTGCGTACCTATAACTCTATTAAGATGCGTTTTAAACGCCTTAATATAAATTTCATAATGACCACCAAAGTGTGGACTACGCGGCGGGTTAAGTTTCCACTCGATTCGATTGTTGACAAGTTCATTAGCGAAAGACGATTGGAAGTTTTCAGAATCTAAGAATTTGTAGATTTCAGAAAAACTATTTTTAGCACCAATAAAATTGGTTCCTCTATCCGAATACATGCAAGATACTGCACCGCGGCGAGATAGAAAACGTTTAAGTGCGGATAAGAAGGCATTAGTGGTTAAATCAGATGCTATTTCTACATGCACGGCTCGTGTCACCAAACACGCAAAAACGCATAAGTAACATTTTATGGAGCGAACACCACGCTTCCTATAGGGAATTATATTTATAGGGCCACAGTAGTCGACGGCAGTGTGAGTAAATGCCTTCGTTTCATTTACTCTGCAAGCAGGCAAGTCAGCCATCATAGGATAAGTAGGCTTAGGGTTCACTTTAAAGCAAAAGTTACATTTATGAATGCAAGTTCTAACAAGTCTTCTGCATGACAGAATCCAGTACCTCTGTCGCAGAATGGACATGAGAGCCACAGAACCTGTGTGACAATTAGAGCGGTGATAATGTATAATAATAAGCTCGACTACCTTGTCTTTACGAGGAAGTAGCACAGGGTGTCGTTGCTCGAAAGACAAGTCAGCGTGACGTAGTCGGCCACCAACCCTTACAAGGTTATTGGTGTCAAGGAAAGGAGCTAGGCGATTAATTGCGGGAGAACAACGATTGTTTCGTTGAAGAGAATTTATTTCACAAGCGAAGTAAGTATATTGAACAGCCTTTAATATTTCAATTTCAGCAGTTTGCATTTCACTGGCTGAAATTCTACTATTAGAGCGGGGAAGTTTTTTAATAAAGCGTAGAACATAAACTGTAGAGCGGAGCATCAACAGCCAAGAGGATACTCGCTGCGATAGCAAAAGGAGCGGATGAGTAGCATCATTTAAAATAGCGGTTAATGCAACTTTAGTTTCAGGTAATTCAGCGGGATTATAATTATTTTCTATAGCGGTAATAGGCCAACTAGAATAATCTTTACTCAACCAGGACGGTCCAGTATACCAGGGAGTATAGTTAAGTATTTGTGCAGGTGACAACCCTCGCGACAAACAATCTCTAATGTTGTCCTCTCCTGGCACATGATAAAAATAATAAGCGGGAAGTGAATTCAAAATTTTGGTAACACGGGTAGCAACAAAGGTTTTGAATTTATGAGGCGAACCGTGGACCCAATGAAGAGCGACCATAGAATCTGATAAGCAATAAACCTTATCAATTTTATGACGTGATTCTATCATATTTATGACATGTCGAACCAGCTTCGACATCAACAGAATTGCACAAAGCTTGAGCTTTGCTCAGTCTGTCGCAAGGCTTGAGCCTTGCGACAGACTGAACAAGCAATGGTGCCACCTTGGATTTGGCACATACAAGTCTAACAGAAATTAATTCGTTTAAAGCGGATACAGAACGAATATACACTACACAACCGTAAGCTCGCTCGCTAGCATCGGCAAAGGCGATTATCGAAATATTTGAATTTTCATAAACTTCAAGGTGACGCGGTATACGTAATTGTTCTAGGCAAGGTAGTTCTGTAATGTAATTTTTCCATATTTTTAAAATATCAGCGGGCGGTTGTTCATCCCAATCAATTTTTAAAATAAACAATTGTTGGAGAATAAGTTTAGCAAATAAGATTACTGGTGCTATGACACCCAGAACGTCGAACTGACGAGCAATAACAGAAAGAATGTTTCGCTTGGTACATGGGCGTGGAGTAAGCGAGACAGAAATTTTAAACTCGTCGGTAACTGGAGACCACTTCACACCCAGCACCTTCAAGTCATCACAGTCACTAAATGGAACATCAACTGAGTACCGGTGAGAGCTTGGCAGTGAATCAAGCAATTCAGGTGAATTGCTGGACCACTTTACTAGGTCAAAGCCTCCGGCCTTGAACATCCCTAACAACTCACTTCGGAGGCGTAAGGAGTCCCGGACGGAGGGCATGGAGAAACAAATGTCATCCGTGTAACAATTGTTAGTAGCGACCTGAGCAGCTAGCGGGAACGAGTCGCGTTCATCCTGACAAAGTTGTCTTACCACACGGATCGCTAAGAAAGGGCTACAGCTCAAACCGAAGCAAACGCGGTTAAAACAGTACGTAGTAATCGGTTCACTAGAATCAAAGCGGTATAAAAACTTCATATATTTACGAAACCTTTCGTTAACTGAGACCTGCAAGTACATTTGTTTTATGTCTGAAGTGAAAGCTATTTTGTATATACGAAAATCAATTAATATAGACAGTAAATTATTTTGTAAGTTAGGTCCCGTATGTAAAACTTCATTCAACGAGACATTCGAGTCTGTCTTGGCACTAGCGTCCATTACCATGCGTATCTTAGTAGTAGTTTTATCATGTCGTAGTACAGCATGGTGCGGTATGAAGTAACCTGAATGATCACCAGTGTCAATAACGCGAGAGATATAATTTTTATCAATATATTCGCGGATAATATTGTCGTATTCTTGGCGTAATTCAACACTAGCATTAAGTTTGCGTTCCAGTGACAGGAATCGTTTTTTAGCGGTACAGTATGAATCACCCAAGGTGGAGGGATCATCCGAGAAAGGTAATGCGACAGAATAGCGGCCTGTGCTATCGCGCTTAGTATTATTAACAAAAATATTTTCGCACTCCCTTTCAGCCGAACTCAAGATAGGCTGACAAGGCAATACCTCCTCGAGCTGCCAAAAGGTTTGCAAAGTTTTGTCTAAGTTTGAATCAGTTTGTATAACAGCGGTTAAAGAAATAGAATTGTTATGAGCGGTGTTTACGGTATATGTATTACCTAGAATCATGTAACCAAAAATTGTATCAAAAGCGGTAGGCATGCCCGGTGGCCCGGTAACACGGCCTTGTAGTAAAATATCGGCGAAAAATGAAGCGCCTATGAGAATTTCAACCTCACCGGGAGAATGAAACTCATCATCAGCGAGACGAATATTTTGTAAATAAGAAAATAAAGTTTTGTCAACATTAACAGTCGGCAGATCGTCTGTAATGCGGTCAATAACACACACATCTATCGATATTGATATGTCATTAAAACGAGAAAATAAAACTAATTTTGTTGATCCCCTAATTGGATTAGGAGATGAACCAATGCCCTTGACAACAGCGCGCGGTAATTTATTAAAAGAAAGATTTAAGTTTTGACAGCATTTTGTAGTTATAAAGTTAGATTGAGAACCGGGATCGATAATTGCACGAACACAATTCAAATTGCCGCGCGAATCAGCTGCGTATACCTTGACTGTACCAAGTAAACAAGTAGTATCGTTTTTACTGAGCGGCGGCGACATATTACACAACGAAATATTTTGCGCGTTTGTGTTATCCTTCTCAGTAACAGGTTTCTGTCGCACGGCGTCATATGCGCAAGGAGTGGCGGTGGAGAAGCGTGTACGCTCCCGTGAGCCGACATCATGACTCACGTCAGCAGCGCGCGGGGCCGGCGGCTGCGCGGGATGTGACGGCGGCGCACCGCCGGCGCCGAGCGGGGCTCGTTTGCGACATAACAGCGTGTGATGTCTTGACGCACAATTTCGACAAAGACTATTTGAGTTACAAGTTGTAATTAAATGAGTTAAGCTTAAACAATTGGTGCATCCATTGTGAGATTTCACAACGTTATAGCGGTCTTCTATTGATAAATTTTTAAATGTCGTACAAAGAAACAATTTATTATGCGAATTTTGTTTACAAAACGCGCAGCGGCTATAATAATTACCGAAAGAAGTGTGAGTAGCGGCTACTAAAGAATGAGTAGGTTTATTACGAATTTGATATAAATTTTGTTTAGAAGTGACGGTATTCATGGACGAAGTGCGATCTAGTACCTTACATTGTTCGCGCACAAAGGCAACCAAATCATCGTATGAAGGAAAAGATGAGTCACGCTTATGCATTTCAAACTGACGAGCGGTTTCTGTATCGAGTTTTTTAAATGCGAGGTAAAATAAAATAAAATCCGATAAATTATTTAAATTTAGAGATTTAAGACTAGAAACAGCTCCACAAAATTTTTCCAAAAAGGATTCAAAATATTTAGTATTGGCGGAATTAAAACATTTAAAATTAAACATTTCATCTAAATACGCGGAAGCGAGACAACGCTTGTCTTCATATTTGTCGACTAGCGTCCGCCATATTATGTTGTAGTTAGTGGCGTTCGGTGTGATTCCCGCACAAACGGAAAGTGCCCGGCCAGACAGCTTACCAATCAAGTACTGCATACGTTCATGGTCAGTTAAGTCAGAGTTATTGTGAATCGTATTTTTAAATGATTCGTAAAACATAGGCCACTTAATAGGGTCACCAGAAAATCCTATCAAATCTAGCTTAGGCAGTTTTACAGCTGGTTTTTTATAACAACTATTTTTGGTGTCTGTAGAATCCGACTTGATTGTTGCTGCCGATGCAGACAACTTAGTTAAGGTGCGTTTACAAAAACAATAAAGTTCTTCAAATGCATTGACACTTTGATAATTAGGTTCAGAGTCAGGCTTTAATTGCAGTTCAGCATCAATTATTTGATCAGTAATTTCCTTAAACTCTGAGCGTAAATACTCTAAAGACTCAGTACTAGCAAGGAATATTTCCGTAGATGATTCATCAGAAAATGCGTGTGTAGCCTCGCTATAGATTTTTTGTAAGCGGGAAAATAAATTATTGCGTTTAGCATTATATTTTTTCAAGTCCATTTCTAACTTTTCAATTCCCTTTAAACCACCTGCACTTCCAGGCGGCATTATGAGCTATAATATAGGTAATAATAGACAAAGTGTGAAACGTCTGATTTGCGAAATGTGTCTGCAACACTGTGCAACGATAGGAGCAAGAATGTTCGGTGGCGTGATTATTTGCAATCTACCTTTTATTTACTTATTGCGTAAATACAAAAATATGTGTAATTAAGTTATTTAAAGCGTAAGCGGTGTAGTAAAATAGATATTAGGTTCAATGAATGCGGCTCGAAGGCCAAAAGAACGGTGTGAGCGCTAAACCTAATTATAAGGTTTGTATATTCTACTCAACACAAATTTGAGTATCACCATAGGTCGGAATATTTTGGTATTAGCGTCTGTTGAAAAGGAGATAGAGATCCTATGGGAATCACTGCATTCTACAATCAACGAGAGTAAAACAGCAACTCACCTTTAGCAGCCACACCGACCCAGTACTACCCGGGCAATGTAAGCCAGAGCAGACCTCTTCCTCGTTCTCAACAGCCCTCGAAGATGGAGCGATATTTTGAAGGACCAGCCTTGACTGAGCATCAGCCAAGACAGCGGGTGGTATGCATATACTTCACAACAGTATATATGAAGCACTAAAGACACTGCACTATAGGTTCACAGCGCGAGCGGTGGGTTGAAAAAAACGTAAACCCTAAGAATAGCGGTGAGAAACCTCCCAGGTCGTGAAGGTTCCAGAACGCGGGAAAAACCGGGATCAGCGAGTACGCAGCCGGTCGAGTCGCCGTCAATTCGTAGACTATAGAATGCAGCGGTATATTGAGCGATCACTCTTATAAACTAATATGTGGGTAATATTGAAATTCACATTGAAGGCTAACAGTTAGCATGAACAATTACTTTTTCAGTGATCTCTCAATTCACACAAGTGAGATTTGTATTTTTGGTGGTTTACCTATAATATTATAAATGAATTCATATTCTTTTGATCGCAACTTTTAGTAAAAACTCTAAGAAATATTGTAAAATAAAAATGACGTCTTAAATATGCTGCTATTCTATGCAAGTGATATTTAATTGTGATTTCTCAATCTACACATTTCAAATTATCTAATCGTTAATATGACAATCAAAATAATACCGAATATTGATGGTGTGTCATCCAAAATTTAGTAAAAAAAATCTTCTATATTCCACATGTATCTTATTCCGAATTAATGGCGTGAATAATAAACTTAAGCAGCTTGATTATTTCTGTGAATATATACAGAATAAGGTGAACACAAATTTGGGACATTATTTTTTTTTAATATCAAAAGGAGGGAAACAAAACAAATCAACAGACAAGGGGCCATTCATTTATTACGTTAGACGATTTTTGTTAGTTATTGACCCCCTCCCCGCGATGGTATCAATAGAGAGCGCACGTCATACACACCACAAACCTTTATTTCAATGATTCCACTAAACTGATCGTCAACAAGGTTTTTTTTATGTTACCTCATAACTCTTTACCTACTGGGTGCACAGATTTTGAAGATTCTTTCGACCTTTGGAAGCTGGTGCTTGTCATGTGGTACACCTGACGAGTAGTTTTTGAGTTAATAATAATGCCTATTTTAATGACATCGATGATATCGTAATCTCTTGTGTGTCTAAAAGATCTCGAGATAGTTTCCTGAAAATTACTATAGGTATTAAAACACTAAAAAGCAAAAAAACGTAAGAAATAAAAATTTGTTCATAAAAATCTAAATGTTTTTTTTGAGGTCAGGGCCCCGATCGCGGTAAATCATTTCAAGTCGAACGCAGATGAAACACAAACGCTGTCAAAGTTACGTTTCTGTTAAGCCCTGTCCGCACAGCGATAAATAATATCGCGTTCAAATTGAACGCGATATTATTTCCGCGCGAATATTTTATCGCTGTGCGGACAGGGCCTAACAGAAACGTAACTTTGACAGCGTTTGTGTTTCATCTGCGTTTGATTTAAAATGATTTACCGCTATCGGGGCCCTGTGCCAACATCAATATTTGGAATAAACGTTGACACTTGTATTTAGGACCGACCTAAAAAAACATTTAGATTTTTATAAACAAAATTTTTATTTCTCCCGTTTATAAGAAAAAATATCTTTAGGGGGTTTTAATAACTCGTTTATAAAAAACAGTGCCTGGTTGATTACAGATTCAGGTTCCGGGTCTCACCGAAACCTAAATTTTAGTTCTATTCAAAAATCGTTATGATATGTTGTAAAATAAACCGTTTAACACAAATATTTTTTAGGCTTATGGTCAGTTGGTTGGATCATTTTACGCGCCACACTTTAAACTTAGCATACACGACGCAGACAATAAATAAATTATGCAAGGAGTTTTCATTCCAGCCATTTTTAAACTCATTACAAAACCCTCGTCAAGATGGCGGACTAGCTTTTTATTGTATTTTTTTTTTAATTACCTACACGATTATTTTCACTGGAAAAAGGTCTACTGAAGGGTAGAGCTGCAGAGGTCCCGAGTTCGTTTCCCAGGGTGTAGAAATACATGGTGAGTGCAGTGGGTCGGTGTGTTTGGTGGTAGGAATAGGGATGAAGCTTTTCAAGTCAGTACTTTTTATTAGCTGTCAAAACATAATTCTTTCATATATTTTGTATGCTATTACGAATTTGTGACGTTACAAATTCTTATAGTCAACTGACTGTTAAATGATTTTGATATGCTAAAAAAACGATGGAGATTTTCGGCCATAAAATACCATCACCTTTTACGAATTAAACACCTTATAGGAAGGCGAGTATCACAGAACATAACCTCTTTCTATGTTCTGTGGCGAGTAACGATGCATCGTAAAGAGGCCTCCTTAAACGTACACTTGAATCACAAGTTCCAGGCACTGCTCCTGGGTTCAACGTAACTGAACCAGCATAATAAATGCGTGGAATGTTAAGAGTTTTCGTCTCATTTAACTATACTATCTATAGTAATAATATAAAAGAAAAGATTTGATTGTTTGTTTATGCATTAAATAGGCTCCGAAACTACTGGATCGATTTCGATAATATTTGGTATGGAGACATTTAGAGACCCTAGGAACAACATAGGATACTTTATGGCGCGATAACCGACATTAACGCAAGCGAAGCTGTGGGCGGCCGCTAGTGAATGAATAAATTCATTTCTAGCGCGGTGAAATCTTTTTACTCCGCAGTGGACTAAAACACTTTAAACACTCACAGTAAAATCCGTTGTTTTTAAAGCCAGGTGACAATATTCGGTTCGCCTCCAAACTATTGGCACAAGTAAAACGTTTTACAGGCAGGGGTTGAAAACATTGGGTACCTCGAGTAGTCTGTCAACACTCTGCGTCCGTGAAACGGGGATTAACTTTCTTCATTCAATCGATAAATACTTTTCCAGGTGTGCTCAACATTTTTCATCTGTTATTTACACTTGAGACCTGGCCGGGACCTGAAACTCCATTCAAGATGTCGAGTGAGCGAACGTTTACAGAATATTTATTAGTTATCCTGCAAAATAATGTTGTCTTTATATTTTAGAAGGGCCTATGTTTATCAACCATAGGATGTAAGTTAGAGTACATGGTACATGTTATAACAAGTGGGTGTCTACCCAAGGTAGTATTATTACTATGGTGATATTATATGTAAAAATATTTCGGCACAACAAAACAAAACAGAGTATGGGAAATTCAAATTAATTTTACAAATTATATTTGTTGATAACTCTATATTGTTTACATGACTATGTAAGAATATCAAATAGATACCAAACAGCCTGTTTAGTACCATAATTGATGACATTATACATATTCTAGTGGTGACAGAGCTTCTTGATTCAAAAAATAGACCGTAAAATAACTCTAAAAAAGTTGCAAATTACAATTTTTGAATAACATACCAAACTTGTTTTTATACGAAACATTATTAGCATTTAATATTAAAAACGACAGCGTACTTTCCTCTCCAAAACACACAATAACATCAAATTATAGGAAAATATTATTAAATAGGGTTAGGCTATTTTGCTCGCGTGGTCCCAAATAAATCGCTGTTATAGCGGTCACTATAGCACTGACAACTTTTGGTCAGGAAATAAAATTGAAGTGTCCCCATATGATTTAGGCTGGGCCGATTATTTATTAACTTTGAGAAGTAATTCTTAGTAGGTAACACATATGTACGAGTACCTACGACTTGGTGTTTATAAGGAGGCAATGATAATATTTAAAGTCAAGATAAGTTTGAAAGAGGCAGATATGTCATAGGCGCGCCGAAAACAAAATCAAAACAGACTACACGTGTCGCCTGTTGGGCCTTAGTCCAATGATATTATATTTAAAAATTATATTATATTTAAAAATAGTTAGATAGGTTACCTTCATACTAATTCAAAGTCAAAAATGGTCCAAAATGTCATCATGTTACACGGTCAAAATTAACTCGGCACCTAAAGTAGACATATTCTTTCTAATCTGTGCTAAAGTCTACGATTTCATGTTGTCGTATGTGGCGAGTTAACATGGTCGTATTGTATGTTGTGAGTAAGGCAACATGATATCTAGCAACAGAGTAAATGAGAAAGATATATGCTCGGGTGTGCTAATTAGCTTACTTTTAGGGTGCCACTTTTTGAAAGCAAGTAACCTATCTACCTCTTTTTAAATATAATATCATTGCCTTAGTCGCTCTCTCTTGAAAC
Source organism: Elophila nymphaeata (assembly GCA_955850985.1). Classification (NCBI taxonomy): domain Eukaryota; kingdom Metazoa; phylum Arthropoda; class Insecta; order Lepidoptera; family Crambidae; genus Elophila; species Elophila nymphaeata. The sequence continues at coordinate 18,567,105 of OY039087.1, forward strand.
AGTAGACAGTTCGCGTGTGCCTTCAAGTTTTTAACGTATTTAAGCAATAAAATGCCTTCCTGTGTTATACGTATTTAAGCAATAAAATACCTTCCTGTGTTATACGAAAATCTACTAACTATGCAAGAAAAAATAAATAAAGCTCATTGAATCACGTATCATAAGTAAATAAGCCGAAATTATATTATTTAATTTGTTTTTATCATTGTAAACAAATTATATGGCGCCATGGTTGCTATGGTAATGGTCAAGCAATGACGAACACTAGCTGTCTTTTTTGTTCCTATTGGATTAATTATGCCATCCCTTTTAGATTTTTGACAATGTAGTGAAATATAAGTAAAATAATAGAAGTGTACATGTGTGTATTTCGGATCATATTTTTTTCTGTTTTGTGATCATTTTATCGTATCTAATTCTAAGTATCTAATACTATAATATCATTGTAAGGAAGTGCCAAAATGCGGAGGCTTTCATGACCTGTTGATGGGACTACGACATTTAGATACAATATAATTAAAAATCAAATGAAATCAAAATCAGGTATGTTTTATTTCCTTAAACAATTAAATACGATAACAACGAAATGTGATAACAGACTCGTTGGGATTAGGATCTCCTAAACAAAATATAATCTATGTACTTACATACTTGCATAAAAATGAATCCCTGTTTCCTTGGTCACGCCATAACTTCAAAACTTATATGATTCATCTTTTTTCTTAAGTTTTCTAATTCTTTGTAGAAGGTTCTTACGAAAGAAAAATTAAGAAAATTGCGCGGAAATTTGGATAATTAGAAAATTTTCTAATATTATTACTAAGCGAAAATATATTGACGCAAACAACCGTTGCTATACAATGAGGACGCAGCTGCATTCTCAACATTTTCAACCGACTTCAAAAAAGGAGGAGGTTCTCTATTCGACTGTATGTGGTTTTTTTTTTTTTCTAAATGTGTTTTACTTGGTGCGACAGACTATAGGATTTTCTTAATTTTTATTACTTTCTCGTATACGTAGTATAGAGGAAGTCTTGTAATCGTCAAAAAATTTGACCTCGAGATTTTGACGGATTTACACGTTTTGGACCTCCCTGAGTCCTAAAATACCGTTTTCGGAATGTGTGTGTCTGTGCGTTAGCACGATAACCCGAGTATGCTTAACTTATTGCAACCAAATTTAACATGCATGTATGCTATCAAAATATAAGATTTCTATCTACTTTTGAGTCGTCAATCACGAAAGGTAAACAACATAGTGCGCGGTTGGTACTCGGATGAGTGACCAAAATTTAACATGCATGTATGACATCAAAATGTAAGGTTTCTATCAACTTTTGAGTCGTTTCCGGTATACGAGAAATTCAAGGGGAGACTACTCCCGATTTTTAGTAGTCCTGATTTTTTTCCCAAATTATCCACAACGTGTGGCTGATCCAGCTAGTTAAAAATAAAAAATACAAAATATATCCGAATTTCTTTTACGTATATTTAAATATTAAGTAAAAATTTCATCAAATATTAAATTGTTGCATGAACGGAGTGGTGATTTTGTAATAGACTGTGACGTCACAGAACAATTGTTGTGGACGTGGTGAATCTTTTTGAGATCTGAATTATTTTGAAAGTTTTAGCTCAAACTATCTTTCTTTTTTAGGTCTTTTACTATTTTCTATCAATTTTCCGGCTGTTTATAATTCGACTTCAAACGTGATTTTATAAACATGGTCTATATTAGTCTTATATTATACTAGCTATCCCGACCACGCGTTGCTGTGGTAATTTCATACTACTGATCGAAGCTACTGACCTATAACATTGTATCAGCAGTAAAAAAAAATGACTACTTATCAAGATAAAAACTATCCTATCTCTCAAGTTGGATCAAACTGCACACGGTGTACAAATTTGATTAAAATCGGTTAAGTAGTTTAGAAGTCTATCGCGGCCAAACAACGTGACACGTAATTTATATATCTTAACATTAAGATAAAGGTCGCTTTGGCATAAAGCGTATAGTCGAACCGTAATTAAATAGTAAAGAATTTGTTACTCCAACGAAGTCGAAAAGCGAAAAGTAATAGAACTAATCTATTATGACCTACTAAATATATGAAGACGAATTGTAAGCAAAAATTATAAATATCAAGATTGATGAGTCCCAAACGAGATAACTTCATACAAATACGTGCTTAATACATTAGTTAGTCTATTTGTCTAGGTAGTATGAGGTGGTATAGTTGTCAAATTTAGCAAACCTTAGTGAAATCCATACTTAATTATCATAATTCAAAGACGGTTGAACAGATCTTTAGTAAACATTTGATTACACATTGATAGTAACGGCCACCCAGTGCTTCTAAATATTAAAAGGGGCCCTAGAAAGATAATCTGCGTAAAATTGAAACATGCGTTTGAAATATTGTTCTAAATAGTGCGAATCTGTTGTTGTGAGTTTAGGATATTATAATGCCGAGTGAGCCATGTATCGCTGAGGTAAGTGTCACGAATTTTTAAATATCACGACCGAGTGAGTCAAAGTTAGCTTTTAAGTTATCTTTTAAGTAATTTTTAAGATTCATAGAAAAGATGTGCGTGACTGATTTGAACAAAACTTCGTTCCTATTATGTGTACTTTTTTATACCCCTCGATGACAAACAAGCTGACGGCCCACCTGGTGGTAAGTGGATACCGTCGCCTAAAAACACCTGCAATAACAAGGAAAAAATCACTTGGTATTGCAGGTGCGATGTTATCCTGAGTTCTAAGATGAAATGTCTTACATGTCCAGTAATTACACTGGCTACCTTTGCCTTCAATCCGAAACACAGCAAACTAGCAAACTGTTTCACGGCTGAAATAAGAAAGACGGTACCTACCCATACCTATGACCCTACATACAGGTAGTAAGTAGTGTATTATATCTTTATTATAGAGTATGTATAGGCTAAAATGGCTGATTATTAGTAATTAAAGTTATTTTATAAAAAAAGAAACTATATTCCAAAGTTTTGTAGATTTTTAAAGAAGTTTTTGATATCTTTTCTATATTCAAAATTTATTTATTTATTTATTCATCTTCTTAGCATAATTCCATCCTTACAGTTTACACCAATACGATAGAAAAGCATTACATAACTAAATATTAATAACATAAAATTAACAATGTTATCGTTGTAAATTCGTTCAACGAACAGGAAAAAATATCCACTTTCTCAGCTATTCGGTTGAAGGTTCGCAGCGCTCGCGTTAGTGGAGCGTTTTGTTGTAGTTTGGTGCGAGCCCTGGGCATGTATAGCAACGGCGGCCGCCGGCGGCGCCCCACATATCCGTCAGGAACATTTACCCTTATCATACTACTATTTACCCTTATCATCAGTGTATGTTTTGTTGGCTGCCCTTAAATAAATAAAAAAAAAAAAAAAAAAAAAAAATCAAACTAAGTAACTCCGGGTTGTGAGTTTTTCCACGAATGAGCTTTAAAATGTATAAAACTAGGGCTAAGTCTCTTCGCACACTCAGTTGAATATATCCCACCATGCCAGCAACAAATAAGGTAGGATACATCAAAGGGTAATAAGGATAGACACCATAGAGCCTCATGTATAAATATCTCATAAATTTATTCTGAATACGCTCCAACATGAGACTATATTTAATTTCATGTGGAGCCCAAATGACTGAGTTACCTTCTAGATGGCTTCTGACTAAAGCGTTATATAATGATGTTATAGCTTTAATATTTTTAAAGCCATGTGCCCTGCGGAGAATAAACCCCAAGTTTCTGAAAGCCTTTTTAACGATGTCAACGATGTGACTCCTAAATGACAGTTCGGCTGTAAAGTTAACACCTAAATCTTTCACCTCCGTCACTTTCCGCATACACACGTCCTCTACCCTATAATCGAATTCAATAGGTTTACGACTTTTTGTAAATGTTATTGTGACACATTTAGACGTGTTAAACGCTAGTCCATTATCTTGGGCCCAGGAAACTACTCGGTCTATATCCCCCTGCATTCGCTCACAATCTACTGCCGTCCTGATACTAATGGACAACTTTAGGTCGTAAAATAAATATAAAAATACAAATTGTGGTATTCATTATTTTATTAGTATGCAATCATAATAACGGTAAGGTTTATGCAAATCAATAAATAAAAAAACCACATTTCAGCTACCTATTCAAAATTCATGCGTCAATTTTTCAGTGGGTGCCCACTATACAGGACTCTCCTAGTGTGGGACCCACGGGTCGAGTATTCTGTATTGTCACTTTGTGTCTCAGCTATTCGTTATAGTTTAAGTATCACTGTACTGTATCACTCTGTAACAAATTACTGTTAATAAATTATTTGTATAATTTTACGCATGGTTATCTTTAACATACAACAAAATATAATTAATTATCGTTCTAGGGTTAAACATAAAAATGACTAGTCTTCCATGAAAGAAGAAACAAAAGTCGACAGATGTTACACTACAAATCATCTCACAAGTCCGAGGAAACCCTTTATAAACCCACTCACTGCATCTTTTGAAACGCAAAAAAGATCAATCCCTCAATTTTACTGAATCTTCTCAATCCTATAATCGTTTTATGAATGCTAATGCTCGTTTTATGTTTTCGCGTTGTTTGCGTTCAATACACCGTGTTGGTACACCGCTTTTTTAAAACGTAATCCAACATAAACAAATGTTGTTCATAAATAAAAAAAAATGTGTGTTTACATTTTTTAATCTTTGATTTAGTGAGATGTGGCATGGTAATTGGTGAAAATGCTGGGTTAGAATTTTAGTTAAAAAACTTCCCATTAAAGTGTCCATACTTTTGTTGGTGTAAACAGTGTTTACACCACGATGACTGAAAGTGAACATAAAAATAAAAATCTCTGAAAATTTTAGGGAAAAAATTAAATTTGATTGAGTTTTTGTGTAAAAACTACGCGCAATCTGGGATTTTAATGGTGTATGTGAATAGCAGCGCTACTTAGGTTGCAGATACAAAAAAGTATCTGTAATAAAGGTGTAATTTTTGAAGGTTTTTAATTTTTAGGGTTCCGTAGCCAAAAGGTAAATTGAGACACTATTATTTAGACTCCGCTGTCGGTCAGTCCGACCTTCCGACTATGACCCGGCTGTATCTCATGAACTGTGATAGGGGGCACCTATACAACAGACATGTTTTTGCCGTTTTATATAGATTGTGGTACGGAACCCTACGTGTGCGAGTCCGACTCATACTTGGCCGGGATTTTTCTTGTAATTTAAAAAAAGGTAGAGCCCTCTGGTTGCTAATCGTTAAATTTTGGGACACGTTGTATATATCCAAAAGTAATTTGCATGATAACACTGAAGTACATGGCAATGAGATTCGCAGAAGAAAACATGCTTTTAGTAATGTCATTTGCACTAAACAAAACTACTTTTACGGATTAATTGCGTGTACTCGAGTTTTTTGTTGGCCACTGGGAATATGTCCTAATAAGATAATTAATTACTGGGCATGGAGGGCATATCATCTTAGTCCCCAGGATGGCAAACGCACTTGCGGTGTTCAGTGATTTACACTTAATATTGCAAGTGTCTATAGGCGGCGGTGACCACTTAACATCAGGTGGGCCGCAAGCTTCTTTGCCATCTCGTAACATAAAAAAAGAGCATAATTTTTCCGTGTATGGAAAACTCTTTCGTCGAGTTACAGTCGTCTTCACAACGTTTTCTTCTGTCAGTCATTGTCTTATTCATATAAAAAAACTGGGTTGCCAGCACCGATCCACCAGTGTTTATCGACACTCATAACCGCTACAGCAAGCAAGCTGACAGGCAGAGGCGGCTTGTCTAAAGTAGCAAGAAGAACGGAGCTGATCGGCGCAGGAAAACACTTGCCAGCGAACTTGGGAGTTTATCTTCTCCACGAAACTATACAGAACAAATTTTTATTTTATTTTGGGGGCTTACAGCTTACACAGGGAAGTACTTATATTTTACAATAGACATCAAAGAGACAATAACCAGCCACAGTTAACAATACTAAATTTCTATGAATAGAATATAAGATTGAGAAACCTTAATAAATTCTTATTCTAATTTACAAAAAATATTGCCTTGTGAAACCTTACAAAAATACATTAAAGCAAGTAATCCCCTGCCAGGTTGTTAACACAGTCAGGCCTACAAACATCATTAATTTTTTTACTGACTCGTATCAAATTGGAGTTACCATGATGCACGCTGTACGTGAGAATGCAACGTGAAGTAAATTCCTAGGATGGCAATGGCGAGGTGGAACATTTATATTCAATTTAGACAACAGTTGAGAACAATCGACTTTATTCTGAGCTATTGTCAATTAAGCACTAACCTGCGCCGAATACCAGACCGCTCCTGCAACCAGATTTCTTTATGTATACGGTCTTAAAATCACCACAAAATCTTTTTACAAGTCGGTAAAGGTGGGGATTGTGTATTTATACAAGCGTGTGTCAGGAGACCTGAAATGCAGGTATTGCTAAAACCAATATTTTTCAACCCAAGTTTAGACCTGATTTTGGGTTTCGAATTGAGTCAGACCAGATTGTTTTGTTTCCATTCTTGGATATTGTATTAATATTTTTATTTCGCATGATTCGATTTCATATTTTACCGATGATTTTAGATACCGAAACAGCACGGTATCCCTTAAGCCAGATTTAGATAACATTACCGTGTTTAGATGGTTCATTTTTGATTTTATTTTCCATAAAGCATAGAAAATGAAACGTCTAATTAAGACGATTTCATCACTGAGGCCCTAGACAAGTGCCAGTCGATTGCGTTGAACGTCTAACGAAAAATAATATTGTATGAAACTGACGTTTTAGTAAGAAAGTTCTCAAAAATTAGCCTCCCATCCACTAGCGTTTATTTCGTACTACTTTTCCAAATAGATGCACTGTAGAGAAACATCGTAGATATAACTAAAACCGTAGAGGCCACTAACTAAATGTCATCTCTACATGTTTTCCTGCGACTATAACATTCCTCGCCAGTTCGAGAGGAAAAACAAATCGTCACAATACACACGAACTGATACTTTCCTGCATTTTTTGTTTTCTCGTTAAACTAAAGGATTGCGCGCCAGTGGATGGTTAATATCCTGTTGTTTTCTAATAATTGTTACACAAAATGACTGGTATTCCCTTAACAGGACTAAGGGAATACCAGTCATTTTGTGTTATCTTTATGGCATACTTTCATTTTTACATGCACATTATTTATGTGTGCGTCAGTGCCGGCACGGAACGCTATCGCTAACATTTATAATAGCTCACTCGCGTTTGTGAGATAAAAATACTGTATGATTCCTGTCATTAATTTATAATTCATTAATGCAAAAAAATACGATATAATTGTACTTCTGACAATACTGCAGAACGATAACAGCGAATTGACATGAGAACATAAGCGATATCCAAAACCGACAGATAATAAAAAGCCACTAACTAAGTCCCTGGTTGTCACATCATCGTGTAGGCGCGACGATTCTAACACTCATTCTTTCGCGCTTTGCCCATCCTCTTGAAATTCATTCCATAAAAATTAGACATTCCCGCAGGAATAAACTCTAGTGGATGGGCGGCTATTATCATTTCGTTCGATAGAAACGTTGTATCGGTTGCTACTTGTCTAGGCCCTCAGGAAGTGCCTTTTTTATGGTTGACTACAATGACATTTCCTGCGTCACCGGACAGACTTGCTATGGAATTGGACGCCGCAAAAACTGTTGTTATTTTTGCCAGACTTTTAACGTTCGTGGTCCCGGGAAGACCTAATATTTGTGCCTAGTAAGTATATAACAAAGCTGACGTATTAATAGCTTTTAAAGTTAGGTATTTCTGATAATATCCCCTTTCCATCCAAAACTTTAATTATATTGTCGTATTCAATACAAGTATCAACTTCAAATACCCTATTATAATAATTCAACCTTATTTAATTTCCGGCGCACTATAAAATTATTGATTGCCAAACAATTAAGTACGTAAGCTCTCAGCAACACAGGTATTTTGTTAACTGTAACAAAGTTCTACTAGGGTTCTATATAATCTTACTATGCTTATAATTGTATATTAAGTGCTAAATTGTGAATATTAATTGTTTAATTTAATTTGTAATTATATTGAAGTGGAGATAGGGCAGTGTGGACTATCCTCTCAAATTTGTAGCAGCCCGAACTGGCGTAGTACTTGCAGAAGACCACAGTCAAATAAAGCAATATTTTTGTAGTATTGCGTTTCTGTTGGTGAGTATGGTCGCCAGAACTCAACGGGATAGAAAAGGGGATTGGTAGCGAGCTAAATTCATGGCGCTTAAAAATATTAGTTAAATAATTATCAATACATTAGTATCGATATCGATAAAATAATGATAGATCCATATAATCGCAGATATACCTACATAATTCCCAGAATATATTTTAAGTACATTAAAATTCGAGAAATGGAAAGTTTACTACAAAAAATCGTCTCAAATGATGAAGGTGACGAATCAAAAACTTGAAAGTAAGACGTGTGTATTTTTACTTTCTTGTAACTAGTATAGAGGAAGTCTTGTAATTGTCAAAAAATTCGACCTCGAGATTTTGACGGATTTACACGTTTTGGACCTCCCAGAGTCCAAAGATATTTTTTTAGAATTATGTCTGTGTGTGTCTGTGCACTAGCACGATAACTCGAGCATGTTTTAACTTATTGCAACCAAATTTTAAATACGTGTATGACATCAAAATATAAGGTTTTTATCAAATTATGAGCTGTCGATCACGAAAGTTAAGCAACCAAGTGCGCGGTCGGTACTTGGATGGGTCACCAAAATTTAACACGTATGTATGCCATCAAAATATAAGGTTTCTATCAACCTTTGAGTCTTTTGCGGTATACGAGAAAGTCAAGGGGATGCCACTCCAGATTTTTTATTTTTCAAGAATTTAAAGAATGTCACGGCCGTCTTGGTAAAAAGGACGATTCTGCATTCGAAACCGGAAAACAAATAGTAATTCAATTCTGCCGCAACGTAAATAGAATGGACAAATACATTTTATTTAGTTGATCATACTCATTGTTTTTGAGCTATCGAAAATTTGGGCTATGTACGTACACCGTATTTCTATGGTTGTTACTAAACATATCTTATAAAGGAAGCAAGTAGTACATTATAAAGCTTAGTTTTTTGAGTTATTCGTATTTTTTCTATTCTATCGCACTCTTTTTGATTGAACAGTGTAAAAGTGGTTTATCTATGCTGGTATGTTGACGTTAAGAAGTATTGTAATGTATTGTAGTCAATGTAGGTTGTTCTATCAGTGTATTTTACCGGTACTTACCTAGGGATTACTTAGGGAGCCGATACCTGGGGGTACTGACAAAGGAGAGTATCACGTATAAGTCGCCCAGAGGAAACTAGGAAGGAAACCAGCAGGGATTACACTGTGAGACCGCAAGACTAAAACCTGGCTTAGAGAGAAAAGTAGGGTCATCGATGCCATTAAAAACATGGCTCGTGGGGCAAGGCAGTGCTTAAGCTAAGGGCGGTGCCACATCACTCCAAAATAAGCCAAATTTTTTCCGTGTGTTCGGAATCTCACGTGGCTTGAATGGAGTGACGAAAAAATTTGGATATCCAAATAATCTGAAACCATCACTCCATCGCTCCAAACTCGCTCGTGTATTGCCGATCCCACGTCCATTTCGTGACGTGTCAGAAGCCCGCTGCGTAGAATGAAAATAAATTGGAGTGACACGAATGTAACGATCGTGCGTTTGTTCAATTTTTGGATAGTATCCACTGATGAAAATAGAAAGATCGTGAGTTTCCCCCCTTAGCATGGAGGCCTTAGGGCGAGAAACGACTAAGAGGAAGACCACAGACGCGATTGAAGGATAACGTCAAGAAAACTGCAGGGACGAATTGGATGCAGGTAGAAGCAGGACCGAGCTGGTGTATTTTGAACGAGGCCTATTTTTTATTATTATTACGATGGAAAATCCATTGACGGACCATACCGCATGCTGGCTAGGCGTACGGCGTGTGTGGGACTCACCCGGCGCTAAAGAACACCGGTCCTACTCACTAAAAAGCACCAGTACCCTTCCTAAGCCCTTCTGGAGGCGTTTTAAGATCGGCGTACTTTACGTACGCCATTTCACCAAAACGTCCCCGAGCTGGCCCGTCTCCCAACAGTTAGCCGGGTGACGCGCCACGGGGGATTACACTAGGGTACCTACTACTTCTGAACGAGGCCTACGTTACATCAAAATGGTCGAGAACGGTTGAGAAGGATAAGAAGAATTAGGTATTCATAATGGAAAATTACAAATTTACCTAATGCACGAACACGGTGTAAATATTTCTCACCGTTAAAATCGATTTTGTTGATACGAATAAATTACAAACCCATATCCCATAATCCGATTCTTATGCAACATTCGGGATAATTTCTGAGTGTTATTTAATGGTTTCGGCAGTAAACAACCTTTTTACAAGCAAAAAGTCTGCAATAACATTAACGGGCACTAAAGATTATGATTTCAGATTTTATAGTCAATTTTTGGCTCTGTAAAAAGGGAAATATTAAAATGTTGTTTGTATTGAGGTATTCGGTGGTGTCGTAACGGACAAAAGGTCTTCATCAATAATACATTTTGTGTCTTTAGAGATTAATATTAGAAAAATAGATAAAAAAGAATAAAGAATATAATTAAAGTCTTTGAAAAAATCGAGATACTTAGTAAAATATACTTCACAAAAAAGTTACCTATATAGAATACCTACCTACTCCTCCTCCTCGCGTCGTTTTCCTCAGTCATGAGGGTCGTGACTCCCCTTTGGTGCCATCCTATCTGTGATAATTCTGCGCCATCTCGACCTATCTCCAGCAGTGTGTAGAGCATCGTGTAGATTGATGTCCATAGTGGCGCGAACCTGGTCTGTCCAACGCATCGGGCTGCGACCCCGCGGTCTCTTCCCTTCTAATTTGCCAGTGACCATGAGTTTCTCGAGGTTATCTCCGTTCCTCCTGGCAATGTGACCGAAGTACTCGAGAACTCTCCGTAGGCAGATGGTAGATAGCCTGGTCGAAATTTGGAGTTCGCGCAGGATTGATGCGTTGGTGCGTCGCGCCGTCCAGGGGATTTTAAGCAGACGCCTCCAGCACCACATCTCGAAAGCGTCTATGCGGTTACGGTCGGCATTTCTCATTTACCTACCTACTATCTACGATTAATTATAACCCCAAAGGGGTTCGAGCAGAGCTTTATCATCATATTATTATATTTTATTTATTTATCTGTTCCTATTATAATAATTTGTATTACTCACCAGAACGCGCTGGTGTTACAGCCGTACATTCCACATGCGTTTAATTTGGGAATGTCTGTAGTGTGCAATATTGTCGATGATGACATAAATTTAACCTATAGAACTAGTAGTAGATTCTGACTGTCCCATTTCAAGATATCCTAATCTCTTAAAGCACTCTTTTGGAAACTTCTGAATCCTTATCGGCATCAAACTAAAGGTCAAATGACGCGCTGATGCATATCTGGTTCATCCCTTGAGACGTCTATAAAACAGTCGGGATTATGAAAAAGAAACGATTCTTATCTACGACTTCAAAATAAATCAGATTCGACAGGATGTTTGGTACATGGTATAACAAGCGAGTATACACCTGCTAACATAACTAGTTGTATAAATGGTGGTATCGAAAATCTTAAATTAATTTCGAAGAGTTATATCTTGCTTTTAGATCCTCAACTGGCTGCCACGTACCTACCGCATAAATGCAGCGTTGGTAGGCCCACCGCCAGATAATCCAACAACCTGGTATAGGTCTCAGGGAGCCGCTGCATGCGGGCAATACAGGTCCAATCGGGTTGGAGATCGTTGTGGGAAAGCTGTCTAATTGTCTCTGAATAAACCGATATCACACATTAGCCTATAGTAACTTTTAGCATTTATCATTACCTATCAGGCTGCTGCAATCTACTAATCTAGTCATTATACGAATTAGGATTCTTAAGATTCAAAAATAATCCTTGGAACCAATTCTCATTTATGTTCTGTTTTGTTATTTGTCAATATAAGTAAAGATTAAGATGCTAAGTTATTATTGAAATCGTTGTGAATTTCAGACGCATAGTGGAAACTGTAAACAGGTCCAATTTTTTTCTCAGCTTGGGACCGTGCTTCTGTCCACAAAAAGACACTTCAGGTAGTGTTTTCTCTAGTAGATTGCGTCGTTGCCTTACGGATGCATTGATCTATATAGAACCTTATCATAAAGTAGCATTTATATGTCTCGTGTCGAAGTGAGGTAGGGCGCAGCAGATTAGTCGCTTGAATTTGAAGCTGAGTGATTCAATCCTTTTGAGTGTTTAGTGTGTTTCGTCATTAAGGACCTCGCGATAATATTGCCGTGTGAGCTCCCGCATATACTTAATATAGAATTTTATGGCACGGCAAATATATCGCGATTGATTTGCTCATAGAGGTGACGCCTAGACATAGGAGTTTTCCTAGGAATAGACTTACCATAACCGCACATCATTCATAAACCACACATATCGGCGAACATGTGGGCGGGAGCTAATTTGTATGAACATTTACAGTTGAAATTTGCCGTCAAACGCAACTGCTTGGTATGAACCACACTGCAACCACCAGCGACATCATGCAACACTGCTTTTGTCACTCGATTTAAACTGGTTGTGGTAGTTTCCAATTCTCTCTAAGGTTTTAGCTGTGCCATCACATAAAAACTAAATTTTAAGTATTAAACTGTATTAAGCCCGGATAACTCTCTAGTATATGAATAAACCAGATGAAGGCTTTTTATATGAACTAATGATTTATCTCTCTTCGAATCTTTACGAGCGAGAAAAGCATCCTAGCGCTATAAATCTATCCGTCAGCTTCGTCTTGAAGAGAACAAAAGTTGATTATCCGTACTTCAGTTTTGTTATACAAGCAACCAAATGTTAGAGTGGAAAAGCTTTTCCGCTTGTTAACACTAAAGAAGTGTTTTTGAAATGAATGTGTAGAGATTAAAAGGTTATCTTAAACGCTTCAACATAAGTATTTACCAGACTGCTATGATAATTTAGGATGTAAAATCAGACCAATCACCTGATGGATGCGGCAGCGCAGGACCGACCGGTTCGGAGATCTTTAGGGGAGGCCTATGACAACAGTGAAATAATGATGATAATGATGATGATCTGATCCAGACTGCCGGTAACTTTATGTGTAACCAGAGTTGCACTAATATACTTTTTACAATTTCGTTAAAAAGTAATATATTACATATTTAAAATTGGTACAACCTATTACTATGAATTAAGTTGACATTTAAGTCCACAAGGACTCTCTTTGTCATCAAAGGAGGTTTAGGCAGTAGTCCACCACGCTTGCCGAATGCGGATTGGTGGACGGAGTATAAGGTGATCAAATACCCCTTTGCTGATCCATTAGTTGCCCTCTACAATACCCATTGGAGGATATGGAGTGATGCTATTCTACTCTGCCGGCATCACATGACGTATTTCTTCAATAAATTTTCGATTATGTTTCAGTCATAAATTCAAGATCTACAGTAGAAATAGCTTGTCGCCATCCTTGGAAGGTGCTACAAGAGATCTTCATTACAAAACCCTTCTCCTTCAGACCACTCTTAGATGTCTAGTTACAAACGTCGATATTTAAGATGAGTACCAAAATTTAATCGTCTTTTCCTCCGAGTGGGATATCGTTGAAGGGCCGAGAAAATAGGCTACGTCTTGACAAACTTTCCGTTTTATTTGCTCTCGTCATTTGCAAGATATTTTTATAAAAATCTAAAGTCCTTTGTTTGCGGATACATTGCTTTCTCCAATACCTTTTTTTGTTAGGAAAATAAAAATTGGGTTTCTTTCAACGTTTTTAAATTTTGAAGTAGCTTTCTCCTAATATTTGTTTTCTGAATAATTGCGTGTCATCGATTTCTCGGAGCTTATTATGCTGATTGATTCTGTGAAATGTTAGTTGTTAAAATGTAGGATTGAAAATTAATTAACATTTATCGAGGTAAGATTGTGGATGCGTTGGTGGCGTAGTGCGTAAGAGCATTATCTTCCACCCGGGAGGCTCCGGTTCGGACCCTGACAAGTACCAATGTGTTTTAAAATTTTGTATTTATTTTACGTTTAATCAACGCTTTTACGGTGAAGGAAAACATCGCGAGGAAACCTGCACACACCTGTGAAGAAATTCTCAGGTTGTGTGTGAAGTCGACCAACCCGCACTTGGCCAGCGTGGTTGACTAAGGCCTAATCGCCCCTAATGTGGGTAGGCTCGAGCCCTTCGGTGGGGACATTATATGAGCTGTTGATGATGAGGTAGGATTAGAAGTCAGAGAAACGACATGAAAGCAGAAATAATGTGTTAGAAACAATGACGTGATAAGCGAGAGGTGTAGTGTCATACAATTGTGAAAGGGATGCTCAAATGATTGGGTCATGTAGAAAGGATGTGTACGTAGATTGACGAAAAGGATTATTTTGAATCAGAAGTGAACGGAGATGACGGGGAAGGCTTAGGCGAAGGTTTATTGATCAAATAGAAAACATCTTGAAAAAGGATCAGGTCTAAAGTACTTGAAATCGCCGAGCCTATAAAGACTGTGATATTAGTATGTAACGTAGATGAAGCGAAAGAAATTAAAGATGGTAGCGAGTGGATAGGAGTGATCTCTGACGACCTATTTGAGAGAAAGGCGTTACTTGAACTAGAATACGCAAAAAAGTGCTTTGTTTTAAACTTACGTGGTCACCAATGTGGAACAAACCCACCACCTTGGCCTGACGCAACCTTACGGTTATACAGGCCAAATCGCGGGAAAGTGCGCTGCTAGTTGCCGGGGGCTCTGGTTTCACAGCGCACCTTTAATCTCTGCTACAAGTTATTCTTTGTCTGTCTCCTTGTCCCTATGATCCTTCTCCCCTTTCTGGGGTGCACAACACTCGTACGCCTTCGGTGCCTTCCAGGACGTCCGAGCCCACCCAAAGTGGTACCACTAGCTCCCACTGCCCAGTCTTCTGCCTCTTCTGCGGCGTCTTCGTTCTTCTTGTGTCATCGTCGCGCGAAGTCCCGTAGCTGTCTAAAGTTCGCCTCCGACCCCACGAGGTTCGGGTAATAGACCAGGCCCACCTCAAGCGTCTTCACCTTGTCCAGAACAATCCTACGCGCTTCCCCGTAAAGTTCGCATTCCCACAGTGCATAGTGTACGGCCTCTACATCGTTACCCCCGCAGTAGCATGAGCTCACAACGGCGAGTCTCTTGTGGAATGTGCATGCAACAGCGCCGAAATATCGGAAAAATAACAATAACGAAGTATGTGGTACAAAAATCCTGTTTTCGCACAATTTAATAAAAGTGCTTATACAAAGGAAGGTTATCACTAGAGACGAAAATCTCATTTGGCCAGTTCTTGGCATTTGTTGGCAAATGCGCTAATGAAGTCCGCTTGTTATCAGGTAAAAATTAGTTTTACAATACATCTTCATTTACCGTAACCGCAACTTAATATGTTCTTGTAGAGTTAATTATATAAACTCGACTATCGGGAGTTATAATTCAAGAATAAATGCAATCTCGATACTAAAGGGAACCCGATAATGTGAATTTATTATGTTTTTTTCCGCATTCGCCTTAAGGATACAGTCACGGATAATCTGATTCGATAGGATTGATTTGTATTTTGTTATATGTTTCTTGATATTTCTTCTCACTTAAGCAATAGGTGAGTATCCTGTGTTTGAGACGAAACCTCTTAGCATTCCATATAATTACCGTGCGGTACGGGGTACATAGTGTTGTAGAGAGGGGAGGCAGGAGTAGTTAGGGATGTACAAGACTGGAGCCCTCTAAGTCCTTTTCCATAAGGCTTGGAGGCGTTTACAGGTTTGAGACTTTTAATGGATACCTTGACGACTCGGAGCGTGAAATTAGAGTCGTTTTTAACCGACTTCAAAAAAGGAGGAGGTTTTCTATTCGACTGTATGATTTTTTTATCTGTGATATCTCATTACTGTTTACTGGGTGTACCGATTTTGATGATTTTTGCATTTGGAAGCTGCTGGTGCTTGTCAGGTTGTTCTGTTTGAATTTGAGCGACATCTGATCAGTAGTTTTTGAGTTATCCTCTGAGGTTATCCCTAATAATGCGTATTCAACTGACATCAATGATATCGTTCTCATTTTATTACGTTTGTTGGTCTAAAATGGTTTCAAAGATCTCGAGATAGTTTCCTGAAAATTTATATACAAAGTATTATAATCATTAATACATTATATCTCAATGTCTTATAACGGCCAATAAAATATACTATAAACATCTTTTAAAAAAAAAGTTAAACCGACTTCAAAAAGTATAAAAATAACATATTATTAAAATGTGTGCTGCTGTACTGTTTAAAGTCGGTGCCAAGCCATGCCAATCGTTCAGCATAACGAGCCTCTCATCAAGCTGGCGCGTTCAGTCGCAATCGCGGGTGTGATCAATGAATTTGATGTGGCAGGACGAATAGAATACCTAGTTGGCTTGGCACCGACTTCATACAGTACAGCAGGTACCTAGCACACATTTTAATAAAATTTTATTTTTATACCTTTTAAAGCCGGTTTGACTTTTCTTAAAGTTTCTCGGTAACTCGATGCTGTTTATGTAGCGCTGTGATATAGCTGCTACATCCTCACTAAATCATTAAAGAGACGCCATTCCACCACGACATATCGAGATCTGAAATCTCTGCCGTCATGTACACGGTACTGAAACATCGTACTATCAAGTAAGCAATACTCACATGTTTTGAACATTCTATTGTGCAATCACAAAGTCAATGACGTTGAATAATATACGGCATAATGATGCCGCAAAGTGTGAGCGTGTTGATACGTTTCGTAAATTTATTGATTAAGTTAAACAGAACGCTTATAAATAAGCGTATTTCATATATGTATAAAAAGCGGGTAGTACCTATGTTAACATTGTTAAATACTTACATTTATTTATGTTTTTATTTCATTTATTACAGTGAATATTTATCGAATAGTTTTTGCGTTTACAAATGCGTAAATATTTTTAAAAAAATGCACTGAAAAAAATCGACCTGCCACATGTGGGAATCCGCCTGGATTGCGGAGAATTCTGGGTTCGATCTGTGCTCGAAAAATTATTCCATAATATAAGGTACATAGTTGCATCTTATTTTATTTTTACTTAAAAATATCCTAACGTACCAAACAGGAACATCACTTGCACAAATGTGTTCAAAGTTTACGTGTCTTAATTTCAAGAAATACCCGACGAGATCCTAGCAGTTTTCACCTTACGCCTCCGACCCGTAGAGCAACTCGATAAACTACTATAAATTACTCTGATTTGCAACGCGTAGAGTTCAACTTGCCTTTGCCATTTATTACTTTAACTTAAATGTTTTCGGTTTAGGTTTGTTAACTTTAGTTATTTTTGTTTTACGGCTTATTTACTAGTTAACTTCTGCTTGTTTTGATGATCCTATTAAAGTTTTTTCGATATCTAGTTTCCATTTCAAACTGTACATCAAAAAATGATAAAAGTCTTCGAATCTTCATAAGTTAGGTTAATCAATGACATAATATATAGAATCATTGGGGTTAATGCTTTTTTTCTTCTCTTAGGCCACTGGCCTACAAAATAATATGGCCTATATAACATGTAAAACTAACTGTATTAACATGTAACGCTGTTGGTTTCCACAATATATAAACAAATTGTCAAAACACAATAATGCTGTTAAAGATTTTGATAGCGGTAGCTAGCCAGGCGGACTTAAAACATGTCCTACCGTTTACTAAACTACACTAAATTATACTCCCCGAGGATCGAACCCAGGACCTCTGGATCTAATTCCAGTGGTCGAACCACTAGAGAACGGAGGCGGTTGAAAATAAACCCCACATCGACGTTTATTCCGTATGACTTGTCCTTATGGATAAACTGTGGAGAATCATCGTAGGGATAAATAAAACCGTTGAGGCCACTGTCTTATCATAATTATGATGGGGCCCTTTACTCTTATTTCTTTACTCTTGTCGATCCTTGAATATGTAGGACATCAGCCTAATATCCATGGGCTTGAAGAGCCTGTAGTGCTCTGGCCTTAGGTAGGCCATTCCCAGGATATTCATTCTTGTCCTGGCTATGGAATCGCAGTCACACAACAGATGCTCGATGGATTCCCTGTCATGTCCACATTCTGCAATTCGATGTTGTGGAAATTGACATTTTGATGAGCATGTGGTTTGTGGCATAGTGCCATGTAAACCTAGTTGAGGCCATTAAGTAATGCCTTCTCTACAAGCTTTCTATCTAACTCAGTCAAGGTTGTCGTGTCGTGCTGGCGCGACGGAAGGGACAAAAAGATTTAAACCGTTATTCTTTCGCGCTTTGCCCATCCACTAGAATTCATTCCTTATGACTTGGACGTTGCGGCAGGAATGACCGCTAGTAGATGGGGGCCCATTAGTACAGCGCTTTATCTCTCTTACTATCAGGTGGAATAGAGTCATTTGCTTGACCTATTAATAAAAATAAAACTTTTATAATTCATACTTTTTGAAACCCATCGAATTGATCCGACAGCCAAATTATTTCCATACTTCCTATGCTACTAGTAGCCTCACACGTAATAATTTATATCATATTATGTTCAAATGTTACCTTGTTCCCCTCAAGGTATATTATTGACTACCATAAATTGTTAACGCTGTTTATTAGACCCGCTCAGGTATTACCGACTGAGAATATCTTATGCAGGACAATACGGAAGGCAGTATTCACTAGAGGATAAAGCATTTGCCTTCCTGTATAATTAGGCATAATAATAATAGTAAACTTTATGTATTTT
This sequence comes from Elophila nymphaeata, assembly GCA_955850985.1. Lineage (NCBI taxonomy): Eukaryota > Metazoa > Arthropoda > Insecta > Lepidoptera > Crambidae > Elophila > Elophila nymphaeata. The sequence goes on from OY039087.1 coordinate 18,586,072, forward strand.
TGATTTAGCGTTAACTTCGGTCGTGCTTCCTAAAACGATCTAACTTTTTACTTTCTCGTATACGTAGTATAGAGGAAGTCTTGTAATCGTCAAAAAATTGGACCTCGAGATTTTGACGGATTTACACATTTTGGAGCTCCGTGAGTCCAAAAAAAACCGTTTTTGGAATTATGTCTGTGTGTCTGTACGTTAGCACGATAACTCTATGCTTTAACTTATTGCAACCAAATTTAACATGCGTGTATGATGGAATAAATTTATTTTTGCGTTTACAAACGCGTAAATATTAATACTAGAAAAATGCACTGAAAAAAATCGACTTGCCTCAGGCGGGACTCGAACCCGCATCTTCCGCAATCCGGGCGGCTGCGTTGACCAATTACGCCACCGAGACACTGCTTTTCGCTGTCGAAATTTGTCGGTGCTTGGTGCTTATGTTTTTATGGTGAACATTGTTTCATCAAATCTTTGAAATTTGCACTTCTAAGACCCAAACGAAATATTTTTGCAAAAACTCTCTTTCTTTTCTTACGTTACTTGTTTCGCAGACATACATACGGCTTGCTTGGTAAGCAATAATCGTAGCGTATAGACCTTTGACAATGACAACAGTGATCCGACCCCGTGGAGCTCTGCTCACGAACAGAAACACAACTCCACACAAATATAGTGTTATTTGACTGTAGTCTTCTGTAAGGTGGAGGCCCTACCCCAGTTGAGGAGCTTCAAATTCTAGCTGCTAGTCCGTTGTACCCTACCTCGACTGAACTACTAGTTACTAATTAAATCTATTTAGATCTTTATTTCCCTTATCATAAATCATGGACTTAAGTTAGTCATGGTTTAAAACTGACACTGTCACATTTATTTGCTGAATGAAAGACAGAGTAAGCATCAGTTTTACACCAAGACTTACTTTAGTCCATTTTTTATTTAAGGGGGATAAATTTAGGCGCTACCTAAATTAACCTTCCAGTTTTGAATGTTTTGATGTCAACCGGTTCGAGCATATGCATTTACAAAGATAGGTTTTCTTTTATTGAGGAGAGGTTCACAAAATCTCATTCATTCTTACTTGCTGATTGCTAATTCATATGCACACCATATTTTACATACAAAATATTTTGTTCTAGTCGCTATTTTAATTTATCCACATTTCAGTACATACACAAATGTAAAGCAACTTAAGGAATTGTACAAGTCCGCTTCAAATAAAAATAACGACGAATTAATTCAGTTTGTAAAACTTGGTATATTAAGCAATACACTCACAATTATGCTTATAAGTTATTAAGATTAAATCTTTGTATAACTTGAAGTAATTTGCATGAAAACACAAAGTGTAGTTTGATAAGTAAGATAATAGAACTACAGTAAAATTAGTCACCATATATTTGCCAACCTGCAAGAGACATCTTCACGCCTTTTTTAGTAACCTAGGATTGTAAAAAAGTCTATCTCGATATAATCTTCGTAGAAAAATCTATTTCTGGATTTAGCGACATCGAAATGAGTTGTTGAATTTCCTTGTTCACGTTGGAATGATATGATATAAAAGTATAGTACCTATAATGTCATCATTTACCCGCCCTACTGTCAATTTTAATTGGGATTGGCGTAATATGTTTTTCTCTTCCACGCATCTCCGTCGGCCATCATCTAAGCATTAACTCCTTTCTTTTCAATATCATATCTCACACAATCTATCAATCTTTTCTTCGATCTTTCTCTACGCCCGTCCACTATCACGTTCATCACTTTCTTTATCACATTGACAATGAAAATTAAGAAGGAAAAATACTTTATTTTCTTCTACAGAAATAATCTTAACTCTAGTGGCCGGAGCCCCTTTTTAAGCATGAAAATGCCTGTGCCAGGAGACAATTGATTATAATCTCTTATCATTAAGTATAGTATAACGTATCTTAATTATATCGAACGTGGTCTGTACTTTTGATCACTTCTCAATAGCAATCTGGTGAAGCGTTAATTGACAGAAATTTAAATTATAAAAAAAAACATTCTACAATCCGACTGCAACATATTATAATATCTCGAAATAAAACAGTTTTATTACGTAATTCACAATACAATATCTCATTGAATTTTCATTTAATAAATTTTCCGTATCCGAATATTCTTTATTATGTGTTCGTAGCAAACACGCGGTATCGATAAAAGCTTTTTCATTCACATGATTAAATACGTTAGCTTGTGTGTATAGCCACATAGTCCTTATTACTTAGGCAAAAAGTCTGATATCCCGTGTACTTGCGTTCTTGAATTGTTATTTTATTCGTATAATTTACTAATGTTTGAACTGTAAAACAAACAATTTGAAGTAACAATAACGTCTTTTATCGTTGTAAATTCGAATATCGGGACTTTCGGGGCCTAGCGGGGGTTCAAGTTGACGGAATAAGCGGGTTACATACAAAAGTTTCGTGGATGTGTTTTAAATTTAATATTAGTAATAATTTTCTTTTCAGATTTGCATGCTTAGTGTGTTAATTACGTAAATAAATCGATCATAATAAAAAAACAGCAACATTTAAAACTTATTATTTTCTTTCTACTTATGCAAATTGTTGAAAATTTGTTTATAATGTTAGAGCACAAATGTTTAATTACTGACGTGTTAATGAGTGGATTGCTGGACGGAGTATAAGGTGATCAATACCCCTTTGCTGATCCATTAGTCGCCTTCTACGACACCCTTTGGAGGATGTGGGGTGATGCTATTCTACTCTGCCGGCATCACATGGCTATACTCTGGTTTCCCTTCAATACGTCTAAATATATCGCCTTTTTGCAAGTTATTACTTAATTGCTTACACTATTTTACCAAAAAAATTATAACATGTTTAGTTAAGGACCTAGTTTTTAAGTAGATTACCAAATTTTGTAAAATACTTGCCGAGCACAGAACATGGATGTAGGAAGTCTTTATATCCCGTGATGCAGAGTATATTTTTGTCATATTTATTTTATAACATAATTTAAAAAGAAAATACATTTCCAACAGCTTCCACACATTTATTATTATCTTGTCCTTATATGGTTTTAGGTTTCTTCTCAAATAAATATCCAGAAAATTTAAATGTTTTCGCTCAGCGTTGCTTCAATGTGCCCAGCACAGCCACCTATAAACAAAATTCAGTGGGTAACTGGTCGAGTTACGATCGAAATTACGACAACACCCAACCATCTCACGAACGATTATGGCAGTCATCTAAACATCCCACTAAAAGTAACATTTCTACAGGTCAGAAGAGCACCTTATAAATTTGTGATACATTATTTTTAAAATAACCTTAACAGTTGCAGGGGAATTATTGCGCTATTTATCGCGGATTAACCAAATCTAAAACGCTAACGCTTTTATTTCTTCCATTCTTAATTAATTTTAATATAAAAAAATTAATTGTTAATAAATAAAAACATACAAAGATTACGCATTTTGCCAAAGTCAAGAAAAAAATATATCTAAAGTAAAAAAAAAATTGTACGGTAAATTCAGAAAAAAATGGAGTCTCTCAACACGTGTTACACGTTAAAAGTATTTTCAAAATCGGTACACCCAATAAAGAGTTATGTTCCTCATAAAAAACATACAGTCATAAGAATACACAAACATACATAAAAAAACATACAGTCGAATTGAGAACCTCCTCCTTTTTTGAAGTCGGTTAAAATGGAGTCACTCAAAACGTATTATTACAACAAGAACTCGGGAGAATCTCGTTCCATTTTCATTTGTCTTCCATTCCATTTTTGACAACTGTCAGATGCCAAAACTTTGGTAACGTATATTTGGAGAGGGAGTTTCTCCCATTCCTACATCATTGGTTTCTCCATAGTTCTTGTTGTAAAAACACGTGTTGAGCGACTCCGTTTTTAACCTCAATGAACCGTACAATTTTTGTTACTTTGGTTACATTTTCACTTGACATTGGCAAAATTTCGTTTAATGCGACGCGACGCCATTAATGAAGAATAGAATAGAATAGATTTGGAGTTTCTCCCGAGTTACTCGAATAGGCTACTCTTGTAGATTTTTCTACACAATAAGTTACATTATAATCATCTAGAAGTTGGACTGGTACAAACAGCCTCTGAAGTTGCTTAACACTTTAGAAATGTATTACGTTGTCTACTGAGACTGAGACGGTCCTTAGAGCTTTTAAAGATAAAGCTTTACGGTAGTGCTTCATTTTGAAAAGGCACAGAACTTTTCATACTTTAACTTGAAATTAAATTTGTACAAAACAATGTAGGAATAAAACTCATTTGAAAATGCTATCCTAATTTCTCAGTGATAATGATAATATTTTTTATCATCAATTTATCATTGACAATAATACATTAAATTCACTCTTGTAATAAATGTCAATTCAAATTTTTAAAAAATCTTACATTCGGTTTACAATGAAGCAAATATTGTGATAAAGGGCGTAATCATTAAATCCAGCATAATAATGAATATCGTGGTACCTATATTTAGAATTAAAAGCGCGTGGGCTAGGGAAGAGTAGATAGATATACAAATCTACACTAATTATCATATAGAGATAAAATATTTTTAGCAAAAAAAATAGGACAACCGACTTCAATGCGTACAAATTTAAACTAAAAAGTAAGAAATAAATAATATTTTTATGAATTAGTTGAAAAGAGCGTCATAGAAAACCAAGGAAAGTATTGATACACATTTATAATTCTTTATTTATAATTCATACTCCGATATATTTGGAGCCGGTGCCAGCTAGCCAAGGAGGATAGTGTTTGCAATTTTCGAACTTCTCGGAGCGGCGGATTATTTCTTATCTTCATCATTCATTCTTATGTATAGTTAATGGATTAATCAAGTTCGTATCTATTAGGTAAGTTTATTTTGCTTAGGCTGGCACCGACTCCAAATATATCGGAGTATGAATTATAAATATATATTAGAATTATAAATGTGTATCAATACTTTCCTTAGTTTTCTATGACGCTCTTTTCAACTAATTCATAAAAATATTATTTATTTCTTACTTTTTAGTTTAAATTTGTACGCATTGAAGTCGGTTGTCCTATTTTTTTGCTAAAAATATTTTATTTTATTATTTTTAGTGGAAATAAAGTATATTTTATTGAAAACGGATAGGCCTACTAGGCGCTCATTAAAAGTTAATGGAAACTTTAACTAAAACGTTTTTTTTTTGTTATTACTGATTTGTTCAAAAAGGGGTGAATTTATATCGATACAATTTATACGGGCCATCTCTGATCTTGACGTACCTAAAAAATAATCATTAAAATCGAGTCGTAATACTTATAATTGACGGAGTACTCAGGTAACAAACACAAAAAAACAGTCGCATAGAGAACTTCCTCTTTTTTTTAAGTCGGTTAACAAATAATATCACGTCTCAGACCTATAGCTGCCATTGATTGACAAATGCCTGCCATTCATTCAAAATGAATGGTAAGTTAATGAACTATGAACCTAGTTATTTAACTTAAGTTCACAAAATAATTTGTCATAGTTTATGTGTTGACTATTGGACCTACTAACCAAAATTTCACTATTGCATATTAGGTAATGGCAAGTTCAAAAAAAAAATTTACATTATTTTTGTGTTCGTGGACGATATTATTATTTCATCCCCAATGAAATTACCATTTTAACAAAAAAGTTCTGAACCAATTTCGGTATAATTTATACGGGACCACCTTTGGAGTATGTCCTTCCTAACGTAAAAAGAATCTTCAAATTCGATTCATTACGGAACATACATACAAAAAAAAAAAAAAAAAAAACATACAGTCGAATAGAGAACCTCCTCCTTTTTTGAAGTCGGTTGAAAATGATTTTGCTACTTGATTTGAAATCATTGAAGATCAATCATGCAGTAAATAATTGTTGTTGATTCAAGATAAAATTTGATTAGGGAATAATTTTATTTTTGCGTTTACAAACGCGTAAATACTATTAATACTAGAAAATGCACTGAAAAAAATCGACTTGCCTTAGGCGGGACTCGAACCCGCATCTTCCACAATCCGCCCGGATTGTGGAAGATGCGGGTTCGAGTCCCGCCTGAGGCAAGTCGATTTTTTTCAGTGCATTTTTCTAGTAAAATTTGATTCTTTACAAAATATTCCTATTTCAAGTTTAATGATATCTTAAAGTGCTGATACGTATTAATTGTTTTATTTATTCATTAAATATCTCATTTCTTTTTCTTGAACTTTTTTGCCTTTGAAAGGAACTTCGTCTTCATAGTTATCAGGATTGACCTGGAACCACTGAGGGACTTCATAATAATTCGCACGAAATACCATCCCTTTCGTACAAAATTTCAAATTAGCCGTATCGATTCTCCAACACGATATGAGCAGTAAATGGGGAGCTAACCCGCAAGACCTTTTCTGATATTCAGCAAAAACATTTAAAAACATAAATTTCACATCGTTGCTTGATCCCTATGAATTATTCACGGAAACGTTCCAGATATTTCACCATATAGAAACAACTGAGAAAACATTGATTATTATGAGTGAAATGTGAACAAATTAATACCGTATATTTTTCTGTCGATCTCTGTTTTCATTTGGTATTTTGAGGCTGCGAAAATTGGTGCTGCAATATTTCTAATACGGTTGAATACACTTATAAAATTGTTTTTCTTTTATTTCAATTTTTCACTTTTAAAACTACACGCATTTATAATTAACCTACTAGTCGGCAAAAAGTGCGGCGTCTTTTATTCAATTATATTTATTGAAATTATAAGTACTAATGTAAATTTTATTTTTGTACTTCTCTAAATGACCTTTAATTATGCCAAGTCTCACACTCCTATTAATGTGTACAAAGGTTTATCTTCATGTAATAATGAGAAATCTCAGATTCTCCTTCAGTATATTAAAACCTAGTACTTAACAAATGTGCAACGAAATCTCCAGCTTGAACCCCTTTGAGCATAGAGTTAAATTAAAACAGCTAACAGCGCTACCAACAAAGGATTTTATCAGATGACTGATCAGAAGCGCATGATAATTAATTTACCTTGTGAAATAAATAATCTCTAAGCTTACAATACCTTTAGGGTTTAGTATAGATATCAGGATCGCCATTGTGTTTATTTCGATTGGCTATTGCTTGTGGCCGCAGGTGACTTAAACTTCACTGGAGTTTTTTTAGAAGGCTAGGACTAGGACCGTGGTGGAATGAGCTTTCCGTAGACAGTTTCTAGTCAACAAGTATCTCCCGCCGTAGATTCTCAATATTATCTAGACCTGTATACGCAACTTGAGGCCCGCTGCCGCTAGCCCTTTCTATACAGCACGAAGCCTAGTATCATCATCAACAGCTCATATAACGCCACATTAGGGGCGATTAGGCCTTAGTGAACCACCCTGGCCAAGTGCAGGTTGGTCTACTTCACACACAACCAAAAAATTTCTTCATAGGTGTTTGCAGGTTTCCTTCACCGTAAAAGCGTTGATTAAACGTACATATGAATTAAAATTTGAAAACACATTGGTACGTGGCGGAGTTCGAACCATTGCCTCCCGGGTCGGAGACAACGCCCTTACGCACTTCGCCACCGACGCTTCCACCTCCACGAAGCCTAGTAAGTATAGTGTTTTTGATTAGCAGTACTATTTTATGGATGATTGTGATGGTTGCGTTTTATTGAAGTTTAATATAAATGTTATGTTATATAGTGTAGGCTAGATTATTGCGGCCCACTAGGCGTAGCAGCAGTGACGTGTGGCCCAGGGGAAAAATAGGTTGAGTATGGCTAGTCTAAACTCGCCGGCATTCGACTGGAAAGAGAGCGGCAGAATTAAGGGTGCCGTGACGTAGAGGGATCAGGAAGAATCGTCCAGACACATCTAATGCACAGTATAAAACAAAGTCTCTCTTTCTGTCCGCACGTTTAGAACTATAAAACTCCGCAACGCATTTCAATCCAGTTTTCAGATAGATTGATACAATTTGTTAAGGTTAAAGTAAGTACTTTAATCTGTGCATCATTAATAAAATCCAGACACGGTTGTTTTTAACTGTCTCGCGGTAGACATAATACCGAGCAGGAACCGAAAATGTAAGTACTATCCGTGCGAAGTTGGGGCGGGTCGCTATACCTGTATAGGTTAGCACGATGACGGTGGAATTTTTGAAGATTTAAGAGTAAAATTTTTTATTTTGATGATGCGGAGCGTATTTGTACCCGTCTGCGCGGTTTAGTCTGTGTACAGGGCTGAGCTGAAACCATGTTATTGAATTCTGTCGCCATAAGTAAGATACAGTTCCTCAGGATTCCGGTTTAAGTTCGTTTCCAACTTAGGCCTTATCTTTCAATAATATCGCTTATAATCATTACGTTGAGTAAAATATTAAAAATAATAAATACTTATCATCACTTGTAACAGTTAGATGAGGGCTAAATAAATCCGCGTCAAGATTCAAAAAAGATTTCGTCTTTAAAAATTCGATATCTATAAATGAATATTATTTTAATCGAAGTCCATTACCAAAATACGAATTTATTTATAAATATTCCATATAGTCATAACAATGTCGTAATATTGGCTTAGCTATGTGACGAGTGACAGAGGTCGCTCCATTGTTACACAAATCGCAAGCAAGATGGAGGACACATTTACAATGCGTATAGATTTTTAATGGGAAAAGCTAAAAATGAAATCCTTCTACACAAAGACACCTCCTGAGCCTATTCCGTTAAAGAAAATTGATGAATTACTTATGTTGCTAATGGCTTTTGAATTTAACGCATCTGCTGAGAGAATATTATTGCTGTTATTTTTTTTACTTTCTAGTATACGTAGTATAGAGGAAGTCTTGTAATGGTCAAAAAATTTGACGTCGAGATTTTGACGGATTTACACATTTTGGACCACCTTGAGTCCAAAAATACCGCTTTTAGAATTATGTCTGTGTGCGTGTGTAAAAATATTACATAGAATTTAGTGGAACGCTTAGAAAATCCTGTCATGGTCGCGTACTCCGAACGGGAATCAAACCCGTGATCTTTTTACGTAATAAGAAACGATACACTAGAACAAATCTGTACCTCAGTTATAAGTACAGACTCTCAGTTATAAAATATAATTTGTAGAAAGGTCATCCGGATCGTGAAAAGCCTCTGGCTACTGAAGCGGCTCTACGCAGACTCTACATAGTAGCACCTATACTACGCCGTAGCACTGAATTACGGCGTAACGGTTCCCTCTGAATAAGTTCATCAGAATATTCTTTCATGTTATTGCAACTATACAGGGTGTAAAAGACACGAATAGTCAAACGAGAACCATATTTTCTATACATCAAAATAAGAAACATTTCAAAAAATAATTGCTGGGAAATGATTTTGATTTTTTGGTGTTCAAAAATTGCACAATGTAAAGCGCTCAACTCGCAAAACCGCGATAATTTTGTCCGACGGGGCGGCCCCGTTCGTTTGTGTCTATGCGCATCGAGTGAGCTACATTGAACGCTGACGTTTTGAAGCCATTTTTAACGCTATTGAACTATAAAAAAAATTCGTTTAAATTATGTATAATATTTTTTGCCATAGACCGGTGGTAGGGTAGTTCACCAATTTAAAGATACATAAAAATCAATTCAAATAAAGAACTATTTGATTTTGGATAAAATAAAGACAATTGATCCAGAGGGCAAGAAAACATCATTGAATTCGTACAGTAACCAACCTTCAAACGAACTTTAAGTAAGCCACATCAATCTAAAACATCTCCAACTTCATAAAGAGCACAACAATAGCACGAGTACACTCGCAAAGAACAAAGAACTGAGCGATAGGGTTATTTGAATTTGCATACGACACAATTATAATTACTAACCAAGGAAGTGTCATAACGGTGACGGTACTCTCTCCCCTGTCCTTAAGCTCTGTTCAGATTTGCGGTACGAACCGTGCACGGGAACCCACCACTTTACCGCAATTAACTTCAACGATTTTCATTCCCCATAAAACTATTCGCAGATCTTTTTATACAATACTTAACAATTCCTAGAATCAGGTTACATCGCAATGTCATTTCCTCGAATAGTTGTTATCTACAAGTTCATTCCATCGTAAAAATTTTTATGAAAGTTTATTCGATAATATGAAACGGTGATCATTAGCTAGTCGATCAATCAAGACAAATAGATACTGAAAATCGTGGAATAGTTTTCGGTGAAATGAAATTCGATGACAAAAAAATCTGTATTTTGATAGGTACCCACCGTGCACACCACACGCAGCGAACGGCTATTAGACGCGTCCAATTAAGCGCGCGCGTGCTGCAAGCGAGCGGTTCACGTTCAAGCTACGCGCAGTTTGCGTGCAAGGAAGAATCTGTCTCACCTGCTTTCTTGACATAAAAAATACTGTAAATGAAATAAACGCTTCCTTATAAGAAACTGCCTAAACGTTCCGCTTAAAATTATAATGAAATAACATTCAAGGATGGCCGGGAAAATTGAGAGACACCCGATAAATGAACGCGAGAGCCGCGTTAAAAACCTCATTATTCCCTATGTTTACTTAGCGAGTAAAACAGGCGGACAATGTGCCACAAATTGTTAGTCGAAGCTATAACTTGTCAAATCGAATATTTACTTTATATAGAAGAGGTTTTATATTTATTTAGAAGTTATTGTAAGCAACCTTCGTAACTCTAACGGTAATGTATTTTTTCGTTTGTCTTTCATAAAGAGTTAAAGTTTCTTGGTACTCCTTTTTTAACATCCTTGTGAATTGTTAACAGAATAAACAAAACTAAACGGATTTATGAAAAAGACATTAGCCACTTGTTTATGTTTATATTGGAATTTATTTTTAGATATTAATTTCAATAACTTTCAGCATTGAACAAACATCGAAGTGTTTAATTTTGATATTGCTTTTTTTATTAAATAATGCTTGAAACTTTATAAAAGTAATACTCATTAGATTATCATGAAATTCTGTTCATGAATTGTCTACCCGAGTTGTTCACCTAGCTAGATAAACTATCGTATATTGTTTGTCCATAATACACTGGGTGGACTACGGGAAATAGTTTTTGCATATAGTTCACCTGGGTTCAACTTTCAAACAAGACATTGGCGAGATTTGTTGCCGATGCACACTGCCGTCAGCTGACCGAGGACGTGAGTACCTACCTTTGGTTTATTAGTCTTAGTGTTTTCCAGACGTTGCAACACAAAACTTTATTTCACATCGTGTGTTGCTACTAACATGTATGAGAATTTACAATAACCATACATATTTTATGGTATTCCCATAACCTTGTACCCCAAATTTACTTCACAATTTTCCTCTGTTGAGCAGCTGTCTTTAGAGTGTTGAATCCGGAGGGAATATAAACTCGTGTGCCACGTAAGGCCACATGCCCAACACCAAGTTTTAAATCTTTTGCATTTACATATATATAGAGTAAGCTAAATATTCCATAATTTCCACTTTTCTTGTCTCGATTCCATAAATGACGATTTGTACTAAATTACGATTTCATCAAAAAACAAAGAGGCGACGCGCAAGGAATAACAATTAAATCATGTTCCTAATTCAATAACAGGGCGTGCAAAAAAGTAATGCTCTTGAATATTAGTCTTCAGGTTTTTAGTCGGTCATTATATATGAAATTGCTGTGTCGTAATGTCTTTTGTTATGTAATTTTATTTTTGTTGGTGTACAATAAAGTATAAATAAATAACCAATCAATATGGCCGATGATGGTCAAGTTCGATATCTTATCGTTATAAAATTATTCCCACTTGTCTAAGCCCCTTTGGGTATCTCCCTTGCTGAAGCTCTACAACCTTAGTTTATACTAAGTTAGTAAAGAGGAAAATATATGTATATTTGTAGCACATAAATTTAAAAACTACAGAACCGATTTCAAAGCTTCTTTAAAAATTAAATGCTAAATTATTCTTGAATGATATAAGCCATATTTGATTTAGGGCTAATTTTTCAATCCTTACATATTTTTTATTCATCCGATATCGCACTATACGGACAAATTAAAATTACATTGTCAGTTGTCATTGTCTTGTATTTGATTTCAAGTGACATTTGCTTCAGTTTGGGTAATAATTTAACTGTCTGATAACTTTTATCTCACGATTGAAAAATCAGCCTTTTAAAAATACCCACGTGGATGAAGTCGCGGGTAGACCGCTAGTTACTAATAAAAACACAACACACAAAATATTGTAATTTGAATACAGTCTTCTTCGAGCAATGCTGTCCCAGGATCGCAATAACTATTTACACTTGGCCTGTTTTTAACACTAAACTCATTATTTCGGAGTTGCGATCTGCAGCGAGGCAGGTGTCCAAGCGCCCACTTTACCTTATTAGCCCACGAAATTGCTGCGCCCCGGACTCGAAATGAGCTTGTATTAAAATAAAAACAGATTTTTCGAAACGACAGTGTCGTTAAAATAAGCTTGGTGCCGTTATTGACATAACTAAGGCCGCGTTCCCACTATGTCGTGACGACAGATTATCGTGTCGTTTAAAGGTCTCTTTACACTTGCAAAAAGAGGCAATGCGCTACGGTCAGTAGCCGTTTCGTAGCCACCGTTCCGTAGCGTTCATAGTTTAAAAGAGGCTTTTGCCAATCTGATAAATGGGCTATGACTTCAAACGTCGTCGTGGCTTGTATATTTAAATGGAGGTATTCACATATAGGAAGACTCGATTAACTGCGGTCCACGAATTTTTGCAGTGACGGCAAATTGTCAAGTATGAGAACGACTAGAAACGACGATCGTCCAACGATAAATTAATCGTCACGACAGAGTGGGAACACGCTCTTACTAACGATTGCTTTTAATATTCTAACCGCAGGTAAAAGTAAGCTTACTGAAGTTTTGTTGTCTAGAAATTTATTATAAAATTAGTCTACAGCGGACTAGCCGCTCGAATTTGGAGCAGCCCGTACTGGGGTAGTACGTCCACCTCACAGAAGAGCACACTCAAATAACGGTATATTTTTGTAGTGTTGTGTTTTTGTTAATGAGTAAAACTGCCAGAGCTCGAAGGAGTCTAGGGGGGTGAGGGGGTTGGCAGCGTGCGAGTGTTACGTCAGTGATGTAAGCGTCTATTTTATTTAACGTATTTTATTCGATTTTATTTTTTTGTTATTTAGTACCTGTTTTATTTTACGTATTTCTTATTCGGGAAATCTATAGTCCTGTATAGCATATAAATAAATAAAAAACCACAGATATATCAATCTAAGGAGATCGGTCGAATCGCCGAGTTCATAGGAAGACCGAGTGTCGCGATCAGCGGCCGTACTACATAACATGGTCTAGTTGAGCATGCCGTAATATACACCATATTCACTCGACTTTATCGGACGGCGAACTGGCGGTAACGTATGCCCACTGGGCATACACTTGTCACAAGTTAAACGCCGGCTTGGCCTATCTCCTTGTATTATTATATCTGTGTAAGAAACTCTTTAAGCATTCTCCATTTGGTTGCAGAAAACTAATATAAAAAATATGATGTCGCGCTTTCGTGCGTCAAATTTACGTATTACACTCAGGCCTAGTGCTACAACGTCACTAAACATAATAATACACAATTGTCCTACATTCTCATATACAATTTGGCCATATTCTTCATTACACTGAATCTAGCCCAATTAAAAGTAGGTTTTATACGCTACTTGTTCTAAATTAGTAGATTTCTTTATTTATTAAATTTTATAACCTGGCTAAAATATAGTTACCTTGCAGCACTGCAGGTGCACGTAAAGGTAATTATCGTACATTTCTCGCTTAAAACCGAGATGTTCGTTTGTTTTTTGTTATACACTTGTCTTGTATAACGTCATAATCATTTTGTAGCAAGGACGTAATAAAATGTTCTCTGGAGTAGAACGTTATAATAAGAAACAAAGGAAGAGCCGTTGGAGGGTAAATTTGTTGTAACCAATCCTGTTTGTTTAGTGGACTGTGTTATTGTGGAATGTGGATTCTTATAAACATACTTGAAATATAGAGCACAGTGGATTAGCATGGATATTGGAGCACCCGTCTAGTTTAAACACCCCCACCGCATTAAATTTAACTCTAATCCTTCGTATTTCTCTATATTCCTTATAGTTTAGGATTTGGCCCTGAAGGTCCATTTGAAAAATTCATGTGTATGTATCATCTATATGTTATATATAGAACAATGCTTTTTTAATTCAGACGGAAATAAAAAAAAAATAAATTAAATTAATAAAAAAAATCTTATCAATTAAATAAAAAACAATGAACAGAAAGAGTTCTTTTCGCTTTAATTTCGTTCCGTTAAAGGAACTTGAGAACACCGCAGAGTAATGATAAGCGCCGTAGAAATATAAGTTCTCTCTAAATTATTACATTGGGTAGATAACTCTTTTCTCGTTGAAAAATGTGGAGAACGACTGAAACAATATTCAGAAGTGAACATTCAGCTCTCTCAGATAATATTGACTTACTCTCATGCTTTCATAGATTCTTTAGTCATTATTTTTTGTAACTCAATGCTGTAACAAAGATGGTGATTCGAAAAAATATTAATACTTATTACTAAATAAAATTGACAAGAAAGTACCTTAAATCGTATAACTTTACCCAGTATAATTATGGTAATTTAATTATAGTATTACAATTTTTGTATATTTTCGCTACCTTTCTGTTGTTGTAGTAAATGACAGCAAAAGTTCATGATAAAAAGCAGAATTTCCGAAACCTTCGAATTTAAAAAAAAATATGAAGACATTTGCAGAAATGTTTGCGTGATTGAGATTATTTACTTTTTTATAACAATCATCAGTCTCGATTAAATAACTTATTAATAATTTACAACCATGCAAAATTTTATATATTAATTGTCTTTAGTAGTAGAGTGTTTTCTGTCAGTTTGTATGTTTTATGTCAATAACACTCTAACTCGATTATAATTGCTACATGAACTCATTAAGAACTGAGTAGTAATAGCTCATTTTATTAGCACTTTTAAAACTTTCATAATACTATTATTTCTTGTATCTTCAAATAAAATAATTATAGCAGCAAAAGTAGCCGGTAAATGAATATTTACTTATCTAAATTATTTACAGTATACAATTAGAACAATCTGCTGAATAAGTAAAATTGAATATCTAAATTATGAAAATGATAATGGGTATATAGTAATTTTGAAAATAATAATAATATGAATAGAATAAAAAAGTAGGATTTAGTACAAGATAATATCAAAATGGACGAATAGAGCTTTTAAGTTGCCTTTTAAGTACTGTTCGATAAAGAAAAATTATAAAACGGTACATAACAATTTAATTAAAATCTTTGACTCCAGCGTGAAAGCATCAAACGAACTGACTTTCGATTTATAATATTAGTCAGGGAATTGGGAAATGCAAATGTAACACATTAACGTGTTACATTTGCATTATCCAATTTAGGAGAATTTTGAACGTGACTTTTATTAATTATCATTTAACTATTTCTGAAATTCATGCACATTAAAGTTGAGTTTTAACGAACCTTTTGAATGCAAAATACAGAAAAACGGTTAAAAATAATTCACTTGATAGGAAAAATATAACGTTCTTCAATTAAAAAATTTAAAACCACCATTTGTAATAGGAGAAATTTAAAAAATACAAAACTATATTAGAAAAGACAAAAGTTTTACCACAACATTTCACATTAATTTCAAATATAAAAGTTTTCATAGATATTAAAAATAATTCTTATGTCTATGACTGACTGCATTCGAGCTGCATTCCATGTTCCATCATTAAAAAAGAACAATTTAATGTGCTCCTGGTGGCACATTAATATTAATCCTGTTAACCAAACGAGGGAAGGAGGGGGTGAATCCTACATGGATACCCTAGGCCCGGACCCTAGGGTTATGTCAGACTCCTACTGACTAAACATCCCCTTATTGCCTATTGCCAAAGTGGCTATAAGGCTATCTGAAGCAGCCTCAGGAGAGGAGGAAGGTGCACACGCTGTCCTAGACATATAGACTAGGGCATATGCGTGGAAGTTCGAAAGGACACCATAGCAAGGCCGAACGCATGTGTGTGAGGGTACTTCACGCAGTGGCGGAAAGCCACACGACAAACCTGGGTTGCCAGAAGGGCAGTGAAATTCATCTGAGCAGACACGACCCCTTCCTCTTGGTTTCGCATAGTCGGGTGAAAATAATATCATTATCACAGCCTTCATAATTCGACCCACTGCTGGGACACAAGGCCTCTCCTTTTCAACGAAGGAGGTATAGGCAGTAGTCCACCACGCTTGCCCAATGCGGATTGGTGGACGGAGTATAAGGTGATCAATACCCCTTTGCTGATCCATTAGTCGCCTTCTACCACACCCATTGAAGGATATGGAGTGATGCTATTCTGCTCTGACGGTTTCACACGGCCTGAAAAAATAATATAAAATAAATTAATCTCGGAACAAATCGGTTATTTTAGATTTTGTCCTTCAATTGAATATTTGAAGTAGCTTCTTTATAATTAAGTTTCACAATCACGGGAATTTGTGTTTTACCATTTATTCTCCGTAATATTTGCTTGGAGCAACAAACTCGTAATTAAAGATCCTTGTTCTATTGAGCTGCTGTGTAATTATAATTGTATAAGATAATTATAAATTGGCATCGTTACTACAATATGCGCATAGTTTGTTGATAATTATCTACTCTAGATACTAAATTCAGTGAAAACTGATCTAAAATTTTTATTATCGTATCTACACGATAAGCGAAAATTTCTAATTTTTTTTATGCTATTAAACTAATAATTCTAACTTACTCGTACATAGTTCTTTTAAAGAAATTTTATTATAGTTAAAGTAAGTTTAACGTTAAACAAAATAATAATAATAATGCTGTTTTCAACCGACTTCAAAAAAGGAGGAGGTTCTCTATTCGACTGTATGTTTTTTTTTTTTTTTTTTGTATGTATGTTCCGCGATTACTCCGTCAATTATGAATCGATTTTGAAGATTCTTTTTTCGTTAGGAAGGACATACTCCAAAGGTGCTCCCGTATAAATTATACCGAAATTGGTTCAGTACTTTTTTGTTAAAATGATAATTTCATTGGGGATGATATAATAATATCGTCCACGAACACAAAAATAATGTCAATTTTTTTTTTGAACTTGCCATTACCTAATATGCAATAGTGAAATTTTGGTTAGTAGGTCCAATAGTCAACACATAAACTATGACAAATTATTTTATGAACTTACGTTAAATAACTAGGTTCATAGTTCATTAACTTACCATTCATTTTGAATGAATGGCAGGCATTTGTAATGAGATATAGGTCTGAGACATGATATTATTTGTTAACCGACTTAAAAAAAAGAGGAAGTTCTCTATCCGACTGTTTTTTTGTGTTTGTTACCTGATTACTTCTTCAATTATGAGTATTACGACTCGATTTTAATGATTCTTTTTTAGGTACGTCAAGATCAGAGATGGCCCGTATAAATTTTATCTATATAAATTCGACCCTTTTTGAACAAATCAGTAATAGCAAAAAAAACCTTTTTAGTTAAAGTTTCCATTAACTTTTAATGAGCGCCTAGTAGGCCTATCCGTTTTCAATAAAATATACTTTATTTCCACTAAAAATAATAAAATAAAATATTTTTAGCAAAAAAAATAGGACAACCGACTTCAATGCGTACAAATTTATACTAAAAAGTAAGAAATAAATAATATTTTTATGAATTAGTTGAAAAGAGCGTCATAGAAAACCAAGGAAAGTATTGATACACATTTATAATTCTTTATTTATAATTCATAATCCGATATATTTGGAGTCGGTGCCAGCCTAAGCAAAATAAACTTACCTAATAGATACGAACTTGATTAATCCATTAACTATACATAATAATGAATGATGAAGAAAAGAAATAATCCGCCGCTCCGTGAAGTTCGAAAATTGCAAACACTATCCTCCTTGGCTAGCTGGCACCGGCTCCAAATATATCGGAGTATGAATTATAAATAAAGAATTATAAATGTGTATCAATACTTTCCTTGGTTTTCTATGACGCTCTTTTCAACTAATTCATAAAAATATTATTTATTTCTTACTTTTTAGTATAAATTTGTACGCATTGAAGTCGGTTGTCCTATTTTTTTTGCTAAAAATATTTTATGTTTTTAACTCTCTTGTGGTAACACCACGAAGCAATTTGAGGTCAGCACTTTCATAAATAATAATACATTACGGATTAAATTATGTTTCACTTATCTTAGCCATTGATTGTATTGTACTTAACAGTATAGAGACACTACAAAGCTGTTTTCCTAAAAAAGCGATTTATCCGCATTAGGTATATAGGCTCATAGAGCCGATTGCAAGCTAACTAGTTTGAAGGTGTGAGTTACTGCTGTTTCATGCAGTATGTAAGTATATTAATTCCCACCGTTATTCCCAAGCGCGGTAGAAAAGTGGTTAAACCTCGGTTTACCGGCAAAGTCCCTAAATGGTTTACCCGACATTGACAAACGACACGCGGAACGAATTCAAAAATTGAATGCGACTAAATGTGGAAGCCGTCGATACGATCTCTTTCATAGTACTGATGAGATTATTCACAGTGTTATGTATTATGTAAAGGTCGAAGGACAAAAATGTACACATATAATGTATACATGTCTTAATTACGGTTTATTTTTAACACGTTTCGACACAACCACAAGTGAAGCTAAGCTTATTTTTATTTTATGAAAAGACAAATGCTCTGCCGTACATTTTAAATATCCATATATTAATACGTGAAGAAACAACTTTGCACTTATTTTTACGCATGTTGCGCGTACGGAGAAGTGTCAGATTTGGCTGATGATGGTTGAAAGTTATTTTTGGATAAAAGGTAGTGCAAATGACTTCATTCCACGTGATGGTAAGCAAAAGTGGAGTCCAAATGCGAAGATAGCTAGTGCGAGAGATATACGGCCGCGCTAGCCACCCTCGCCTCTCCGACCTGCAAGGTGCTTCTTACGCCTCCTTTGAATGATCCAGGATTAGAAGGAGGAAAAACGTCTGGTGACAGATAATTCCATTTCTTAGTGCGACATAGGAATTTCTTCGCACAAGTTTAAGTTGTTGCCACAGTTTGTGTAACACAAAATATAGAGTAGTGCAAAAAGAATGAAATCTAATATACTAAAATGAATACTGACTGAATGACTGACTGTCGTATCAACGCACAGCCCGACCACCGCTGGGTCTTAGATTCCAAATTTGGCACGTAGGTTCCTTATGAAGTCTAGGGGTGCACTAAGAAAGGATTTTTCGAAATTCACCCTCTAAGGTGGTGAAAAGGGGATGCAAAGTTTGTATGCAAATCCGTCATTTTTAAAGTAAAATCCATAATAATTGGTACATGGCATTTCAGTTAGAAATCGCGGACGAAGTCGCGGGCAAACTAGTTTATGTATAAAAAATATGTTTAGTTTCGAAACTTTTTGCCCACCAATCGGCAACTAGGATATATTTAAAATGACCGTAGATGATTTAGAATGCAACATCTGTGTTGGTTGTTGGTTTTATTTGTTGGTACACTGAAGTTTTGTTACGTTTTTGGGCTTGATGTTATTTTTTTAGATTTGTAGGCGTCAAGCTGGTATTTGTGTTCGCCGTCCCATACTGCCAGAATTGATTTTATCTGTAACCAAGTGTTACCTAAGGCTCTGCTTTACCCCTTTTGGGGCTACGAAAGTGATTGTATAGATTAAAAAGAGTATCTAATATTTCACAATTGAAATCCATTACATTCTATGTCTTCTTGTTTATTTATTTTATTATTATCATTATTTATGCTATATCGTCCATTAGTATATATTTTGCCCGCAGACCGCAGTACCTCCCCACCAGGGTATTTACTGAAGACCAGCGTCGAGTGTGTATTCTGCATGCTTGAGATTTTATGCTGAGTAAATGCCTTTTCGGTGTCTTCAGTATTGTACGCACTTGTATAATGTATATATCATTGTATTACCTAGATATTGTGACACCGAATAAACAATTTTTCTTTCTTTCTTTCTTTTAGACACAAATATGGAGAATAAAACACAAATTTTACAGCATTAAAACGTGTTATGCCAAGTCAACTTTAAAACTGCGAAGTTAACCGCTCAAAAACGAATCCCGCAAGCAACAGGTGCATCATTACTGGCTATGCATCACATCCATTGAACAGCTTTACAATTCCCAACTATATAGCTTGTTCAACCAGCAATAAGTTTTTAACAAGTTTGTCTTAACTTTAGCTAACTGTATGGAAGTATTGGCATTTGATTGCACTAACGACTTTAATTCAGTGTACGTTTTAAAGGGAAGTCAGATAAAATAATTGAATGAAGTCGAACTTGTGTTATAGATTTAACAACTGAGTTATTTTTGCGTTTCTATAACTAGGCGTTACGTGCAATTGAATTAGACAGATAAAGATTAAATTACCTTAGAAATCTTGATAATCATTTTACAATCACTTAACGGAATCTCATCCTTTAGATCATCGACACCGACGTCTGTCATGCTTATATTAATAGTATCGATCCACCCTCGACTGTTTTCCGATGTTGAAAATGATGATGATGATTATTATTATTCTTTGAAAATATAACTATACTAATTATATTATATTCTGTTAGCTTATTTTATAACGATTTTAGTGACAAAATCTCTTATATATAGTTTTATAAATTATATCTGTCCACGCCTCGCTCTGGATTTATTATCTGTGGCGCGACCGAGAGCGCGCGCTTTTCGCGATCGTCTATTATCTTTTTACACACAAATTATCTACAATATTGTCAACGCATTTAAAGAGCTTTGGAAAATAAGAATGCGTTGCACCGAGTACTACGTTATTGTCAATGTTAAAGTTAATTTTAACTGAAACTTTAACAATAACCATCAAAGGCCACTATTTTTTGCTGCACCGTCATGTAAAATGTTGTAGTTAAAGTTATAAGAGTTACAAGTCAAATGACGTTTCCCCTCCCAATAATTCACAGAGATTTTTTTTTGATAATGACAATACTTCAAATTGCGTTGTCAAACACAAACTACCTTACGTCATTGAAATTAAAATTGATTGCATGACAGTTACACACACAAACTGTAAATTTAACGCTAACCGTCCGAAGTTGAGCGGTTATGGTTATCGTTAATTATTACATCATTTTAACCATTGTTAAAATGATGCAACCTGTATTTCGCTCAACCATAGATTTGACGGCACCTTTGGCATTTGTTATCGTTATAGTTACTTGGTGCAACTGAGCCGAAATATATTGTTTTATAATGTAAATACAACTATTAAAGTCTCCTCCTACCAAACAATATCTCACATCCCTGCCAAATATATTGGAACAACCGTTATAGTAGCTCATACATTTACATGCCTAAAGCATACCAGTAAGATGGTCAGCCTGCCAAGAATATTCTACTTGGTCACTTTGTAAATATTAAGTCACATTGCTATTAACTTAGCAACTAAGTTTCGCACTGGCGCTTCTATTTTAGGACTTAATGTTACATTTTAGTTAATAAATGCATAAATAAAATGTTACATTATTTATTGATAAAAACACATAACAGGTAAAAAATGCCATACATGACTTTGGTCTAAGATCAAACTATACCCATACAACATTTTGTCTCTAATGTGAATTAAAAGTGAGCAACTATTTTTTTATTCTAGTTGATATTTTCTATTGCATTATTACATTGACTAATTAACATGAGCGAGCATAGGTAACGAGTAACGCTATTCATCTACTTCATCGCGCCTAGCATGACCAACGAAACACGATATGATTTAAGTAGCCATTTATCGCTTTGGACTGTCAAAAATCATTGGATATAACCGCCAATTTGAAATTTTATCGAAACTGCGAACAAGCCTAAGGCATAAACATGTTCGCAGTATCGATAAAATTTCAAGATGGCGGTTTTACTTAATGATTTAAGACAGTTCAAAGCGATAAATGACTATGTCATATCATGTTTCGGTGGTCCTGCTAGGCGGGCTGACACTCCAATAACTTTTTTTAAAGGGACACACTTTACGTCAAATAAATAACGTCATTACATATAAAGTTGCAAAATTACAGTGGTCCAAAGTGGTTCAACAATTAGTATCCACGAGTGTACAATTAAGCAGCTCGTAAACCCGCTCGTCAACAGTCAGTTAGAAGTTAAGTAAGTTGTTAGAGTTAAACGCATTCTGTGCAGTTAACTTAATGCACTCGGTCGCCGGTGCTCTGCGGGATCGTAATAAAATGCTACTGGTATTCTGCTCTTTCTTGTTTAAGCTGTGGCTTGATTGAATTCGTGCTTATTGCTACACTAATTAATAAATGTGAAACACTTCACATTTTTTCTCCTTAGCTGCTATAATTTTTTACAACTTAATTTCAATTTTAGTATTAGATTTAACGAGCCCCGATATACGATGGGCAGTCTTATCGCTATACAAGCGATCTCTTTTTACCGACTTCAAAAAAGGAAGAGGTTCTCAATTCGGTCGCATGTTTTTTTTTTAAGTGTGTTGCCATAACAATCACAATCGGCACACCCAGTAATAAGTAATGATACTTATTACTGGGCGTGCCGATTGTGATGATAGTTTTTATATTCGGGAGCTGGTTTGTCATGTGGTCCCATTTATATTTGAGCGGCATCTGACGAGTTGTTTTTGAATTATCCCTAATAATTGCGTGTTTAATTCACATCGATGATAACGTTCTCATTTTATTACTTGTTTGTCTAATAGATCTCGAGATAGTTTCCTGAAAACTTCTATACATATAACACTAAAAATAAAAATAAATAAATAAATAACCGTCTTCGAAATTAAAAAAAACGGAGAAATATTAATTTTATATATATTTGTTAATACTAATACTTATCATCAAAATCAATGCACGGACTTATCTTGTGCCCAAAAAGCTTCTGGCCTTATCATTGAACTTTCTTCCGCTAAAAGTTTGATCCGATATCCGCGCTTAAACCTAATAAATTAACTGGTTGATAACGATAAATTTTCGGCTCAAAACAAATTAGATCCTTAAAAGGGTATTCTAAAGTTATAGGCACGATTAGATTTATTTGCTTTCGATTAGTATCTAAACATATCTGTGAAAAACTAGCTTCAGGGATTTAGGCTTTTTTCCTATAGAAAATACTTTACTAAACTGTGCGACGTTAGACGTATGTGGGACTCGCCCGGGAGTTCTCAACAATACCCAATAAAAACCATAGGTATCCTCACAGCCCTTTATAGGGGCGTTCCTAGAACGGCACACAGTATATAATATATCCAGGCCTCGTCTCTGAAACGTAAGTCCGAAAATCCCCCGATTTAATAGAAGGCCGGGGGATTACCCTAGGGTACTAGTTCAATACTTGGGCCATCCTATGTACAGGTTCTGTGATTTAGCCTACAGTGCCTAATATATATTAACATGGGGACACGGCAAATCCGTCAAAATCTCGAGGTCGAATATTTTGACGATTACAAGACTTCCTCTATACTAAGTACGAGAAAGTAAAAAAGTCATTGTAAAATTATTCACAAATAATTGTGGAAAAAATTGTCCTAACGTAACATAACACTTCGTTAAGCCGCAACCTTTTAACACCGGTGACTAATAAAGTATTAAATACAAAGCAATTAAGATTATGGACCGGCTAATGCACTTACAATGTCATCAGGGGCACTCAACAGCCTCAATTGTCTGCCTTTTTCGCCCAACAAATAAGCGCGTACGAAAAATTAATCCATACCAATGGTTTTGCTAATGTGCTGATAGGCTAAACTAACAAAATATTATCTTGGACGCTCGTGCACAAAAGTTAGTTCTGACATTTTTGGTCGAAATGAAATGAAAAATCTCTTTATTTAAATGGACTTTGCTAAGTACTTTTTACGAAATAATTGGTTGAACTTAAATTGTAAATGATAATAATAATTATGCTGAGACGGAGAAGAAATGGCGAAAGAAACTCCCTAAGTTACAATTTCGTAATGACTTCTAAACATAATTACAGGACAATAGATATATCAATATGAATAAATTACAATTTTAAATGCGTAAATTTTGGGCAGATTTTACTCCCACGCATTTGTATCATTTATATAATCAATTATGTTTTGTAATAAAAACGCAAATATCAAACGCGAATATTGAAAAAAATATACTGAACGCAAATACCAAACGCGAGCGCGCCCGATCCCCTACGACGGCGGCCGAGCTGGGTCGCGCTGCTGGCGCGAACAGTCGTTTTTGTGAAAGTGTTCTAGGCTTAGCAATATTTGTAATTTTTAAATTAAAAGAATATGTGTATACACCTGTAAAGGTAGGATTTGGTGGTTTCTACTTATAGCAAATGTTACTGCTAATTATATACCCAAATTTATACACAATAAATTATCATTATTATTATTATAAGTTTTTTTATAAATATAATTTAGTTTTTTTAATTTAATAATAGGCAAATCTATAGTGACGATAAATCGAGCTTTATCTATAGAATGTTCCACTTAGGTAGGGCTTGACTGTTTCACCACTTATTGGTTGAACACAATAATGCTGTCACTCAATCAGGCCAAACGACTAAATGCACTTTTCTTATAAAAAAGACTATATTCAAACATTACATTTCGACATACGTTTCCTTGGGGACATCCCAAACCGATCAGAGGAAGGCATAGGAAGCTAATAAAAAGTCACACTTTTCTTCTTATCAGTACACCTAAGTGCGATCGTGGGTGACAGTTAAATATACACCATCGTTGTCTCGCCGCGACAGTACTGCAAGTCATCAATTGCACCGTGGTGGTTCCAACAGTTTTGCACCTCTGGAATTCACGTCAAGAGGTATTTATCAATCATTTAAATAAAAAAATGTCTATTACAATAAATGCATAGTTGTTAAAGCTAGAAAAGCAATGACGCGGATATCTTAAGATCGAGTTAAGATTAAAATGTCAAAAACAAGGTTTTCTCGGCGTTGATTTAATTAAATTTTTGTAAGTATTTTTACTAGCTTAAATTCATTTGTTTGTTATGCTATGTACTTTACTTTATTATTTTAGATACATTATTTTTTGTTTTTTTTTAAATTCCTTAATCTGTAATTTAATTTGAAATTGTTGTTATATTTAATGAAAATTTGCACCGAACTTATCGTCGTTCAATATCAGATGGTCATATGCGATGAAGGCCAA
Source organism: Elophila nymphaeata (assembly GCA_955850985.1). Taxonomy (NCBI): domain Eukaryota; kingdom Metazoa; phylum Arthropoda; class Insecta; order Lepidoptera; family Crambidae; genus Elophila; species Elophila nymphaeata. Next base: position 18,611,377 of record OY039087.1, read on the forward strand.
GAACTTCCTTTTAAAATTTCATGTTTTCATATAATACTCAGGGCCATTCACTTTCTAAGTAAAACCAGTACTAACCGTAGGTACCTACTTACAGACAGCAGTATCATTTAAATTCAAATTTAATCAAACGAGTTATAGTATAATGCTAATATCAATTTGGAATAGAATGAACATTTTCAGTTTTGTGAATGTAAAATTATATCAAGTTGATTCTTTAGATGGGAATTTAAATTTAAAGAAAACTATTATCTATGAACAAAGTACTTGCCTCATTTCATACAGTTTCCTTCATTTTTCTTTGGCAATAACCTCAGAATTGTTAGAAAAAGCGCTTCATAAAACATTTTTCTTATCGCAACTACGAAATAGAAAATATTTTCCATCAAACAAAAAGCGTAGTTCATTGTTTTTTTAGTAAAGCATACATCCGCCGCTAATTTCCCGTGATAGGGTGAATATTGAAAAGAAAAAGGCTTTTCGAACTCGGCATCGATAAGTTGTCTGTTTATGCGAATATTTAAGCAATTAGGTACTTATTTAGTTCAAAATAAGGTTGTCTATTATATTTTCTAGATGGTTTTGAAGTTGAACAATTTTTATGAGAGATATCTACACTTGCGTGCAATAAAATCGACTCACCTCGTAGGCTTCGATTCTTAATATATCGGTATATAAAAATAAGATTAGATAAACAAAACCTGTAAATATAATTTAAATGTATATTTCATAAGCTTTATTTAATGTACTCTAAACATCGATAAATGAAGTATTGATGACAATAGACTCATTTCTTCGTAAACCCTGGTTTCTCATTTTTACGTCATACGCCATTTCTGTGACTATGCAGAGTGTTCAGAGTGAATTGAATCATTGTTTCTTGAATAATTGATTAATCTTATAGATTTATTGACCCTTAAAATTTTGCTCATTTCCCCAAAAAATTTAGCTCTATTAACTGTATTTGGTTTTCAATTTGTAAAATCAATAAAACAAAATCTATCACAGTAAAAACTGGTCTATTGTAAGTTAAGGTTCTTGTTTAACACACGGGGTTAAAAAATATTATTTACTAATTGTAGATTTCGATTAGGGAGTTCTGAACCAAAGCGTACCGTTGAGTCGATTTCATTGCTCGTAAGTGTATTATAGATAAGGCCAAAATATGAATGGTAGGCACTTCGTAGGCAGACTTTGGTAAAGTGGTGGTAGATAATCAAACAAACTTCGAACAAGTGCCATCAGATCACTACCAATGAACTACCTACACAAAATTAAACTAGCATGCAGTCAAACTATCGAGGGTAGAAGGTTAATCGCACATCCATTTGTCGAGAATTTTGCGCATATCATGGACTCAGCCCCGCACTAACATTTCTATTATTTATGAGTTCATGGTCGGGCAAAGACTTTCGGCAATCAGTTTCGGATCTTGAGCTACTTTGGCCGCGTTATGGGCAAGAATACTGATGCTATGGAGAGGCTCGATGTCCAGGGTAGAGTAAATGGCTCAAGATCTGCCCTCTACGATGAGCTGACCAAATAAAAGACTTTACAGAGGCGCCCCTAAATAGGTATGTGTGTGCGATTGTCGGATAGAGAGATACAGTGAAGTAGGCCGTGTTGAGCCATGAGAACAACTACACTACCAAGAGTTAACGATTAAAAAAAATTTCGAGTTCACGTAGTACAATCATTTTCAGTACAGTAGTTTCTAAGTACTTAGTTGTTTTTTTTAACTATTTAAATTTAATATCTACATAACACAGCTGCGTGATGCCAGCAGAATAGAACAGCACCACCCCATATCCTCCAATCGGTGTCGTAGAAGGCGATAATGGATCAACAAACGGGTATTGATCGCCTTATACTCCGTCCACCAATCTGCATAGGGCAAGCGTGGTGGACTACTGCCTATACCTCCTTCGTTGAAAAGGAGTGGCCTTGTGTCCCAGCAGTGGGTCGAATTATAAAGGCTGTGATAATGATGATGAATACATAACGGTGACATTATAGCATAGATTCGCTACGCTGTGTCATTCGATCGTTATGACGTTTCAAATTGTACTCTATTCCGATTGCATAAGATGATTGACATTATATTTGAGTGTAAGGAACCCGCGTCGGTGTACTCCAGACTAAATTTCCTGCAAATTGGATCTGGAAGCCGGTATTAACTGGCAACAAGTGGAGGTATCTTGAAACTGCATTTGTATGTAACGAAGGCACTATCAAAGGTTTCAAATCACGAGACCTGGTGACGCTGGCTATAATAGAATCCAAGAAAAATGCCGTTAAACAGCCAGACGAAGATATACGCACAAGCGTCTAACATTGCCCAGGCTTATTTTTTCTTAACTATCGGCTCTAAAACTTTAGCGTTAACATAATATATATTATAAATACGATGTGCAAACGTGACATCTATTAAGAGCAATGTTCTAAATTCTTTATTTTTTTTATTTATTTATGAAGGTGGGCAATGATACACTCCTCATTAACGACATCTTTATACAAATTGAAAGAATGAGTTGGGCTGCCCACAGCACACAGAAAGAGGTTGCCATTTGCATAATGTAATAAATAATATTCATTTTAATAAAAAGGAACTAAATAATCAAATATAATTATGCTTCTGGATATGGCAGATACATTTTTGGTTCTCTAGAAGATATTTTATGGGGTTTTCACAATTTCTATAGCAATACAGGTATTATTTTAAACTGGGTGTCAGGCCTATCAATGTTTTTACGGTGGACAATGTTGTCGCCGTCCTATTCAAGTTAGTTCGGGAATCATTGCCCACCTCATCATCTTCAAGAATATACCATTTAGACGTTTAATCTTACTCTCACTCCAATATTAAAAGATCTTCTCTAATATGAGTAGAAGCCTCATAGCATGTTTAAATGTAAATGAAGATTTTTGCACCGCCTGAGAGGATCCTACTTCCAAAGCGCCTGACTGGTAACTGCGTGAACTTAGCAATGCAACAACCACTTAGTTTTGTCCGATATACAATCAAATTTACCCTTTAAATCCCAAAATGTTGCTATTCTCATACATTTATATGCAATTCAAGATTTTATTTATTTTTCGTGTTTGGACAAAGTTATACGCACTGGGCAAAATTGGACGGGGTAATATGTTGTTTTCTTCGACTCTATTTGACTGGCCGTCATCTGCACATTAACCCCCTTCGTTGCCACCTTTCACATTGCCTATCCATCTTTTTTTTCAACCTACAATCCTAAATTATACTTCTCATCGCTTTCTTTGTCATATCCTCGTCTATTCATTAAAAGCCCAAACCTATAACATTTGATATTAATTTGAAATATATTTCCAGTTACACCAAATGTGTAGGTTTACACTTGAATTAATTTGGTAAAAGGAAATGTTTAACTAGAATCTTATTACGGCGTAATACGTAGGTATTTGATGTAGAATTCGGTTGGAAGTATTGCCTACTGTAGATACAGATGAAATATGTTACTAATTATGAAGACAAGAAAATAATGGAGTGTTTCGCGCTTTAGTGGATCCGTCAGGTTTTTATTTCAATAATAAAAAAGAAAGTAACAATTTTTATTAAGGTATTTTTTGCATTTTAGTTCCCTTTCTTTTTTATTTATTTGTGTGGAAACTTAATTGATCCATGTAATATTTTTTTATTTCTTTAACTGTAATTATACATTCACCAAACCACATTGGGCAAGTGTGGTGGACTACTATCTAAATCTCCTTCGATGACAATTTCAGGCCTTGTGGTCCCAGCACTGGGTCGAATTATGGAGGTTGTTATGACGAATTATACATAAATATTTTTTGTCTCCGAAATGCATCAGTAATAAATAAATACGTAATAGAAAAATTGGTGCTCCCATTTGTCATAGCCTATCAGAGGTCTCGAGTTAGATTCCCAGTAGCGTACGTACACCACTATGGTACACTATATTGGTGTACGTTTTGGTTGGTGTTAGCGCATGTTTGAAGTTTGCATCATAATAGCATAGGCATAGGTATTATGTGTTCATCAAAATGGTACTAGCTTTTCAGGTGGCCTTACTACTAACCTAATCGACCACAAGTTTTCGCCCCTTGGCGAACGAAGCCGGGACGTGTAGGGCTGAACACAACACCAGCAAAGCGTTTTTATGTTCGTATTATAGAATGAGTTTCAAGAATGAACGCCGACTTGACCTACGTCTCTATAACTTTGTGTGTGATAGAAACTGATAAACGATTCTCAAGACATGATTGACTTCTGAGTGTCATTATGTAATACGGGCCTTAGACCATTCTTCGTAACAGAAAGGCTCTGTAAACACAATTTACTATATTAAATATCTCTCACATTACCTAATTGGATAAAATAGAATTTACTTAGGCGACGTTTTGCCCTGAATGTATTAGATAGATTACAGTTATGTTTATTGCATTAGACGGTCACATGCTACGTTTTTCATTAGACGCGGACGTGACGGGACTGCATCCAAAGACTACCCTGAAATATGGTGGACTAAATGATAGTAGTAATCTGTTATGGGATCTTAGGGCTACATACGAGAAAATGGTTGTTTTTGTCGGTACAGGAAAACCCTTGGCTATGGATAAGGCTGAAGCAACACGACCTCTTAAGGCGGGATCAGATATGATCATTAGCCCGATCCGATCAGCGTATCACGTATCAAGCCCCGTATCAAGTTGTGGACGCCTCGATTTGCTCTGTATCCGTATCTTCATAATAGTCCTTTGATGATCGGACAAAAACCGACACGACATGCGACGGGCCGTATCATAAAGGCTGTGGTGATGATAATGCTGATGATAAACCTTGGGCTGGGTAGTTCAAAGGAGGCATGAAAAAGCACCGTGCAGGTCGACAACTTTAGGATGGCTAGTGGCGGCACTTTCTCTCTCGCATTTGGACTCCACTTTCGCTCACCGTCAGGTAGGTTGGAGTAATTCATCATCAACAGCTCATATAATGTCCCCACCGAGGGGTTCGAGCCTACCCCATATTAGGGGCGATTAGTAATAATGTTACGATGACTTTTTATAAGATTGTGGCAGCATAGGCTGACACAAAACGCCATCCAACCAGGCCCTTTTTACTTTCTCGTACGTAGTATAGAGAAAGTCTTGTAATCTTCAAAAATTCGACCTCGAGATTTTGACGGATTTACACGTGTATGACATCAAAATATAAGGTTTCTATCAACTTTTAAGCCGTCAATCACGAAAGTTAAGCAACCAAGTGCTTAACTTTCGTGAGCGCGGTCGGTACTCGGATGGGTGACCAAAATTTAACGCATGTTAAATTTTTTTGATGTCATACATGCATATGTATGACATTAAAATATAAGGTTTCTATCAACCTTTGAGTCGTTTCCGGTATACGAGAAAGTCAAGGGGAAACCACTCCCGATTTTTTTTCGATTGATTTTTTTTTACGGACCGTGACTGTGGGTTAGATTTTCCAGGAATACCTACTGAAACCATCAGTACCCTCACAGTCCTTTATAAGGACGTTTCGGGAACAGCGTACCTACAATGTACGACTCTTCTCCGAATCGTCTCCAGACTGCCCGACTCGACAACAGGCCTTCAACCAGGCCCAAACACTATCAAACTTCTAGATATGATTACTTCATGTAGATCAGAGGTGGTTTTTCAATTTAAAATTGTCTTTGTTTGCAGAGACTATGGTAATTAATGGTGTAAAAATTTAAAATGATTAGTTCTATATTCTTAAGTAATGGGGTATGGAAATAGATTTTTCTGAAAAGATCTTCGGTTCCTTTTGGAATCCACACCTACAACATTTTTTCATCATATTTAAGTTAACGCAACGTAACGGGCTTGCATTAGTAGCACCGACAGCATGAACTCCAACGCAATACGACACAATACGACGGCGAACCGAATGCAATATGTCGCGCCGCTCGCCAATAATGGACTCCTGGCAAATTCGCTAACATAGCAACACTAGTATTTTCCGATTTCGGGCACAAATTTATTGAGCATGGCAGCACTGGCCGCAGCGAGACCTTTTATTTTTGAGGTTAAAACAATAAAACGTGTACAAAATGGCGCAAGGTGAAAATTGACTGTCACTTTGTTTAATTGAGACGCCAAAATGAAAATGGTTGCCTGAAAATGTTTGGGAAAGCCAATGAAGATTTCGATATCGAACACTTTCTTCGAATAATACTTATTTTTTATATTACACAGAGTGGCACATATACGGACAGACATTCGAAAGGGAGAGTTTTTCGATTAGGTCTTCTAAAAGGTGGAGGTTGCCAGGGAGAGAGTTCCTAATTTGAAATGATAAATCTTCAATTGGAATTGATTAATCTATGTTGAAAATTAACCTAACCTATGGCTTCAGCTCGACAGATACTAAAAATTCATGTTGTATATTAAAACGTAAATAAACAACTTTCCTCCCTTTGTCAGCATGTTGCGCGCACGGAGACGTGTCACATTTGGCATAATTCAAAATATATAATTAGAGAAGTGGAAAATAATATAGAAGAGTCGGTACTTTGTGTCCACTCTATTAAAAAGCAATACCATATTATTATAACGACAATTCATATTTAAATTTGTATTTCAAAATACATAATAATTATTTCAGAGAAACTGACCTGTGTGTGTTTAATTTACTAGAATCAATTATGTCTGATAAGACTTCATTTCTAAAAAGGTTTCGATGTAAACTCTATACCCGGGCCGGCTAGATGACCGTTAATTAATGAGCAGTTATAAAATTAATTTCTCGTAATTGTAAAATCTTTCACTAATTTGTTATACCTTTAAATGTAGTTTTTCTATGTAAAAGTCTAGTTAATGACTCCATTCCACCTAATGTAAGCAGAAATGGAGCTAAGTACATATATTTTCATATATTTTTACGCTCACACCAATTATCTAAACCGAAGTAAGTATCATTAAACACACCTTAATCTATCCTTGAACACACTTTTTTGGATATTTTTGGCACTAAATTGTGCTAATTTAGAAGTCTAGTATTTAAAGTGATTTCTATAATTGAATGAGCTCATATCATATAAAACACTTATTGGAATTGATGCCTTCAATATTACTAATAATAAATTATAAGTTTAAATTAATCTAACTAACCCTCTTAACATTCCATTATATTCTACTCATACTGTACGTACATGTTAAGAGTTATAGTCGACTGTTATACTTAATACCAATAATTGAAACCCCGAATCACTATACCTCTAAAGAACATTATTCCTAATATTTGTAGCCCGAATGCACGCTATCCCTAATAACTTCAGACCTATAGCACTGTATTCCTAAAATTTCTAGCCCGAATGTACGCTATGCCTAATAACTTTAGACCTAAAAAGCACTGCAATCCTAATATTTGTAGCCCTACCTAACCACTGTAAGCTGAAAAGTTTTATGTAAATTATCATTTCTTTAAAGAAATTATTTTCTTTGGCATAATACAGTTACATATTTTTTTGAAAAAAAGACATTTTTTGCTTTAATTATATTAATTAATCTAGCAAAACATTTCTAGAATTTTTCGAAAAAAAAACAACATTTATCAAAACTATTAATAGCTATATTACATTGTTTTTTTTTGCTTTCATAATATTATTACTGTAATTTATGCTATCTTTGGACTACCCGCGGAACTTCCGTGACGTAAACATTGTTCTCAGCAGTTATTAATTCTTATTTACTAGTAATTTACGTTTCATTACAAATCTTTTGGGACTGCAATGTAGATAAATGTACGAGTTATAAGTGAGAATGTTATTTCATGTGAATTGTATCTATTTTGGCTGAAAATAAGCATTGCCAAAATACAAGTGATACTCAGTGACAAGTGTTTTTCTGATACAAATATTACCTTGTAACAACAGTGCTGGGTGAATACAAGAAATTATTTATTATTCGGAGCTGAGCAAACAAGACAGTGAAGTTCTAAATACGAATTTTGAAAACAAAATTTTTTTTACTCAGGTAATTATCCATACTGTGGGGGTATTTTTACGGTCATTCAGTGATAAGATCAAAACTTGACACAATTTATAATACACTGATTTATTTTGGCGATGTCGATATTGACACAACTGGCCGAGTGGCTTTAGCACTGGACTTGAAACACATCTTACTCCGGCGAACCGAGTTCGAACCTACAAAAAGTAAATTGATTTTTCACATTTTTATTTTTAAAATAGACTAATACTAGACCTGTGACTACTTTACTATGAATTTCTTGGACAATATTACGTTTCGTCGTAACAGAACAAAATCACTCAACAAAACGGCAAGCCCTGACACGATTGACATGTTAGATGAAACATGCACAAGTTTGCCAAACTTAACAGATGACGAAAATAATATCGATGAATTAAATAAACTAAAAGAACAAGTTGACTCACTAAAATTGGAGTTACAGAGTGCTCACAGTGAAATTGAGACCCTATCATTAGAAAATACAAATTTTAAACGAAGTTATGATGACTTACAAAAAAAATATGACATATTAAAAAAGGTTACAAATAGCCCCATTAAATGTAAACAGACACCAAAGAAACAAAAAACACAAACTCCTGTTGCATCATATAAAGATACAAATATTGAAAAATTAAAGTTAAAAAAATCACACATCGGAAACAACCTAGTCATGCAACATATTAGTAGAAAATACAAAAGTGATTTGTCTAAACCTAATTTATGTTTAATAAGTACAAATAAACATAACAAAATCCTTACAATTATGGAGGATATTCTTGGAAATCAGTTTGAGTTTTGTCACTATCTAAAGCATAATAGTAATATCAAAGAATTACTTAGTGGAATTGAAATTAAACTGTCAAATTTTACAATGAAGGACTACTGTGTCATTATGATTGGCGAAAAAGATTTTCAAATTACGAAGAACTATTTAAATGTGATATACTATATACGTCAAATTTTAGAAAACATAAATCATACAAACATTATTATTTGTCTTCCAACTTATAAATACGGATATCTACAGACTATGTTCAACTGGAGAGTCGAAAATTTTAACAGTCTTATATACTTGGACGTGACAAATCATGAGCATGCATATTTACTTGACACAAATAAGGAGTTAGATTATGACTATAGCATGTTTCATAAAAACTCTGGACTCATAAATGATCATGGAATGCGAGCTATTTTTGGGAACCTGCAGAGATTAATATTTGACATACAATACAACAATAATATGCTTGACAAGGAATACTCAAATACAACTGACACTACCTTTTTTCGAGACTAAATACTTACATTTGATTCACCAAAATATTGCAGGACTATTAAATAAGACTGACACACTTTTACTCAATTTAGATGACTTGGAGATTAATAGAAATGTACCTGTGGACATACTATGCATTACGGAACATTTCATGATGAGAGGTTATGAAAAATTTTTAAGCCTCCCAGATTTCACTTTAGCAACATCTTTCAGCCGAAGCAACATCAAACGAGGTGGCGCGTGTATTTTGGTGAAGACAGAAATTAAAAGTAGAGAGCTTTCAGAGATAAATAAATTATCATTAATTAATGCATTTGAATGTTGTGCTATTGAACTAATAGATTACAAAATCGTTGTTGTGTGCATATATAGAGTACCCAAAATGAACAATATGAGTATTTTTCTCAATAGACTAGAACGAATCTTGAACTATGTTAATAAATTAAAAAAGTGTAATAATGTTATTATAGCTGGAGATTTTAATATAAATATGTTAAAAGAAAATAGTTATTCATTAGATTTCGAATGTTTGTGTAGAAATTACAATTTTAAGGTAGCTTTTAAGAAAATTACTAGATTTGTGAGTAAAACATGTCCAGATAACATTGTACATAACTTTAAACAGAAATGTAAGACTAAAGTGTTAGAATTTGGCTTGTCAGATCACGCTGCTCAATTAATCAAACTCCCAGTCAAAAAACTATATAAGGTAAAATTTTGGAATAAAATTATTCGTGACTATGGTAAAAACAATATAAATAAATTTATTAAGTGTATAAAGAATCTATCATTTTCTGAAATATATAAAACTTTAGATCCATCTATTGCATATCGACATTTTTTTGATGAATTCAAATTATTTTATGACTTATGTTTTCCTTTTAAAAAAATTAGAGTAAAAGTGTTTAGTAAACCGAAATGGATGTCTAGGGGTATTAAAGTTTGTAGCAAAAAGAAACGTAAATTATTGTGGATCTTTAGAAAAAACCCTACAAATAGCAATAAAACCAAATATAATGACTATTCCAAATTATTAAAAAAAATTATAACACTAACAAAATTGACTCAAAATAATCATAAAATTAATACATCAACGGATAAAACTAAAACAACCTGGCAAATCATTAACAAAGTAAGACTTAATAAGCCAAAAGGAAGTATTAGGACAATCAAGATAAATAATGACTACATCTCTGATCCAAATACGATGGCTAATGCTTTTAATGATTATTTTATAGACAAAATAAAACCTTCTGACAATTGCGGTATTAATGTCGGGTTAAATATTTTAAATAGATCAAGATCAATGTTTTTAGCACCATGTTTGCACCAACAAATCAAAGTAATAATAAAGAAACTAAAAAATAGTAGGTAATAGTGTCGGATATGATGGGTTTTCAACAAAAATTATCAAATCTGTAAATGAATTTATATGTCATCATTTAAGTCACATAATAAATTTGTCAATTGAAACAGGCATATTTCCTCAAGATTTAAAAACGACCATAATAAGACCATTATTTAAAAAAGATAATAAAGAATTGATGGAATGTTATCGACCTATTGCTCTAAATTCTGTGTTCTCGAAAGTATTTGAAAAGTATTATTATAATGAATTATATAGCTATTTTGAAACCCATAACATTTTTTGCAAGGAGCAAAAGGGTTTTAGAAAAAATAAATCAATTAACTTGGCAATTTATGACTTTTTAAAAAATGTAATGATTCAAGTTGACAAAACCACTCCGGTGTGTGCCATATACTGTGATTTGACGCAAGCGTTTGACTACGTCAATCATGACATATTGATAAAAAAACTTGAGAAATATGGTATTAGAGGTAATGTGTTGAAGTTGATTAAATCATACCTTTCAAATCGTCACCAGATGACTGAAATTTGTAAATTTAATTTTTCTACAAAATGTGAGGAAATATTTAAATCACGTGATCGTACAATCTCTTATGGTGTACCACAGGGTAGTGTACTGGGTCCACTTTTATTTTTAATATATGTAAATGACATGCCAATGGCTACTAATCAAGCAATTATGCTATTCGCAGACGATAGTACAATTTGTGTTAGGTGTAATAATATATCTACATACGAGTTAGAGATTAATGAATCATTAACTTCAGTCATATCATGGATGAATAATAATAATTTAAGAATTAATGTAATGAAAACTAATATCATGCATTTTATGCAAAGACCCCAAACATCCTCAAGTATTAAGGTGACTTATAAAGATGATGCTATTAAAGAAGTCGACACGGCTAAATTCCTCGGCCTAATAATTGATAAGAGGTTAAATTGGAAAAATCATATCTTTGAAATGAGTAAAAAAGTTAGTAGTTTAGCATATGCCATGTATAAACTTTCATTTATAATTAATACTAATGCTTTGCTTACAGCTTATTACGGTCTAGTTGAATCGGTACTTAGGTATGGCATCATATTCTGGGGAAACTCCACTGACAACATTATTATTTTTAAAATGCAAAAAAGATGTTTACGAGCTATGTTTCGATTGTGCATCACAGACACATGTAGGCCCTTTTTTAGGAAATATAAAATTCTGACACTTCCGTCACTTTATATATTTGAGATAGCCATGTTTGTAAGGAATAACTCTGAGTTGTTTGAACGATTGTCAGATAAAGTTAAACGGAATAGGCGAGATGTTGAACGACTTTGCTTACACTCTGCCAGAACTAGTTTTCTTCAAAAGAGTATTTTATGCATGGCTCCAAAAATATACAATAAAATTCCCACGGACATAAAACAGTTAAATACACATACATTTAGAATAAAATTGAAACGACTATTAGTTGACAAATCATATTATAATATTAGGGACTTTTTAAATGACAAATTTTGACTCAAATGTGAATAGTGCAATAATTGATACTTGTTTATGACCTGACATGTTATTTATTACTTTATGACTGTAACATTGTAACTGACTATATTAATGACAAATTTATATAGATAATTAATCGGTACCTCTAAATAATAATTATAATTTGATGAACACGATGTATATTCTTTTTTTGTAAGTTAAAGTGGTTTGTTCAATACTTTTTGCATGCCATTGCGGTAAAACATGTAAGATCATATTCTTTAGTTCAATAACACCAAGAACAAAATGTATTGTACACATGTTTATGCAAATAAAATTCTATTCTATTCTATTCTATTCTATGTTATGTTAAAATTATATGGAACAAGCTATAGGTACCTATTTTTAAATCACAAAATCCAAGAGAAATGTTTATAGATTTACTTAATTAGTTTTTGTTAACGATTTTTTTTTTGTTTGATTTCTGATAAATGTTGTTTCTTTTTCCAAAAAAATATAAAAAATGTTATGTGTTCACTGTTCCTTACCCATTATACTAGAAATACAATAAACATTATGCTAGATTAATAAATATAATTACAGCAAAAAAATGCCTTTTTTCCTGAAAAATGTAACGACATGAAAATGAGTTTTAACCGGGTAAATAGGTAATCTAAGGTTGTAACTAATAAGGTTTCTCCATTGTGTCTGTAGGAAGTTTTACATTCGAAACTTGCATGCTCGTATAATAGTAGTTTATGCAACTGTCATATAATGAAGGGTATTAAAACACGAGTGTGAGTTTATGAAACGAGCGCAGCGAGTTTCATAATAGTACTACTACTACTACTTCCTTCCGACCGGTTTCGGCCATGGCGACCACTTCGACTCCTAGTCGGATCTGCGCAAATGCGCACAAAGATGGCTTATATAGCCAATCTTAGCGGTGAACTCACGTGCACATTGTGGACACGTAAGTTTGTCGTTTACATAATTATAGATAATAGGCACGGGTGCACGGGCATTTTGCTGGTCGCGTTTAATGTCGAGGTCAGCTTTACGCTGCTCTTCAAAGTCACGTACTTGCCTCTGTACATACCCGCGCCATTCGCTTCGTTGTGCCGCCAAATCCTCCCATTGTGAGGGTTCTATCTCGCATTTCTTCATGTGACGTTTCTGAACATCTTTATATCGGAGGAATTGCCCACCAGGTTTTCGCTTGCCATCCTCAAGTTCAGAATAAAAAATGCGCTTCGCCACTCTCTCTTCCTCCATACGGGATACATGACCACACCACCGGAGTTGTCGACGCATTATATAGGCCTCAATGCCACCAACATCGGCACGTCGCAGAACTTCGGTATTTCGCACGTGATCTGACCATTTAATGTTCATGATCTTGCGCAGACATTTGAGGTGAAAACGGTCCAGTGTGCGTATTTGGTGACGATATAAGCACCACGTTTCAGTGGAATATAGGAGGTTTGGCAGCACAATCGCCATATATATTGATATTTTTGTGGTCAGTTTTATATCATGCGAGTAGAAAACCTTGGAACACAGCTTGCCGAATGCCGCAGCTGCAGCACCGATTCTGCTGTTGATTTCAGCATCAAGGTCACACTTAGATGTTATCGTGCTCCCCAGGTAACGAAATTTATCCACCTGCTTCAATATATCATCGCCAAGGCTTATGGCCAATGTCTCGTGATCTTGTGCGCCCGAAGACATCACCTCTGTCTTTTTGACACTGATCTTCAGGCCGAACTTAGAGCAAACTTGGTGAAAAACTGTCATTAATTGTTGCAGGCTATCTGAGGAATCTGCTAGGAAGCACAAATCGTCAGCATACATAATTTCAGTAATCAGTGCATGCGACACTTTAGTGCGGGCTTTAAGTCTAGCCAGATTGAAAAGACCCCCATCCGTGCGAAAGCGGATACGCACGCCCTCCGAAACTGAAAGTAAAACCTCCTTAACTACTACTGCAAAGTATAAGGCAAACAGTGTAGGTGCAATAACACACCCTTGTTTCACACCACAAGTGACTGGAAAGAAATTTGACTGTTCGCCGTTTACTACAACACAGCATTGCATGTCGTCATGCAGGAGTCTAAGAAGCCTCACAAATTTTTCCGTGCATCCTATCTTTCTCAGCACTATCCACAGGGCTTCACGAGGCACGCTGTCAAACGCCTTTTCTAGGTCAACAAAGCAGAGGTACAGATGACGTCCCTGTTCTCTACTCTTCTCTTGAATTTGACGTACGCAGAAGATAGCCTCGCAGGTGCCTCGGTCAGATCGGAAGCCAAACTGGGTTTCAGGTAGAATCTTTTCAGATAAAGTATTAAGGCGGTTTAACAGAACTCTAGCAAAGACCTTCCCAGGAGTCGATAGCAATGAAATACCCCGGTAAGAGTTACAATCGGAACGGTCGCCTTTGTTTTTGTAGAGAGCGCTGATGCGAGACACTTTAAAATCACTGGGAACACGCTCCTCCTCCCACATACGCCTAAACAGTTCCCAAACCCGTGTATGCAACTCCTCCCCGCCATACTTTAACAGCTCTCCCGGTATAAGGTCAATGCCAACCGCTCGTTTATTGTGCTGCTGTCTAATAGCAGTAACAACCTCATCACGAGTCAGGGGCTCATCCAGCTCAGTTGCCACAGAGAGTTGGGTGATCAAACGGATATGTTCCATATCTACTGATCGATCTACATTGAGCAATATGTTAAAGTGTTCTACCCAACGTCTTAGAATGTCTTCCTTATTAGTTATAAGGTGCCCTCCGTTTAATGACTTCAAAGGCACCTTCACTCGGTAAGACATACCAATCAGCTTGCGCACCTCGCAGTAAAACTCTCCGAGCTGGTTGGTATCTGCCAGCCATTGTATACGACAGGCCTTGTCTCGCCACCACTTGTCTTTTGTTTGTCGCGACAGCCTACGCAGCTCTAAGTCACTTTCCTTGACCATCGCATCGCCTCCCCTGCGTCGAGCGTGTTGTTTCAAGAGGGCTCGGTGTTTGTCTAGTGCACTCCTGAGAACCGCGTCATTTTCATCAAACCAGTCTTCATTGCGTCGATCTATTTTACCCAGAGCAGCTGAAGCGGTTTCCTTGACGAGAGATGACAACGCTCCCCAGTCAGCCCCGACGTCGTCCGTTTCTATAGTGGGCAATAGCTTATCGGCCAATACTTCAGCGAATTCTTGCCTAACCACGCAATCATTTAGTTTACCCAAATTAAGAGATGCCGGTTTTTTTGCTACAGATCTACGTGGTTGTCGGAGGCTTAGTCGTAATTTAGTAAGAACTAGGCGGTGATCAGTCCAGCAGTGAGCACCACGCATAACGCGCGTGACTTGGACGTAACCGATGTCCCTTTTCCGTACTATGGCGTAATCAATCAAATGCCAGTGTTTGGATCTTGGGTGCATCCACGTTGTCTTGTGTTTGGCAGGAAGTGGGAACATAGTGTTCGATATTGCCAAATCATATTCAGCGCAAAAACTAAGCAGCAGATGACCATTGCTGTTCATATTGCCAATTCCGTGTCTACCCAGAACTCCAGGCCAAGCCTCGTAGTCCCGACCAACCCTAGCATTAAAGTCGCCCAGCAAAAGAACCTGCTCTTTGGCGCCAATATTGCCAAGACATCTCACTAACTCCTCCCAAAATTTTTCCTTGATGTCATCAGACTTGTCTAGTGTTGGAGCGTAGACACTGATCACATTAAGGAAGTTACCTTTATCTAAGTGAAGGCGCAATGTGGTAACGCGATCCGAGATATGCACAGGATATTCCTCAAAGCGCTTTACTAGGTGATTCTTGATCGCAAAACCCACTCCAGAACGCCTAGGTTCAGAGGCAGCGGTACCCTTCCAAAAGAAAGTGTAACCGCCGCCAACTTCCACCAACTCTCCCTCATCAGCGAGATGTGTTTCGCTAAGAGCTGCCACATCTATATCATAGCGATGAAGTTCACGAGCTACTATAGCAGTTTTCCGATCGGGGCAGACGTTGCAATCTCGATCTATAAGCGTCCTCACGTTCCACGCACCGAACGTCATGACAGGCATTGTCTTCTTGTTTTTGTTTTCTTTGTAGCGTCGACCACGATTATAATGATGCGATGGCAGCCGCGGTTACTACCACCTTTCAGAAGGGACGAGCATTTGTTTAAGGCACCTTTTCTAGCCCCCTCCCCGGCTGATAATAGTAACGAGTGTTTTAATACCCCTGTTATATGCAGTTGCATACACTACTTTATCTACACTCATACATAAATTCAAATAAAACAACAGAAAAGACAAATGTATGGGTTAGATCCCTTTGCCTTCCCGAGTATTTAAGAAAAATAACTGTATCATAATGAGTCGACTAAGGTCGAACCGGTGTTATAATGGTCATTATGTTACAGGTTGTTTTTTTTAATTTTAATTTTGATTATCTGTATTAAAAAGTATGTCATTTTATGTTCACCTTTGATATCGTAATTCGAATATTATGACATGAGTGTAGATAAAAACATTTATTATATTTTACTTTAGTGTTTACTGTTTATCTTTCATAATCTCCTTTACAGAACTTCCTCTGTTCAATGTTTATGTAATACTGGAGATGACCTGTGTACAGTCGAACCAACTGAATCATGACCCACTTGGCCGATCATTCCTTTATAATCATAAATTTAGTTAGGTTTTCTTCGCTATCATGCGTGTTGCACTTAGTACGTTTTAAATATGACTAAAAATGTGTCATTACGGGTCAGAGATCTATGCAATTTTACTCTTTGTTATCACTGCACTAAAGTCTCAATTGGAATTTCAAATAAGATGCCGTTCATAGTCTAAACTCTTTTCACGACTGAGAAAAACGAATAACTATTATATTTTTAAAAATAAAATTACGTTATGTGTCAGATGTCAAAAGTAGTTGAAAAAAATTTAAAGGGCCATATTTATTAGACACTGTCAGTGTCTAATAAATTGATAACAGGTTCGTTACTTAAGAAATGTATGTTCAAGCGAATTTCAACCTACTTTGTATTGAGTGACTGTAGGAAAATGATCTTAAGGTGGGTCATGATTCAATTTGGTCGACTGTACATCAGTGGTTACGTTTTCCAATATTGTTAGGGCGAAGGTTATGAGGAGACCGCAACGATTTCGTATGCTAGTCATAGTTGTACGCTTAATAAATTTATAGGTAATCCAATTTTATTCGACATCAAGTATCTCCAATAGACTCTCTTAATGAAGCTTAATTTGGCTACCCAATTATTTTGGGTATAACAATAGTATTATTACATTATTATTAATGCACCTACGTGTCTGTCTTTGTATCCATATTCGAGACAGTACTACCTAAAATCTTTTCTCTGGCAAATATATACTTATAATTCAGGGTTAGACGCTTTCGGGCGAGGGTCCGAGGTCCGCCTTCCTAATCTTCCTGACCCATTTCACGCAGTATTCGGCATCATTAGTGGAGAGACCGTTGGCACGTAAGTCCTCCTTCGCGACATCAAGCCAGCGTACTTTCTTGGGCCTGCCTCTTTTACTGGCACCTTGCGAAGGTGGCATGTCAATACAATTGTTGCCAGTGTACGTTGCCGGCCTTCTCAAAACGTGACCGTATCATCGAAGGCGACACTCTTGCAATTTGACAGCCGTATCCCGGACATGAAGGCTACCGTCAATGTGAGAGGTTCGAACGAGGTCTTTATATAAATCGGACTTCCCTTTAATTATTAAAAGTAAGTGGTAATTTTCAAATCTACTTTTTTCTAAGTATATCTGCTGGTTTAGTAGATCAAGAATAATTTATGCGCTTTAGAACTAGTTCCGAGACATAAGCAATTGTAAGCACGTCACTGTGAAATTTTAAAAGAAGTCAAATCCATAGACACACTAAACTGGAAAACTCTTGATAATTATCTTATCTGATGCTAAGCAGTAATAAGGCTTTGGCTTTTCCCGGAACACTCTTTTAACCATTGAGAGACGACACCATACAGCTCAAAGTACGATGGTGTTAAGAGGTTTACAAACGAGAAAACTTTTTACAACCTTTTTTTGTAATATTTTTTAACTTAATTATCTAGTAAAAAACTAGGTCTGTTCGTTATTATTTTTTTAAGTTTCGACTTAGGTATATTCAACTTGACACATGCAATTTTATATTATAATATCATTGGACACACAGACATCGCTAGTTGTTGTTCGACAAATAAAAATACTGTAGTTTTCAAAAACACAACCTAACAACACAATTAGCAGTCTAATTTGATACACGTAGAATATTATTACATTGTAAACCATTGTTTTTCTTCCATACCCTAACTAAATAACCGCTTCGTCTTGCTTGTGTCTCTAACCTTGGTTCAGAGTTCAGACGTAATCTAAACCATAGATAATACACTAATAATAAGATGACGTACCTACTTAGATGATATGGGTAATATTTATGTAAGTAGGTTACTAATTTAAACATAATTTTAATTTAAGTTTAGATATTTCGTGTACCTACTAAAATAAACACTAAAATTAAAATATCTGAAGATATATTTTAATTTTAGTGTTTATTTTGACATTCAAAAGTGACCCCGTGTTTGTACGTAAACTGAATAGGTAAATAGTATTAGATTTGATTTAAAAAATGATTTAGTCTAAATCAAACACGTATAGGTAACAGTGAAATCTTAGTAGGTATAATGAGATGCACTGAAATCTGGGTTTGTAAATAGTATTTAGATTCTACGAGAATAATAATGTATCAGACATTAAATAATATTTGTCTTTTGTTAAATGTAGGTACCTATTTTATTTTGAGTTGAATGTTTAATAACATATAATTTGCTCTACTTTTTACTGAAATTATTTTTGTTATTTAAAACATTTGCTCCGTTCTTAAGGTATAAAATATTACAAATATTTTTGATTCATTTCATGGGTTTAATATATTTTTATGCCTATTAAAATGTTTTGCTCTTGAAGTGTCCTCAGAAAACCATGAACTGTATCTCTGATGCGAAATATTTCGGGGTGTACCCTGAGCACATCTATCTTCAAATTATAGAAAATAAAATAAGGATATAGTCGTGTGATTGCGACTTTTATATTTCTTTAAGGAACTTGAAGAAATCTCTAATTAGTAGCCGGTAGTCCTGGGTATAATGGGGCTCTCCTTATATGTATACATCCAAATCTTCGTTTAGAATGAGGTAAACGTGGTCAACTATAATTTAACCGTAATAATTGAAACCACAATAATCACTTCCGTTGTCATTCTGCGCTGTCACATGATTATCTGCTTTACGGTTAATTTACTTGTAAGTTACGATGACAAAGATAATTGAAAGCTTGTGGAGAATCCTTTAGTGGTGGTAACACAGCTATTAAAACCAAAATTTGTACGATATTAAAGGTATTTTCGCTTCTGCAGCACCAAAAGAGCTTTTTTGGTTTCTAAAATTTCGAAGCAAAAACGCTAATGCGAGTTCCTAACAAGACTGCGATGTTCAATCTAAACAATTGCGGTTATTTAACTTTTATTTTTAATAAAAACATTTAGCGTAATAAACATGTATGTTGTCTTGTTTTTCTCAGGTGAGAAAAACAAGACAACATACATTACTAACGCAAGAATATTGTTATAGGTATAACAATATTCTTGCGGTTAGAAGTGAAAAGTTGTAAGTTTTAGAGCATTTTTAATGTCTCGTGCCTTTAAATCAATAATAAATTGATTTATGAAACCATGTTGATCAGAATGATAAGAAGTATTCTTCCTTGTCCAATTACCATCATACTGTCCGTGTAACATGTACCGTGCCACCCATAACGTACAAAAATTAACGGGCAATCTTAAAATTAAAACAATTTTCCCTCCCGAATGTTTACTTACATGCTTACGTTAAGTAGTCAGTTATTCATTAATTACCAAGGCCTCTTTATGAGAAAGCTGGTTAAACATCTCATTTAAATTAATTCCCCCTTTTACAATTATATTTCATAATCCAATAATTTATACGAAATAGTGTATGCTATCTTTGAAACATTTTTCGTTATTTTCACATTACTTATTTATGTTACATTTTTATATAATATGATGAATGGGATTTTGCACGCTTTTATGAGCGATAAGAAAGTGTTTGAAAAGGCATGACTAGCGTCATGATGGTGTGCTGGTCCTAACACTGATGTGTGGAAACGAAAGTGAGAAAAAGCATGTAAGCAGAATAAATGTGGTTGAAATGAGGAGTGTGGCGGAGAAAAATTTAGTGACAGGTTATACAATACAATGACGCGGAGAGAGGTGTGATTTGAAAGAGGATTATAGTGACAAGAATTGAGAAAGGGATCCTCAAATGGATCGGTCACGTAGAACAATATAATTACGAAAAGGATATAAGTATGAATCAGAAGTGAACGGAGATACGGGATGGAGAAAACCTAGACGAACGTTTATCGATCAAACTAGGTGGTAGACCCATATGTAGCGTCATCTGGGTAGGTACCACCGCCTTTCTTATTTCTACCGTGAAGCAGTTCGCTGTGTTTCGGGTTGAAGGGAAAGGTAGCCAGTGTAATTACTGGGCATGGAGGGCATATCATCTTAATCACCAGAATGACAACGCACTTGCAGTGCTAAGTGATTTACCCTTAATATTGGCAAGTGTCTGTAGGCGACGGTAACCACTTAACACCGGATGGGCCGCAAGCTTTTTTGTCATCTCATAGTATAAAAAATCGTTCCAGCATTAAGATAAGTACCAAAATTTTAAGTTAAACTACAGATTGTGATGTTTGTCTTCTTGACTGTCCTAAATAATACAAGTAATATACTCTCCCTACGTCCACTATGATTTTTACAACAGCTTTTAACCTCTGACGAGGGTTGGCAGGTGCTCATTAGGTGCAACTCTGTCTCTTTCCAGCTAGCCTTATTAATTTATCGCTGTCTCGTTTCCACAGCACTCAGGTAATGGCAGTAACAACAAGTGCCATGTAGAGCTTAGTTCTGCTATTGTTTTTAGTGCACAAAGGTCAGCTTAAAAACGCGGAAAATTTTAAATTAAAATTAAGGCTGAGAAACTTGTGAAATTACTAACAGAATTTTTATTTATCTTTCTTTATTGTTTTTTAATTATACCTAACACATTCAAAAAATTATATTGGTCTATTTTCGTATCTGAGATACCTACTTAAAAATCCAAAAATGCATTTATTTAATTTTTATAACAACTTTAATGTAAGTTTAATTTAAAAACTTTCATAAAAAGTGTTGTTATTTAAAATAGTAACTGTATTAATTAGGATTATTATAAAAATCTAATAAATAAGTCTAATTACTATTTATGGTTCAGCAGTTTTGTGACCAGAGTATTGGAATAAAAAATTAATAGCTGGGTCCTACTATAAAAGATTTAACTAGCTAGAGAAAGATTTTTTTTTTTTATTTACTTCAATCATCATTTACTCCATAAAATTCATTAATTTTCAGACCTAAAATTCATTCGTGCTTTGCAAAGAAATTAAGTTATTAAGACCTAATAAAGTAAATTGAGTAAACGCTTTTGACGGAACCAATAATTTCAAAACATGCTTGCCGAGCCGAATCAATCTAATATAGGTAATTTTTGTCTGATCATGTATCGAAACCGTAAGCCTAGTAAGCATGATTTATTTAAACGGTATAAGGTACTTAATAACCAATTTTCTTACCACCGCTTCAAAAAGATATTATTATTTTTTACTCACCAACAACACGCCCCTAGATTCAGCTTTGTTATGTAACATTTCAAAATAATATGTCAATACAAAGAGCACGCACGTAGCAAATGAAATAAAATATATTTATTTTAGTTTTGAGACACTTATGAGTCATAAGTGTCTCGTCTTAAGTGATGACCATCATCATATACAATAAAATAAAGTTTAAAACACTGAAATCCGACTAAGAAAAAAAAGAATGAAGTCGTTTAAAATCTGTGTTTACAAAGTAAAATCAACTCTTCCTATTGTTAAAGTGGGATAAACGTAGTCTGTTACCAGTACCCGTAGTGCAAGTTTTTTCGTATAAAAACGTAACTATTGTAGTTGCGTTAAGAGCTCAATTTGTATGGGAAACATTATTTGTGCTTCTTTTCCTAAAAAGTTTCCTTTTGTATAAAGTATAGCTCCGATCCGTAAAGTATTTGGTATAAAATGCAAAATCCATTGGGAAAATTTGTCAGTTTGTAGTAACCTGACATCCTGTTGTCTGATTATTTATGATAATATTTTGAAAAAACCTCTGAGAACCTCTGAAACCTAATACTTGACGTCTGAGAGATACTCGCTATAAGGAATGAAATAACTTTTACAATACAATGAACGTTCTAACATTAGGTTCCAAATTTAATTTAATAAATGTATCCTGTCTTCCCTAGGTGACGTGAATATAGCCTCAAATCACTGTAGCAGAAATGACGTTACACCAACCCGACTGTACTATCTTCCCAAAGTTCTAATACTTAATGCATTAAATTAATGTTTAAAGACGCATTTAAAACGAAGAAAATGGAAAACTTACACCGTATAGTCGAGACGTGACCGAATTAACAGAATAAATGACTCGTACTTGTTTTGAAGAAAATGCGAGATTATTATTTTTATTATTTTGACGAGATTTCTTTGTTCATGCATGAACGATTCGCCGAGAATTCTATATAATTCTTAATAGGAATCTTATTAATCCTATCTTCGAAAGGAGATAATTTATGTTGGTATGTTTATGGTTATTGAGCAAAGTCTTCATTAGCAGGTATTTGTAAAATAGAACATATTAATGGATTTTTCGCCGAAAAGTTCATCGCCAAACAGTAAGGGTATGATTCCGCGGCATGCTGCAGAGCACGGAATGTATTCAAAAGAATGTATGGGGACCGGTGGTGCCTTGGGAGCACTGTTGCGGCAACACTGCTTCATGCAGCGGAGTTCGGAATCATACATGTCCAAACTTTAGAATAATAAGACTTGAATTCTCTTGAAAGATTCACTTGTTTTTAAAGGACTCTGAGTCATTTCTGAAATAAAAGAATGGAAAGAAAGAATTAGTAGAAACAGTAGTAGATACGCAGGTAATATTTTCTTCTCTGACATGATAAATATATTTGATGGGAGTTAGATTTTCAAAAATCCTAATAACTACTTTTATTAAAATAGAAATAAATAATTTACACCTTAGACGGTTACAATACTTGAGCAAGGAACATCTAAATGCTCAGCCCTTAATAGGATTTGCAGTAGAATTGTGTGGGTCTTAAAGATTACTTCTGGTCTGATGAACATTATTTGAAACTGTTTCACATTACGATGATTTCCTTATCCCTCTCGAAATTTATTAATAGGATTCATTATTGCTTATGTAGACTTTATAAATATCTCAAGGTCACCTCATATTTATACCGTGACGATACTAAGAAGCAAAGAACAGAATAAACAAATATGACCTTACAATCGTAAGTTTAATGTTACATGTAGAACCTTGACTCTGAATTACAATGATGGCGTCTTTAATATTTACCCTAGTCTTAAGTTTTTTAGTGTAAAACCTTAAAAAACCATTTTTTTGCATTATGAACTCGATTTATATGGAAACATAATTAGCGAACCAAGCATAAAATACAGGTTTTACATACTATTGAGCTCATTCATATCACAACACATCTAATAATAGTTACTGGACAACTTGCATGTTACAAAATGTTTAGGAATTTGAAGGCCAAACTTATATAAAATTGTTAGTTGTTTGCGCTTAAAACTTTTATGTAATTGTTTAATATTACTCTTTGTGATTTCTTAATAACGTTGATATCGACAAAATTTTTGTCCTACAATAAGAAGGCAATCGATTTATGCATTCTCCATAAAGTAATATACCAACAATTTCTCAATACATACTACCTAGTGGATAGTTGTGATATGCATATAGTAAAAGTACTATGTCTCAGCTGTGAAATGCTCCATACCATACACACTATTTGCTGACTAAGATAAACCGACGTTTAGAAGAGAAATACTACATAAAATAGAGTCTAAACTTATGCTATTGTGCAACCAGTTGCCATCAAGGTAGCCAAAAATAAAACTAAAATGCTTAACTCTACTATCAAGGTGGGTAAGATAAACAAAATTGTAATTCCTTAAGAACAATACAGTTCAGGTTCATAGGTGAAAAAGGTATGAGACTTACAATGTAACACAAATTTTTATTCAGGGTAAACAAACGCCGCTGCTTCCCCCAGGGGATTAAAGTATGAATTTTTTGTTTTCCCAAAGAAACTTACCTATTCGCTTTAGTTTGCTTACGAAATGCGTGAAACTTCTCTATGATATTTTTAGTTAAAAATCAAGACAGTGTAATGCCTAGCAACTGAAAAGTTAACGTCAATTTGCTTCTTAGGTGCAGACGATGTCAAATCAGGGTGAGAAATTTTACAAATTCTTCAATAGCTTAAACTCTATAATCTTGGAATAAGGCGGAAACGATCGTTTTGGGTAGATTGATCTGCAGTTGTCTGTACATTATTTATCTGCAAAATAATAAATTCCTAGTAACTTTTGTTATACACTATTGACAGTATGACCGGAATTGTTTTATTTTCTGATCATCAAGGTAAGGCATTTTAAAACTGATATGTATTATGTAGACAAAACCCCAAAAAACTTATTATATTTTTAATACGAAAATTAGCTAAACGATGTACTACCTACATAAATTGAATGACGTCACGAAGTAGCTGAAATACATTCAGCGTTCAGTGTTTAAATTCACTCAGCGTTATACATTCAGCATTTACGTTGCGTCGTAATAACTGGTGTCTATCATCATCAGAAATTAATATAAGTACTTACAATCATCATCATTTTGTGTATGACACTGACTGACTTAGCCGTGTGATGCCGGCAGAGTAGAATAGCATCACCCCATATCCTCCAATGAGTGTCGTAGAAGGCGACTAATGGATCAGCAAAGGGGTGTTGATCACCTTATACTCCGTCCACCAAACCGCATTGGGCAAGCGTGGTGGACTACTGCTATATCTCCTTCGTTGAAACAGAGAGGCCTTGTGTCCCAGCAGTGGGTCGAATTATAAAGGCTGTAATGATGATGATGACTTGACTATTTTTTACTTCTGTGACGTTTCGACGCGTATTGCGGTTCGAACTTCGAGCATAACCAAAAGTTTTCGGAATTATAATTTTGGGAGGAGTTAGCCTTCTAATTACAAACTTATTTTTCCATGATTTGAAAATTAAAATACGAAATATTTTGTTTCAGATCTAGGCGCAATGGGCACGTCAAGGAAGTACATTTTGTTCATCGCTGTTCAGCTGGTATACGCCATCTCCGGTCAGGAAATCAACAAGCGGGTTCCTCAAGGCTTCCTCGGGATGCGAGGCAAAAAGTACGATGAACCTACCGAACAGTTCTACAAAAGAAAACCACAGTTCTTCGTCGGCGTCAAGGGCAAGAAAAGCATATTTGACGATCTAGAAAGTTCCGAAGAAAAACGAGGTCCCATGGGATTTGTTGGGATGAGGGGAAAGAAGGAGTTCTTTCTTCCAGATATGTACCAGGCAGGCTATGAATTGGTTCCAAAAAGAGGTTCCATGATAGGACAAATCGATTATGCATCTAGCGCTGAAAATAACGAACATAACAACTACGAATTCCCGATCCTAAAAGATATATTAAATGAATATTTACAGAAGATGGAGAATAGCAATTCAGTAGACACTGAAACCGAAACTAGTGACGGGAATGGTGAATTCGAAAGAATCTCGAATGAAGTGGACAAACGCGCTGCAAATTTTCACCAGTTCTACGGCGTTCGCGGCAAAAAATCTGTGCAGAATAAGCGACCTTATGACCTTACGTTTAGGGGAAAATTCATCGGTGTCAGGGGAAAAAAGGATCTGAAGAATAGCGGGGCGCAAGAGATCAGGTTTTTGCTGGGCCCGAACGGACCTTGGCCCAAGCGGAAGGCACAAATGGGCTTCGTTGGAATGCGTGGCAAGAAATGGACTGACGGTAAGTTGCGTCGGCTGTAATTACTTCTAATTATAAACATATTATCTGAGGGTCGTTCCTCACTTAAATAAATACGGGGACTACACGTTTATGTAATAATGATGAGAAAAAGGTAACAAATTCAAAAGCTCTTTTTTAATAAGCTGAAGTTTCTAATGAAGATCATATAATGTACGTACGCCTAGAAAAGATAAAACATTTATTAATATTCTTCATAAGTTTGATAAAGAAATAGCAAATGTTACATTATTGAAATCATTTCTTATATAACATTCGTTTGAAGATTAAAGCTATACTTATTTCTAAAGAAGTATTCGTAGCGCGAATACTAAACTTTCATTTCTGTAAACAATGAGACGCTCAGAAATTCAATGACAAAAGTTTTTAGAAAGGTTTGTAAATTATTAACCTTATCCTGAATTACGTCTGACTTATGAAATATCTCTTCGAGTAAGTAATCCGTTTTATAATCTCATGAAGAAGATAATTATTGCGATTCTAAAAACTTGGTAGTAAAAATTGTGACGTAGGTACATTGCAAATGAATGATTCAAATCAAACCTCGGTGTCATTGTTAACTTGGTAAATGATTTACATATCGGACAAGCCAGGATGGCTTGAATCAATATAATAATTTTACTAACTAAATTCTAAATGAGATGAACAGCAGTGTATATATTTATATATTAATGGACAAGTGTGCGGTTACTTTGAACCGGATAAGAAAGGGCAGTGTTTTTTTTTATGAAAGATCTGGTCAAGGTTTCTATATACCTACTGCAGTTTTTGGACACAGAATAATAAATAAACCCTATAGCTTTGGATCTAAAAATAATAACGGGTTTTCTAGTTTTAAAGTAACAAATAGGTAGTTACGGATACACCCTCCCTCCTTAGACTAGAGAGGACTAATTAAACATTACGCTTTCCAAATCCTACGAATCCTGAGGAGCCGTAGGTATAAGTTGATCTAAGAAATCTCTGTATAGAATTGATTCATTAGTTAGGCCGGCTCTAAATCGGCCCAAATTTGACTACCTACCTATAACTCTGTTCATTTAGGTGCTTAGAAAAGGTAATCAAATAAAAATCGGGTTCTCTAAGTGGACCATTTTTGTCCATTTTCTTCTCTAAAAGTAAACTGTCCCCTAAAACACCTCATTTGTGTCAGACATTGAAAACGAAAGGTAACAAAATACAGCGCAACTGTTTATTTAGAGTTTATTTGATGGTAGAGAATGTTGTATGGTCCTCTGACTAGTTACTTTTAGTTTAAATAGCGTTGTTCTGTACTAACTAGTTAGTATGATAGCCCTCAATAGTCGAGTCCAAACGAAACTCTTTTCTGCCTACCTACTTCAGAAGTAGATGGAAGTGACATTCATCTCACCAAGTGCTTATCGATAATAAGGGTAAGCACATTATCACTTATTATCGGCTGAAATGGAATCAAAAATTTAAAAAATAGCAAAAAAAGAACAATGGAACGACTCAAATATGAATTAAGATGCCTTTTATGGGACTTGTATAACCTTTGGCAAATAACAATTGTAAACGAAACCTGGTGGCAACCGCGAGGCCGTTAGTTTATTTCTTCAAATTGTCTAACCAACATTGTGTTTTCAAATTGGAGTTTAAACTTGTGTTTCTTTTCCAGAATCGAGCCTTGAATCGGAATCGCCTAATTAAGTGTCTTCGCCGTCTCCTCCGAACCGAATATAAAACTTCCCAGAACATATCCTTACACTAAGATGGGTTCCAACTCCTGGCTTGTAGAAAGTCTTATTTGAACATCTGCTAAAAGCAAGTCTAGTGTACCTTCTACTGGTTTTGTTAGTACGGTCGCTCTATTGATTTGTTATGTAAGTAATAATTATTTGCTTTTTGTTTTTTACGCCAAAAAGTTTCGTACGTCATATTAATAACTTAATATAAGTATGTTATTTCAGAATAGTATGAATATTTTAATTAAACTTGATCATTTTAATTAATTTTTCTAGTCAAGAGTTTTTTATTTTTGTAACACAGAATATATCACTTGAAAAATCTAAATAAATTATACTTTTTGTATTATATTTTAATATTGATAACAAGTAATGTTAGTTTCCTTTTGAATGATTTGTTGTTTATAATTGCAAAGCAGTGGGTAATGCCTAAGCCAAATTGAATTCCAAGAAAAGCTATTTATTTTTATTCGATAAAATTGTACTTTAAAAAATATATAATATTTTATAGTATTTTCTAAATATCTCTAATTGGTGTTGATATGTATAAGAGTTTTGTTGTTGATGAATAGGATAATATAAACGGTTAGATAGAATCGGACTATTTAAATTCAATTTTAAAGTAAGTCGTTAACTATATAATAGTCGTGATCTCAACCTATCGTTTCTAATACAATAATTCAATGAATGTTGTGTTTATATCTAATCTTAATATTACTACGAAAAATATAATGTCTATCTTGAACTAATTATTGTAATATACTAATTACATTTTGTTAAGGCTGGCAAAATGTAACATTGTAAAATAATAATAAAATGGAATTACTTAATAAACGCAGTTGCCAATTTTAATTTCAACTGTTTTTGTGACTAAACAAACCACATTTATCATTGCTGTGTTTAAAATATTCTAGAATATCCATTCCTTCTACCTTTCCATTGTATCCTGATAAAAGACGAAGCGAGGGTAGGGTGTAAAAGTTAGTTGTCAACTGTAGCACTCTATCTCCGCTGCGTATATGGGAACTGTCTTTCCTTGAAGTCCCACTCCAAGTAGTTAATAACAGTTGTCCAATAGCACGAAAATCATCGAGGAAATCATCTCGTGTAAAGGACAGAAGGACGGATTTTAATAGCCAAGAACACAGTTCACTAGTACAGTGCCATGATGGTACTAACTATCAATATATATTCAATTCATGTTCGATACACCAATTTTCATGATGGTACTACTGATCCTAAACTAGAGTCATTATAGTACCATTGATTACCATCAAGTAAGTTAGGTAGATACTAGTCGTACTAATCAATGGTACTACTGACATAACAACCAAAACGTTTTGGTAAGGCTATTTCTATCTGAATTAAAAGTCAAAACCGGCTGTTAAAGTAATCAAAGGTTTCTCCGTGGAGGTGGTTCCTAATACGTGTGATTGGGAGATTTTCACGACGACTACTCTGGTCGCAGAATTTCAGAACAGCGTCGTTGGATATTTTTTAATTAGACAAGGACCTTGCCTGTAGAGCAATCTTCCCGTAGAGGGTTTCTAGTTGACAGGTAGAGCTCGTGCCAAACTTCTAGTTCGTTTTGAACACGAGGCAATTGAGACCTGAGCAGTGCGAAATTGAACCTTGTTGGTAGGTGGTACGGCTGTGCGAGCGAAGCGGAAACAACTTCAGAGCGAACTAGAGGTTTGGCGCAAGCTGTATCTACCATCTAGAGCCTCTGCAGGGTTCAAGTCAGAGCAGGAGACCTGAACATGGACTTGGTGAGTACAGAATACTGCTTACGTCGTCATGACGTAGTGGAATCTGAGAGAGCTGGATATACTAATTAAGTATACAAGAAATCAGTATGAGAACATTTTAAAATTACATTTTAGTTTATTTAAAAAAAACTTCAAAATAGGTCTTACCAAAATAAAATACCTACCTACATAATTCCTCTTGGAGCTATTTTGATAAATTTAATTCAACGTGTAGATACTTTGATTATTTCAATATTCATATGAGAAAAAACCGACTTCAAAACTAAAAACATAGAAACAAAAATATTGTTTTAAAAAATCTAAAGCTTTTTTGATGTCGGTCCCGAATACAAGTGTCTACGTTTATTCCAAATATTGAGTTTGTAACCAACTTCAAGAAAAATTTTAGACTTTTTTAAAACATATAAAAATTTATTTCTCCGATTTTAGTTTTAAAATAGGTAATATATTTTGTTATAAGTATAGAAATTTTCAAGAAACTATCTCGAAATCTTTTAAACAAACAAGTAATAAAATGATAACGATGTCATCGATGGCAATTAAATACCTACTTAGGCAATATTAGGGATAAAATACAATAAAATAGTATAAAAAACGTTACTATTGTAGTTGTGTTAAGAGCTCAATTTGTGTGGAAAACATGATTTACGCTTCTTTCGGCTAGAGGCGCTATTCACGTTTCCTATACAAATTGAGTTCTTAACGCAACTACAATAGTTACATTTTTGATACGAAAAACCTTACACTACGGGTACTGAGGTATACATGAAGTTATTTTAGGTACGTTTAGGTAATTACACATAAAAAATACAGTCGAATTTTGAACCTCCTTTTTTTGAAGTCATTTAAATAGGTCTTACGTTACCAAAACAAAAAGTAAAATATAATTCTGAAACTTTTGCAGTTCTTTTGCTAAAATATAATTCAACTTGTAGATAATTTGATTATTTCAATATTCATACGAGAAAAAGTAGTATTTTGTTAAGAAAAATCAATAGCTTTTTCGTTGTCTGAGTGTGCTATGTAGGCGTGGGATGCTCGCTCACTATGGCAAGGTCGCCAGCACTTATTGTCGATAGAAAACATTGTTTTTTTTTTGCAAGATGAAACTTTTTTTCTACGGTTTTAAATTAACTACTAGATGAATTTTATGTTATGAGACTAGCTCCAGTCGTTTCAGAATTTCTGTGTTTTTTATTTTTATTTTGGAAAGATCTATTTTAATTTTTTTTTTACAAACCCGACAATGTCAATTTTTTAAAATGTTCTCATACTGTTTAATTGTTAAGTAATCTTGTTCACATATACTTATAAAATTTTGCATATTACCTGTAACTTCTCGCCCCCATAACGAAATGACCAAAAATCTATTAAAGAAAAATGAATACCAGCCGAAATGTATTGTACCACATACCTATGTAGTACACAAATAAACCAGGCAAGCCGCCTGAGGCAAGTCGATTTTTTTCAGTGCATTTTGTTTGTTATTAACAGGACAAGGTTTGTATTAAAAGATCATTTTCAAAAAATTGCACGGTTGGTACCTAAGACGTAAAAAATATTTTTTTCTCTTTTCCGTCGTTTTAAATCCCAATATACCTAACTAAGGGAAATAATAAGCCGAGCAACTAAAAAATCCGGAATAAGCGACTAAAAATACTAAATGGGCGACTATCACTTGTCAGTCGCTCATCAATGATTTCAGTATTCAGTATTCTTTATTGCATTTTCATGTTGTACATTCAGATGTTACATGTACATTGAGATGATTTTTTTGTCGTCCACTTAGTATTTGCATAGGTTTATGTTAGGTTAATCTGCTGACCAGTTAAATACGATCCTATAACTAATAGATGGCGCCATTAATAGATCGACATTCAATCATCGTATGCTCATTTTTTACATTAGGTAACTACACCACCCGTGCGAAGCCGGGCGGGCAACTTGTTGTAGATAAGTAAAATTGAAAGACAGCATTTTTTAACAAATTTATGTAGGTGTTTTATACTGTGTGTGTTGTATAGGAGCCTTTCTAGGCCGATAGTATAAGACTTGGTAGACATTAATAACTTATCTCAACACATTCCATGCGAGTGACCAAGCGAGCTTTCATAAGCTCGCGTTAATGCATTGTCTACATTATGATTCACGATCCTTGCTATGACCATCAATTTCGAATATAAAGCAGCGCACACTGTGATTATGGTGGTCAACGTTTCTTTTATAACTTGGCTAGGTAGTAGAATACTAACCTATGCATTAAGTAGGTACCGTTGCATTAATCCTAAGTTATTATGAATCTAGAAAGACATTTATTTAATAGGTTGGGGAAAAAGTTTCTTCGCATTTTTTAAAAAAATTCAAAACATTTTTTAATATACTTTATTTACATTTAACTAAAGTATGTAGGTACCATTTTGTTCGGTAACTTTTTGCCATCTTGTAGGTAGGGACATGATCCCATTGCTATAGAAATTTTGGGACTTCTGGTCAAAATACCGCGACAAGTGGTTTTGGCAGTCCTCTCGTGATGTTAACCTGACACTGCCTAAAGAATTCTGAAGAGACCGAAACAGGTGGAAATCTGAAGGTGCATGGTCAGGACTATACGGCGGATGCATTAACACCTCCCAGCCAAACTCTCTTAATTTTTGCTGAGTGGCTAAAGATGTGTGAGGACTAGCGTTATCATGATGAAAAACCACACCCCTTCTGTTGATTAATTCCGGCCGCTTTCTCTCAACTTCTTGCTTTAATCTCAACAGTTGTTCGCAGTAGAGTTCAGAATCGATGGTCCTGCCTGGTGGTAACAGCTCATAATGAATAATGCCCTTCCAATCCCACCACACACACAGCATCACCTTGTTGCGAGTTAACCCGGGTTTCGCCACAGTCTGTGAAGCCTGACCGGCCTTTGACCACGACCTTTTTCGCACGTTCTTGTCGTACGTGATCCACTTTTCATCACCAGTTATCAGCTTCTTCAAAAATGGTTCGGTTTCATTGCGTCGTAATAAAGAATCACAAATGAGTACACGGTTCATTAGGTTTCTTTCAGTGAGCTCGTGAGGTACCCAAATGTCGAGCTTTTTTGTGTACCCAGTTTTTTTCAAATGCGCCAAAACTGTTTTGTGCATCCATTTTATCTGTAATAGGGCGACCAGAGCGACGTGCATCTTTGACATCAAAATTTCCGGATTAAAAACGCTTAAACCAAATTTGTGCTACTCTCACAGACACTGCATTAGGTCCATAAACATCGCAAATTTTTTTCGCGGCTTGCGTTGCATTTTTACCTTTTTTGTAGTAAAATTTTAAAATGTATCGAATTTCTTCATTAGATTCACTCATCTTGGCGGTACGAAAAACAAATGAAAATCACACATTTTCCTAATTTGAATTTGGAATTATGTTCTTTGAAATTTAAACTTTCAATGATACCAAAACCAGCTAGATACAAATAGTATAGCCAAAGAGATTTTATTACAAGTTTATACATACTATAATGCGAAAAGACTTTTTCCCCTACCTAATATTATGGTAGGAAGGTAGGTTCCTATGTCATCAAATGCTTTAAAAAAATAACTTACTTATTAAGTTTTTTTTCCTTCCATATAACGTTATATGGGCGTAAAGCATGATTTGCTCAGGAGCTTCTATGGAGAAACGAAGATTTTATTTGAATCATCCGGGTGACTCATTAAAACATGTTCATTTGCCGCCGTCTTGGTGGAGTGGCCTGGACATCTAGCGGTCCGGGTTCGCGTCCTGGTAGCGGCAAATGTTTGTGTGACGAACACGAATATTTGTTGACGAGTCATCATGGTTGTTTATATATTTATTTAATGTTTATTTATAAAAATATCTATAAAAATATGTATTTCAAAAATTGTCCGTTATCTAGTATCCATAACACAAGTTTTTAATATGGGCTAGATAATTGGTGTGAGCGTGGAAATACATTATTATTATCTAAGTATATTATTTCCCCCGTACATTGACACATTCATCAATTCAGAACTGCACTTCCTTCTTAATCATGGAACCTAGTCAAAGTGAGCTAGGTACTTTGTATGAAATTTGTAGGGGTGCCCGTTTTTTTGCAAATGAGTGTCTTAATAAACAAGAAAGCAGTATCGAAAGGTCACGGGTTCGAGCGTTTTGTCGGTCCGAGTTACTTTGACATATAAATAAATAATAATCTTAATATACATAAATTACGTGTCACGTTGTTTGTCCGCGACGGACTCCTAAACTACTTAACCGATTTTAATCAAATTTGTACACCGTGTGCAGGTTGATCCAACTTGAAAGATAGGATAGTTTTTATCTTGATAAGTAGTCGTCATTTTTTTTACTGCAAATTCAATGTTATAGGACAGTAGTACCTATGAAATTACCACAGCAACGCGTGGCCGGGACAGCTAGTAGATAATATATTTCCACGCTCACACACACACACACACACACACACACACACACACACACACACACACACACACACAAGTTCACAAAATGCTCGAACCCGTGAACTTTCGATACTACTTACTTGTTTATTAAGACACTCATTTTCAAAAAAACGGGCACCCCTACCATACAAAGTGCCTACCTACCTCACTTTGACTAGGTCCCATGATTATGAAGGAAGTGCAGTTTTGAAGTGATGAATGTGTCAATGTACGGGGGAAATAATATAATAATAATATATTTCCAACTTGTGTTATGGATATATACTAGATACTTAACGGACATTTTTAATATGGGTACATAATAATTTTAGATATTTTTATAAATAAACTTAAACAAATAAGTATATAAACAATCATGACTCGCAAACAAATATTCGTGTTCGTCACACAATTATTTGCCGCTACCAGGATTCGAACCCGAACTGCTAGATGTGTAGGCCTTTACTAACCACACCAACACGACGGCGACATATGAACGACGACACAAGATATTTTTCTAGGTTTGAATACCTGTTCCCAACTTACCTACCTAAGTAGGTACATATGTAACTACCTATAGGAACAGTGAACCGCTTAATGTAAGTAGTTTATTTCTTAAAAGGTCGGAGCGCAACAAAAAGGCGGCTTGTGCTCCTCAAGTCACGGCCTCCCGGCAATAAATAATAAAGCATGGTGGAACCCGACAATGGTCACGTCCCCGGGGCATTACGTGACGATAATTAACCTAAGCGTGATGCCACACGGCGACCAGACACAATTCTCAGACCAAAACATACCTTTTGTTAAAATCCAACGCAACCCGATGTAATGTGACGCTTGTTGAGTCAAGTGAAGTTGTAAGGTGAGGGGGGCAAAGTGCGCCATATTTTTTGCATAGTTGACTTTGGTGCTATATTACTTGTGTTTAAGTTCACGAATGACACTAGTCGTGGTTCCCTAAATATCTGTGATGTTTTGCAACAACAATAAATGTCGTGTCATGAGAATCTGACAATAAATGAATGAATTTTAGCATAAAATTTGAATTTGTGTTTACCAGGCGCACTTTGCCGACAAATCGGGGAAGTGCGCCTTATATTAATAAAACGCAATAATAAAGCATTAGAATAAAAACAGCCTCATATTATTATAAAAAAACAAGCAACAAAACTCATGATATTTAAATTTTTTTCATAGCTACATTCTAGAAGAATCTTTTTAATGAAAACCAAATTTCGGCTAAATGCGCCATATATTCTCAAGTCAGAGGCTGTGAACCTTTTTTCTAAATATAGATAATAGAGTGTAAAGTTGAATTTTTCTTTTACTTACGATGGGATTACCATCATGGTATAAGACTACTTATTTGATATCAATAATATAAGAAATAAAAAGTTAGTCATTGAAATTAGTTATTTATTAAGTATAAGTACATACTACAGAAACCATTTTTTCCATTATATACAACCATTTTGCCATCCTTTGTTCTCTCTTATTTAAATACTGGTGGTCTGCCTAGACTTGATGACTTTTGGCCCCTTCGACCTGTGACGTGGTCCATAATAGTCTTTTTGGTACTTGTAGCAAATGTTGATGCGGCTGCATACCCAGACATCCTACCCGATTGAACAGCTTCCACTGAACTCTCTGGCCAAGGAAGGACCTTCAGTTTTTCTTTCATAGCGCCCCATCTTAAACAAAAATCATAACCAATTAAATAATTATGACTTTTACTGGTCTATTGTGTTTGTGTGTTGAGTGTGTATGTATGTAGGGCAGCCTCATAACACAATTAAGTACTAATATTTTGGCAGTTAAGGTTTCTATGACACTCGGATGACATTAAGATACGAAGTAATTCCAACAATATGAAACGCTTCTTTCAAGAATTGAAAAATTACAGTAGATTACAGAAACAAAAATACATACACGTACTAGTCACGTACAAAAAATAAACAAATGCTTAGTGAGATACATTTTCAAAAACAAACTTCTATTTGTTTTTAAAAATGTATCTCACTAAGCATTTGCTTTAAAAAAGAATAAACTTTATATCAAATCAAAACCACCAATGTAATAAAAAAAAGTACCTACCTATCAAAATCGCGATATGAAAATTGTGTAGATATATTTCACTAATAAACGTATATGCAAATTATATCTAAATTGGTTGAAGATGACCTACTTTACAATTCATTTGCAAGATTTGACCTGACCATACAAACAAGCAAACATACATTGCAAGTTAAATAAAAAGCATGTAAAAAAGACATATTTTAAAAGGTTTGTAACCTCTGGATTTCGGCGAAGTGCGCCATATAAAAGTCAGTATGGCGCACTTCCCCAACTATACAAATTTGAGGTAGGAATATTTAACTTGCAAAAAATATATAAATTTTACTAGATAGGAATGATATAAAGTCAGAATCTTAAAGCAAATTATTTAAATTGTGCACTTACCTCACTCGTTTATCTGTAAAAACTCGAATTCTTGAGATTTACGACGATGATCGCCCCCATAGTCAACTCGCTTCACCACTTTGAATATCAGTGAAAATAAAATGTCACGTGTCTCCAACTCGTATGTCTAGAGCCATCTGTGACTATTACCAAGAACTATGATTTAGTTTGTAGCATCGACAAAAGGTGTCACTATTAGTATACAATCGGTAGTTTTCGAGATATTTGTGGGAGGTGCACTTGCCCGCTAGGCGCACTTTGCCACATTCACCTTAGCAACAGAAAATGAGCATTTAAATAAGAACACGTTTATTGAAGACGCACGTCATGCCTTTGCACGGCGGGTGGACAATTTGTATTTTTTTTTAATTTAAAATGATTTGTATGTTTGTTTTGAATATACTCAAAAACTACTGGACCTATTTTGATAAAATTTGGTACAAATATTTATTAGACGTTGGGAAACGTCATACGCTACCCTTTATCGCGAAAAAAGGTTTGAAATCATTGAAATAAGCGATGAAAGTGTCTATGGAAAGAGAAAGAAAGTTAATTACACGCGAGTTAAATCCGTAAAAGTTGTTTTATTTGTGATGAAACTTAGAATTTAGGCGTTTCATAAGAAATAAATAAATTTGGTAACGTTTTTGAAATTTTGACAAGTAGGTACATAGTTTTTGAGTTTATAAAATATACAAATCTTGGCCGTGTGATGCCTGCAGAGTAGAATAGCATCAATCACCCCATATCCTCCAATAGGTGTCGTAGAACGCGACTAATGAATCAGCAAAGAGATATTGATCACCTTATACTCCGTCCACTAATCCGCATTGGGCAAGCGTGGTGGACTACTGATGATGATGATACAAATCTTTCGGGTTGAAAGTTAGCCTTAGTGATTTCCTAACCTAATCTGTATTTGTATCAAATTTCATCAAAATCGGTCTAGTAGGTAGTTTTTAAGTTTATTCGTTACAAACAAACAAATCTTTCCTCTTTAGTTATATTTGCGTGCTCACTTTTCTAGCGGTGCAGTTTAGGCTGGATAACATGATTTACTTATAAGTATGTTATACAAACTTAATACTGGGTGTAAAAGACATGAACAGTCAAACGAGAACCACCAGGTGGTTTGGGATCGGCTTCAGAGATGATTTCAATTTTTTTTTTTTAATTATTGAAATCAACTCGGAAGCCGATGCCAAACCACCAGTATTCAGTATATATTTTCTTAGTTGACAAAGGTATCAGTGTGTCCGGGGAAGCAGTAATCAAACTTTAAGGTATGATATAGGAAACTGTAGATCGGCAATGTAAAAGAGAAAGAGCATACCAACGCGTATATTAGAGCGAGATAGATAGACGAGACCATTTCACGTACACGCAGGGGACCTAAGGAGGCCTATCAGTCACGTCAACTGTCAGACTGCAGTACAAATTTTCAAGCACACATGCGCATTACGCACACATCGGTGTATTTTTTTGGTCTCGCCCTTATCGATTCATTGCCAATCTATAAACGTCAGTAATAATAAATCTATGGTCGACAGCAAAATAGGGTACCAAAAACTGTCAAATTACGTCTGATTATAAATAAGTTGAAATGTTCAGACTATTGAATAAATCTGACAGTTAGTGGTAGCATAACTACCATCGTCTATAGAATAATTTCACTTCGTACAAATAAAACAAAATCATAATTTCATAATGTTTTTTTATTAAAACTTTTTCCTTATAAATCCATCGATTGCTAACATAATAATAGAATAGATAGAACGTACATAGAAGCCATGTCCGAGTGATATTACATATAAATACGTTACATACAAATATTTAATGACAGCTAACAACCTTGACCCGCCCACAACATTCACTCTTCGCATGCGCAAGTGACAGGCAGCCATATTACATTATGGCGGTAAAATGTCAATGCATAAAACCAAATTTAGTCGATTACAAATACAATACATGGTGTATTTTAATTCATTTTAACAAGAAGTTGTTTAGCAAATAAATTTAATTTTTCCTATTCATCATTTTCTATAGAAAGGCAACGGAATAATGCTCCTACGTCCATCCGACTTTTCTTATGCCGATATAATAAGCTCTATTGTATTGAAAAATGAACATTAACTGGCAAGCTAAATTAACTAATTAATAAACAATTACGATAAGGCCTGCCACAATCACAGCTCAAACACAACAACATCATACAACCATACGGAAACGTCACGAGAAAAAAATATTACAATAGCGTTTAAAGTAAATGATTAGGAGAAATGGACGCAGTAAAAATTAATATAAAAAGTGATTTGTTACATCTCGAAAGTAACGTTCCTTTTAATGCAGTACATTTTGTAATTATGATAATATAAGCCTAAGAAAATAACACAAATGTGAGGTCTTAGTGAGAGAAAAAATGTAGAAAAATGTGTATATTTACTTAACTTGGATAAGTCGAGTTTAATAAAATATAACAGCTTGCAAAACCAACTCAATCACAAATATATAAGATCGGTTATTGCTTACAGGTTTGCCGTCGACAAACAATTAAACAAAATTGTAATATAAAGCATCAAAACGGGCGACAGTACAAAATTGAAAACTACTTATTACGAAATAAAAAAAGACGTGGAATATACAACACGGGGTCAAACCGACCCCAGGATATTGAATTTGTTATAATGACTACTTATAGTTAATTAATTAATATTATAATAACCTTTTAAACGATTTCGGTACTTTAGTACAATATTTTTTTTATAAACATGACAAATACTAGTTATTGTATCTCCAAATACATCTATTATTTCATTTGATATCATGTATATGAGTTTTGATAGTAATAAGGAATTATATAATGGCAATATAATATATGACTTGTCTACGTTTATAAGAGCCTTAATATATGTTTATCGATTAAATGATACGAAGATACAATAACAAGTAATATTCAGATTTAATTGGAACAAGTGGTAAAATTGAGTGTTATAATAACATATTAATCACTGAATTTATATACTTTTTCTTTGAGAACGAAGGCAACGTTTAGCAATAAAAGCTAAATGTTGCCATATGAGAAATATAACCTCTGTGTTACCAGCTTGCTCCGATTGTAATCTATTCGACATAAACAACCAAAATTCAGCATTGATTAGTTCAAAAGACACACAAGACAACGAGACAGTATACCCGTCTCTATTATTTCATATTGGTCAGAAAGGGATATGCTTCATTCGTTTTGTGTGTCACGTTGGTCTAACAATATCACTATCGCGCTAACTATTTTATTGGCAAATGTTTGCTTGCAACCTCAAGGCCTCAGTTCTAAAGCGAGTTAATTGTGGAATATTATTTAGGAATACCGAAATATTTTTAATATATATAAAAACCGAGGTCTAATACGCTAATTGAACAAGTTGGAATATATTTGAGAAAACTTTTGGCGAATTAAAAATGGTCGTCACGATTTTTAATCCGCAAAGGCATTTTTGCTTTGGGCCAATTTCACCATCTACCCTCAAAATGTAGTTTTTTTATATAGTTGCAAATCTATTATTTGTTAATATGTTTACATTCAACACTTCAAATTTGCGATTGTTATTATTATTATTAGATGTGAAATAAGCCCTTATTGTTTTTTTAATGTATAAGTACCTATAACTTCGGCAAAGTGACAAAAGACTAGCGAAGATAAGCGAAAAATTAAACAGAAACGTGATTTAATGGAAATACAAGATTAACATGCTATAATAACATTTTTTGTAATGCTAACTACTATTATACAAGTCGTATAAGTTTGTTGTTAAATAACTTATTATTATTATTAATATTTTATCGAGTTTGTTGGAAACATGCATTTGCAGACTGTCTTCGATCTGTGGGAAATATATTACTTATTTCTTGAATTTCCTAAATTCATTTGTTGTATACGACTGAGATAGTCTATACTATTAGATGCAAAATGTCTTAATTTGAAATATGGTAAAGTGGGAATTCACTTCTTTTCTCATAAGCTAGACACAATGTGAGAGCGATTTTTTTTGTATAGCTAACTATGAATCTTTACACTTCTTTCATTCGGCTGTCTCTATGCATTCTTTTCGTTTATATTTTACGTTTTTATAAGGTCGTGCGTCCCAATATATTTTGAACCCAATACACTAGTTGATAAAACCTGTATTCGTTATTAACACACAAAGTTGGTGAAACATTTGTTTATGTTTAATAGAGTAAATTTAATTTAGACGCCAGAAATTGTGGTGTCAATAAAAATACAAATTTCATTAATCAATAATCCCTTAGGAAATATTCACAATGTCTAAGCTCATTCCATACATCAACCTATGCACCACAACTCCGTTACAAAAATACACCCCTCCCGCTCTCATCGCTAAAACATCGCCATCTGGACAACGAGAGCGAATCAGTTACCTCTATCGGACTGGTTTGATAATAAAAAAATCACAATAAATAAATCCTACAATTTACATCTCATAACGCACCGTTGTAAACGGTATACACAACCCATCAACACAAAATAATATTATTTTAATGAAAACGAATCATTAATTATATTTCCCTGATTCTAATGATATTTCACTCGCTAATTATCGCTAAGTTAACTTTAACGTATCAAAATATTTATTTATACCAATTATTATGGTTAAGCGGTGTTATTATGTTATATACGCAAAGTAAATAAGCAATTAACCAATGGTAGAATCAAGGAGTTGCAATATAAATGCATTAATTACAATTATTATTAATCGTCCAATCAGCGCTCCAAATTATTCGAATAATACTTGACCCGATAATAAATAAATTTTAATTTGATAATAAAATATATCTAAGTAAAAAACAAATTTCATAAATCACTCAAAATATTTTCGAAAATAAATATTACCTTTTTATCTTCAACGTACCAAAATTAATACACAAAAACGTCATAATAATAATAATACATGATATTTTTACATTATTTCTACAATCAATCATAGGCCAAAGTATTAATGTCGAAAATCTATAAATGAGCGATACATTACATTGTCTATACGTACATATCGGCTATGTTAAGTTTTAGATCTTAAGATCAAGTAGATAAAGTTTAATTCATGATTGACTTTAAAATCTACTTTAAGTTTTTTTCCAGACTTTGAGTAGGTTCTGACAATAATGACTAATACCAAAAACATTTTATATCATTATTAAAACGGTATTAAATTTCGAGTATTATGCATTCAATAACGAATTATGTCATTCAAATCTAGACTTTTTGTACAGCACAAATTAGACTTAGATTATTATGTGTTTCAACAGTCCTTCACATTAAAATAATTTCTATTTAAGTCTATTTTTTCGTGTATAATTTGGGACGAAAACTGAACCTTTTATTCCGCTAACGACACGAACTAATTCCGTATCATGCAATGACTATTTGCCGTTCAAATATAGCTCTTAACCATCCAGATATAAAAGCTAACATATCCAATATGCACATACGAACTGAACCTGCCCCGTACATACCTCATCTACGAACGATATACGGCTTCGGAAACTCCGACCGTATCGAGTCTCGTAATGTTCGACGGTGAATAAAGCCGCGATTCCATTAGGCAAATCTTGTATGCAAGTATGACGTCAAGTTGCAAATCGCATACCACTTGAACAAACCTGCATACAAGCTACAAATTGTACGACGTATATTTGTATTGTACATTTATTTCAAGTGCAAATTGAACTCGCAAATGTTAGTTGCACTGTGAATCCAGTTTCGAACCCCACGAAAATGCTTCTTTTTTATTCAATCGATAATATTATGTAATTATTATCTCAGAAAAGACTCGGCAAGACACTTGCACGTCCTCTACACATTACGTCCTACTCAAATGTTTGCACATCTCCACTTGTACGCAAGTAAAACCTGAATGCAATTTGCACACTCAGAAAACATGTTTCCAATGCAAGCAACTTGTACGCAAATGTGACGTGATGCT
This sequence comes from Elophila nymphaeata, assembly GCA_955850985.1. Lineage (NCBI taxonomy): Eukaryota > Metazoa > Arthropoda > Insecta > Lepidoptera > Crambidae > Elophila > Elophila nymphaeata. Next base: position 18,653,983 of record OY039087.1, read on the forward strand.
TACAAGACTTGCGTAATGGAATCGCGCCGTAAGGAGCGGTGTTGTCAGGCGACTGTGGACCTTATGCCGTAGTGTTTAGATGGCGTTGTGCAGTGTGAGGGGATGCGGCGCGTGGCCATTGTGCGCGGCGAAGTCCACGTGGTTACCATTAGTGGTGGCCGCGGGGATTATAGGGGGCTCCTTAGCTTCCGACGACTGGAATTAACGTGAAAGGCTTCACTCAGAGTACGGTTTTTTAACTTTTTTTTACATATATTATCATCAACAACTCATATAATGTCCCCACCGAGGGGCTCGAGCCTACCCCACATTAGGGGCGATTAGGCCTTAGTCAACCACGCTGGCCAAGTGCAGGTTGGTCGACTTCACACACAACCTAAGAATTTCTTCATAGGTGTGTGCAGGTTTCCTCACTATGTTTTCCTTCACCGTAAAAGCGTCGATTAAACGTATATATGAATAGAATAGAATAGAATATAATAATAAAATTAATACTACACTTACGTGCAATGAAATCGACTCACCGGTACGCTTTGGTTCAGAACTCCCTAATCAAAATCTACAATTAGTAAATAATATTTTTTTACCCCGTGTGGTTAACAGAACCTAAGCTTACATTAGACCAGTTTTTACTTTGATAGATTTTGGTTTATTGATTTTACAAATTGAAAACCAAACAAAATCTATTAAAAACGCGACTGCATCTTACCCTTGGACTTATGACGTTACTGTGTACTTGACGTCTAAGGGGTCTAAAGTTATGGCGAGCGAACCCACGGGCAAAAGCTAGTTCAATATTAAATGACTCACGAGTTCGTCTCCCCCGAGGTCTATGAGCCGCTCGTTGCCGTTATTCCTGGCTTCATTCTCCGGCGCCTTGCTCTCCTCTGGCTGCTGACAAATCATATTATCAATGTAGACCACTTTGATTTAACACGTTGACTGTCCATGCCAAATCGAATTAACTCCTAATGACGTCCATTAGAGCTTAATTTATTATATATTAAAAACTTGTCGGATCAGTGGATATTTATTAACCTCAATATCTAGATATCTAGCTTAGAGGTCCTTGTGATATTTTTTAATGTAACTGAGACGTTCATGAAAATAAATGACATTGATTTCGTATACCCACTTGCGTCACATGTGATGCATGAACGTTCATGTCTTTTATATCCTGTATAATTGTATCATATGTGATGCAGGGACAGTTGACGTGTTAAATGGACGCCGTCACATATCAAGCGGTCCGGGTTCGAATCCTGGTAGCGGCAAATATTTGTGTGACGAACACGAATATTTGTTTGCGAGTCATGGTTGTTTATATATTTGAGTTTACTTATAAAAATATCTAAAAAAAAAATATTATGTATATAAAAAAATGTCTGTTATCTAATATCCGTAACACAAGTTCTTAATGATACTTACTTCGGGCTAGATAATTGGTGTGAGCGTGAAAATATATATATATATATATATATATATATATATATATTAAAAAAAATGGGATTATCAAGCTCTTAGAGCTGTTACGTACTGTCGACTGGTGGAAAGTGACTCGGTCCCTCAGCGACCAAAACATAGGCAACTGGACTGGCAGACCAAGCCAAGCGACTCAACTTAAATAGTGTTCTTGTATATTCAAAGAAATAACAAAGAAGTTGCAATACGCTAGGTCCGGCAACTTGTTTGACATTTGAATTTCAACGTTTGTAATGTTAGTTCAGTTATACGTTACTAGATGGCGTTGTCATTGTTGCGATTTTTATTTATTAATTTACCTTTTTTCATCGGCGTTCATAAATCGCACTAAAAAGTAGAAAAAAAAATAGTTAAAACTTACGGAGTGAAAAATTTTTGTTTTAGTATACATACATAAAAATAAAATGATGAACGAAAAGTATAATTATTAGAGAAAACAATTTAGAGCACCCCACCGCTTTTCTCTAAATAATAATTAAGTCTACTTTTCGTTCATCATTTTGTTTCTATGTATACTAAAAAAATATTTTTCACTTTTTAGTGCGATTTATCATTAAAGCGTGCTTTTTTTAGTTTTTTATACTATGAACGCTACGGAAAGGCGGCTACGAAACGATTACGGACTGAAGCGCATCGCCTCTTTTTCAGAGTGAATACATAGAGACCGAACAGGTCACTGAACGGTAAGAACGAATGAATAAATAAGTGAATGAATTACAAAGCAAAAGCCTTTTTGTACTGGCGCCATCTATCAAATGCTTCATATACATGCGTGAGAGTTGCAGCAAAAGGTTTCTTATTAGGTAGTAGGTTTAAGTCAATTTCGGTAGATGGCGCTGTCTAACATAAGGTCTGTAGACACAAGCCATTTAGCCAGATAGCGCTGTCGAACACATAGTAGAAGAGAGGATACGGTTCAGAGCTGATAAGTGTGCTCCGACCCTTAGGACGCACCCCCACGCCTTCCGACGAAACCTGTTTCGCAAATCTAGCGAAACGATATCGCCTACCCAAAAACGCATTTACTGGCGCGGATTTCGCCTTCACGCCAGCTCCGAAACTTCATGAAAATTCCCGGCGGAATATCCCTTGATATTTTTCGCTGCCCACGCCGGTAGGGAATTTCGCGTATATCTGAACAGGCCTTTACTCAGCTGCCTTTTTTAAATCCAGAGTAGTATTAAGAAGGATTCAGACTAACAAAAATGTTTATTTCAATGATGTAGATTTTGATTCTTATTTGTTAAGAAGTTTGAAATTTATTCCATAATTTTGAATTTTTGAGAACATATGACTCTGTAGGGACACACACATCATGCGAAAGTCGAAATCGCAACGAAATTCGCTGGAGAGTCGTCACTTAGAAGCCCGTAAGCTCATTCGCTCTGCTAGCTCTTAACATCTTTGTAATATTTCGTGTAAATTTTTGTGTGACAATCACAATATATTCTACTCGTGTTTGGTCTAACTCTGACATTCATTTAAAGCACCTTCTGGCGAGTCTGTTCAGGTTTCAGTATACCTCAAGCGAGGGAGTAAGAAACTTGATAACTCGTAATACCCGGTTTTACTCCCTATTTCATAAAAAAATATATAATCGTATTTATTATGGCCACTTGTACACCATGTACCAAAATCTGTATTGACCTGCATGCTCAGGTCAAATTTGACCATTAATCTTTGTCATAGTTACCTGAGCGTTGGGCAACCCCAGTAGATCGGCAGTGATGACGTCATTTCCGTTGTCGGCGGGCGCCGGAACTTGCGAGTCTAACGTCTTCTCTTGTTGCTTCTTCTCTTCTTCTGCTTGCTGTGAACAACACATAAACACTTACAAATGTTTCCCAAATTCACTGACAAATGATAGGCATAGGTAGGCGACAAAATTCCCGGTAATCCATTAAACAAACAGATTCATTTACGCGACTGCCGACCAAGCTCCGCCTACTTTTCACTCCGGCCAATAGAATATGAGCGTAAAGTGATTTTAGCAGTCTATGTATGAATGAATGTATGTATGCTTGTATGTTACTCCGTAGCGCCTAAACTATTAATCCGATCTTGATGAATAAAGTTTCAGTCAATCCGTTAAGGTGATATCAGACGTTTCACTCGAATGAATGTTTACTTCAGTGAATGTGTGTCCTCTTTTCTTTCAGTACGTCGTGGAAAGAAGACCATTTTATAGCGATGTTTTTTTCTACAAGACTCGAAACACAAAATTGAAAACCACCTTTAAGGTGGTATCAGAGGGTTCATTTTTACCTTTCATTCGATACCTTTCACTCGAAATGAAATGTCTGAGCCCAAAATGAAACAAGTGCTGACTGAAATAATGAATGAACCGATCCAACAGTGTTGAATATTGGCATTCGGCATCTTTCACTCTCATTCAAAATGAACGATGAATGAACAGTCTGAACACTGAGAGAACGTTCACTCGGATTCAGTCATTTTGTTTCGAGTCTTGTAGAAGAAAACATTGCGGCAAAACGGTCTTCTTTCGACGACGTACGGAAAGAAAAGAGGAGATGAATGTTCTTTTCTGTTACATTCCAGTCGACCCTATGAACATGGAGTGATATAACAATGAACAATTCACTGGAATGAACATTCATTCGAGTGAACCGTCTGATATCACCTTTATTATGGTCCGGGTAACATGGGATAGCATTTTGACCGAAATTAACAATAGCAACAGTCGATTTCACCTTATAAGCCCTGATTCTATCTGATATCATTACTTTCTCTTTTTCCGTTGTCGGGTTACAGTTTTTTTAATCTTTTTGATTGTTAAAACATACCTTCTTAAGCCTAGTCCGCGCCATAATAGCTTCGACGCGTTGCTTTCTCGCGAGCCTTTCTTTCTCTTCCCGTTCCGCTTCCTCTCTTCTCAGTCTCTCTGCCTCTTCTGCTGCGCGTCGCTTCTCCTCATCTTCTTTCTGTCGCGCTTTCTTCTCAGCTTCTTCTCTTTGACGCCTTTCGTTTTCTTCGCGTTCTAATTGTTGTTGCGCCTGAAATAATCAGAAAATAAAACTGTTTACAATAAAAGGTCTTAATATGTGTTGCAAAATTTATCTAGTTCTAGGGTTCTATTCTCGTCTCACATGATTCAATCACATTTTCATTTTAAAATAAAACAATTCAATAATTTGTAAAAATAAATACTATCTCTTACATACGCCGTCGTGGTGGAGTGGTCAGTATAGCTGGCTTCACATCAAGCGGTCCGGGTTCGAATCCTGGTAGCGGCAAATGTTTGTGTGACAAACAACAATGTTTGTTTGCGATTAATGGTTGTTTATACATTTATTTAAGTTTATTTATAAAAATATCTAAAATTATATTGTAAATTTAAAAAAAAAATGTCCGTTATCTAGTATCCGTAACACAAGTTCTTAATGATACTTACTTCGGGCTAGATAATTGGTGTGAGCGTCGAAATATATTATATTATTATTATATATGTAGCGGTATTTAATGGAATATATACAAAGATTATTCTCTGTCTATATGCTATAAAAATATAAGATAGATAATCTCCCGAATTAAAGCTATTAATAGAGATTAGTTGACTTATTAACCTAGTGGTCCATTATATCTATATACATATACTATTATGTATATGACTACTTTTTAGGAAGATTTCTTCATAACTTCTGTATACTAACCTCGATAGCTTTCCTAAGTTTCTCCTCATCGAGGCGACGCTGCAAAGCGGCAAGTTCTCTAGCTTCTTCCTCTTCGCGGCGCTGTCTTTCCTCTTCTTGCCTCTGTCTTTCTGCTTCTTCTTCAGCCTCGCGCTGTAATCTGTAAGGCACATACGTTAAGTTAGTTCTGAACACGAGACACACTAGGTGGTAGACCCATATGTAGGGTCGTCTGTGTAGGTACCACCGCCTTTCTTATTTCTGCCGTGAAGCAGTTAGCTGGGTTTCGGATTGAAGGAAAGGTAGTGCCTTCTAAGCTCCCGTAACCACGAGCGAAACATTTCTTTTTTTTTTATACTACGAGATGGCAAACCAGCTTGCGGCCCACCTGGTGTTAAGTGGTTACCGTCGCCTATAGACACTTGCAATGTTAAGGGTAAATCACTTAACACTGCAAGTGCGTTGCCATCCTGGGGACTAAGATTGTAACGGTACGTGCCCTATGGCCCATCTCTGTTAGTATGGTCCACTAATCAAAACACGTTTTCCGTCACTATTTTATTGAGTTATTAAACAGCTTTAAATGGAATATAAAAGGCACTAATTTTAGTGCCTTGATATAATGTAAGTACTTACGTATTATAGTAATATAGGCCCAAGCCGAGGTCAGAGCGAAACCCTTAGGTACGTTAGTAATGATATTGTGTTCTAGGACACGGTCAGCAATGGAATGAATCAAAAATGAACCAAATGTCATGATGAATGATAATTTTAAATTTGATTGTTACTTTTTTTAAATATTGCCAGTGATAATGAAGACGATGGTACTATAACATGGCAATGTTATAGTACCACGTTACAAGATGATATGCCTCCCATGCCCAGTAATTACACTGGCTACCTTTCCCTTTCAGTGTTGCCCGATCTGACAAAAAGCCCTTACCTCTGTCTCTCGAGGTCTGCCTGCCTCTCCAGTTCTTCTCTCGCCCGTCGCCGACGCTCAGCCAACGCGGCTTTAGCTTCTTCCTCGGTTGTGATTCTTTTCGCAGTCATCGACGCTGAAAACCAACAGAAATTGAATGTAGACAACAGTATTTCATACATCCATACATACAACCATGCTCGTAGTCTAAAGGCGTGTCTCCTGCGAGTGATTTTTCGAATCAATACACAAAAACATCGAAGCAAAGGGGCGTGGCTTTACACATTTGTGTACGCATACACGAAAAAACATACACCGCGCGGGTAGAGAGGGGAAGTGTTTGTTTCATTTCTTTACGAGTGTCGAACCGCAGACATCTTTTAACAGTGTCTTTATCTGTGACTTTACGCTCTTTGTTGGTGACGCACACCATTTTTTGGGGTTATATTATATTAAATCTAAGAATCAGAGTACAATATTGATATATAATAATAATAATAATAACTACACGGCCGGCATATTAAAGATCTGGAACAGCAACACATACATTTCAAATCATCAAATAAATGGCTTGAATTAGGATACTTGTACCCAGAGACTGAAGGATTTTTGATTGCCATTCAGGATCAAGTAATTAAAACCAAAAATTACAAAAAATATATATTGAAAAATATAAACGCTGCAGATGATAGATGTAGAAAGTGCCATAAACATCCTGAAACTATCCAACACATTATTAATGCTTGTCCCATCTTAGCCCAAAATGACTATACACACCGCCACAATCAAGTAGCTCATTACGTGCACCAAAAGTTAGCAATTCAGTACAAATTATTACCACACAAAACAGTACCATATTATGAATACACACCCAAACCTGTGCTTGAGAGCCCCAGATACAGGATGTACTTTGACCGAGCAATTCTTACTGACAAAACAATACACTGCAATAGACCGGATATAACAATAGTAAATAAAATAAACAATAGTGCAATTCTTATAGACATATCAATTCCCAATACTCATAACTTGCAAAGAACAATAGCTGAAAAATATCAAAAATACGCAGAATTAAAAGAGGAAATTCATAGAATATGGAAGCTCAACGAAGTTAACATCGTGCCTCTGGTGCTCTCTAGTACTGGAATTATACCTAAACATTTACACAATAGTATTAAGATTTTAAATTTACCAGATAACTCATATATCACAATGCAGAAGGCTGCAATACTCAACACATGTAGAATCGTTCGAAAATTTTTACAAGACATAAATATCTAGTTAATAGGATAAAATGACCTCTAACGCTTGGTGAAAACCCGCGTTATCTTTAAAAACTCTGTAAAAAGGAGTAAAAAAGAAGGAAAACATAAAAATAATAATATAATAATAATATATTTCCACGCTCACACCTATTATCTAGCCCGAAGTAAGTATCATTAAGAACTTGTGTTACGGATACTAGATAACGGACATTTTTTTTTTAAATATACATAATAATTTTAGATATTTTTATAAATAAATGTATAAACAACCATGACTCGCAAACAAACATTCGTGTTCGTCACACAAACATTTGCCGCTACCAGGATTCGAACCCGGACCGCTTGATGTGAAGCCAGCTGTACTGACCACTCCACCACGACGGCGTATACATTAACTGTGATGGATTGGTGTAATGGTAATGTTCTCTACTTTTTAAATATAATTCGTAAGAGACCCATTATTTGGGAGTCAGTAAATATGGCTCCTTGATATTCCTTCGACAATCGTTAAAACGGAGAGCACGTCTTCCTCGTCGGAACTCATGATTAATGTTTTCTGTGTAATGTTTCGAAAAAACACGCGCAAGAGACAACCTTTAAACCAGCAAACACTACTTGTGAAGCTGATGGAAGTTATGAGAATACAACAGTGTAGACAGCATAGATATAGAAAACTGTAGATCGGCAATGTGAAGGAGAAAGAGCATACTGACGCGTATATTAGAGCGAGATGGAAAGACGAGACCGTTTCAAGTATACGCAAGCGGCCTATTTCGGCCTGTCAGTCACGTAAAAAAGACAGCAACTGTCAGACTGCAGTACTATTTTTCTTTCATCTCGATTCACTCGATTCATTGCCAATCTATAAACCTCAGTAATTATAAGTCTATGGTAGTCTCTTCTGGTCGCTCCGTGCAGCCATGGGTCGCCTCGGATGACATCCGATAAGTTGTATGACGTCCAATAGTTGTCGGTTTTTGCGCCCGAGTCAAAGGACTCGAAGTGAATCGACGTTCTGAAACGGAGTGAACTACACTATTCGGTTTACTTAAGTTCGCGGCACGATATGCATCTAGAGAACTAATATTAAAAAGAGGAAACATTTGTATGTATGTAACGAATAAACTCAAAAACTATTATACCAATTTTAAATACAGTATGTAAAAGACATGAACAGTCAAACGAGAACCATGTATTCTATACATCAAAATAAGACATATTTCAAAAAAATTATTGCTGGGAAATGATTTTTATTTTTTGGTGTTAAAAAAAAATGCAAATTGTACCGCACAATGTAAAAGGCTCAACTCGCACGCAACTCGCAAAACCGCGATAATTTTGCCAGACGGCGACACCGTTCGTTAGTGTCCGTGCGCATCGAGTGAGCTACATTGAACGATAACGTTTTGAAGAATTTTTTTTTATGAAATACTAAAAAAAATGATAATGTTTCTTTGGACAACAATTAAGAAATAACGTATAGAATACGTTTTCATAAAAAAATGAAAAAAAAATTATGACTTTGATCTTCAATAAAATCGTAACTATCAATTTCCCAGGTATAGTTTAAAGGAAAAAAAATGTTATGATGGTGAGCAGAATACTTGGTTCTCGTTTGACTGTTCATGTCTTTTACACCATGTATACTTACACCATTAGAATGCTACATTATTTCTGATTGGCATACTATGGCATATTTGAATTAAATAAATACTTCACGCAGATGGAGTGCTAGTTATTGATATTTTGAAGACAACATACATATAAGATGAGAGGTGTACAGTGGTCACAAGAATAAATTATTTTGTTCATGTAATCTCTGCAATTGGATTAGAATTAGAGCTAGTTATTTGGGACTCAAATGGTGTCGCGGTTGCTCTCGCCTCTGCTTTCTTTGTGTACATTTTACGAAAAACCTGTCTCGGTCGACCATTACTTTACTTTTTATTTATTAAGATTACTAGAAAACGCTACTATTTTGTCTCGAATAAAGATAAAATTTAACTGCATTTGTCACGACATCAATATCCGACACCATAATTTCACAATTCAAGACATTACCTGTCATTTCATTCTCATCAGTCTTCTCCAGTGAACTCTCCTTTTTCTCCGGAACGATTTCCCTCTTCTCCGGGACGATCTCCTTCTTCTCAGGAATGCTCTCTTTCTTCTCTTCTTCTTTTTTGACTTCCTTCTCCTGTGTCACTTCCTCGTTCTTCTCGACTGGCTTCTGTACTTCTACAGGCTTAACTTCTATTATGTTTTGTTCGGTATTCGTTATTTGTATTTCTATTGTTTCTTTGTTTTCGATTATCTGAAAAAAGGAATGCCTTATTACAATAATTAGTAAAGAAAAATCAGTAAACATACTTAGTAAGAAGACGCAATAAGCAAAAATATTCGCTATCTTCAGCGATTTAGGGATTTTATGAAAACTTTATTTTGTCATTTCCCTACGAGATGAAGATTATATCATGTTACCTTATCCTCTACGCGTGTGCTTGTGTCTCCATTCTGTATCTGTAACGCTTCCAGCTTCTGAGTCACCTCTATGGCGCTTACTTGGTTCTTGTCGGTGGACGTTGCTTTCTGTAATAAAAACAAATAATAAGCAGGCTATGTATGTGTTCATTTACGTGTGTTCCTCAGTAGCGCATCCGATTTTGGTGAACAATGTGTCAGTCGATTCGGTTTATGATCGTAGCATAAGCTACACTTTAACAGACTTTGTGAACCCCGATTTTAAAGACTATCATTCCTTCATTTTTTCCGTAGTCGGGTAACATTTTTTCATCATCATCATCATAAACAGCTCATATAATGTCCCCACCGAGGGGCTCGAGCCTACCCCAGATTAGGGGCGATTAGGCCTTAGTCAACCACGCCGGCCAAGTGCGGGTTGGTCTACTTCACACACAACCTAAGAATTTCTTCATAGGTGTGTGCAGGTTTCCTCACGATGTTTTCCTTCACCGTAAAAGCGTCGATCGAACCAGTGCCTCCCGGGTGGGAGACGACGCTCTTACGCACTACGCCACCGACACTTTTTTAACATTTTTTGCTTGTTTATTATTATGTACAGTCGACAAGGTTCCCGATGTTCCATTTAGCAAACAGAATCCTTTAAACGGCTGCCTTGCACCAAGCCCCAGCCACTTTTTGCTACGGCCAATAGAATGTTAACGTAATATGGCGCAGCCAATAAGACGAAGCGTTTTCACTCCTGCAGGTCGTCGCTGACGACAGTCTACTTCGATTGGCTCAAACCGGAATTGGGGGAAAGGGCGCTGTCAATCAGAAACTTCGGTAACAAGAGATTATTGGCTACAAGTGGTAAACCGGGAACTTTGTCAATAGGGTATTTTACATCATGATAGAAAAAATATAAAATTGCATTTTTATGATAGATATCGCAAAAAGTAAACGAGGATAAAAATCGATATTTATTCATAGATATGTAATTAAAATTTTATAATTCAAATTTAATAATCGACATTTTTAATCTGTCCCAAAAATCTTTAAAACACCGTTCGCCATATTGGAATGTCAAGTGACGTCACTCCGTTAGTAAACAAATCGCAGTTGTTTTGTTTACTAACGGAGTGACATCACGGACCGAAAAACATGACGGCTAAAGTTTCCGCGAGAAAATTCAAAATCGAAAACTAAAACTAAGTTTTTAAGGCATTTGTGGTTTTATAAAATTGAAATAAAAATTCTACTGGTTAATTACGACCTCAGGATTGATTTAAAACAGTTTTCAAAAAATGTTGTAATATCCTATTGGGCAGACAGGTTTCCAAGTCAGGCTACCCAAAGTGGCTCCGTTTAAATCGCAACCGTGCAGACTCTAGAATGATAGCGAGACTCTCTCGCGGATGACAGCTCTTTTTATTTCTCCTACCCTGCTCCCAACTTATTTGTGGTTGGTACAGTACTCGCTATCAACATAATGCTATAGGATTTGGCATCATACTTTACGGCCGCGTGCCTTCCTAATACTCCTTCCTTGGGAACGAGTGCGATATTTCCGTACCTTCTCTGCAAGTTCCTTATCGACGCTGGACTCTTTAGAAGCGGGCGACGGAGATAATGGACGCCCGGGAGACGCGGACGCTGATTTACCACGCGACTGAAAACACAAGAAACACAGTTATCAAAACTAACTTAATTTATTTATTTATTATGGTATACACAACAGATTACATACAGCAATAACGCTACATATACACTACATATACACGCTAGAATGTAACCCAAAAACGTGTACACACAGCGTCATAGAAGATTGACATTGTCACATAAACAAATCATTAGTAAAACAAAGTGCTATGCAAACGGGAGAAAAGTATAATATACATACACATGGCTAACAATAAATAATAGGGAATATGCATAGTTCACTTTCTTTCTCCCTTCTCCTTCCTTCATAAATTAGTGAAGATATTCAACTTCATTATTAAGGTTGAAATTAAATACATTCAATTAAATTGTATTACATGCAAATTTATAACATATCTTATTCTTAATTAATGGCTTTCGCGGGATTACACATTTGGTCAATGTCAAGTGAAAAATGTATCTAGTAACATTAGATTGTACGGTAATTTGAGTTAAAAATTGAGTATTTCAACACGTGTTATTACAAGAAGAGCTCAGGAGAAACTACATTTTAACATATAACTGCAATAAAAATTACAAAAATATATAACGTATATATGTTTGTAATTAAACAGGATTTGAATCCGGCACTTCTTGGAAACAAATACAGTTTTCAATTAATGTACTTAAAAATGAGAATGTAATAAAAAATCAGAATCAAAATATGAATCAAGTCCTACTAATATTGTAAATGTTGAAGTTAGAATGTTCAGTAAATCAAGCAACAACATTTCAACGGATTTGGATGAAATTTGGTAGCCTAGATTGAAACATAGGACATTTTTAGTCCCGGTAGTATGTTCTTGTGAGATAAATTTACTAAACAGAAGACGCAGACAAAAGCAGGTATCAATTTAATAAATCTAACCAATTTTAATTCCGAAATAAGAATCCCATAGGACTGACATATCTATTTTAACTAAAAATTCTGAAGCAAATAAATAGAAATAAAAGATATAAGAAAATTCCTGTCAATTAAATAAGAAAATCAGGTTATGATAACATTGAAGTTCGCAATAGATATATATCGGTACTCAATTTATAATCAAAACTACGATATGAAATTAATCTTGATGCAAAAAACACGATGTGCAAAGATTTATATCGCTAGATATGCTTAAAAGTAAGTCACTAATCTGTACCAAAATGGGCGTACCGAGAGATAACAGTCATCTATTTCTATTGTAACTACCCTAATGTAAACAGAAAACAATATTTCTATTTCTTTCAGCAAGCAGTGAATGACTTCATTTATATCGGCGATAGGGAAGTGTTGAGGGCGTATCTAAATTTAATTATTTGATGAAATCAACGTTACCTTATCAAGATCTTTGGATAACTTTGGCTTTCTGTGTAGTGGCGGCTTGCCTTCCCCGGGAGCTACTGATAACACTGAAAAGAAGACAAAACACTATTGAAGTTTACGAATAAAACTAGGAAAAACCCTTGGCCCCCAATTTACATTTCGTATTTCTATGAAAATAGAGTGATACACCCTTTATACGTGCGTACAAAACGCTGGTATTAAACCATTCTAAGATGGAATAGATTGGCCCTATGTCTAAGCACTCTGAAACACATTTGATGTTCGAGTGTCATTAGTTCACTCGAGCATACGAGCGAGTAACCCACTGTGCCCTATCTCTAATCTAACATCGCGCTAGAGGGCGCTACGTCACGATGTTTTTATGCCAAACTAGCTTTAAATGCTGTTCCACCGGCGAGCAGACGAGACACGAGAATTCAAATCATACCTGTCCATTACCACCAAAAATTACCATTAATAGCTATCGCGAGTATGTAGGTCCGTATAGTGAAGATTCGGTGCTTTTTTTCGTCTTGCAATAAACAGCTACAGTAATATGTCCCGTGAATTGGACTGATTTATGCAAAAATGGTCCAACCCACATTAACGACATTTTGAGATATTCAATGTCAAATTATTTATCATTACCTATGGGTAGGTACTATCATTAATTATGCTTGTGTGTCCTTTACTTTGAAACTTAAAGTAAGGGATACCGATACTTTACATACATTGAATATCTCAAAATGTCGTTAATGTAGTTTGGACCATTTTGCATAAATCGGTCCAATTAATAAAAGTAAAAAAATAGTCGTTAAAATATACCAATAGTTTTCGTTGCAAAATTTTATAAGGTACACAATAATACGGTTCAATATTAAACCAAGAAATTCTCGTCTCGCTTATCCTTGCCAATCCAACCGATTTCCATCGAAAATGTGCTAGGAGAGAATTTATTATTATTATTCCATACTAACTTCTCGTCTCGCCTCGCCGGTGGGAAAGCAGCATTTCTTCTTCTTTTATTTATTTAATGGCAATTAATCGTTTTATTATGGTAACAACCATTTCTGCCAAACTCAAGTGAGGAAAAAACCTCTTCATTTGGTATCATTTATCGATGTTTGCATTAAAATATGGGCGTCACACATTTTAATGCATCTGGGGAGTGCTTGGAAAGAAATGCATGGCAGTCACACCACAAAACCTTTATTTCAATGATTCCTCATAACTGTTCGTCAACACGGATGCTTATGCAACGAAACGACACCACTTTCACTGCACAAAATTCACTCCGAAGCAATTTTGAATTCTTCAGGACCAGAACTCAAAACCCATACAGCTCCAGCGAGGCGTGAGACAGGGTGATGTTATATCGCCGAAACTGTTCACAGCTGCGTTGGAGGACGCGTTTAAGCTTCTGGACTGGAGAGGACTTGGCATCAACATAAATGGCGAGTACATGACTCACCTTCGCTTTGCCGATGATATCGTAGTTATGGCTGAGACCTTGGAAGAGCTGGGCACAATGCTCGACGATCTCTGTAGAGTCTCCCAACAAGTGGGTCTTAAAATAAACATGGATAAGACGAAAATCATGTCTAATATCCATGTCGCACCCACTTCTGTAAAGGTTGGAAGCTCTACACTGGAAGTTGTCGACCATTATGTTTACCTGGGACAAACAGTCCAACTGGGTAAGTCCAACTTCCAGAAAGAGGTCAATCGACGAATCCAACTCGGCTGGGCAGCGTTCGGGAAGCTACGCGGCATATTCTCGGCCCATCTACCGCAGTGTCTTAAGACGAAAGTCTTTGACTCGTGTGTGTTGCCAGTGATGACCTATGGAACCGAAACGTGGCCGCTTACAATGGGCCTCATAAGAAGGCTCAAAGTCACCCAAAGGGCAATGGGGAGGGCTATGCTCGGAGTTTCTCTGCGCGATCACATCAGAAATGATGAGATCCGCAGGAGAACCAAGGTCACCGATATAGCCCAAAGAATTGCGAACCTTAAGTGGCAGTGGGCAGGGCACATTGCGAGGAGGACTGACGGCCGCTGGGGCGGAAAGGTCCTTGAGTGGCGACCACGTACCGGGAAACGCAGCGTTGGTAGGCCCCCCACAAGGTGGACTGACGATCTGGTAAAGGTCGCGGGAAGCCGCTGGATGCGGGCAGCGCAGGACCGACCGGTTTGGAGATCCTTGGGGGAGGCCTATGTCCAACAGTGGGCGTCTCTCGGCTGAAATGATGATGAATTTTGAATTATCGATATAAAGATCGACGTCCAGTCGCCATGGTTTCCCGCCAAACAATCCAAAGCAGCTGTTACGGTTGCTAACGAGAAAAGTAGCGTCACACATACCTGGCTTGTTGGCGACAATCAGCGACGCGGGTCTCGGTCGCCGGGCCGGCGTCGGTCGCCGCGGGACGTCGCCGCCGACGACGCTACTGTCGCGCGATATACAAGGCGTCGTCGCAACGCTGAGGCCGCCCAGTTCCCCTGCACGCCGCAGCAATGGACAATTAACAATTAGCTTTTATCGAGGCCTACCACACTGAGGGTGCCCGCCCACGTCAGATAATCGGTGACCGATTTTTTTGTAGGCGAAAAATGGAACGTATTGATTGCAATAGTGAGACGCACATGACCTACAAAAAGTGGGTCAGATAAATGTAATTAAATTTCAAATATTGAAAAAATCGGCCATTGTGGCTAAGCGTATGTTGAGACGCAGACGACGCAGGTCCGCGCAGCGCATGACATAGCAGATTTTTTGATTCGTGACAGTACCGAGTGCTACGTACGTTGCGGCACGAGCCCATGCGACGCAGACATGTGACTCTCTGCTCTGCACCTCGTTGTAGTGCCGGCACAGATTCCTGCGCAACGCGTGCCAATCGAGACGGGTTTTCTTACGTTGAAATACACAATTTTGTTGCAATGACAGAACATTTAATAGAATTAGTTCGTTGTGAACCTTGTTTGTATCAAACTAATCATCGAGACTATTCTAAAAAGACATTTAAAGAGGTATGGATAAAAATTGCTAGGAAATCAAGCTCCAAGGACGGTAAGAACTTTAATTTTACTATTTTTAATTTAAATTTTAGTTTAACTATTGGAATTAGTTAAACAATTTGAACACGTTTATTCTTTGTATCAGCTAGAACGCGAATGTGTGCGTATGTTAGCTGCATGGCAGCATACGCTCGTGGACTTTGTCTGCCTCCTATCCTGCGCTAATAAAAATGTACTATGCTGCGCTGCGTCGCTCGCGTCCCAGCATACGCCTAGCCTGTCGGTCCTACAAAAAGTCTGACGTGGGCGAGCACTGTTACGGTCGTAGTAGGTACCTACACTTATCAGCTGCACAGAGTGCAGCTTTTCTCCATAGAAAACAACGATTTTGTACGCGTACACGTTTTCTATGAAAAAAATGGGAGACGAATAGAACTGAATAAGTGTGGCTAGTCGGTTAACGGATAAAACAAACGCTTTCTAGTTGAATCGAAGATATAGAATCCAAAATAAAACAGTAATTCTTAAATTTTTATAAAACATTGCTTATCTTATGTTATGAAAAGCGAACATTAAACACATTTTTTTTTACTTTAAAAATAAGTTACAACAGTTAAGGCAACATATGAAAGCAGACATTGACTATAGCATGAATTTAGCATTTTAATTAAGTGTATGTATAATTATATAAAAAAGTGTTCCAGACATTCAGACGCGGCAGAAGTGAAACTTCAGAAAAGTAGTAATAGTCATTTCAGAAGCAACAAATGTTTATATTGTTTGTCAAAATGTAAAACAACAAACATCTATGCGTTAAAAACTTTTTTGTGTCGCTTTTTGGTTCAAAATTTTTAAATTTTCACTTCAAAAATTAAGAAAGAAGAAAAAATCATTTGCCAGGTTTTTAGGTCTTTTAAATTAATGTTAATCGCGACACATTAAAGATTACGCATTTCGCCAATGTCAAGTGAAAATTTAAGTACTTAAAGTAACAGATAATTGTTAATTATGTAGTAATGAGATCTATAATTATATGAAATATTTTTTTTTTCCAAGTTCATTGTCACGCAATGACAAACACTAGCTGTCTTTTTTAGTTTCTATTGGATTAATTAATGACATCCCTTTTAAATTTTTGCCAATGTAGTGAAATATAAGTAAAATAATAGAAGTGTACAGTACGTGTGTGTTGCTACAGCATTTCGGATCATATTTCAGTTTTGTGAGCGTATAACGTATCTAATACTATAATATCATTGGTGTAAACGTGTCAAACGCGGTGTGTGTTACCTCTCGGCGTGTTGACGCCGGTGCCGGCGATGGAGGCGGGGCGCGGCTTGCGCGGCGCCGAGCGACGGACCACGCCCGCCACAGACAGCGCGCTGCCCGGCCGCGACGGGGTGGTCTCGCCAGACCGGCACTCTAACAAATGCAAACCAAGCGTCCAGATGCTACGTTTCTTTGTCTGACTACACACATTTATTATATTGTGTTTTCACTTCTCATGCTCGCAAAGTTCGTCTTTATATCGTTTATAGGCTGCATAAAATGGCTTTTATGTTCTAGAGCATAAAGTAAAATTTTACTTTAGACAAAGATGCTTAGGCCTAAGAGCCAGGGGTCCACGTCCGGAAGTCTCCTCGTGGCGGACCCTGGTAACGTGGTGGGGAAACTTTCTCGGCGGGTGTGTGGCTTTTGATGCCAAGTGTGTCCCCTTGGCATTCGAAGTCACATGCCATCGTCGAGTTGTTTTTGTTTTCCCACCATGGCTAGTTGGGGACGACCTTGCCCTCAGTCCGGGGGGTGCGGTGGGATGACTGCTCCCGGTGTCCTCGTTGCGGAGGACGCGCCAGGTCGAGCGAGGAGGGTGTCGAAGTGAGGAGGTCGGCCAGCGGCCCACAGGGGCTAGCGTCAGTCGGTAGCCCCTGTGGTCTGCTCCACACCAATTGGTGCACAAGGAGTGCCTAGACGGGCAGCGTTGGGACCACTGAGGTGTAGTTGCGCTCACGTGCGCAGATCCCGAGCCGTCCCGCAATAGCGAACTGGAGGTCAGGCCGGGGAGGATGTTTAGTGGGTATGGAGAGAACGCACGAACTTCGAGTCCACATATCCCCGCAGGTTGGCACCACCCCGCAGGGACGATGCGTAAATGCATTTAACCTCCCCGCCAAAAAAAAAAAACAAAAAAAAGGCCCAAAAACGCCCAATTAAACTTCACAGAATAACTTGCGATAATTTATTTAGTACCCTTATCTTAAATGTAGCGGCTGCAACATTCTTTAAACCCTTTACTTTTAGCATCGCTAACCATCGCTAACCTTAAAGACTTTTAGCATCGCGACTGTATCAATACCTACTAACCTGAACTATGACGCGGAACTTATTTTGATCAGTCATTCGTTGACAGCGCGATGACTTCGATTGAAACTGTTTTTATTGGAATAGTTGGGTAGATGTGAATTCCAAAATAATGGTCTATTTTCAATTACAGAGATAAAAAGTTGTGTCAGACGGCTCCATTATGAAAAATTAAGAATAAATACGCGAGCGGACGGACGTCATCACGCAGCGTGAGACGCGACGTGAGCGATGACGGCAAGTGGCAAGGTCATGCCCCCACTACCCCGTCTGCAATTCTGCATCGATGCTAACGGGCGTCTGTATCGATGCCGTCGCGCGTGTGTATCGATGCTAACGCGCAACTGTATCGATACTAACGCGCGACAGCATCGATGCAAAAATCTGTTCATTGCTAGTGTCGCGAAGCTGTCGCGCTTTTCAAAAACCCGCGACTGCATCGATGCTAAAAGTCGCAGTGTGTAAAGGGTCTAAGGCATGCTGTACAAATTTTATTTTAAATTTTCGATTATTATTTAAAGTAATTATTTAATTTTCTCGCAATCGAAGTGAAAAGCAGAGCATAAAACACTGGATAAACAAGCCATTGTGCCCCTCGACTACAATGACTCATTTTATGCTCTTGTTGTACAATATACTATTTATCTATATACAGGGTGTAAAAACACCTAAGACAAAGTATATGCATTCTATAACCTTCCATGACCATAAAAACATAAGAAACCTTGATGTAGACGAATGCTTGAAAATAACATTAGTGGTCATTACTCATTTACAACTAAAACTTAAAACATTAGCTGAATAACACTGTTTTAAGTTATTATACTTCTGCTTCATTAAAAGATATCTTATGACAATGAAATTAAGTTCAAAGTCTATAAATCGATAATGAAAACATCTTGCTACCAGATGTTTTCATTATCGATGTAAATCGAGACATTTTAAAATTGCAAATTGTCTACTCTTGAAGTTGCCTCGATGTATCTAATGCTGGCACTTCACATGGCCGTATATGGCAAACATTTGTGTTGCATCTCTTTCATTTTGTATATATTATGATAGAGATGCAAAACAAATGTTTGCCAAATACGGCCATGTGAAGTGCCAGCATAACATAAAGCTGTATAATAAATAGTGATCCTTCTTACAAGTTAAGGTTGGTTAATAAAATATCGAAATACTTTACGTGGCTCACCGTTTCCGATAATCTAAAATGTGCAAGTGCATTCGAAAACAAGTGCTTGTAATATACAAGTGCTTCAAAACTTCACCCATAGCGTGAATTCGTTACCCTCACACCGGCAACTAGAATTGATGACTTTGTATCTGAGATATTTACAATGACATGAAAGTTATACTTACGTCTACGTTAAAGAAACTCAGCTTACCTTTGTTAGTTGATTCCCAAACACCAATGAAAACAAACCAAATATTTTAACGCACTCGAAGGTATGCAACGCACACAGGAAAACGATATTAACTGCGATTGTATTAAGGAACAAAGTCGCCCTGATCCTCGTTGGAAAGAAGTGATCAATCAATTACCGAATGAGTCTGAAGCCCTCAATGTGGGCCGTAAAAGATATTTTATTGAAATAACTTTGCAGTTAAAAAGCTTAACTCACACACAAAGCTAAGTCGCAGCTTGGAAGCACGATCATTTTATTGAAACCAGAATAATAATAATTTCGATATATTTACTTTAATGTACCTACAAGTACACATCGAAGATTTGTGAATATACAAGTTATTGACAAGAAATGTTTCGTTAGTCACATGTTAATGAAATAATATGATGATATGTAGGATAAACCCACATTAGGGTACAAAAAGCTCTTAGCTGGCTGACGCCATCGAATCCGAAACCCAATGGCACATTAGAAGCATTGTCGCAGTTGCAAAATCACAAATAAACAAACCTACTATTACCTATACATATACTATTTTAATTCATTTTCTAATCGCAAAAAAAAACTTATCGAAATGCATTTTATTATGTACAACTTTGACTAATATGAAATAAAACCTAATAATTTATCTCGTATTTTAATATAATTCTAGGTATTCATGAACTCTAAATCGGTTTTTATTTTTGAAAACTATTCATTAAATTTAAAATAAAGATTATTTTACTACTAAGCGAAAATTAGATGGATGGATGATTAGAGGAAAGTCCAATTAATATACACTTTTTGATTTTGTTTGTTATTCATAAATGCCAGAGCGCCTGAACGAATCTGGAAAAAAATTGGCACTAGATAGATTACAACCGGAAATATGACAAAGGTCCCATTTTAGTTTTATCACACTAAATATTATATGCAAGTGAAGTCCCGGGCAACAACAAGTTTAATTAAACTATCAACGAATTCTTGTTCCTTTGCTAAAAAAATAATAATTTAAGACACAATTTTGCAACAGCGACAATCAAAGACCTAGCGCGACCAGAAGCGTTGACGGGCGAACCAAGCGCGCACCGGCTCAAACTGGCTCCCAAAGCTGGCGTAACCGAGTCCAAGGTATCTTACGGGTCCTGTTGAGGTGGTGGAGAGACGGCGAGGCGGAATGCAGCGGGCGCTGCGAGGGGATCTTGTCGAGTCGCGTCATGGAGTAGGCTCTACCTGGGGCGCGCGGCGCGGGCACCGTCGGCACCAGGTCCGTGCGGCGCCGCGCCACTGACGACCACATCACGGGCTGCGGCGTGCGGTCCGGCTCGTCTGCAACAGGACACGCTATTTAGAAGGTAACCATATTTCACAGTTCGTCACTCTTATTTTGTACGAAATTAAGATGCTGAAAAATGAGGAGACATTCATTTATGACGTCAGACGATTTAGGGCTCACGGCTTCGCCAACAGCGACTTTTTGTAGCGATGCTGTCGCGCGTTCGCATCGATACAGTCGCGATACTGTCACGCTTTCGATGCTCGGTTCTCCAATCATGCGCCACCCTCCCCCCGTTATCAAGCCGATATCATCTACACGGTCGCGCGTTTGCATCGATTCGCGATGATGTAGCGCGTTAGTAGCGCGTTGGTATCGCTTCTGTAGAGCGTTGCAAATGTGACCAACACGCGACAGCATCGCTACAAAAAGTCGCCGTGGGCGAGGGCTCTTAGGGGGAGGAGCGTCGTACATGTCTTATTTGAGAGACAGATTATACTTTGAAAAAGACCTTAAATAATAGATGGTATAAGTAATAACTTTTAGACATTATTAAAAATATTTCAATTATTTGAATTAATTTGCCATTCAATAACGAATTTCTTTTTCAAAAATTTTTTTAAATAAAAAATATTGATGGAGGGACAATTCTAAAGTAATAGAGTTTATATAAAAAAAATTGAGCCTAATATGAATTACATGCATATTCCCTATTGTCGATAATAAAAAGTATGGCACAGTTCAGTTGCCGCGTAGTGCGTTCTAGCCTTTAGATAGACAAGTTAAAGTATTACTTAAGTAAAAGTAATTACCTACTAAAAACAACAATTTATATGACTGGCAATGACTTAGTTTGGTATTTAGTTAACAAAAAGTAATTATTATTTTATAAATAGGTACGGGTGTGCGTGTGTAACATTTCTAGAGTAAGGTAGGTCCCAGGGCCCAAAGACGTTACTTATTTTTAAGTACTTAAAGAAACATACTATATACCTTAAATGTTACAGTGTATAGTTTAAATTTGTCTAAGACGTGAACGGTGCATCGTTCTGCGAATTAAAACGATCTCGTCTAATCCGTTGCAAGGTCGAGTCAACGATTAGCATATGTAAACTAAGTTGTCTTAAACAAAAATGAACCTTAAAGTGTATGATTAAAGGCGATATTTATTTATCAATACAATTTAAAAGTAAAGTATACTTACAGAAACTCGCAAACATTCTTAATCCTTCATGGAAAGCATAAAAATAGAAAGTATTGTATCATAAATTGTGTGTGATGCCTGCAGAGTAGAATAGCATCAACCCATATGGGTTGATGCTATAGATATAAGAGGTTTATCTCATCACATCACATCACAACGGCCTTTTTAATTGGTCCCACTGCTGGAACACAAGGCCTCTCCTTGTTATCTAAGGAGGTTTAGGCAGTAGTCCACCACACTTGCCGAATGCGGATTGGTGGACGGAGTATAAGGTGATCAATACCCCTTTGCTGACCCATTAGTTGCCTTCTACGACACCCACTAGAGGATATGGGGTGATGCTATTCTACTCTGCCGGCGTTAGATGGCCAGTTTATATAAGGTCCTTACCTATGTAATTGGCGTTTCTTTTTCTTACACACTATTAGCTGTGTACTACTACTTTGATTTAGTAGCTGTTTCAGTTTTATATTTTTATTATGAATAAAGACTATACTGTTGAATTTGCATGTAGTGAAATTATAATTATTTAAATGTTTAATTCAAAAAATAAAATAAAGAGGCTGTTTTATATGGTCAGCAGAATCAACTTTCGGAGTCGTTGTAACTTATGGGCAAGCTTATAAGCTAAATTATTGATACAATCTTTAACTAAGTCTTGTCCAATTATACACTCCAAATTTCAAAAGATTTGGCAACGGAGTTTTTTAGATATTTTAAATAACGTTAGTATGGAAAATACATATTTTTTTGAAAATCTTCATAAAAATTGTCGTTGTTCCATACAAACTCTATTTTTTTTTTTAACTATAAATCCTAATGTTACAAAATTTGGTGGAAATAAGTAAACAACCCTTAGCTAAGTCTAGCATCAATAAATTATGAAACAATCAAGTCTGTCCATGAGTTAGTAGGCATCAAAGAGTCAATTCTGATGAAGAGATTAAAGAGTCATTTTCACATTTTTTTCAGAATTTAACAATTGAAACATAATTTAATTACAGGCCAAAATCTTGTAAAAGTGTAGTTTTAAAAAATAATGATTATAATAACCTAAAACAGCTATTGAATTTAAGAAATTTGAATTTTAAGTACAAGATAATAAAACGCCAATTTCATAGGTAAGGACCTAATATATACTTGTGCCTAATTTATTAAAGAATAAATATAAACAAACCGCTGTCATTTTTGTATGAGTGGTGACCTATAAAGGTAAGTGAGTGAAAGGAACAAACACACAAAATTACATATTTTGGTTTGTTAACATTAATAAAAGTTTATGAACAAACCGCTGTCATTTTTGTATGAGTGATGAGCTAGAAAGGTAGTGAGTGAAAGGGACAGACATATACAAAAAAGACATATTTTGATTTGGTTACATTCATAAAGGTATGTGGTTCGAAGGTAGTCAGTATACCTTTGTTATCATTGTCAGATGTGTCTAGCTGCAGTGCTGAGGCGCGTCTCGTTAGCGGCGCAGACGCGAACATCACGTTTGTTGTTGATGCCGCCCTGGAACCATAACAACACGTTATTAATACTACATGATTGATTACCTCTACAAATATCTACGGAACAGTATCTCGATTTACTTAAGAGAAATATGGACAGATGCGATAATTCCCAAAGACGTCATATAAAGCAAATTGTCACAATGCAAGAAAGGTAACATAAACACCTTAATATTTAAAATACTGTATGTATGCTGATTCCTGTATGGGTAGCAAGAAAGGTAAGAGACGATAAGGCCCATAGCAGACCATGGACTTTCTGTCCTTTATAGTCCGCGAAATGATATTTTTTTTATTACAGACTCCTCCGATATGTTTTTGGAGCTGTTACATTGTACTCTTATAAAATATCTGTATTCAATTTTATATGTATACGTCTCCTTTGCGCAGGATGATCTTTATTACTAAGCCCGTAAAGTTGAACTTGTCGGCTTATAAAAATGCCACGACCTTATTCTCTTACTGATAAATACCATATCGCGGACTGGAATACGGACAAAAATTCCGTTATCTGCGATGGGCCATGCGCCTAAGGCTCGGGTCAAAGGTGGTGCCAAACTGTGCACAGATTTATGGCCTTTGGTATCAAACCCAGTTTGGTATCAAAACCTTTGGATACGATACCGGTGGTCTAAAATCTTCATTGCCTTACTTTCTTTGAGCTCAGTCTTTCCACTCAATCCAAAATTAGGTATAGCCTTAGTACTTCTCTTACAGTTCTTCGGACTCAATAAGCAGGGCGCTTTAGTTAAAAGATCAGGGCATTAAATTTATGTCTCTGTTGAAAATTTTGGTTTAATACAATTCTGTCCTCTAGTTACTTCATTACTGAATTAATTATTTACTGAAAAGTAAATGAGATACTGTGTCCATATACACAATAATTATGTTTTGCAATTGCCAGGTTAGTTCTCAATGCAGGTCAACACATTTACTTCATTCATTTGGTTCAAACAGTAAGTATAAAATTTATAAAAATAATTAGTTATGTATTGTTTTAAACTTACGTGGTCACTATCAATTAAATGTGAGAAAACGGGATTTATACCACGTACCTCTGTTTTTTGAATTATCGCGCGCCATGGTCACGGATGAACTGATGTTCATCCGTGACCATGGCGCATGAAACTGCGCCGAAATATCGGATAATTCAAAAAACAGAGGTACGTGGTATAAATCCCGTTTTCTCACATTTAATTAATAATTAGTTTTATTCACATTGAAAAAAGTTTGTTAAAATAATTAAATTCTCAAAAATATTTTAGTACTTACCTTACTCAGTCTTAAAATTTAAATATTTTAGTTATGAATAGTATCTTATTAGATACAATGGAATATCTTACTTTCGTCATGGATTTTGTAATCTAGGCGAAATTACAGGATTCCACGGTATTATTAAAAGCTAGGTGTGCTAAATATATTTTGTTATAAATTACTACACTACATAATCATGTGCAATAAGTAAACAATTATTATTGTCTAAATTAATTTGACAAAATTCTATAGTGGTCGAAATTTCAAGACGAGTTGATCGCACAATTAGATCCAAATTTTAAACCTTATTCTTTTAGCGGTTTATGTTTTTAAGGTTTATGTAAATTAACATATCATGTGGCTTTTATTATTAATTTACAGTATAACTTAATTACAATGATAAGAATGTATACCTACTTTAATTGATTATCAAAAAGAGGGAATAAAAATGTTGTATAAAATTGTTATTGGAGTGATAAAATAAAATTATGTAGATGTTTAGGGCGTTTCCCAACTGCGCGTCTTTTTGTCGGCTTGTAAAAGCTCGTTTACTGGCGCAATGGAAGTGAATTTTGAACTCCACCGATATATTGTAAAAAGAGTTATTTGACGCAGGAAAAAATTAAAATTTTAGATAAATAGGTAGATACTAATTAATTTTACTAACATCATATTAATTAATAAGGTAATTTTTTTCATATTAATTAATAAGGTAATTTTTTTTACTAACATCAAACTATTTTATGTTTTATCAGTTTCATATAAAACTTGTTTTGATATTGTTATACAAATGACAGATTCATATGTTTCATGGGGTCCATATTGGCTCACATAATATTCTTAATCCTGTTCTTTGTCTTACTACCGATTTGTGTTCATAATAATCACTCTTCATAATTTTATTTTTCATACTTTTTTTAATCATACATGTTTATTACTACCAACGTAGCTCATAACAGTTAGTAATCATAATTTTTTTATTAATACTATTATTACCAAGAACCATTTTAAATACATATATTTTTTTTCAGATCTTTTTTCTTCATAACATTTAATGATCATATTGCTTTAATTAATAATGTTGTTACTAAGAACATACTTCAATTTCGCATAATTATTTATTTGACCGAATATTTAATTGGTAGAATTTTATTAAACTTAATTATTTCTTTGACATAATGTCATTTCACCGAATTTTCACTAATTCTATTTAAACCAAATGTTTAACTAGACTAATAATGATTTAGTCGAAAGATCGTATCGAATATTCAGTTCAGTAATAATTCAGTGAAAACGCACTAAAGTCGCTTCTGGCACTCGCCGGCCGCTGCCGCGGCACGCTCGCATCGCTCGCTCGGCTCGTGCGCTGTGTTCATGTCAGCCTTTATTTGATTTTAATAAAAAACAAACCCTTTACCCTTAGATTTTACGTACGAAAGTTTTTTTACTCGCCCGTCTGTGAGACGTATTGTAGGTGGTTATGTACCTTACTAGATTAGATGGAAGGTGGTAGAGAGTTAATTTAATCATGTGGTGATATACAGGCTGAGTTTTTTTTTTCGGGTCAGTATGGGGGAATTCTAAACTATAAGAGATAGAGAAAAACTCTCTTCGGAACAGTGATCTTAATTTTAGATAAAATAAAAATGGTATTTAATTTTTTTAAAAATCTGAATGGATTAGGAGATATCAGATTTTTTGAAAAAAAAAATTCAAACATCACGAGGTGCGCTTGTATGCGCCAAAAATACGCTAGGTATATGAACATTGAACACACTTATTAAAGATTTAAATTTCAAAATATAACACAATGGGCGTTTTTGTTGTCTATAATGTATGCAAATTAATATGTTGGGACGTGAGTCAGGAGAGGAACTGTTCGAAGCGCCGAATAAATTAAAATAATAAGCAAACCAATTCGATATTATAGAAACACTATTTAAAATTAGGTATTACAAAGTATATTATCTGTGCTTATACGAAATATTACCTAACGTCAGGTACAGATCTACATAACATAAATTAATAAATTTCTAGTAACATTTTATATCTACTTGGTTATTTCACGGCTAAATTCATATTTCTTGTGATAAAACCTGAGAAGATGATTGTAAGCTTACACGCTGAAGGACAACAACAAAAGATGTTTTTTTCCACCCCTACCGCGTAAAGAAAGTTTCAATATTAAATTACAAAATACTTTGCAGTTTAATTACGAAACTTTCTCATTGTTTAATAATAATTAACCGTACAATCTACGCAGTTTTCACCTCTACTGCATTAACAATTAAAGCGAAACTTGTACGCCATCCTTTGGCAGTTTGTGCCAAAGTTCAATGACCAAAGTTGCATAATGAGACATCAAAAAACGTTTCACCTTCGACAAATCCGCTGAAATAAGGCCATTGTTTTAGATACAATGAGCCCGTGAAATATGGGAAGGAAGGTGACGTCACGGCCGGCGAGGCGTGGAGGTAACTGCGGACGTGGTTATGGCCGCTTATGTCTAATAGGACATAACATTAGGTTACACGTGTCATCTAATAAGCTAATAGCTATTAGTAATAAGCTAATAGCAATAATAAGACGATAGACATCGCATATTGATCAGGTTAAAGATCAAGAAAAATAGCACATTCCCAACATTTTTTATTGTCATTGTTTGCTTTAAGCACTATATTCTAGCGGAAAATCAAAATGGTGTGAACAAGAACTTTTTAATGTAAGCAAAAATCACTAAAGGAAATATTGCAGAAAAGAAAACGCATAACGATTTCACCATCAGATCTACAACTTAATGATAATCAATGAGACATACAAAATCACCAAAAGACAATGTTTTAAAGGAAGCCTGCAATTAAGCTGAAGGTCAGGTTCATAAACAAAAGTTGCTTCAAACTACATAATACTTTGCGGTAATATTAATGCTATGAGAATTCGCGAGAATACAATACAATGGTGATATCATTTGGTCTTTGAATTTTAATGGGGTAAAAACAAGATGTGGGTGTTCAGAATCGGAGACAATATAAGTATACTTTTATTAAAGATTATCATGACTTTATACAGCTAGGAGTAGGTTCCCGTCTAACACAAATGTTAACTTTGGATTCCTCTAAAGTAGTCCACCATTCTGATAGTTCGACTAACGACGCTAGAGATATTAGCTAGTAGATCGTTAGAGATAAATGAGAAGAAAAACAAATTTAGCATTGTAACCAAAATGCCTCCGCAAATATTATGTCCACAACGGAAAAATATACAGCGCATCAGCAGAAACGGTTGGTATAAACTACACAATATATATAGATTCAAATAAAAACACAGAATCAGATTCTCCAAAAAGTTCTCTAAATAAAGATTTGGAGACAATTACACCATTTGCGACCAAATCACATATCCCTAATTTGAAACAATATGACGATATATAAATAGATCGCGGTGATTCACCTACGATGTCTTAGGACGTGACGAAGGACCACCGCTGCGTAAGGAAACGTTTAACGGTACAACATGAAACTAAACAGACGAAAGTCAAGGTTACGTAGCCATTAAATTTTAGACTCTAACTACTTAACAATAAGTAGTCATCAAGGTGCTAATGTTTACATAGGATTATCATTTAATTTTGTAGTTATTATTTTTGGGAATGTGTTTGTCTTTTAAGACCAAATGATGATGATGCCAAAAAAATGGCTTGAAGTTATTATTTCACTGTAATAACCGAATAAAAGAAGAACCAACTTTTTGTCATAAAGAATTGTCAGAGAAGCAAAATTCACTAATTGTCCGCTATTTCAGAAGAGCGTCGTGATATAGAAAATGTTTGTTATAAAGGGCAAATACAAATAGAATTCGTCAGAAAAAAAGTACGTAACAAGTGTGTTTTATTGAAATTTGAGAAAGATAATGAGTAATATACCTGCTCATGTGCTTAGACAATAAATAATACGTCTAATGTCGACAATTCTTACAATTTGCATTCCAAGTTATACCATTTTCGATAGACTTATTTATTCATATTCTTCGATGTGTTTGAGAGTAATGCAAAATGTGCCATTGTCTTACGTTATATGAAGTCTCTTCATGTATCAAACAAAAGGAACACAAAAGTACGGGAGAACTACTGCCAACAATGAGAAGCAATTCCCAGATCGAGAACAAGGTTGCCAAGTAACGAAATCGCAATACAAAATAAAAATAAACTTTCTAACGTTGAAACAGAGCAACGAGCACTGGTGAGGGTAATAAAAGAACTAGATAAAATAAACCACCACAAATACAAGACGTGCCCACTCCTAGATAACGTGCAAAGCATTATGCTGTTGAAGATATTGAAAAACCTGTAGAATAAGGCTCAATTTGCGATATGGCAAAAAACAACACGGATGACCAGTATTAGATTCAAGGCATCTAAACTGCAAGTCATGAAAATTTAGCAAAATATGATAGATAACGATGTAATATTACTATAAAATAAAGGAAATTAAAGGCTTATATTGCAATGGGTCTACTGATAGAAGGCAGATAATACTAGTCGATAATTTAATAGGAGAAAATATATACACATAACATATCCATATCCTTTGGACCATTGTATAGAATAGAGATTAACTATACCCGTCTTACATTGTTCGGAAAATCTTCCTGAACAAGTCGAAGAAAGTAATCTATAAAATGCTTTGCAAAATAAATTACCGTCACTTTTCTTAATTATATAAATATTTTCAAATATGTTCTTAAAGTCTCAAATTGTCAAATCTTATTTAGAGATTATATTGACAATAAAAAAATACTTTGTGACCGGTAGCTAATTAGCATTCAATAGAGATGTTAGGAATTAAAACTATTTTCTACGCAGATTATACAATAATTATGTAGTATTTAGTTTAATAATGTTATTTTATAAACACCTCGTTAATATTAATAACATAACCGTTATCATCCAGCTAATTAACACTGAACCATTGCCAAGTATCGTTAAGGAGCCATCATTCACTGTTATGAGAACGCTACCGGAATATTAAAATTGCAAGTACCGCCTGTCCTAAATATTCCAGTCTAGAATATCGGAATGTCAGAGTTGAACTATATACGAAAATACACTTCCTCGGTCCAAATACTTTAATGCATTCATTCGATTATAATTACGTTATCGAAAACTCGATGTTTGGTGTACGAGACGTGATAATGACAGTGGTTTGTTGTGATTGCGATATCAAACCAGAGGACGATGTAACGTAACATTATTGGAATCACCGATCACTACGCAATGAAGCTTTATTCATTTATGCCTTGTGTGTAGCTCCGCATATTTCACGTATATATGACCATTTTTAAGGTGCTGCTGACTATGTAACTAGCGAAATGAATATAGGTCACAAGGACGGCCAACAAACATTTCTGGTACACCTACTATGACTAACATACTTCTACGTGTAATGGTAAGAGGTTTCCTTCCATATAAACTACAATAGAAGAGTGTTAGTCACGAGCTACCAGCCTGCATAACTACATAATTTTTATTTTATAGTCGAGATAGATGTTCACAGGTGAATTATTCAAAAATTTCCATATTCGTATTATGGAAATTTTTTAATAATTCACTTGTGAATATATAATAAGAAATCTGGGTACCAATTCTTCCGCAAAGGACTTCCGCAATTCATCAAGACTATAGTCTATTCTTATCCCTTTTGCTGCAAGTCAATGGAGGAGACGGAGGCATTGCCCGTAAGGGAACTACTTTCGAATAATTTAGAACATATGGAGTTGAGGCAATTTTTCATACGCTTGTCACCAGCCCACTAAGTTATAGGCACTTGGTCGCTCAAAGCTCAATAGAACACACTGTAAGTCATATCTTTGCTTTATAAAGTGTATTTAATTTGTCAAGTAATATCGTTCATTAGCTTCTATATTACAAACGAACAAATAAATACGCGACTCGGTTGATGGAATCATCCATCGTCCACCGGTGTTTCTTTTACTACTATTTCTGTTACCGCAAAAAGCCTTTGCGTCATAGGAGATTTTTAAGAAAACGAGTACCTTATGGTGGGTCCTCGAGACAGAGCGAACTACCATCTAGAATATTTCTATTAGAATCTCATTGCCGTCTAATTCGAAGAGAGTAATTCAAGAGATATTTTTTTATTTATTTGCCTAGATCCGGAAAGTTCTTCGATCTTAATAAACCTAAAGAATTTATATCGATCGTTTACACATCAAGTTCTGTAAAATAATAATAATAATAAAACACTTTTACTGCACACAAAACATAAATTAATATACAGGATAAGTAGACATAAAGAAACAGCACAAAATAGGTGGCCTTATTGCTAACAAGCAATTTCTTCCAGGCATAAGTTCTTAAAGACAATTTGGACTTGATAATTAGTGTGAATCATCTAATCTAAAGGCCGAAGATTTCCTAGAAAAACACAAAACACCACGAGAATTTGGAATATTCGAGATGAGAAAGCATCCCCTAACAGACGATTTTACGTCATTACTTTTTGGTATTATGTCCCTATTAACTTCGAGATCGCCAAAGCTCATCAAGAAAGCATCGCATCAAGAGCACCGTAGTGTGTACGGCAAAGCGTTGACAAGACTCTTGAAAGTCTAAAACTAAAGCATCTATCTATCTAACAAAAGACAAAGGAAACGAAAAGAGAAAAAATAACCTACAACCAAAATAACATTACCGCGTCAACATATTACACTTCAAATGACTTTCATATTGTCAGGTCGGTGTATAGTAGCTTTAGAAATTGCATCGTGTAAAATGCAAGTGATTATATGAGGTGCAGCACGTACCGTGACAGTTCGACTACAAATAACAAGACGAATTTATCTATCGAGCAGATTACGTAAAATCTACAATTCGATAAAACATACTGGTTGTAATAATATTTTATATACAAATTGAGCGTGAACTAAAACGATTGTTGTCCCATTTTGGCAGTATAAACGCAAAAAAGGACAGGCTGCGTCAAGTAATTTTACATACAAGTACAACGTACCACGACGACAAACGTCTTCGTTTGGGATTTTTTTACTGGCTAAAGCAATTGACTGCAGTCTGCAAATGGTCTTTAAGACTAACGTCACATGGGTTTTTAAGGAGAAAACTTTCTGACCTTTTATTTTTTAAGAAAATCAGTTATGTGGTCTGGATGACGAAACACCATATGACCGTAATAGAAAACACCGTAGCCATGCAGGTCTACTCATGGATCTCTTAAAAATTGGACAGAAGTTTTCTGAAGTCCTTCCTCAGGACGGATACTCCAAATACAAGCTGGTAATCACCTGTTTTACATCTCATAAAATAAATTGGTGCGTAAGTTAATAATTTCGGACATATGAAAGAATGTTAATCGATACATCGTTAATAATGACAATTTATTCTTTACGATTTTTTCCAAGCGGTGTGTTTAAAATGTTGAAATTACGAAAAACATAATTTTCGAGAATTCAACGTTGCGTTGTTGATATCGACACGCGTCATTGATAGTTCTTATCTCGTGGATTTGCTATTTCAGAAAAGTACCTCAACGAATTGATAGACTAGATGCATAACTATTAGATTAGGCATGCAAACTTTAATTTGACTGCCTGCACAAAAATATTCACATTACTAAACCTATGCATTTACAAACGAATAAGGTTTCACAATTTCAAAATTCTTCAGCTTAAAAAACCAAAGTTAGATCAAACTCACATGCTGCTTAAATTAGCCAAAAGCCACACCACTACAAAATATCACTCTACAATGTCACACGCAAAATTATACCATGCAACAATGCTCTACGGTTGAAATTCCTTATTCATATACAGGGTGTAAAAGACATGAGCAGTCAAACGAAAACCATGTATTCAGCAGAATACATGGTTTTCGTTTTCGTTTGACATGGTTTTGGTTTTAGTTTAAAGGAAGAAAAATGTTATGACGGTGAGCACACCGTCATAACATTTTTCTTCCTTTAAACTATACCTGGGAAATTGATAGTTACGATTTTATTGAAGGTCAAAGTCATAATTTTTTTTTTTCATTTTTTTATGAAAACGTATTCTATACGTTATTTCTTAATTATTGTTCAAAGAAACATTATCATTTTTTTTAGTATTTCATAACAAAAAATGGCTTCAAAACGTTAGCGTTCAATGTAGCTCACTCGATGCGCACGGACACTAACGAACGGGGCCGCCGTCAAGCAAAATTATCGCGGTATTGCGAGTTGCGTGCGAGTTGAGCCCTTTACATTGCGCGGTACAATTTGCAATTTTTTGTAACACCAAAAAATAAAAATCATTTCCCAGCAATATTTTTTTTGAAATATGTCTTATTTTGATGTATAGAATACGTGGTTTTCGTTTGACTGTTCATGTCTTTTACACCCAGTATATTCTTATGTAAAATAAGAAAAACAAAACATATCAGTTTAAGAATTTTAAGAATATATGAATGAATAAGGTGTAACAAGCCCTAAGATTCAATATAATAAAACTAAGCGTCTAATCTTAGCCCATTTGGAATTGCAGTACTCAATTGGGTACAGAGAATTTACTTAAAGTATCTTTAAGTTTATCTTGCAAAACGAATGTAACTTATGGTTTTAATCGGAATCAGCGGAACACTTATTTACAAGGAGACTCATTATGGTATGGTACCAGAAAGAATATCCAAGACTAAAACACTACATGCTCTCCAGGCTCATTAAGTTATGCTCATGGCCAACATATTTAAAGAGCAAAATGTGCAATAACAGGAGGAGGCGCAATAAATTCGGATAGAGAAATTGGCATCGTGAGGGACTCACGGCCCCGCGAAAAGAATAATATCACTGTACTCAATTGCGTACAGCGGAGCCAAATGGGTATACAGGAAAAACTACACAACTTGTGTTAGTAAATAAAACAAAATTCACTACAAATAAAATGCCAAAAAAAGAAAACTGCTTACAGTGATTCAAAAAAGTTCATCTGATCTATGGGGTTGGTACTGGCGGGTGGGTAATATAAAACAAAGAAAGAAATTAGAACACAAAAAGGTAAAAAGAAAATTAAACAGTTATTCGGTGGGAATCTGGGCCACGCAATAGACATACCGTCACCAAATTATAAAAAAAAAAGGAAATCCATTGCGATTCATCAACATAAATTCTTAACTTAAATTACAATCAAATAAGATGCATTTCTGCTTAAATATACTAGTCTACGACATGTGATAATAATATGTTGATGCAACGCAAAACAACTAAAAATATATGTTTAAATAAAGCTTTGGCTAAGTTCTTAGAATTTTCAAATGCAATAATAAGCCAATTATCCCTTAGACTTACTTCGATGGTTTTGTTGTTTGGCCAATAGATATTGCCTATATTTTGAATCAATCTAGCTCTGCGACTCTGTACTAGTTACTAGGGACATTAATAATATTCTCACTTGAAGGATCTTTAATAGAATTGAGAACGTTTTATTAGTTAATGTGAGCACCACTTTATTGAGGAAAGTGAAACTGTAAAATGATTTTAATAAAATACTTCTAGCTCTTTTTTCACATTAGACTAAATTTCTAAACATAGCAGAAACTCAAAACTAGCGTTAATATATCTTAGTAAATGAATGTCGCTCACGACATTTCCGATTATTAACAATATCGGTCACTATTCCAACAAGACCTAATCTCTAGTATTAGACTCAATTTATGGAAAAATACTCTAAAATATACCTAACGTAAACTTACAATAAAAAATAAAACTTATCTTCTAAAGGGTGCTATAAATCAGTGATCACACAGCTAATTGCAATCGTATAACTTAAATCATTAAGTTGGCATTCACCTGCGCGCGGCCCAGAAGAATCCAGCGGAATCTAGCGGCTCTAGGAGCCGAGGTGTGGAGGAGCCAAAGGCGAAAGCGGGGCGGGGAGCGGAGCGCGCGACCCGAGCGCGCTCCAACCGCTCGGTGCGATCCCGCTCGCGCTGTAGCAGCGCCTCCCGACGGGATATCGATGCCTCCCATATCGCACGTTTTCTCTCCTCCACCTGTTTGACAAAAGGACAGACACATTTTAATAATTAAAGAAATGGATTCATATTGACTATTTTTTTAAGGCGTGTCTCCTCTAATATGAATCATCACAGGAGAGTTTCTAATCGACTACCGTGTCCTACTAGGCAGTCTCACTGTCAATTAGTCTTTAGATTTTTAGAAACCGATGGAACCGAGGGTGTATCTACGAACTCTAAAGTTCACGAGATGAGAGTCGGTTATGATTATGAATCAATTTTACTTTATTTTATCATAAATCTGCCTATATTGTCAAAAAAAAAACTTAAGTCAATATAGCCAGATTTATAATTATAATAAAGATGACAAAATACACACAAACAAGCAATTACTAAACCATAACATTTCAAAAACGAAAAATTCAAATCAGCTGAAAGAATGATAACAAAATATATCAATTATGCTAAAAACAACACCAGAAGCGTATACGATCATTATTTTATCAGTATATCTTGATTATTATACCTTATTGCAAGATAATTTTATACGCCCTAATAAACATAGTCGGTAAGTTAAAGGATATTAACATTAAAATACAGAAAATGCCAGAGTATATTGCATTTGCTATGCTGTTAAGCTTATTTTATGTTGAAACTGAAACTACGGAAGCAAATCTTGGAATAATCCCTTCTATATTTTTACAATGTGAAATTACCACTAACACGTCGTATATCACGATTATAAGTAGTTACTGACCCTTCTATAAACGATTATAAAGGAAACACGAAAGTACCTACCAAGTATTCAAAAATAAATCATAAGATCACCGAACATAGACATCCAAATCACAATCATCAGAATGTCCCTGTCAATAATTTGACGCCGTCTTGGTGGAGTGGTCAGTATAGCTGCCTACACATCAAGCGGTCCGGGTTCGAGTCCTGGATAGCGGCAAATATTTGTGTGAAGAACACGAGTATTTGTTGACGAGTCATGGTTGTTTATATATTTATTTAAGTTTATTTACAAAAATATCTAAAAATATTATGTATATTAAAAATGTCCGTTATCTAGTATCCATAACACAAGTTCTTAAAGATACTTACTTTGGGCTAGATAATTGGTGTGAGCGTGGAAACATATTATTATTATTATTAATAACAACAGATAAAATAAACTGACTTCTGTATACATACATAAACATAAGCCTATTTCATTTATTTATCACACAATTCAATACACACTCATCCTTCTCCATTTTGGACATGAGTGACAACAAAGTATTAATAATTTCACATAGTAAATACAGTAAACATTTAGTATTAAAAAGTAAAAAAAGAACCCACCTCTTTAGTCATTACAATTTTAAATACACACAACACAATACTAACACATCACAAACCACTATCGAATGATGCACAATCAGGAGTATACGTGATTAACGTCTTATCTACACGATGACGAAGTAGTAATTCGAGGAAATAAATATTTTACACATACACTCTATGAAAGAAAACCCAATTTAAAAGCAAATGATACACAGTACAATAAAGATGTATCAACAGAGCAGGTGAATCATAAAACTTCCGATGCAACTGAATTTCTAACAAGTAACAAACGATTCATATCATTGCTGTCCATTACAAATTTTATCTGGCTTCAACGCCGTGTATTTTATCTTACATTCTAGGTAGTACCTATACCACTCATCTCCACTTCTATCTTAGTAATATAGCTATTGCCATAAAACCTACTATTTTTTTTAGTCTGCCTTTTCTGACTTTTCTGTAATCTTCGAATTATCTTTCATTTATTTCATTCTCAATCCCCGCTCAGTAGATATCTACCGCGAGACAATCAAAATCAATTGTGTCTGGATATTATTAATCATCCACAGATTAATTAACTCATGCTACGAGTAGTTTCAACATGAAACCTACTCGTCATACATGTATTAAGAACTTACTCGGGATTTAAGACGATCCGAGCAGAAGGTTCTACAACCGCCAGAAATCGTTTGATTTTTAGAAATTCTACACATTTTCCATAGACAAGATGCATTTCACTGTATCCTAACTATGCATTTATATGGAATAGTTTTAGAGAGTAATATCGACTATCGAAAGGTATCTTATGTTGTCTGAGAGTCCTATCAGTGTTTTTTTTACACCTCACATCAAAGAAAGAAGAAATAATACTTAACCTTAACAAATCCCCATAGTATTGTACAACGATAGGAAGGTACTGGCTTCTGTAACACTGGTTATCCTATCTCAGAAGTCAGGGCTACATTGATCTTTGTATTGGTGATTGTTCAAATAAACATTTTTTCATTTTAATTTTTCACTTCCAAGCTTTTGTAAAAATAGCTTATTGAGCTAAAGGTACAAGACACCTGTATAGATGAGAGATACATAAACCTGAATAGCAAGGACCATAAAAAGAACGACAGATGGGCCTAGAATAAAAATTAATTCCAGTATTTTAGGATCATACATGACACGGAAGGGATTATGAGTATAATAGATGCTTTTACAAACCTGTTAGATAAATAAAAAAACCGGCCAAGTGCGAGTCGGACTCGCACACCGAGGGTTCCGCCGTACAAACGTAGCGGTTTACAATTTATAAACTGCTGCATCTTTTGATCGCGTTAATTTAGAGGTTTGATTTTTTTCTGCTTAAAGGGACAATAGACCTAGGTATTTGGTATAAATTTCAATTTGATACCTTTATTCGTTCGTTTGAAATAAGGTAGTAAGTTTCATTTTATTAAAATATTTTTATTATATTATATAACTAAAAAAATGTGATTTTCGCAATTTTTCCTATATTTGCATTATATGACAATACTTCGTGCCAAATTTCAAGATTCTGAGTTTACGGGAAGTATCCTGTAGGTTTTGATTCCTTTGCGAGTGTCGGAAATTTGTTAAAAATATCGACATAATCGGCTGTATCTTTTGATCGGCTTGGCTTAGAAGTTTGATATTTTCACAGCTTAAAGGGACAATAGACCTGAGTATTTCATGTGAATTTCAGCTTGATACGTCCACGCGTTCTTGAGATAAAGGGTCTTGACAGACAGACAGACAGACAGACGGACAACAAAGTGATCCTATAAGGGTTCCGTTTTTTCCTTTTGAGGTACGGAACCCTAAAAAACAAATCGAAATAATCTCTGAAATATTTTTTTCATTTCGCGAAACGAGACTAAAGCCAAAACAAATAATGTTTTAACCAGCTTATCTCATTGGAACTCTTACTTGTATCTCGAGTAATAATTTCGAATTATCTATTTTTAAAATCATTCTCTTATTCGAAATCAAGCTGCGGTATTGATTGATAGTAAAATTCAATTGGTTCATGTGGAACTGAAATTAATCGAAAAGAAAACTTCGAAAAAAAAATTCAGAAAAAAAGAACGAGGATGATAGAGTCCAATAATTTTTAGGGAATCTATAAAGTGAAAGACAAAAGTGCATTTACACTAGAGAGGTAATCCACCTCACCGTCTAGACTACTGCGTCACTACTACCAGCCATTAAAATGTCCACAGTAGCAGCTAATGTGTTCATTTTATACTTTGAGGATTATAATATTTCAGTAACGATTTACAGAAATATAATATTAACAAGGCTCGGTTGCACTAATGATGAATGTATTCATAAATTGAAATCCAAACTCCAAAATATCCAAAACAAGACATGATGGCGAAATTTAATTTTGAGCCTAAAGTATTGAATACAATACCAATGAACGGTAAGCCAGTTTAGACAGCTAAAGCCAACACAGGAAAATACAAAGTGAACGTAGCACAAAATCTACCGCAAAAGGAGAAAGAAAAAGTAAAATAGTTCGTTCAGTAAATAATACAGTAACAAAATAAAAACACAGAGACAAACCAGACGGCATTTCCGAAACAGAACAGCAGACGAATTAATCTGAAAGCAAGTGTCGGTCAATGTCAGCGAGATGGGGAAATTGAGTATTTTTGCGACGTTAGGTAGGACGCGGTTGCAGACAAACGGAACAAATCAGACTCATTATTTCATAAAACACCTTAGTATACATTATTCAGATTTTAAATTGGAAAATTTAAACCCATATGGACACTTACTTTTATGAAAAGACTGAAATGCTATGGGTCTGTAATTTGTTCTAGAAGCAATATCTGTTCTACAATATGTTTTAAAGCTCTTCTAAAATATAAATGCCTGGATGAAAACTTCATTTACTTTCTAAACAGGATTAGTTTATGGTAAAGCTTTTCTGATTGTGAACTTCATTTGATTATACGTTTACTGCATTTAAAATTTCTCCAGAAATAATTTTATTAGATTCCTAATTTGATACGTTAAGGTCTAATCTGCAATTTAAGGAACTGTCAATGAAATCATTATTCATTCTAACATCAGCCAATTAATAACACGATACCATTGGCTTTTGTGCGAAATGCACGAGTTACTCATTCACGTTCCGCAGCTTGCCCGCAGTTTGTCAAAAATACGACCGCAGTCATCGCTCGCTTTATAACCGCACGCTAAGTAGTCCGAACCGCGTAGCCAAGTGTGTCAATGTCAACGTTTTCACTTTTTTCGTGTACTTTTACTTCACTATCGGTACTACTACCCCACTGCTGGGAAAATACTCAACTTTCAAGAAAATATCTAACGTTACAACTGAGACACGTAAATGGCGAACATGTGTAATGTTCGACCAAGAATAGTTACCCGACTGTTGGAAAAATTTTGCTGAAGGTTAGGAATTTATAAAAAGTCGATAA
Organism: Elophila nymphaeata; assembly: GCA_955850985.1. Lineage (NCBI taxonomy): Eukaryota > Metazoa > Arthropoda > Insecta > Lepidoptera > Crambidae > Elophila > Elophila nymphaeata. The sequence goes on from OY039087.1 coordinate 18,693,586, forward strand.
TAAAGTAGTGACTGAAGAGTCTACGCAAGCGTCCTTAATGTGAAACAACTGGTCCCGAAAAATCCTAAACGTGTCAAACAAATAAAAATCGAAAGTTTTATATAAGGGAGCAACAAGAATTTAGTTCCATTGTGATCAAATAGACTCATATCTATAGATATGCAATTGAGAACATCTTTAAAGCTAATTATTAAATGATCAGTAATGGAATGTTAAAACACAAATCATTACTATCATAAAATATGCGTTGTTGTAAATTATATTGATATTTCAACAAAATGTCACACAGGATTTTGAAATACAACGAAGATATTTGCTGCTGAAAGTGCTCATAACAGTCAATCAAAATACTAGAGCGATATTAGTTTTCTATTCATAGTAATAAACAGAATGATAGGGTCAATAACCGACCCCGCAAAGATTAGCAATGGCACGTTTCTTTGAGTAACTAGCAATAAAACTCACAATAACAACATTGCAAAAAGGACTCAATCTGCTAAAGATAAGGTCATTTCACCGATTATAGTTCCGAATCTCATCAATAACGTCAGTTATGCAATTAAATTCTCAATCAGCCAGCTGATGATGCAAGTCATTAAGGATGCTTTTTACTCGATAACGAGTTCTAATAAAATGTATATCATCATCTTTTGTCTTACTCATCCGTCGACTAACACGTTACGTGAATACTATCGCAATCGGTGAATATCTAATACCGGAAGAGGAGTTCCTTGGTGACTCGCAATCGATCGCACTTGGACTTGCACACTGGTGCTGGTGCCAAATATTTATTACAATACAGTTAACAATGTACTTTTCTTTCATTAGCAGTATTTCTAAAGACGTAGTTAAGATATTTACATGAAAGGACTTTGTTGGAAATTAAATTAGATCTGGTTTATTGAATCAGATTAAGATATGATGATAATGACAAAAAAATATTCCTACTAGTGCAAAAGCGCATGTGAATTTTCTACGCAGTTTCTGGCACAATAGAAATTCTTTCGGTAAAAGGTAACACCGTTCATATCCATACCATTATTCATCATCTCACGTACAACTGTTAAATTACAAGTCTCCCTACATAATGGAAACACAAGAGTTTAGAGGTTTAACACTAACACAAGTGCTCAATGCGGATTGGTCAGTAGAAACAGCTGCTGTGACAACCTGCGTCAACTGATTAACGTGTCTACTGAAGCACATAGTAACGGGTAACGGAGAACTTACCATTCAGACGAATAACTATCTAATGTTGCTTAATCAAATAGCATTTAAAACATAAATCACCACTTTTATACTTATCGCACTAATAAATTGCGTACAAAACAAACAAAGAATTTGTACATACTAAACAAATATTGTCGTGTTACTGAGCAGCTTTCTCCAAATACAATCGGGTCATGATATGTAATCAGATAAAACTATGTTTTGCAGAATTTTATATCTTCTGCGACGTTCATTTAACTTTAATATGTCTTGGATACCAGATAATCTTAATATTAAAAGTTATTATCGGTCATCCATCATCAGCAAAAACACTGTCGGCTGCATGTGTTGAGTCTACCACATTGTTATTACGCAGGAACTTACATATAATCACGTTCATAAGTTCATAATCCTAAAGAGGTTGAGCTGATCTTTAGGTAACATTTTGTTATACATAAAGTCACCTCTGGCAATATGGGACATAAAACTATCCCAGAATAGTGACAGGTTGCCAGCCTATCGCCTACACTAAAGAGGCGTCAATCCAAAAGCAACTAAACCTTCAGTGAACCAACAAATAAAAGCCAACAACCAAGACAGATGTTACACTCTAAATTACTGGAGTCCGGGTATCCGAAAAACAAAAGAACATAATGAAATTATGCCTTATCGTATCAAAAAAGCGAAAATTTTTACGATTTCCAAAAATCTTTCTCCACAAGATTGCAACACAACATGCTCATCTTCAAAATGCTTTTTTGAAGGAAGCACCTCACTTTATCATCGAAAAGCGTCGGTACGCTGAACTTGATCATGGCCGTGTTTCTCTCAGTGACGAGATTCGTGAAGGTCAGGCCCTAACAGAATTAAAGTGGCCCTTAGGAAAATATGGTAAAAAAGGGGCCAACTAGAGAACCGTCACCTACGCTACGATGATACGAGTATCTTGAGATTGGTATGACAAGAATTCAAATAACTATACACCACAAGTTTAAATTTAGATAACAACTCTGATTTCTCATCAATGATAAACATTCCTTTAGATCTCCTGTTTAATAGTGTCACAGATGGGGCTCAAAAGGTAAAATTACGCCTTTTTAAAAATTTTACAGCTGCAGAACCATCAACCATCGTTTCTGTTTCGTTAATTGTATACGCTTGATGTTCCCAGTCCGTATTTGTATAACTAATGCCCAAGTTCGTTCCGAAGCGTTTCCTGTTTGTCGTCAACCATATTCTTATAAATATCACCAAAATTTCCATGGAGTCCATTACGAAGGAGTGTTTCTATGTTTAGAAGATTTATATGTATTATAGTATGCTCTCTTTTGTCTAATAATAATTGTATATGATTATTCATATATTTATTATTTTCTATATTATTATATTCGTTCGAATAACAAATATTACACAGTACATTTTCCAATGGCGTAAATAAATTTTACAGTAATTTCAGAACGTTAAAATTATGAATCATGAACTTTCATAGCCGTCTAGTAATAATAAATGCATAACTGGCCTGTTTCTATAATTACTTACATTACTTTAGTTCACAATCTATTACTCAATTTTCTAACACGAACATTCTAAACCTACTGCCAATGTATAGAGAAAGTTATTTGTTCCAATTTTACATACATTTACTAACAAATCCTAAAATACATCAAAGATGGCTCATACACATACTTAAAATACTATTATTACTCACACAATTGTTCCCTGACATAAGTATTCCAAACAGCAACAATCCACACAATAAACACTGCACAAGTCACTTTGAAAAGTGGTATCGCGGATGTTTCCTTAAATTATTTAAACGTTTTACAATAACGCCAATCCGATACGTCTAGCAAGGTTCAAGTATATCATTTGTTTGATGAAAGCACTATAAAGCGGCGAGTCCTGAAGGAAGTGGCCTACGTTATTTTTGTCTCCTTACAGCGACGCGGGAGTTAATTTTAAATATTTTTGATGCACTACGCGAAGTATTTCGGTTTAAGTCATTATGTATGAATGCTCGGAACATTTAAACTTACGAAGCGGGTGTGAGAGCGGGATTCCGTGTACGAAATGTTATGAACGGATCTCACTAGAGCATTTGAATGCGACGTTCATATTTATACGCATAACAATAGTATGCAGAATGGCCTGAGTCAGATTTAAATCGGACGAAATCACAGACGCTAAGTGCAGTAGACACGAAGACAGGTGTACGAAACAAGTTAGATTTGAACGATTAAATGAAAGTTGCTGATGTGCAGAGTTAAGTGTAAAAGCGTGGCTTTGTGCCAATCTCGTTAAAACGTTGTGAGGTTGTTTAATAGGAAGGCCTGCTTGCACTAAATGCAGCGTCTTTGTTAGAGGCTGATAAATTCCTTGACCTAAAAACTCATCTAGACTAAAGTAATACTAGCTAATCAGTTATAGATAGGGGTACCGGAACTAGAAATGATGCAAGCTTGTAAGTATCTGAACTAGCATAGTGAAGACATATTGTTTCTATAGTTCAGACAAAAGATAAATTTTATATTAAAACTAGCTTCGGCCCGTGACTTCGTCCGCGTGGATATTTTACCCCTTTAGGGGTGGAATTTCCAAAAATCCTTTCTTAGTGGATGCCTACACTTTATAAGGTATCTATGTGCAAAATTTCAAGTCTCTAGTTGCAGCGGTTTGGACTGTGCGTTGATATCTCAGTCAGGACTTTGAATTTTATTATATAGATGGAGTAATTAAATATAATGACTCACGAGATTTAATGAGTATTCCGATATTATGTGTTTTAAATTATAACAACGATGGAAATAATAAAGAAGAGTAAACTTGAGATAATACAAACATACAACTACTTCTTAATTCCAAGGTTGCCTTAAACAAATAGCTCAAGTGATAAGGTCTCTCAGCCTGCATAAAATATTTGTATCTTTGTTATTATGTTTATATTTATATTTATAAACATAATGATATCTACACAACAAAGGATTTGCTTTTATTAATTTACACAAGAAAATGAATACTTATAGTTTGTTGAAATTTTAAAATTGTCTGTGTTTAGTTGATGCTTTCATTATATTACAAATAAAATTAGCGATATACAACAAAACCGCGTACATATTTATATCATGCTCTCACGCACAATCTGCGAGACTGCAAGTGATGCGTGTGACGTCATGCAGTAATAAATAATTATTTAAGTCAGTGACGACGATGAATACGTAAACTAAAAAAAATAATAGACATACTTATCCATAAATTATTACTTAGTTTTCCTAAAATTCCAAATGTTTTTTTAATGGAAATAGAATTTGTGCACGCACTACGAGCGATATTAGGCGTGACCTCATAATTGACAATGGAGATTACATAACCTGTGTTATGACCCGGTCTCCAGCACAATAACAAACCAAGTGGTCATACAATCGTCGTCAATAAAGGTAAAGCTTTGTAAACAGACAATTTATATTTAGATATAAACAGCGTTGTAAATTAACAATATCGAAATAAAATTAGACTATCTAAATTAGGTAACCGGAATATAGCATTGTAGGTATCGTTTTTTTCCTGACTAACGGAGAAGCCAAAATGGAGGGTTATGATTTTAGCAGTCTGTGTATGTTTGTATTCACGTTTGTGCATCCGTATTGAACTATTTTAACCTTCAATCTTTTCACTACTGTATTACTACAGCAGATGGCCTCAGCGGCACCAGGTTTTTGCGAAGGCGAGGACCTTGGATGGTCCTCTAGCTAGCCTGTAATTCAAACCTTCCTGGAGAAGATTTCTAGTCTGCAAGCAAAGGAGTCTACACCGATTAGAGTCTGTAGGGCGTTCAAGTCATCTCTGACCTCAGCTCAGGCGTGGAGGGATAGGAAAATAAGTGGCTACTTTTAAATCATTTATTAGTCTATCTATGCATACAACAAAACTACAATTTAAAGTCAAATTCAGATATTCGATAACTAATAAAAAACGCGAGCTAGAGAGAAAAGAGAAACACGATGAACCAATTCACGTTTTGAATATCACAATGCTTGTAATTATGGTCAATTGGACCAAACGAAGTTAGGTACCCATCATTATACTCCAGAGAAATCGTGCTTGTTCCTTAAATGATTACCATCAAAAGCAATATCATTTTGACAGCTGACTTAACTGAATCGTTAGTGTTTTCTGTATACAATTCTACTGAATTCACCTGCACGAATGCATCTACGAATACATTCCATTTATTTACTGCTCCAATTATCATTTCTATAGCATCAGAAGCTTCGTTAATGATAACACATTTAGGTGTAACCGTGTTACGATCACAATAGATAACCATGTGAGAACTGGCAATGACATCACCGAAGCAAGGACGCGTTATGCAACACCCACGCGCGTTGGAATTAAGAAAATACTGTTTATGACGGCATTAAATAAAATAGATAACGAGAAAAACTATCCACTATTTCGTCTGTAACGAGGATTATAAAAAAAATGTACAGTAACATGTCTTGCTATCCAGCAAAAGAATTTTGATAGACGTTTTGCTTCGGGCGGTAATTTATGTCGAGCACAAAAAGTGCCGCGGACGCTTGCTAACGATTATAACCATTGTCTGCATACAATTTTGAAGAAGCAAATCCACATAATCACCGCGAATCATTACCCGCATCCCTATTCAACAAATACAGTTGGGCGATTAAAGAAATTAATTCTGGGACAACTGTATATAATATTCCAAATGCATGTATAAGAAACAATGTAAATAATTTAGCAATACGACAGTCTGTATCGTGTTAATTGACACATACGTAATATCTCTATTACGTATGTGTCAATTAAAGGTCTAATTGATTTGATAACACAGACGATAACGTAACATACTATTTACAAAGGACATAAATGAAAAACCAAGACAGACACTTATAGATTGTTGGACATGTCAATGTTTAAATGCCATAACTCGTGAGCGAGAGAAGGATTGCTCAACATCAATAAATTGAGAAATTTTGCTTTAGTCATACATCGTCATAAATTGTTATGCAAATTAATCGCAGAAACAGTGCTTGCATTTGCAGCAACTATTTGATTGTGGCCTATGCTACACGAGATAATGAATACGGGCACAACACATTCCACATCCAGAACATTCTATTGGTGGTTTCGTTCCTTACCCCTTTTTCCAAGTCTGTGTTTATAGTAAACGCCGTAATACAAGGTGTTATTATTTTCCGTCCGTTAGTTTTGTTTTCGCATTGGACTGTGCCTAAGTAATTTCTAATTTTCACCGTCTAAAGTCTATTATTTCACTGGGGAGGGTGAAAGTGGAGTTATGAGTGATGATGGACGTGCGTCTGTACAGACTACAGGTGTTATGTGGGTTGTTGAATCGTAAAGAGAACTTACACGAGACAAATTTTCTCTTCGTAAGATAGATTTTGTGACTGACATTTTTTCAAACTAAATGTATAGCGCCAATACAGTTTCATTATCCACGTGTTCATGTGCCAAAGATGTGTAAAACATGTTTACCTATTTACATACATTGAAGGTGTATATTTTTTTCATAAATGCAGTCTAAGAAGTCATCAGATCGAAAAAAGCAAAATGTGACTACCAATAAAGAAGTACAAATTGCAAGACACATTTTTGAAATATCATTTATATTATCAAATTTACTTTAGAGACCTTCTATTTAAGGATGGACATACTCTCTAACCACATTGTTAACCCACCTGTTGAGGCACTCATGAAGGACACTTATTTGAACATCTTATAAACTTTTTGCGTCACTATGTTGACTTAGAAAGGCCTTAGAATTTCAAATATACTAGCATTCTTCTCTCCAAAGGTGAGGACACATGATATTAACGTTTGAAAGGGATTATTCAAGCTATTGGTCAGAAGTTTGGTGCTGGGTGATGTAGGACATTTTTAACAGAGCTAAGGTAAAGATAAAGTAAGACCATAACTATAGTTGGTCATTCCATTACCGATGGTAATTACCACAATATTATATAAATCTTTAGCCTTAACAAAGATTACTGTGTTTCATTCAACATTAAGTGATAAAATAAACTAACTATTTTATCATCTTAGCAGCAGTGATTGGGGGTTCCGAACGAAGGTAGGTTCTATTTCCGGCCCATCACTTACCCTCAGATGAGAAGCCGTCAAATAAGTCAATGGCTTCACTAAGCATAAACGTTAGACCAACCTGTTGTCTTCTGTCGTCATCTTTGGCGCGCTGCTCGGCCTGCCTCCGCCGCCTGTCCTCGTCCCTCTTCTCTCGTTGCGCCTGCGCCGCCGCCGCATGCGCTCGTAACTCGTCCAGTCGTTTCCTTTGCTCGGCTTCGCGTCTTTCACGTGCTAATCTCGCTCGGTCTATGGCATCTGCTTGCGCTGAAAGACAATTTACAGATTTAAAAATCTAGTTTTTAGACCACTTGGTTCGTTTTTGCCTATTATCTAAATATTCATCTTAAGGGCCTGTTTGACAAGGTGTGATTATGAGATATTTGGCAGTAAAATTGACAGCTTTGTATGGATAATGTTCCCTTAGATTTACGCGAGCACTACACATTGCAGTTAAAACATTTTTCGATTTATTAGGATTCACATTTTGTTATTATTGCCCGACGCTTCCTAACACTTTGCAGCGTTTGTGGTCACGGGACGACTAAAGAAGTAGGTTGGGTTATTTAATACATACATACGATCACGCTCGTAATGCCATGAGGGTTGAGCAGAGCCTTAGGTAACATTTTGTCATGTTACAAATAAATCTACATTTGGCAATATGAGCCATTCAGTGCCTGGTGAAAGGTTGCCAATCTGTCGCCTACATAAAAGGGGCAACCAACAATCAAACGCTAAAGCCAACAAAAAACAACCAAGACAGGTGTTATTCAAAATCATCTCAGCAGTTCGGGTAAAATCTGTCTTATTTGATGTAATACTCAAATCTACCGTCACTTTAAATATCAATTTTAAGTGTTCCGATTTACGCAAGCGGAGTTCACGTTGTCATTTGGTCTTGCTGACTTTGCATGTAGCTTTGTATGGAGTACATACTTTACAGATAGTAGCGTTTACTCGACAGATAGTTCATACTAATGCAAACGCTCATGGAAGGTTACTTAAAAATTGTGAAACAGCCCCTTAAAGTCTTTTAAAACTTGCACAAATCTGAACGGAATGACGAAATAAGACAATTTAGGTATTGTTTTACAAACTAGTTACTTTACTTTTTGACACAGTTTTTACAAAACATCGAGATAATTAAAATTTATTTAAAGTATAAATGGTAGGCAAAGTCTTAATCCAGGTGTACATTTTTGACTTCATATCATTCATTCATAAAGCGTTAATTTATGTTAGAATTTCGTTTATGTTCTTTGTAGAGAGAAACTTTTTTGCACTATTCTTTTACTATAATTATCATACTGGTACACATATTTATGAATACTGCATCTGTACCTCATTCATTAGGAGCATACGTTGATCATATTACAGTATCGCATAGCACTTGAAATTTTGATTTGACGTTTACAAGTACGAGCCAGACGTGATAAGTTTCAAATTACAAATTGTCCGATTTCGTGTCAGTAAAATTATATGGAGGACAATAGAAAATATTATGATAGCGATGTTGTAGCAAACCAATGCAGTAGGAGATGCAGATATTAAGTCAAAGATATTAATCTTAATATTGAAAGTTATAGAAATATCCTTCCTAATATTTCAAATACTTCCAACGTCATTGAAGATATCCCTGGCAGATTGAGTACTGATGTGAAATATTGAAGCAGGCATTATTGCCTCTAGATCCAATTGATGATAATAATTAAACTGGTAGTAATCTAGTTTTTTATGGAATAGTACCATCATTACCAACACCACTTTTTTATATAACGACTATTATTGCCATAACCACGAGGCTTAGCGTGTAGATAAAGTGAAAGTGAGATTTTGATTACTACCTCAGCTGATCGCTATACCTAATTGATTATTGGGTGAAAACATATCGTGCCAGCTTCAATACAATAGTTTTAAAGCGTGATTGATCACTTTACCTAAAAATACGTGTTCGTGGAACGTGCTACCTCAACCCTAATGACACTTTGGCCCAATGAATTTCCATCAAGATGGTAGTTGCTATGGCGTAAATACTTAATTACTACTCGATTTACTTTTCCTCAGAAAATGAAAAATTCCTCTAACTACTAGCTTCTAGAGTCAATAGTATCATATCGAAGCTACAGAATTTTTAACAACAGTTGCAAAAAAACTTTTTTATAAACTTAGACAATTCAGCTCTTTACAAAAAAGATAGCGTTGTCCTTAAAGTTGTTGCCTTTATTATAACATCTTCTATTGGGATTTTCCGATTACTTACTATCCGACTTAATATTATTCAAATGCTTAATATTATTCTGTGTATTATTCAAAGGCATAGAATAGTCAAATATATTCAGTACTAGATGACCCGGTGTACTTCGTATCACCTATTCACGGAGTACTAAACGTCTTTGCACCTATCCTAACGACATTAAAACTCTCCCTTCGCTAAAATCGTCAAATGTTTGACAGGAAAGTAGGCAGAACAGTTTATCTTCCTCGCAATTTCTCCATATTTTCTCACCGTTTAAACCTTCCCTGGACTACGACAAACATTTCAAAACCATAATCAGCTAAATCGGTAAAGCCGTTCTCGAGTTTTAGCGAGACTAACGAACAGCAATTCATTTTTATATGTATAGATTTGTGCAGCAGAAATGTTCTCTATAGACACGTCAAAAATAATAGTTATAAACAGTCCTAGATATATTATAGGTATGTTGTATTATTATATTACTATCGACCCGCCCCGGTTTCGCACAGATTTTCTCGGATTTTAATTACTTTTATGCATGTATTATCCATATTAATGAACCTCTTGAAGCACTATTTATTGCTGAAAGCCGCATTGAAATCCAATGAGAAGTTTAAAAGTTCTAAGCACACATACAGAAAGAGTGACCTTAATTTTATACAATGAATATCTATGAGTGTTTATAACAATTATTTTTAAAATTTTCGCTTAAAAACTATCATTCTTTATACCTCCTAAAGAATCAATAAGTTTTAACTGAAACTGTCCAGAAAAAAGTAACCTACTTTCTACCCTAAGGACCTAATTCCAACGAGCTCCGAATAGTTTCGGCGAACGTAGCTCAACACGTGTCACCAATCGATAAAACCATGAATGAAGCGCTCGGTCACAATCGATTAAATGATAACTACTCGACTGTAGGTTGTTTTGTAAATACACAGTCATTGGTTAGGAATGCCGCGGTTGTAGGTAAGGACTACCGGCCACCATGAGATTTACCTAGCTCGCATGATAATCGATCCGTGACTGGAATATTAATTTTAAGTACAGCTTAGCAATGTTCAAAGGAACAGATTGTTGCTAGAAGATTACTTATTTAAAAGTAAACGCCGATCACTAGAATGTGCCGCTTTTCTAAGACGGCACGTCGCCTCAGGGTTTATTCATACGATGCTTATTAGAGTACAAATTGGAGTTCGTGATTAATAAAGATTAATGATACTTCTGCGATGTTCTTATTAGAAATGGCTTCCAGTAGAGATACCGTTTCAACATGTTTGGATTGACTTGTAAAATACAATGTCCGAAATAATTCCATAAATTATTTCGGTTCCGTCCGGTGCATTATAAATTTCCACAAATCATCATTATAAGCGACATATTTCTATAAAGAAAGAAATACCCACATCTGCACTGGGGATTAGAGAATACTTTCAAAAATAGTCTTGAAATGCCAATTAGACAGTACAGATTCAAATTCTCGGTTGTAATCATGAATCAACTTAGGTATATTCATCTGACAGGTTATTTAGCTTTAAAAGGCACATACTGTACAAAGTTATTTCCACACTACTTATAAGCATATCCTTAGATATCGGTATGCGGAACACCAATTCAAGCATGGTTATGTATGGCTGTTAGAGCAAATCTTTGTCACATACGATTGCGGGCAACAGGCTATGGAAAATTCTGATAATACCACATAAAAGCACACGCAGTAAAAGAAATAAATACTGAAATAATAAATGGCTTACTTGTCTTGCAGGAAAGAAATGTACAAAAAACTGCTTGAGTAAAACATCTCACAAGACAAGGTGCAACGTGAAGATGACGTAATTGTTTTCTCTTTTGCTTCTGATACAAAACCTAAGAAAAGCGCACGTACACGCAACATCCGTAAAGAAATTGACTTCGAACTGCACCGAGGTTTATAGATATAGACATGATATAAGTTCATCAAAGGATGGATGAATGGATTCATAGCCGCTGGATGCGGGCAGCGCACTGCCGATCGGGTTGGGGATCCTTAGGGAGGCATATGTCCAACAGTGGGTGTCTATCGGCTGAAATGATGAAGTTCATCCACTACAGTTACAATCCAATACAGTTCTTTTTAATAATTACAATATTAACGAAAAATATTAAAAAATGTCGGTTCTTTAAGAACTTACTTAATAACTTTAGTCCAAGTTGATGTGTTTGTCGTGGTTTAAATCTGATTTTCATTTAGCAAATAAAAGTGACAGTTTTAAACCATGACTAACTTTAGTCCATGTTTTATAATAAGGGGGTAAAGGAATACTAAGCTGGACTTAGGTATGTAGGCCTCAATTACAACTCATCATCAAGCAATGATTTATTATATTAATATCATTGTAGGTAAGGAACAAATTATGAACAACTATGTTATATTGAAATGATATACTGAAGAAGGAATTACCAACGTAAAATAGACGAAGGAACTGAAAAGGACAAAGAAAGCCGAAGCAATTTAATTCAGTGGATATGATTGGGTACTCACAAGCGCAAATATAAATAACAGCACAAAAGTTTTCCCCAAACAAAATTAGCATATAATTGAAGCTCTTTAAATAGATCATGTATTAAGGAAACATTGTATTCTCTGGCCATCGCTCTTATAATGCGCAATGACAATTGTTAATTCTATTATGATAAAAGCGCAACAGTAAAAATGTGAAAGGGTGATTATCAGAAAATAGCTCAAAACGCATAATTTCTTTGGCGCATATTTTTTTTTAATTTTCGCTGTTAAAAAATAACATACATTATAGACGCTGCCAAATCCCACAAATAAATGTATTTGGCACTCAACTTGATCGAGCCGTTTCGAAGTTTTAGCATTTTGAAATATTTATGCCCAAAGAAATTAGATCTGGACCAAAGAAATTAGATTTTTTCCAAAGAAATTAGAAATATTGCCAAAGATATTATAATTGTATGCAAATAAATTAGCTTAGTTTTGATAGCTTGTCTTAGTTCTGCAATATTTTTTTAAATTTTATTTAATTATTTATTTTATTACGGATATAAAGGGACTAAAATGTTAAAACTAAGTATTGTTTAGAATAAATTTTTATTTATTGTCTTTTCAACATGCATAATCATCTTTGTGTTTATTAATGAAGTCTTTTGTCTCCTCTCCCTATAACATGATCTGCAGAATGTCGTATAAGAAATGTTTGAGTGAGCGCTTATTCTGCGGTATTTGTCGTATAATTTTTTTAGTGAATCGTTCAGGAATCTCTTTTACCGTTTTTCAGGTCCTTTTTTTAACAATCTCTTTTTTCCATGGATAAACTACTATTCTCATCGTCTTCGTAAAATATTTCTACATCTTTTTTAACTATTGCTATTGCTTTATTTACTTTGTCGGGTTTTATCAAATGTTTTTGTTTCCTTGGGGCTTTTTCTTTGTTTCCTGTAATATCAGCCGGTTTGTATGGTATCTGTTGTAGTCTTTGACATATTTTTCTGTAGACCTCTTTAGATCTGTGAACTTCTTTGAGTTTGAGGCGTAGAGTGGTGATTTCCTTATCTTTTTTATATTTATATTTCTCAAGGCAGCTTTATGCACTAAACCAGAAGTAGTTGTGCTAATAGAAGAACAAGGGGATTTTGGTAAACGTAATGGAAAAGTGTAACTCGACCATTTTGATGTTGCACTCAGTGAAGGGCTAACACTGTTGGATCTTATAGGTTCATCTAGCGCATAGAAAGATAACGCTCCAGCTGCAGGTAAGTATAGAACGTCTAAAATGCTCGGGCTAGGTGTCCTGGCAGTAGACGAATCTGGAATGTTTTCTAACACAGCACATTGATTTTCTTCATCTATTTCAGGGGGACTATTTTCTTCAAGTAACACATCTAGACGCCTATGCTGTTTTTTCCTGTGGTAATACGCTCTAAAATTGTCTATTGCCTTTTCTTATTTTATTTCAATCTTTATCTGACATTTCACTAATCGGCAAAATCTTTTTAGCAGCTTTTCTTTTATGATAACTTTCCCTTTATTTGGCTTTAAACTCTGCATACCGTTCAGGGTCGCTTCTAATTTTCTCCAATCGCCTCTTCTCAGCCTGCCTTTTTTTTCAAGCCTTTCTTCTTTCTTTTGTTTTTTCTTTTTCTCATTACTGTTATTTTCTTCTTCAATTACTAGCGCTTGTTGATCAGTCAATATTCTAATTATGACAGCTGGTTTTCTTTTACGTCTTGGCATTTTGAATTTGTATTATCTGAAACATAGAATATTATAAAAATTACCTTCCCAAACACTAACGGATTGGCTAAGAATGCCAGATTATATCGGGTTTGCTAGACCTTTTATAATTTCTTTGTACTAAATCTAATTTCTTTGGGGCGCGAAGCCAAAGAAATACAAATAAATTAGGGACAAAGAAATGAGAAATCACGTCTTTTTCTTTATTAGAATAAAATGTTCTAGCATTAACGTAACCTCTTATTGCCACTTGCATATTATTCCAGTAAGAGAATTAACAGAAAAATATTCAAGCCACCCCTATAAATAACAACATGATAATGGACATAGAAGAAATTAGACACTTACCTAACGAAAGTCCACAGCCGTGATGAAAAAAAAATTTAAATCGCTGATGTAATATTTTACGCACATCTAGTCTCCGGTCTTTGGTAGCGGGTGACTGGATTGTGCGGGGGACGACCAGTCGAATAAGTAGCTCTTCGTATGAACAGTGTTACATCAACGGTTTTATCGCGCCATAGAAGTTAGGTTTTTTCAACGGACAAAACTGTTTCGAGTATTAAATCGAAAATAAAAGCCAACAATAAATAAAAATTAACACACAATCACTTCAAATATGTTTCAAATAAAATACATTACATTTGTATTCTAAATTCGAGATTTTGGTAGTTTTATTGCTTATAGAAATAAATAAGTGAGTAAAGGACGCGCCAAAGAGCTTAGCATTTTCAACTTCAAAAAAATATTGTGAAAAACCTTTGCTAATTTGTGCTGAATACTATGATGCACTTATAGCCTACCTACTTACTCAATCTAAAAAAAGTATATCAATTATGAAAATATACATTTTAATGGAAATTAAAGCTCGGACAGAACAAAAACTCCGTTCCTGATAATCACCCGAAATATCGATGCCTTGCGTAGTTACATGAGACATTAAAAATCAAGGACATCTAATACGTAATAATTGCTCTCTAGTAACAACATTGAAATGCCTTCAATTGAAGCAAAAGCAATACATTTAATCATATTATACTTGCTTGCCTAACCTACTACTGAAAAGCATTTTTATTTTTCGCACATTTAGGCATGTGAAACACTGCCAAAAATTACATCTGCGGTAGAAATTATTCAGGCATACAATTGAATATTTTAATCTTCTTCAGTTACTTTCTGTGAGAGTGGGTTCAAAAATTTCGGAACAGTTAAATGGACATAAAAGAAAATAGCAAACAGTTATGCGTGTCAATGACATTATTTTTCGACGAACTTGAGAACTCCATTAGCTCAAGTGTTCTTTAAGGAACAAACTGTAATTATCTAACATTTTATGCGTCAATAGAAGTGCTAGACTTTTTATTTGATGTTTGATCATATCAAAAGATAAACAGAAATGTGTGTAGACAACTATAGTTTATAGTCAAACAGGAAAATTTCTCACTTTATCAGCTGCAGCTATCACGAAACGGTCCATCTTAAATTTATAAAGCCATGCAATTGCTAACAATTGCATGGCGAGAGCAATGTTCAATTTGCATTACCAAATTGCCTAATCAAGGCCTAAATTCACGCCTCGTTTATTAGTTGGTTTCATCAATATTTTTATAAGTACACTATCAGATGCTGAGCACGCAAATCTCGAGAGCATGGCAAACAAATTTCTGTGAACACACAAGGTTAGTAGTTTCACCACGACTAAGTTCGATCTACTTTTCCACCAGACGGAATAATAATGCAGGTTTTTGTACAGCTTGGAAGTCTAGATCGACAATAGCTAGAGTTTTTATTACTGTGCAAAAAGTGACTACAAAAATGCAAAAACATGATGCGGTTGACGCCAGGAAAAATTTTCAAGCGAAATATTTTTGAATTGTGTTTTCTCAGAATCGAATGGAATGTAAAGACGAAAACGGGAAAAATATTCACCAGTTACGGGGGAATTTGTTTCTGAAAATAACAATAACAGTACGAGTTAAATAGGTACGATACAGTCTATAAGAATATACGTGCATGAATAACTTTAAATAGGTAGATAGTGATAGTAGTAGTAAAAAAAACACTATATTAGACAAAGTTTGACTCCGTACTACTTACTTCGTTTAATTTAATACATGATCCAATAATTATTTTCTTACGTGTACATGGAAATAAACATCTCGAGTCCATTGCGGGAATCTACAATAGAAATATCAAACTGCCAATTTAGAACTAGGTATACTGTCAAATGTATTACTTTGACTTTTGTGAAACAGATATAATATTGTAAGTTGTAACTCTTCATCAAAGTTTTTAAAATGTAAACTATTAACTTTCAATATTTGTCGTTATTTTATACATTGTTATGAGTTAGGCTTTTAAACGCGAAAATATAATGATACCTACTCGTCGTAGTATTCGGGTAGTGTACCTTCATTAAGCTACGGCAACATCGTTATAGTTTGTGGTATGGTTAAGGTTATTAAATATCGTGACATTATTGTATAATAATTTTCATATAAAAGCCACCTTGTTTGTTGATACGGGTACTGATTAATGGGAGTGGGCGTTTCACGTGCCAATTTATAACTAAAAATAAATTAAGTAGGTCTAATTAATGTATTTAAGTACCATATACCTACAATACGTATATAACTTATTAATTGTGAATTTTAAAATTCTTGGCACGTCCGAAACATCGACGTAAAGTTATCTTTGCGATTTCTATTATCCATATCCACCACGGAATCCAGAATTCTATGTTCTGTGATATCCACCAATTCGCGTTTCTGTCTTTATGCATACTGAGTTAATTTTAGAAGATTTTATAAATTTATAAAAAGGATTTCATAGATATAGTACAAATAGGATGAAGAAAGTGCAAAGCTACAAGTCCACCTTAAAAGAAATTTATCTAGTAGAAGGCCCACGTCAGGCAATAAATTTTATTGTTTCCAAATATGTTTATTTTATTAAGCTGCCGAGCCCAACGTTTTATTAAAATCCGTCCCTAATATATTTATGCAGCTAATGCAGGATAATGGATGGCTCTGAAAGGACGGAAAACTGAGTCACTGGCGTGTCATGTCAGTCTGATATGTGGGATATCATTATGGTTTTATTATACTGATATTAATATACTTACATCGAACTTAATAAATCAATATTGGCGACACTGCCCACGTACCTATGAAACAGGCGACAAGATATTGTGGATTTTCCTATTGTGATTTTTCATATAGAAGTACCTAATCTCTCTTGTGGTAAGGGATTAGGTACGTCCAACACTAATCCAACTAGACGAGTAGGCTCTTGGCCTTCATCTCACGTGTTGGTAAATCATCATCATCATTTCAGCCGAGAGACGCCCACTGTTGGACATAGGCCTCCCCCAAGGATCTCCAAACCGGTCGGTCCACGCTGCCCGCATCCAGCGGCTTCCCGCGACCTTTACCAGATCGTCAGTCCACCTTGTGGGGCAATCGAGGACCTTTCCACCTACCAACGCTGCGTTTCCCGGTACGTGGTCGCCAATCGAGAACCTTTCCGCCCCAACGGCCGTCAGTCCTCCTCGCAATATGCCCTGCCACTTAAGGTTCGGAATTCTTTAGGTTATATCGGTGACCTTGGTTCTCCTCCGGATCTCATCATTTCTGATGTGATCACGCAGAGAAACTCCGAGCATTAGCCCTCTCCATTGCCGATTGGGTGTTGGTAAATAATTAATGATAATTATGGCCAAAGGTGGAAGTGAGTTTCATTCGAAACCCCCAACCACTGAGGGACCGGCTATTCTATCACTGCTAGAATATAACAATGTTGGTTAAATTATTGCTGTGGCGACAGACTCTCGTAAACTGACTCCAAATTCGAGAGAAGCCAGTGTTGACTCAGTACTGACCTCGTAAATTGATTAGGAGTCCGTACAGCACTGTCGCGTCACCCCCACCACGACTACTGACTGCATGTAAACAATGTGGTCAGTTCTCGGCGTCAGCACTGATGCCTGTTACCCTTTAGGTACTTGCTCTGTGTAATGTTACTTTACAAACAACAAAATAAGATAAAGTGACATAACAAAGAAACACGAAGGTTTCAAACTCAACAATCTGAACATTCAGACTCAAGTGCCAAGGACTAATCTAGGTAGACTCCGCAACTAGAAATCCTCCAGAGATTCGCATTACAGGATAGCTTAAGGGATCCACCAAGGTAGGCTTGCCTTCTGTAAAACATAGCTACGGTGACGTCGGTGACGCTGAGAAAGTCATCAGCGATCACCAGCGGTCAGTAAAAAAAAATATATATAAAAAGCTAGCAGGTGAAATGGAGTCATTTGAAATGAAATGAAATGAAAAAGCTCTTTATTTAAATGGACTTTGCTAAGTACTTTTAAATCGTCAAAAGCCCTACCACCATTTCGACGAAATAATTATTTTACTTAAATAATTATTATTATGCTGAGACGGAGAAGAAATGGCGAAAGAAACTCCGCAGCTTACAATTTCGTAATGATTTCAAAACATCATTACATGTCCATAGATATATCAATATGAATAAATTACAATTTTAAATGCGTAAATTTGGGCAGATTTTACTCCCACGCATTTGGATCATTTAAATAATCATTTAACTTGTAATAAGCTTTTTTATATAATTTAGATTTTATAGTTTTTTTAAATTTATTAATAGGCAAATCTCTAATATTCTTCGGAAGCTTATTGTAAAAACGTATACATTGGCCCATAAAGGAATTGCTTATTCTGTGGAGACGAGTTTTATATACAACCAAATCGTGTTTCTTCCTAGTATTTACATTGTGCGTATGACATTTCTCGGAAAAATTCATAATATTTTTCTTTACATATAGTAAGTTTTCCAGTATATATTGTGATGACACAGTTAGAATATTTATCTCCTTGAACCTTTCTCTGAGGGAGTCACGCGGACCTAGTTGATAGATTGCTCTAACAGCCCGTTTTTGCAGAACAAAGATGGTATTAATATCTGCAGCACTCCCCCAGAGAAGAATTCCATAAGACATTATGCTATGAAAATAACTGAAATAAACCATTCTAGCAGTATCTATATCAGTTAGCCGCCTAATAGTTTTAACTGCATATGCCGCAGAACTTAGTTTACCCGAAAGTTTTACAATATGTGGACCCCATTGCAATTTAGAGTCTAACATTACTCCTAAGAAAGTTGTTGTTTCTACAGGTGCGGTACTTTGCGTATAGCAAATGACTCCATTTCACCTGCTAGTAAGCAGAAGTAGAGTTCTAATTATAGTACCAGATATCAACTACCGCGCTAGCCACCATCGCCATGCCGACCTGCAAGGTGCTTCCTCAAGCCTCTTTTGAATGATCCAGGATTGTAAGAAGGACGGAACACGTATGTTGGCAGTGAATTCCATTTCTTGACTGTGGGACATAGAAATGAGTTGCCAAATACCTTAGTTCGCGTTGGAATGGTAGCCGCAGTTTGTCGGTGGCACCGTAAGACAGCACGCATAAGGCTTAAAAGGAAGGGAGATTTTGGAAGAAAAAGAAGCTCCTCAGAGCACTCGCCGTGGTATAGTAGTACGCGCTCATTGACGCAACATCGCGCAATTGGAGAGGCTCAAGATGGTTGGCAATCTCTTCGTCGACGATGATGTCGACGAAGTCAACAACAATACCTCATCCAACCTATCCAAAGATTCGAGTAGGTACGCGGCGGTACAGGCGTGAAAAAAACGCCGCATCTTGTTCACGTCGGACATAGCTTGTGTTTTCTGACTGAGCCTGGTCATTTGATGGAATGCAATTTAAATATGTATTGATTTGATCGCATCTAAAAATAAAAACGTGGTCCAATTGAAGTAATAAACCGCTTAACTCAAATGGTATGTATGTAGAATTCGAGTGAACTAATTGTTTATGTAGGTTAATTATTAATTCACTTCCAAAAGACGTTGATTGATTGCTAGCTGTTAAAAGATCAAACCAATTCTGGAAAAGACGAAACCAAATAGCGTAGTCTACCTGACTGTCTATTATCATCCAAGAGAAGTCCATCGTAGGACATAGGCCTCCCCCAAGGATCTAATCTACTGGGTGTAAAAGACATGAACAGTCAAACGAGAACCATGTATTCTATACATCAAAATAAGACATATTTCAAAAAAATATTGCTGGGAAATGATTTTTATTTTTTGGTGTTAAAAAAAATTGCAAATTGTACCGCGCAATGTAAAGGGCTCAACTCGCACGCAACTCGCAAAACCGCGATAATTTTGCTTGACGGCGGCCCCGTTCGTTAGTGTCCGTGCCCATCGAGTGAGCTACATTGAATGCTAACGTTTTGAAGCCATTTTTTGTTATGAAATACTAAAAAAAATGATAATGTTTCTTTGGACAATAATAAAGAAATAATGTATAGAATACGTTTTCATAAAAAAATTAAAAAAAAAATTATGACTTTGACCTTCAATAAAATCGCAACTATCAATTTCCCAGATATAGTCTAAAGGAAAAAAAATGTTATGATGGTGAGCACAATACATGGTTTTCGTTTGACTGTTCATGTCTTTTACACCCTGTATATTTGTCTATCCCTGACAGTCTATAGTAAAATCGAAATAATATTTTGATAAAAGAAAATCGTGGCGTTCATATAATACGTACTTAATATATTTTCTCTATATACACAACTCTTCTGATTGTGTTATGCTATTTGTAACACATCGTTAGAATTGAATTAAATTACTATTACCATCAATACATAAACCAACTAATCTATTTTGTTTTAGACCATCAACCTCTGCAAACGCCGTTAGAAGAAAAGCAAAAATAGCTTAGCGATCAATGACTATCCATGAGTATGTAATGATCTGTCAGTGACTCAAGTTACCAGTGCTCCACGTGGTAGGTGACACCTTGATTTGCAAGCGTCTATAGGCTACGTTTCCACTTAGTATAAAAACATACACCTAATGAATTACCCTTCGCTCTCAGCAAAACACAAAAATCTTCCCACATTACTAAAGACCCATTTTGGTAACATACATATTAGGATGTGAACATTATGATACTTAGTAGATTTTATGGGATTTAATGTTATGGGTATTGAACATTATAAAATTTTACATTACTTATAGATGGAAATTCAACTTCTAAAGAAATTCATCTGTACGACGAGTTTCCTTTTAAACTTCTTTATTACATCTACTTGTAACGGTCGTTGGGAAATGATGTGATTTTAAAGAACTGAACTTCATTTAGAAATAGATCTTACTTTTATTAAACTTGAAAAAGAGCACAAAGAGCCAGGTAAAAAAAAACGACATCGCCAAGCATGTATTGAGGACTGTTCAGAGAGTAGATGTAACAAGAGAAATAATAATGTTGGTATCATAGCAAGTGAAAAAAATTGATATCTGCCTACTGCTATGGGAGAAAAGCATGACCTAAACACATGTTTATTGAAAAAGAAACTTAGTACCTACTTATTTGTTGATAGATGTTCAACTCTCATTGGAAACTATAAATCGCGCCGTAAAAATCTAATGCCAAATCCTTAGGCGGGAAGACGAAACTAAAATACAAGAACCATTAAAATCTACTCTTACTCTGCTCCCAATTTAATTGGAGTCGGTTTAGTATGTTTTGATAGCGAACATAGAATTTGGCATTGGATTTTTACGGCCGGCCGCCTGCCTGAAATCAACCCTCCTTGGGAACCATCGAAATATGTAGTTTAATTGCTCATCTCAGTTGGTTTATTAAACTAAACCTAAGCAAGCAATTTCTGAAAGATTTATTACCTACCTAGACTCCAACTTTATACCTATTTTACTTTTACGAAAATTTACGATGAAAAGTTATATTATGGCTTAGGATATATTTGTAGTTCAATTACACAATATTATCTAGGTATTTCTAGTAAAAGGTACGCACGCACAAGTGGATGGGATGCCGATAGTGTATCATGAACAGGATGTAATAACAACTGATAAGCAACGAGATGGAGTGTGATATTAAGTCCAATATTTAGCAGAAACGCATTAACCGCTCCACGATGCTATCGATTCCTTGATAGATTTTATGCAGAGTGAACATTTCCGGTAGATTGGCTTAGAAGGCGAAGAAACTCATTAAGGTCATATAGCCTAAAGAATTTCGGACCTAAGTGGCAGTGCGCAGGCCGCATCTGCGAGAAGTATTGATGACTGTTAGGGCCGGAAGGCTCTCGAATAGCGACCGCATACTGGAACAGGCATCTTTGGCAGGCCTTGACAAGGTGAACCGATGATTTGGTAAAGGTCCCTGGAATATGCAATGTGGTATGCAGTTTAGGCTATTTAAATCCAGAATTAGCGACTTAATAATAATAATCCCTCGCGACTAACCGCCGAGTAGTCGCCCAATTAGTATTTTTAGCCCCTATTCTGGAATTTTTAGTTGTTCGGTTATTATTTCCCTTTTAATAATTGTAACAGTGATAATGATAATTCTTACAACTGATTTTCGTTTCGATGGGTCGCTAACTCGTCGCTATCAGATCCTTCTCAAAATTATGCTTGAAAATCACAATATGATGAATAAAATAGTGAATATTGCCCTAAAGTTTTCTTTTCTTTTACGATGTTCTTTAGCATCTTTGATATTTTTAGCAACAGAGTACGTTATCAACAATACACTATTTCTGTATATAATTTATGATGATCACGCATGGTCAATGAAACGTAACGTGCGATATGATCAACGGAAGAAGGAACTTATTTTTAAATACACTGATACATTGGGATCGTCATCCATGTGAGAATAACTATATACCTTATAATTTTGACACCACAATATTTTTTGTCATCAGCAGACAATGATAGTGACAATGTTGCCAATTTTCATATACCTACGTATTTATTTACTTATTTGGTTATCCGTTTATTTATTTATCAGCTTTTTTATTTATATTAGGTATTCACTTTTTTAATATAATTTTGATACTGTCATTAGGTGGCTTTTGGTTA
Organism: Elophila nymphaeata; assembly: GCA_955850985.1. Classification (NCBI taxonomy): domain Eukaryota; kingdom Metazoa; phylum Arthropoda; class Insecta; order Lepidoptera; family Crambidae; genus Elophila; species Elophila nymphaeata. The sequence goes on from OY039087.1 coordinate 18,716,386, forward strand.
AGTTTTCTTTAACATTTTGCTAACAATCCATGTCCGTCGTGAAGATATAGAACCAAAATGTATAAATTTGCTTTATAAATCTGAGCTACAAAACTACTAACGTAACTATGTCAGAAAAAGAAGACCATCTGGAAGCTGAGAGTCGAGCGATTGGAGTCTCGCCACAAAGTATACTTTTCCTATTTTGTGGTGAAAGTGGCCAACCCATCATCTGCCGACTTTCATGAAGGAGTTCTGGCCGAAAGGAGTGTTTTTCGCCGTTTTCGAGGACGGCTCTCTAATGAGTTGCGCTACAAGTCGCTAACCCTACGTGTGCCTTAGTTTGTTAAGTTATATTTTTGTAAATATTAGCTTTAATGTATTTAACAATGACCCCTTTGTTTATTGTAACATCTATGTAAGCATTGTGTTGCCTGAAATAAATGAATTATTATTTCCTCCGCTAATAATTGTCTTTTTATGACAGACTGACTTACAGCAAATCGTAGCCGGAGGTAGGTAGAATTAAAAAATCCTAAGTATTGAACCGGTCGGTGTGACAAAAACAAAATAATAAAATGACTAGAAACCTGAACAGTAATTTTAATATTCCGTAGTAGTACCCAAGGTTTCGTCTAAAGCAGTTACCCGAGTTAATGGACCACAAAATTATAATGAGATGGAAAAACAAAGATAAAACGGACAGGATTGTCATAATATTTCGCACAATTTCCCATTCCAACGCGAACTAAGATGGCAACTCATTTCTTTGTGGCACGATCAAGAAATGGAAATCACTGCCAGTACACGTGTTCCCTCCTTACATGGAGGCCTGAGACGAAGGTTGCATTGCAGGTCAGCAAAGCGAGGGTAGCTAGGCGCTCATAATATCTCTCGCACTAGATATGTTTGCACTTGGGATCCACTTCTGCTGACTAATTAGTTACTAGGTGGTAGGCCTGTATGTAGGGTCGTCTGGGTAGGTACCGCCGCCTTTCCTATTTCAGCTGTGTAGCAGTTTTCGGATTATGGGGAACGGTAGCCAGTGTAATTACTGGGCATGGAAGGCATTTCATCTTTGGCCTCAAGCCTCTGCAGCTGCAATACCAAGTGATTTTTTCCTTGTAAAGGAAAGTGTTTATAGGCGACGGTATCCACTTACCACCAGGTAGCCCTCAGCTTGTATGTCATCTAGTTGTATAAAAAAAACTCAAATCCTCGCTCATGATTCGAAGTGAAATCCAGAGTTTAGCATAAATTATAGTTAGGCCAATTGCAGTTAAAATGGATTTGCCTGTATGAGCTGAAATGAGCATGATTGATGAACGTAAAGCAAAAATTGTTGCTGTGAGTAAAGAAAAGAATTTTAAGTGAGCAAAAAAAGAGAGCTGTTTTTATCAAAAAACTTTTTTTTTTAAATTCACTCATTCGTCTATAAGAAACTAGACAAACCTCACTCTGTAGCAGTCATAATAACATCACAGATACAATGTAATAAATACAATGGCAAAAAAAATATCTTCAAAGTTATAAGTGAATTAAAAATACTTAAATGAAAATAAACAGCAGATGGCAATAACATTAAGAACAAGATATTAAATAGACCAAATCAAATACAAAAACGATTCACGGGACAATGCCTCCGGTAATAAAGATAATATATGAATGAGAGAATATATGAGACCTCTGTATTAGGAAACGCGACCTTGCCGACCGTTCAGTCAACTTGTCGTAGCTAAATATACAAAATGAGCTTAATGCAATCTGCAATAAAGACTTCATTTCGACATACCCGTTGACAGAGCAAATTAACACTTACACTGTTGTAATAAGGATGCGATTAATTTTGCGTGGGTGCGCTGTTCGGAATTTTAGATGTAACCTTACTGCGAGCCTACAGAGAAAAACTGGTTAAGTGTGAGTCAGATTTAAATGATGGTTCGTCGTTGTCATTATGATAATAATTTTCTTCCCATATCAGCTGACTTCCATTATTTGGGAAGCGGAAGTGGAGTGCATGAAAAACCATCGACTAACGACTACCCGCACTGGTCAGTCTCGCCTTGCCGACCGGCACGGTGCTTCATCGCGGTTCTTTTGAAGGAACCAAGTTTGTAAAAAACGGTATTTCTAAAAATAAAAAAATAAAAACTGGAACGTAAATCATTTTTAGACTATAGCGTTGGAAACAAGGGATGATTTTTAACCCCTTTGCCAAAAATTGGTATTTACCTGTTGAAACTCACTAGGTGTCTCTAGGCCCAGCGCGCACGCGCATGCCTAGCGACAATAAAATATCCCAATTCAATTAGTTTTAGACTAATATTGACAGTAAGTGCAGTGGACTTTTCGGCAAAGAGTAGATAGAATATGCTGAGGTAATGTCACATACAAAGTCACATGAGGTAACGTCACATATACAAAGTCACATCTGGCAGTGTGGGTCATGCAGTACCTCAAAATAGTGACAGAATGGAAGCCTATCACCTCTACATAAAAACGACATCAAATCCATAAACTAACCAAACTTCCGCCACAGTGAGCCAAAAACCAGGACAGATGCTGTACTCCAATTTATCTCAATAATAATAGGTATAAATGGAATAGATAAACATAGAAACTATTATTATGCACTGTTTATCTATAAAAAAAAATCTTAAATTTTTTATTAAAAATCGGTGTCGCTAGTCCCATAATCACTGCGGAATTCTAAAAGCGTGGTTATCGATATGTCGACCTTTTAACACCTACGGATCTTACGAATGTGCGGACTTCTGTCAATTAAGAAATGCCTTTCTAGAACTTATCGACATTGGAATCTAGGCGTGCCTCACTGGAGTTAACTATGTGAACAGTCATTTACCTCTTATTCGCAAATAATGATGAAACAAGAATCAGGTGTAAAGAGCGCATCTAACACGATTTGTGAAGTAGCTTTAAAACAAACAATTAGCGTCTTTATTTCAAATAATTAGAGATGGAAATGTAACAGCAACTTAACTGGTGCATATACCATGATTATTAAATTTAATAAGTAATACAATACACACACTTGCACAGGTTATCAAGAAAAAATACTTTTAACAACAACGCTGAATTTAATATTACTATCAAACTTAATGTACAATTATTTAAAATCTGTGTTGGTTAAGATTGCTGAATTCAAATGGTCTCGCCTTCAAGGAACTTAATGTAGCTAACTAAATGTTTATTTATGCTGAATAAATGGTAACTGGGGATCACAGATTTTATCAATTGGTAATAAATAAACACTAAATTAATAGTTTCGTAAATAAATAAAAAAAATATAGGTACCTAACTCACAAAATTCCTGTCTTAAATAGCTTTACTTTGCTTATATTAATCCCAATATTTCATTTTTCAAACCAGTCAGATCACCTGATGTGAGGTTGACTGTATTTTAATTACTTACAAGGTATACCTCCTAAATCCTTTTAATAAAATGAAATGAAAATGAAATGAAATGAAAAAGCTCTTTATTTAAATGGACTTTGCTAAGTACTTTTAGGAAATCAACTTTTTAATACAGACATACTCCCAAAAGGAGTTGAGCACAGTTTTAGGGAACATTTAGTTACACGTAATGCCACATCTGGCAGTATACTGCCGCTGGCAACCTGTCGTTATCTGGCACTAACTTTGACATAAAATACAATTATGCATACCTACTCTCAACTTTTTTCTTAAATGGTTGAAATTGCTATTACATACACTAGTAAATATTTAATAATTATTGCTAGAAGTGACTATAAAAATTTAATTGTTACTTTACAAAAATTATGTACAGTCAACAGCACGTCGGGCTATACAAAACTGTCAAATTTCTCCAAACGATTTTCAACCTTAGGTTATTCAATATAAAGTGCATAATCGATTGGGAAAATTTTACAGTTTGTGTGTGGTAACCCAACGTGCTGTTTGATGCTAATATTATTTATTACATTAAGTTTGTAGATCTAATTATTAAAATAAAATAAAGAAACTAGGTATTAATAGAGATATTTAATTTCATCAATAAAAGACAAGTTTTACATTCCTTGTACCAAGGTCAATTTGGAATTAGGACTTCATAGTAATTTAAGCAAAAAATTATAATAAATAGGTAACATACTTAAAAAAATATTAAAAATGAAACTAAATATTGGAAATACCAAGTGATCTAGTGTTGGATTCACACAGTCACATACAGTGGGAGACAGTATTAAAAAAGCTTACTTATAGTGTTCTTTTGGTGACAGACCTGTTATTTTTTAATTAAAGCTCATAATTATCCTATTGAAAGTTTTAGCTAGCGTAAGAAGTATTTGTGAAGATATCATTTGTAAAAGTTGAAAACTGTTAAAGTCAGAGAACCCTATGGAACATTACTGAAAACTGCATTGCTGAATTAGAAAATTATGAGGATAACATCCTTACAGCCTTATTCATAAACACTCAATAAACCTATTTTAGTTATTACGTTATTAAAAAGTGTTTTGTCTCATTCATCTCGTGCCAGAGTAACAGAGACAAACAATTTGTAAGCCTCTAATAAAGTAACTTGTTTTTATGAATAAGGGGCTAAAAAATAAAGAGTAGATAAAACTATGATACCTACATGTAAAAAATAAGGCTCTGTGCAAATGGGCCGGCCACTGGTAGCAGGCCACAAGCAGCGTACACATTTTTTCATAGACATTGTATTGTGCACAAGTGTGGCCGATGGCACATTTTTTAATAATTATTTGACAACGGACATGAATTTTGGTTATGTTATGGCCAAGAAGATACGTAAGAATTCTTGTTAATCACAGAATGTTATGGGATATATTTTGCATCTCCTAAATTTCAATTTCCTTTTAGCCAATAAGTGGGATCATAAGGGACACACAGAGAGATGGCTATGTGTCCCTTAAAGTCATATTTACAGGTCTGTAAAATTTATGTGAATCTGGGCATTAAACATTTTGTACTAAAATGTCTAAAAATTATTAAAAATGTACATTCAATATGGTTTGTTTGAGTGGGTATAATTATAATGAAATGAAGCATGGATGTAAAATGCTTTGTGTTCTCTAATTATGAAGTGAGTAAGGTATTACTTTGATAGGTAAATATGAGTCAGTATTAATAAAATAGTATTTTGATGTGCCTGCACCTACAAAACAGCCTTCACAAGTTTGATGAGAATATTAGCATAAACAATTAAATCTAGTGAATTTAAATTTTACAAGGTTATAGAATTTATTAATTAAATAAACACTATGTTAACTAAAACATATTATAAACTAGTGGTTGCCCACGACTGTGCTCGCATCAATGTCGGTTAAATTATAGCCTTTGTGTTAATCTAATGTATTAGTTATTATTGTAAAGTTTCATTACAATCATCTTTTGCGTGAAAGAGTAACAAACTCACATCCATCCATACAAACTTTCATGTAAATAACATTACTGGCTTCGTCTGTGCAGTATCAGTACAAATTACAGCCTATATCGACGTAGGAAAACGTATTTGCTGTAAGCCTCAAAAAATGAAAATTTCTCCAGAGCGAAAAAACTTTCCTTATAAAAATAATAATTAAGTACCCAAAAAATAAGATTAGTAAACATAAGACGTGAAACGAAAGTAACTCCAATAAATATAACCATCAAAAATCTTAAATGGATATGGGCAGGCCACATGTCACGAGGCCCATCTAAAGGGTTGCAAAAGGTAACCCATTGGTACCCCAGAGGAGATAAGCGAAATAGGGTAAGGCAGATCCGTAGATGGCAATATAAGGAAGGTAGCAGGATGAACATGCACAGAACAGAACTGTATGTCTATCCATATAAACATATCTATACAAACTTTCACCTTTATAATATTAGTAGAAAGAAAATATTGATGTTTGAACCCAAATCTAGTATTTTATTAGGTGGTAGACCCATATGTAGGATTGTCTGGGTAGGTACCGCCATCTTTCTTATTTCTGCTGTGAAGCAGTTCCAGGTGTTTCGGATTGAAGGGAAAGGTAGCCAGTGAAATTACTGTTTTGTTTTTAGTTTGGATTTTAGTTTACTGATTGGTTTTTAGTTTGGATATTTACTATTTTATATTTAGCATTAGATGGAATATCTCCGAAGAAAATTTTAGAGTTTTGGAAGGCTTTTTTGTATCTTTAATGACTTTTAATAAAAGCCATCATAATTATAAGCCATTTTATTGATATTTACCTCACAAAGATTGTATTGCACTTTATTATAGGAAATTGTAGTTTGTAGAAATTTGTAGTTTTTGAATATCCGGTATCAGGCGGGATATTGAGTTACTATCCGGCTAGATACTAAATTTAGGCCACATACCAGATAGTTACCGGATATCCCTTTCAACTCTAATATGGACCCCATTGCAATTTGGGAGTCTAACTAACATTACTCCTAAGAAAGTAGTTGTTTCTACAGGTTTCAATTCTACTCAATTTATTAGTAGATTAGTTTCTACACATATCACATTTGCTGTAGTAAACTTAACTAAATTGTGATTTTTGTCACTAAGCAACAAGTTGTAAACATAACTAAATTGTGATTTTTGTCATAAGCAACAAGTTATTAACATTAAATCATTATACTACTTTTGCAAGTGCATTGTTAACTTCTTCATAATTATCTAATTTTCTATTTATTTTGAAAATCTTAAGAAATGTCATCTGCAAACAATCCAATACAATAGTACGGGTAGGTAGGTACGAGGTAGTAGTACCATTTTTATTTGAGACAAAAACCATATACCATGTGTAAATTATGTAATTTTTTACTTTCTAGGTAATTGAGTAGGAAATCAATTTAATCATCAATAAACAAAGATAGACAAAGATGGGCTATTTTTAATTAAACAATAATAAAGGTAGATAATAAGTAAGATGAGAAGTTGTTAGATAACATAACCATAATAACATAAAGTCAACACTGCAAAATATGCAGTCTTTTAAAATCACTGTTGCAACAAATATTCCTTTAGATCCTTATTGCATTGAAAGTTATGGTGACTGAATTTTATAATGTTGGTAGGTACTTACATATTAAGATGTTGATAAGATAATGCACAGAAACTACATACATAGCCGCAAGAAAGTTTACTATAGCAATTTTTTGTATGTTCAATGAGTACCTACAAACAATACGTTCATGGAAATTTATTGACACGAACGGTCTACTATAATAAGCATGAAATTGAAGTGGAAAGCCAAAAATTCTTAGATGTAACGGTTGGTAGCCACAGTACCACCAAATTGAACCGAAATGTCATGTACATTGTGCTAACATCGGTACCACATTCCTGTTGTCTGACAACTAGGTATTTTGCTAATTTTAGAACATACCACGACGGAAAAAAGGCATCCAAATAAAGATGAAAAACAAAACATTGGATTGCAACGATCATCGCATCACAGACGTTCTCGAAACTCACGAACCCACGACGTGGGGCCACGACACGATTTAGGGTTAGACAAATTTCAATCACATTTAACACTATTTAGGCACGTTTTAACAACAATTGCACATATACCTTTACTTTCAGCGGTTTCGGTAATATTTTTCACGTCATCAACCATCTTGCTGGATGACAGTCACTCACTAATCACTTTTTATTCGAACATATTTCGAAAACTCATACTCGGTTCACTATTTTCAGACAGCCAGCCAGCGATCTATACAACGACACTTCGTTCCGTTCACTGCCAATGACGTACGGCGGACGAACGATGAGATGGCGATTGCGAACGTACGCGAACAAAAATTTACACAAATGTTCGATAAAAACACAAAAAAACTCTAAGCTTAAATATTTCGTATAAACAGATCACTGTTTAACATAAATTTAATTTAGGACATTTATATTTTCATAAATAAATTTGGAGAATTTAAAACCTAGTTAATATATCTATTTTTTTATTTTGACGTTTGATTCAAATTCATTGATGGTATAGTTGAGACACAAATCGCTGTGACTGAGAAAAAAATGGCAATGAATATATCAACGACCTTTCAATGCATATATCGCCATCTAGTGACATTAGTACAAAACAAACTTTGAGGGACATTTTTTTTAATAACTTTAGAACACTGTGTACAAGTCTTTTGCTCTTATATAAATATTTTTTAAAAATGTAATTCCAAGAACATTTTTCATGATCATGTTTTGATCACAAAATATTATTAAACAATATTATTATTAACTAGAATATATCAGTACTATATATCTTACAAATCATTTTAATAAGCAATTTACAATACAATACCCAAAAATTATTAGACAGAAATTTAGAAGTAACCCGTTTTACTATTATCTTGATTTGCCCTGTTGCACCATAATGATTGTCCCTTAAATAAAACTATAGAAGTATTAGAATAAAACTATAGAGGTATGTATTCCCCATAAAAATAGTAAAACACCTTGTAAATGGAAGATGGAAGCCAATTTTAAAATAATATATCTTGTTACTGTTAACTTTTTGAAGAATATTGAAAATAATAATGAGAGAACGTGAAGAAATTAAAGTAGAACATTTCTATAATTTAGGACTAGACGGAAATTAGGAATCACAATTTCTAAAATTGTGATTTGGTTGCAATCATGAAGCTATAAAGCAATAACGTAAAAAAAAAGAAATAATCGTATACATAATCTGTGGCTTTCGCTTGTGCTGCCATCTAGTGGCTATATTTATTACTTTTGTATACACATGCCACATGATTCTTTCAGGAGGGCCTCAAAAAAAGCAGAAATGCGAAAGCATGCTACAACGAGTTTTTGTTTCAGTAAAACATCGACAGATGGCAGGATACGCACCTATAAGTAGTCGCACGTAATATGAAATTCGGTAAAGCCAGATTAAAGCAAAAAAGGGGGTAAAGCTTTGTTTGTCTGTATTCTGAGCAATTTGACGGGCCGCCCCGCTAGTCAGCTACTAGCGGGAAAACGCCCGCGACGCAAAGTTGGTACCTATTTATATTTCGTTCGTTGGGCGGAAACACATTATTTTATCTTCACAGCGCCTTAGGGAGGAGTGGTGGCACCCCTCCGAAACGGCTCGATCGATTTTTATTACTTATGTGTTTTTTTTTTGTATAGGTAGGTAGCTGTACTTTTTTATTGGTCTGAAGTGTAGGTAGGTACCTATATTTGTAGGTATGAGAATAGGTCGTAAAGTAGGTATGTGATGTGATGCCGGCAGAGTAGAATGGCATCGCCCCATACCCTCCAATGGGTGTCGTAGACGGCGATTACTGGATCTATCAGCAAAGGAGAATTGATCACCTTAAAGGTAGGTACTCCGTGTCCACCAATCCGCAATGGGCAAGCTTGGTGGACTAGCCCTCAGGACTAGCCTAATACTCCTTCAATGACACGGAGAGACCTTGTGTCCCAGCAGTGGGCCGAATTATAAAGGCTGTTACGATGATTATGATGAAAAAGCAAAAAAAAAATATAATTTTCTAATAGCTTTTAGGTAGTTACTTATGTACGTCATTGTATAGGTATGATAGTTAGAACAACGTTTCCGGGTCAGATAGATTACTTTCTATGGCAGTACCTATGAATACACCAAATACCTTTAAACGTAACAAGAAGTAGAAAAAAATAGAATAGAATAATCTTTATTGCACACCAGTGAAAAAACAGGAACAGTTAAAAAATGAATAATACAAAATAAATATATATAAGTAAATAAATATTATAATATATATGTATAAAAATTAATAAATACATATTAGTAAATATAAGTATAAGCTTATAGATAATACAAATAAATACTAATGCACTCATACGTATATAAATGTATGGAATAAATATACTTAGATGCAATATGCATAATAACAAGTGTATACATAGATGATTAATACAGAGAAAGGAATTACATTGCCAAGTAGTGATCTTTAACTTGCGAGATAAAAACATCCCGCGACTGCGCTTTCCTTATTGGAATGGGCAATGAATTCCACAACAAAGCTGCCTGAACCGTAAACGATTTACCGAAGAAACTGGTGGAATGCATTGGGATTGACAGCCTTAGATTCCCGGTTAAATATTGCTTTTCTTTCAAAATTTAAAGATGTTTTTAATTTCTTGTACATCTTTGCTTGAACCATATTATTTGGTTTATTATCAATATTTTACGTAATAGGTAAGTAATCAGTTTATTATCTTTCCAACTCATTGCTTCAAAGGAAGCTGTTTATAATTCAGGGAGAAGAATATAGCACGTTAGGTACGAAAGAAACGCGCCAATATAACTTTTATTAGTAACTGCAATAAGGTTTAAAGGAAAGAGAACACATTAAAATACTGTTGCGATTTTATTTTTATCAGTCAAGGTTTTGCTGTCCGCTCGAGATTTCTCTTTTCCTATTAAATGAGATTTACATACCAAGGTATTTATCCTTAGGAGAGAGATATAACATTTTTAAGGCGAAGGATGTACATCCTTTACCTTAAAAATGTAACCTACATAGGTAGATCATCGATCACTTGGTTGTGTGCTCGATGAGGTAGATACAGCGGCTCCAAATTGATTTGATTGTTTTTTAATTAGAAGTGAAGGTCATCAGAGACATCCTGCAAAATTAGTAAAAAAAAAGATGATGCGTAAATGTCATACTTTTTGGCAGTGTTATAACTTCGAATAGAGTTTATAAAATAGGTAATTTTTTTTCATAAAATGTATGAAATTGTACGTGCTTGTGAACATTTTGTACGAGAAAACAATACAGGATGGAAACTTTCCGCGTTGCAGTAAGGGGATAAGCTACGTACGGCGGTTCTACACGAAAATGATGTTGAGAAATTATCTATATTTTTTTTGCGAAATTTCGATCCCATTCACAATTGAAAGGAATATCTGTAAGTACCTATCTAACAATAACATAAAATGGTGGTGGGTATCAAAATTTAAATTGCTTAGTTCAATAATATGATTAATTAAATTATATAGAAAAGCTTTTCACAAGATAAATAATCCAAATGCGTGGCAGTAATAACTACCCAAACTTTACGCATGTTAAAATGTAACTTAAATTATATTGATAATTATTCATTGACATGTAGGTATTGATGTTTTGAAATCATTACAAAATTGTAAGCTGTGGAGTTTCTTTCGCCATTTCTTCTCCATCTCAGCATAAGTAATAGTAATTATTCGTCGCGAAATGGTGGTAGGGCTTTTGACGATTTAAAAGTACGATTTAAAAGTCCATTTAAATAAAGAGCTTTTTCATTTTCATTTTCAGATTTAAAAACGAATTACTTATTATGTATTTTAACACAATAACGTTATTTTATCACACTTTTTCTTCTTCGTACGGGCAGTTTCCGCAACTCGACAGCTGGTGTGCCTATTTTGCGTCGGAGGATGTGGGCCGGATCACTCCAGCCATCCCAGCTCTACCAGGAAGTCGCCTAGCGCCTTGAGGTTGCCAAGCAACTCCTGGCTGCTCCTCGGCGACCCGAGGAAGCGAGCCCGGTATTCTGCCACTCCTCACCACTTCACTTTTTATCTCACACAAGGGCGAACTTATTTCTAGAAGAGATCTCTTCTAGCAACCCATAAAAGTGTGTTCTGATATTGTTATGGTAGGCGACACAAATGCAAAAAAAGGTTTAAAAACAAATTATGATGGATGTAAGTATTACGCGTAAAAATTTCACAAGTGACATACAGCTCTATTTAAAGTTATGCAAACCGCCAGAAAGTCTAACTTAAATGCATTAGACCTATAGGCAAAAAAAGGCGGACTTATAACAGTCCTACTAGGTGGCCCATGGTTTGGTAACTACTTACTAACACACGGCTGATAATAACGTCCTTAAATTCATTAACTACAATGAATAATCGCCGTTACATATATGCTCCAATTCAAGGCACAAACTGGTTTAAATTATCGGTTCCAGATTTGGCGCAACTTTACTGAAGGTTCAATGTTAACACTAAAATATGCGATTTCCAATAAAACCGGTCTAACTTGGGAGACACTGCGCCCGCGCATATCTACTACATATTTAGTCACCGGCTTTTTCCTTCTTATTAAGTTCCTAAATTCAAAGTTTCATGGTTCTATCTTCAAAAATGACGAACTTCTATACAAACTTTCATACCCTATTTCAACCCCTTCAACCCTTTTTTTCACAATAAAACGTAGCCTATGTCGGTGAAGACCCCGAGCCCTATTCTATATTTGTACCAAATTTAATCAAAATCGGTTCAGTGATTTAGACGTGAAAGCTTAACAGACAGACAGGCAGAGTTACTTTCGCATTTATAATATTAGTAGGGATAGTTAAAAATATATATAGGTATATATTATTTTTTTGATAATGTGATTACTTCTTCTTAATCAAGATGTAAGTACTACGAAAACTTGTTAAGAAAAAATATTCGTACTCATATATTTAAGAAAGTCATAAATAACCACTCAGATTAGTATATGATATGAGTGAATAACAGAAAAAACTTTGAAGGCTGATATCTCAAAACTAGGTTTCGTGAGATAATGGGAGATAGGTTGGAGATAGGCCTGACACAGCAGAACAGTGGGCGTCTCGCGGCTGAAATATATTGTTACTATTACTTAATATAATTTACGACTTATTATAAAATAATTCAGCCATGCCAAACAACCCCTTGAATACCATTTAGTTAATTAAGAAAAACTATTAAACGATACTGTTGCAAAATTATTACATTTTACAAAAGATATTCACCTTAAGATATTAATTTGTCTATCATTACGTCTTGCAACACAATATACGAAGGTTCCAAATACATAGTAAATGGGAAATCCAGTAGCAACCCGATAAATTTATGTCTGTACTTTGTTAATAGAGCGGCTGTATCAATTAAATTGCTTTTAAATCGGCCGGGTAATGCGGCACGTTTACACACCACAAGCCTCGCTTGCACCGCATACAGCCAAGTGGCCAGTATGCGTTTGACTTTCGGACGCGATTGCTTGACGCGCGCTTAAAAATAAAACTGTCAAATTTTGGCGGCAAAAGTTCGTAGCGGAAATTATAAAAACATTTATTTTTTTATTTGTGTAACAACAAATCACGTAATAATGTCAAAGAATATGTAAATTTTCATTAATAATTTGTGAATTTTCAAAAGAAATTAAACTGTATTCTGTTCAGAATCGTAATGCAGTGAGAGTGATAATTTTCGGTGAAAGTGTTTATAAGGATACAATTTATACAAAATGAGGAACTATTTGATGCTTGGAGGTGTTTTTATATTACTTGCAGTATTAATTGGTAAGTTTATTACCGTATGCCTTTAATTTTTATGCAATGAAAAATATTTCAAGTATTTTAATTGCTCAATTTTTAATTGGAAAAACAAATAGACAAAATTACATCTATATTAAAAATGGCATGTAATTAAATACTTTATGTAATCGCATTTAAATTTGTTTCACATTAACTTCCTTGGTCGTATTTATTCATTCCGGCATTAATTTCCGATTGCGGTTTTTTAATGCATAACTTACATAATTTTCATGTAAATATTGTGACCATTACATACTTTATTTTTACATTATATTTCTTACCTATAAATGTAATAAAATAATCATTTAAACACAAATTAACAAAATATTATGATCTAACATAAACTTTGACATAATTTCAATATATTCATTTTTATATATATTTTTTATAGATTCACGCTACAGATTCAAATACCTAAAATAATAATTTATTCGTGTCTGCTATAAAAAATCCTCCCTATCTTTATTAGATCCCGGAACCCCATTAGTATTAAACCACTCGATCGATAATTGAGGCTTTAGATGAGGTCAATAGCACCACGGTCATGTGACAATCACAAAAACTAAGGCTGCGTTTGATACTCGGATGGTTGAAAATTTGCGCTATCTACCATTATGCTACTGTTTTTCCCGTGGACATCTAGGAACCTATTCGGAAACATAGGTAATACAGTAGAGTTGGTAGAGGCCAATGTAGAGGCGGAGAGTAACCTAACCATAGATATAGGAAACTGTAGATGGGCAATGTTTTTTTTTTTTTTATAAAAAGGTCAAGCAAATGACTCTATTCCACCTGATGGTAAGCAGAAGTAGAGTCCAAATGCGAAGATAGCTGGCGCGAGAGATAAACTGCCGCGCTAGCCACCCACGCCTTGCTGACCTGCAAGGTGCTTCTTCACGCCTCTTTTGAATGACCCAGGATTATAGGAAGGAGGGAACACGTGTGCTGGCAGTGAATTCCATTTTTTGATTGTGCGACAAAGAAACGAGTTGCCAAATTTCTTAGTTCGCGTTGGAATGGTAGCCACAGTTTGTCGGTGACAACGTAGACCAGCACGCGTAGTCCTTAAAAGGAAGGGAGATGGTGGGATCAGGGAAAAAAGTTCCTCAGAGCACTCGCCGTGGTACAGACGGTAGAAAGCGCTCAATGACGCAACATTGCGACGCAATTGGAGAGGCTCAAGGTTTTTAGTCACCTCTTCGTCGCCGATGATGCGGGCCGCGCGACGCTGCAACCTATCCAAAGCATCGAGTAAGTACTTGGCGGAGCCATCCCACAGGTGCGAGCAATACTCCACGCAGGACCGTACTTGCGTCTTGTATAGCAAGCAAAGTTGATTTGGCGTGAAGAAGCGCCGCACCTTGTTCAGGACTCCGAGTTTCCGTGAAGCTGTTTTTATCACGCTTTCGATGTAGTCCTTCGGATTCAAGTCGCTGCGAACCTCCATACCGAGCAAGGTGATACTGCTCTGTAGCGTTAGTGTTGTGCTCTGGAGAGAGGGAAAGGAAAGGAATGGCGACGTTTTAGCCGTAAACGCGCACACCTGAGTTTTCTTGGCATTGAACTCAACCAGATTTGCTGTACCCCATTGAGAAACAAGGTCGAGCTCTCGGTTGAGTTCAATGACAAGATTCTCACGACTCTCTACGGTTTCTGCCCGTCCAGCCTTTGCGTGTCCGAAGTAGCCCGCATGCACTGTACTGTCGTCTGCATAGCAATGGATGTTCCCAAGCGGAATCATATCATTGATATGCAGAAGAAACAGTGTAGGGGATAAAACGGAACCCTGGGGAACACCGGCATTCACTGACATGAACCGCGAACAGCATCCGTCGGAGAGGACACGAATTCTTCGCTCATGCAGGAAGCCGGCCACCCAGGTACAGAGCTGAGCAGGCAGACCATACGTCGGAAGCTTGGAGAGAAGACTTTTGTGCCAGACCCTATCAAAAGCTTTGGCGATATCAAGGCTGACAGCCAATGACTCGCCACGCTTGTCCATGGCTTCACCCCAGACATGCGTCATGTACGCTAGAAGGTCACCCGTCGATCGTTTCGGCCTAAAGCCGTACTGTCGATCGTTGATCAGAGAGTGACCCTCTAGGTAACGGACCAGGTGGTTGTTGAGGATCCTTTCCATAACTTTGCAAAGTACCGAGGTGACTGCTATTGGCTGATAGTTGGCCGGGTCTGAGCGGTCCCCTTTTTTGGGAACAGGCTGCACATTAGCCTCTCTCCAAGCTTCCGGCACATGTCCAGAAGAGTAAGAGATCTGGTAAAGGCGCGTGAGTACGGGAGACAACTCCGCTGCACATTTCTTAAGTACAACGCCCGGGATGCCATCGGGTCCACTAGCTTTCCGGACGTCGAGTGATTGCAGTTCCGCACGAACATCACGCTGCCTGATTTTAATGTCAGGCATCGTGGAGTCACAATGAGGTAGTGACGGTGGCTGTGCATTGCAATCATCGACTTGGGAATTAGCCGCAAAGAGTCTTGCCAGAAGATCGGCTTTCTCCTGCGGCTTATGAGCTAAAGACCCATCCGGACATCTCAGGGGTGGCAGCGAGGGCTGGCAGAAGTTGCTTTGCACGGCTTTGGCCAGACGCCAGTAACTACGGGAGCCCGTAGGATGCGTTACCAATTCGTGGCCAATGCGTGCGACGCGCTGGGCATCCGCTCTTATGTAAGCCTTCTTACAGGACTTGGAAGCATTGTTGTAGGCTGCTTTCAGTGACTCGATATCAGGAGCTTTAAGAGCCCGACCCCTGATCCAAGCGCGATACGCCGCCTGTTTCTGTGAAACAGCAACAGCACAATCGCGGTTGAACCAGAGGTTACGTCTGCCCTTACTGATGAGATGGGAATGTGGAATGTAATATTCCATACCCAATACAATCTCCTCAGTAATGGCAGCGGCGCAAGCTGATGTATCGTTATCACTGAAGCAGCGTTGCTTCCAAGGGATGGACGCAAAGTAGTCGCGCATACCATCCCAATCTGCAGACCCATAATGCCAGAGCCAGCGTTTAGCAACCGCCGGTTGCGGAAGCTTGGCCTGCGGCACTTTGGAGGATATCAGGCAGTGGTCAGATGAGCCTAGAGGGGCTCGGACCTCTACCTGGTATCCCTCAGGATGGGTCGTGAGCAGAAGGTCCAGTAAAGAAGGCGCTTGACTTGCAATGTCTGGGATCCTGGTGGGCTGATCAACCAGTTGTGACAAGTCGTGCGTGAGAGCGAATGCATGAGCAGAGATCCCTGCATGGTCAGTTTTGGAGGAACTTAACCACAAACTGTGGTGAGCATTGAAGTCCCCCAAAAACACCAGTTCTGCATTGGGATACTGCTCCTGCGCGTCATCTGCCACCCGACTCAGATGTTCAAAAAGTCGAGTTGTTTCAGCGTCTCCGGTGTGGGATCTGTAAAGACACACGTAGACTCTAGCCGAGGGGCCAGAGTCGATGTGTACCCCTAGCATGGAGAAGGATGGGTTTTCCAGGCATACCAACGCGTATATTAGAGCGAGATAGATAGACGAGACCATTTCACGTACACGCAGGCGGCCTAGGTAGGCCTGTCAGTCACCTTGAAAAGACAGCAAATGATTCTGAATTTGTGATTTAAAAAAAATTAAGACCGGTAGCAAAAATAATAGGTTGGCAGCTACAGTGAAGGATAATTTTAAGTAGAATGGAGCAGCTTAATGATCAGTTGTAAGCTTTGATTTATTTAAATTGACATCGATTCCCAAAAACAGTGCACTCTGCTTGGTCATAAGAAAATAACCCTAACCTACCAATCACAGAAACAAATCAATAGTTAGGTTAGGTACTTGTATGGAATCCTGTAGTTGCCAATGATTATCATGCACACATGCCTATTACTCATACATTGGTGATTTTTTGGTCTCGCCCTAGTCGATTTATTGCCAATGTACAAACGTCAGTAATAATAAATCTATGAACCAAACCGATCATATGTTGTATAGTCAGCAGAAAAAAAAATATAGTCAACATGAAAACTAAAGTTAAGGTTCGTTAAAAATGAATGCTTTTAATATTTATGGAACAAATTTTCTGGTGACTATCTATTATATAAAAGGCAAAGGTTCTTGAATGGCGGCCGCGTACCGGGAGACGCAGCGTTGGTAGGCCCTCCACAAGGTGGACCGACGATCTGATAAAGGTCGCAGGAAGCCGTTGGATGCGGGCAGCGCAAGACTGTTCGGTTTGGAGATCCTTGGGGAAGCTCATGTCCAACAGTGGACGTCTCTCAGCTGATATGATGATGATGATGATAGGCTCTGGTGACTGCTTACCACCAGGTAGGCCATATGCTTGTCAGCCAACCAAACATAAAAAAACCTCCCGCTGTCATAAGCTAGATGCCTAATTGCAAGTTAAATAAGGTAATATTTTTATAACATCCTGTAAGATGTTTAATTAGATAACTTGATACCATAGCATAATTATAACTTGGCTAACCATAACCAGTTGAGAAACTCTAGATCACAGATAACGTGTCTTTATGATAACAATTTTATGTTTCGTTAACTTTAAAACTTTTTTTATCCGCTTAAAATTAATATCAAAGAAAAGTCATCCCAATGCAAAGCTAGTTAATGCGAGAGATAATAGTCCCCCATCCACTAACGATTATTCCGTATGACTCGTCCTCATTGATCAACTGTAGAGAATTTATCATCGTAGGGATAAATAAAATCGCGCTTGAGACACCTAAGTAAAGCATGTAAAGATGACATTATCTTTACATGCTTTCCTGCGACTTTTTATGTAACTAAGGCAAAGTTGACGGAAGGTTCAAAAATATTTTAACACCGTCATTCTTTCGCGCTTTGCCCATCTACTAGAATTTATTCCTTATAGATTGGAAATCCCGGCAAGAATAAGCACTAGTGGATGGGGGGCTAATATAAGCGCCGCATACCCTCACGCCTCTTTTGAATGACCCAGGATTGTAAGAAGAAGGGATACGTGTGCTGGCAGTCTATTCCACTTCTTGAATGCTGACGTCTTGTGGGATTATGAAGTACATTTTAAGGCAAGCATTTTAATATTAGAGGGGTGGGGTATACCGGAATAGCTTGAATTTGGAGTGCCTGACCCGGGGTGCGACCTTATATTGGTGGGGACATTATAAACATATTGTGGGCGTTTAGACCCTATATAATTATTAGAGTAAGTACCTTCCACCTACCTTTTTTTTGTTGACGGGGAGGTCAAATGCATTTACGCATCGTCCCTGCGGGGTAGTGCCAACTGCAGGGGATATGTGGGACTCGAGGTAAAGACGTTCCCTCCATACCCACTAAAGTACCCTTAATCCTTCAGTGCGCTATTACGGGACGGCTCGGGATCTGCGCACGTGAGCGCAACTACACTGAGACCGTCTCGCGCTTCCCGTCTAGGCGCTCCTTGCACCAATTGGTGGCCAGCAGCCCCTCCTCCACCGACAGTTGCTCTTCCTGGCGCGTCCTCCTGACGAGGACACCGAGAGCAGCCGTCGGAACGCATCCGGGGGACTTTGGGCGCGGTCTTAGCCCTGGAAAGGGCCGTCTGGAGCTAGCAGTGGTGGGAAAACAAAAACAAATCGACGATGGTATGTGACTTCGGATGCCAAGGGGACACACTTTTGACATCAAAAGCCACACATCCGCCGAGAAAGTTTCCCCACCACGTTACCAGGGTTCGTCACGAGGAGGCTTCGAGACGTGGATCCCACCTTCCACCTACCTACCTTCTACCAAGCCATATCATTTCATAATCTAATCCAGCGGGTGGACCACAGAGGCGGTTACTACCAGCAATAAAAACTTTAATCGTGCACAGTTCGTATTTATAATAGCTATTAAATAATTATTTTTCACGGTCGCTAATAAAAATTATTTCGATAATTCCTATTTACGGCCGTAGAAGCATTAACGCACGCATTAACTAAAATAAAATACAGGAGGTACTTTCTCTTTGAAAGTGTTTCCATACCGTAGTAATCAACTCAATCCGGTGTTAGTCGCCATTTATAGGTGAATGAGAACGGCATGGAAGAATTTTACATGTATTTATGTAACCTATTGAGAATTTTTATATCTTCGCTGCGGAAGGCGGTAGTAACTTCTAAAATACCAGAGGCGTTTACCGCATGCCGCCAAGCAAAGATGAAAAGTCTAAGCATTTCATGGCTTCACCATGCGAGTGCCAGGTAAAGCGATTTGCAGAGACACTTCTCTGCAAAACCCAGTCACAAGTCTCAGACACTGCTTCTGGATCCCCAGCCAGAAGGGACATGTGATCCTCCTGATGCACCGGGCATTTCCCTTCACTACCTGGCTTCCCTACCTGGCATAGTCTTTCTGCTTAACTATATAGTGATTCCGAGTAATTGATAATTGTGGTTTTAAGTCAAAGTCAAAATTTCTTTATTCATTTAGGTACAATTTGTACACTTAAGAAAGTAAATTTTGATACCATCGGTTCAAGAGTCTACCAGGAGGCCTTGTTCTGAGATGTCTTTATCTCATACAAACAAAGGAAGTTTTTTTGTTATGGTGTGTAAATAATAATTTTATACAAAATCAATTGAGTCTAATAATTTGCGACATCAATCTGTCAGCGATAGCCTCACTAACAATGTGATGAAGACTGACACTAATTATTAATATACTGAATGCCTCAAGCAAAAAGATGTTCTTAATAATATCCATATTATGATACAGAAATAGGTGGTCTTCGTATAAACATGTTTCTCATTATGATAGTGATGTGCACAAATTATAACTTAAACAAGGTGATAAGCAACTCCTTTATATTTTTCATTTATTTTTAAGCGAAACATACATAATTTGTTCTCTTATAAATAACTTCATTAATTAATACAAGTAACAAAAAAGTTTCCACGATATCATTCATGAGTTTCTCCCGAGTTCTTCTTACTTTAAGTACATTTTCACTTCACATTTGCAAAATGCAGTAACGTACCTCAATGTATCGCGACGCCATAAATGAGAATAGCATAGAATAGATAACATTTAGGTTATTTGAAACGAATAAACTAAATGTTGTTTGATACGTTAAACCAAAACTAGTGAATTTATTAATAGTGAGACTAATAAAGGTCTTAGCTCGGAAAGGGAACGCCTCTTTTTATGAGAAGGTCAAGCAAATGACTCCATTCCACCTGACGGTAAGCAGAAAAGGGGTCCAAATGCGAAGATAGCTGGTGCGAGGGATAAACCGTTAAGCTAGCAACCCTCGCCTTGCCGACCGTCAAGTTGCTTCTTCACGCGTCTTTTGAATGACCCAGGATTGTAGGAAGAAGGGAAAACGTGGGCCGTCAGTGAATTCCATTTATTGATTGTGCGACAAAGAAACAAGTTGCCAAATTTTTAGTTCGCGTTGGAATGGTATTAGCTACAGTTTGTCAGTGACACCATAAACCAGCACGCGCGGTCCTTAAAAGGGGAGATGGTGAGATTACGAAAAACAGCTCCTCAGAGCACTCGCCGTGGTACAGATGGTGGAACGCGCTCAATGACGCAACATCATCATCATCATCAACAGCTCATATAATGTCCCCACCGAGGGGCTCGAGCCTACCCACATTAGGGGCGATTAGGCCTTAGTCAACCACGCTGGCCAAGTGCGAGCTGGCAACTTCACACACAACCTAAGAATTTCTTCATAGGTGTGTGCAGGTTTCCTCACGATATTTTCCTTCACCGTAAAAGCGTCGATTAAACGTACATATGAATTCAAAATTTGAAAACACATTGGTACGTGGCGGGGATCGAACCAATGCCTCCCGAGTGGGAGACGACGCTCTTACGCACTACGCCACCTACGCTTCAATGACGCAACATCGCGGCGCAATTGGAGAGGCTTAAGATGGTTGGACTTGGACACGTCTTCGTCACCGATGATGCACGTCACGTGACGCTGCGTCCTATTCAAACAAATGAGTGTAACATGAATGATGAATTTGAGTTTACATCTTTCCTGGTTGTTGGGTTTTGTTTGTTTGTTTACTGATTATTACTTTTTGGGTTTGGTACCCCTTTTATGTAGACGACAGCCTGGCAACCTGTCACTATTTTGAGGCACTGCATGGGCCATACTGCCAGATGTGGCTTTATGTGTAACGAAATGTTACCCAAGGCTCTGCTCAACCCCTCATGGGATTACGAGCGTTATCAGTATGTATGTATGATACTATTTGTTTAACAATTTACATAAATAAACACTCATAATTTTGAAAAGGGACAAGTAGAGCTTTAAGTAACATTTGGTAAGACATAAAGCTACGTCTGGCAGTATGAGCCATGCTCTGCCTCTTTATAGTGACAGGTTACAAGCCTGTCATCTATAAATTTAATAATTAACACTTTGATAGAGGAAAATTAAACCAGAGCGTGTTGCAAAGAGCACTTTATCTATCAATGAAACGTTTTTGTAAATATGCAAAAGAAAACGCTTTGGATGTTAATTGTATACCGAAATCTTTACGTAATTAAGTAAGGACATTATCATGACATCCTTAAACCGGATTACGCAGTGCTCCACGGTCATGCGCAAGCGCATTAAAACGATAACGGTGCCTTGCGCTAACACCTGACACACTTGACGTGAACTGCACACAGACCGACTTACAGGTGGATTAGCATTGTAATTTAAGGTAGGAGATATTTATGGAAAATTGATCGAACTATTTTTTTTATATAAAAAGCTTGAGCAAATGACTCCAATCCAACTTAAGCAGATGCGGAGTCCAATTTTATCATATACAACCCTATGAGATTACTATAGATTTTTAATTACTTAAGTTAATATATTGGCATTGAAATTAATGCACCAATGTACGAGAGTAATGCGCATGTGTCGTGACAAACAGTACTGCCATTGTGGTACTGCACTATGGCACACCCTGACAGTTGCTGTGTTTTCAAACTGACTGACAAGCCGACCTACGCCGCTAGCGCGTACGTCTGTCGATCTCGCTCTAATATACACGTTAAACATGCTCTTGCACATTGCCGACCTACAGTTTCTAAATCTATGTGTCACCTACGTAAAAATTGATTTTTCCAAATAAAACTCTTATTTCTACCCGAGGCAGAATGAACAGAAAAAAACGCTAAAGACCACAAAACCGCAAACATATTAATCAAACAATTTGCTTTTCGACTCTAACAATATGTGTAGTAGGCTATTTTATGTTCTGCGCTATTCAATATTTAGATCTGTTACAGACTTTAGAGTTTTTTAACTCGTTAACAGTTTTATTTTTTTCTTTATTTTAAAAAATGATTGTTATCTATTCAAAAAAAAAATGGGATCATATAGATAGGTACTTTAATACTTTCGCGCGCGAACATTTTGAAATGAATGAATGCATTTTATTATTGAATATTTCCGAACAAGAAACTTTTTAAAATTTCGTATCGCTATAAGACTTGTATGAGACGCAGTTTTAAAAATAAATTTAAAATTTTACATATTACACCAACTCTACATTATTCGAAGCAAAAGTTATCCTTAAAGTTTTGTACGATAGGAAATGGCAAAACTTAAAACAACTTAATTCATTGATGACTCGTCAACCTGTCTTTTCTCATTTCCTATACAAAGTTTTGGCAAAGTTTTTGATTATGTTCCATGTTTAACCGACTCGATGTATTGCCTTTTTTCCACGAGATCGTACGCTGAACGCGAGACCTTGTCTCAAAGTGGCACAAGTGACATGCTTCAATGGCAATTGAAATTTTGCTTCCATAGTGGCCATATTATTTTATGTTAAGTGAAACTACTACTCCCACGAGACATGTTTACGTCATTGTCTTTCTTTATCGGGATTGCAATTGATTACAAACAAATACTAATATTTCGCTAAAAAAACATACCCAAATAAAATAATGGTATGGAAATATCGAAAAGACAGGCTGGTCCTAAATTCTATATATTTTTTTGGATACTTTACTTGCAGAATAATCGAAAAATATTCGCATGTACTTATTCAGAATGACTTTTATAGTTGAGTTATGAATTTTAATGAAATTTTAGACAATTTCGACTGACTTTTGCTATTTTTAACTTTTTGCTAGGATAATTCGTTTTTTTTAAACTATATTATATGAAAACTTATTGATGGACAGACATATGCAAGCATATATTTTTAAATCTAGAAAAAATGCACTGAAAAAATTGCGGACGATGCTGGGTTTGATTCCCGCCTTGGGCAGGTCGATTTTTCTAGTTTTAAAACTATTTATGCGTTTTTAAACGCAAAACTTATACCATAAGCATATATGTCTATTCTTGCCGTAGGAAATATGGAAACTCAGTGAAAATGTAAGCAAGAAGAAATTATGAAAGAGACAGTCATATAGCTCAATCTAAGAACAACCTCAACATACCTCGAAATGCATAACAAATCAGCACATAACTTTGTTTACTTGATTTCTATGAAACACTCTCACTGCAAGCTGACATCTCTCCAAATCTTTTCTAAACAAATGAAAGTGGTTTTTTGGAAACTCGTTTTTTGACTTGTACTTTATAAGTGTGATTCATACACGTGATGCTAAAAGGAAGAGTGTTTATCTTTCTATAGATAACTTTCTAAATAATTGTTAAAAATGTTTCCATTGGTACTCCGTTTGGGAATCTAACACATAACCAGTGAATAATTGCCTTGATCGTGCGCAAAATTGACATGTGACTTTGACTTCTAAATGCTTAGGTTTGGAGTGTGGGAAGCTCTACACAATATATTTATCGGTTCTATCGATTTACCCTTGGAGAGGAAAACCTATTACAGTAACAAGATTTTTTACTTCGTTTTACTGACAGATGAGTGCAGAAATATGTCGCTTTTACATATAGCTGTTTTCTTATCAACTTGGCAGTTAAGCTCTTTACCTTGATATTTATAAATTCTATGTATGAGATAGTACACTAACAACTTCCTTTATCAGTTTTAATTTTTCCAGCAGTTTTATAGAAGTGATCGCTCATTTAAGTGACAAAACCGCATTGTATCGTGGTATTGTATCGTGGATTGTTATTTTTGACTGTTCTAAAATTTTGCAATGAAGAGTCTTCTACTCTATATACAACTCGTGGTTACTGGGAGGCTAAAAGTGGAATCAAGCTTCAGATAAAACCCTCAACTACTGAAGGACTGGTTATTTTCTGAGTCTGTTCGGCGACGGCACCTAGCCAGGCAGGCTTAAAAGTATATGATCTGAGCTTAAAACAGATCGAAAACATTTGACTTTTACTATATTTTGGATATATAATAATTTGGATATATTTTTTGATACATGGACAAAATATATGCCAGTTAAGCGGTCATTATACCGGATTTTTGTAACGTAAATCTTATACTAGGGTATAGTATCATCTCTCATATATCCGCGATACTTTTGAATCTATACTTGCAGTAACATTACGCGGTGTAGGTTTATTTGACTGGCAAATACTACCATGTTATTTCTACAAAGCGAACGTTTCAAAGTCAAAAGACTATACCTCTCATACGAAATACACATGTGCATCTCTTTACATAAAATAAAACAAAATTAGTAATAACTGCACTGCGCTGATTAATAGTCATTCATGTCTTTGAAGACAACGCTCTTACGTGACCTGGTAACTATGTAACTTTTTGGTCATGATTATTTAACAATGTATGATATTCACGGAAATGAGTGTTCAATTATTATCAAGTCAGTTCCTGATCGTATTAAGGAAAGGTCTAGTTGTAGAATACTTAGAAAATGATTATAATAAAGTAACGTAATAGTTTTGTTTTAAGTATAACATACATACATATAATCACGCTCATAATCCTAAAAGGGACTGAGAAGATCCTTAGGTAACATTATGTATACATAAAGTCACATCTGGCAGTATGGGCCATGCAGTGCCCTAAGACAAAAGCGGCACCAAACTCACATGCAAAACCTAAAAGTAGAGTGGTAGTATCTTAGGTCCCTTCATTCAATTAGCAACAGTAAAAGCAGTACTTATGCCACTTGCTATGTGCGTGTTGACCCATTACATACAATAAGCTAAGTACCATCTCTTATTTCTTAGCAAGGACAAAACGCAACTGACATTGGTACGCATACTTTTTTGATTTAATTCATTTAGGAAGTCTGTTATGAAGCAATATTTTTTATGTATGAATCTAATTTATTTTTAAGCAATAAGCAATGCATAAAATACAATTAATATTTTTTGACTATATACAGTTAATGGATGACTACAAATTGAACTATTTTATTTTCTTGATGAAATTATCTCTGGTTAAATAAATGAGATTTTAAAGTTTATAATAAATTAATTTGAAAAAACTCGAATACAAATCATAGAGCTGAATACCAATGTGTTATCAAAAATTATTACGAAAAAATTAGCAGCGATATTTAAGTTTACTCAAAATTATGAAAACTCTTTATATAGCAAATTAACAAAAGTAGCGCGATAGGTTGCATGGACATTTGTAATATTATTAGCAATCTATTAATTTTTATGTAACTAAAATTTTAGCATAAAGTTGTTAATTTGAATATAGCATGTTATGCAAGTTGTAAATTTCATACATAGTTTTGCATTGGCTATTGCATTTGCTTTGCAAATTAAAAGAAGTTTTAAATATTTTTCCGAGTTCTATACTCGAAAATACCTGGCACATTCCTCATGCAATTTAAGTATAATATCACAGTCCAATAGAAGTTCAAATACTATATCTTCTTCTTTTGTATATTGTATTGAATTTGTTGGTGTACAATAAAGTGTAAATAAATAAATAAATAAATAAATATATCTTGTAGTGTGAGGTTATATAGAATATGGTAATATATAGAACTTCTATAAACTGTTTTCATTTTAATTTTGTTTCAAATTTCATAGCCTCCTGAGTCCGGAGATTTTTTAAGCGTAAATCGATTTTTGTGATTTTTCCT
The DNA here is from genome assembly GCA_955850985.1 of Elophila nymphaeata. Classification (NCBI taxonomy): domain Eukaryota; kingdom Metazoa; phylum Arthropoda; class Insecta; order Lepidoptera; family Crambidae; genus Elophila; species Elophila nymphaeata. The sequence goes on from OY039087.1 coordinate 18,742,656, forward strand.
TTGTATTAGACATTTTTCAGTTTACAAAAAAGAGTTAAAAAAATATACTAATTTTCCCCATAGATTTTCTTTATGCCCCCAAACGAGTTCATCAGGATCATGTCCTCGTACGAGTACGTGAAGAAGTAAAATTATGAACAAAATTAATAAGACAATAAGAAACATTATAGTAACTGACTTTATTAGTTGGCCAATACAAAACACTTTCAAAATATACTATACAATAAATCTCAACAATAATAATAAGAAACCTTTTATTAATAGTATTTATTAGTTAAGTAATACAGAAACATGCAAACTATACAATCGGTCTCAATAAAAAATATAATTTACGAACTTTTTTGAAAGCTTCCTTCAAGATATTAAAATTAAAATGTAGCCGAAGTTTTTAAAATTAATTGAAATAAATAAGAAAAAAACCAAAACTAAGCAGTTGAATGTCCTCGCGGTCCCTATCTGCACGGAAAAAATAATATATGCTTCGTATGAGTTAGTCATATTTAAACCGCGAGTACATATAGTTCTTGTGGTGCTTTGGATTTATAATTTCAATGAATTACGAAAATAAAACAGTTTCCGAATGCCTCATTACTATTTATCCATAAATATGATGGTACATATAATTAACTTAAAATTATGATTAATCACCATTTAACCCACTGTGTGCCATGGAGGATCAAGCTGAATGCGCATTGTTTTAGGTAGGCGGGATAATTTTTTTTTAATATAGGTGTCCACACTGCATAAATATGTATAGATGACCTTAAAATCAATCATCAGGTCGACAGTAGAATCATGTAGAACCTTTATTTTTTTATGTACTTACATAAGAGGATAGAGCTAGTAACCCGTTAAATAAAATGTCCACTAATTTTTTTGTTACTTTAGATAAAATTTCACTTGACATTGGTAAAATGCGCAATATTTATGTCTCGTAAATTATTCAATATATAATAGAAAATGTTTATGCATTAATCATTCACGAAATCACGATAACACAATGAAATTACACTAATTAATTTAATATTGTGAACAGCAACATTTTTCAATTATCACAACCCTTTTGACGTCACTTTACCGCATTCTTAATCAATTGTTTGGCTGTATATACTCAAGCGAGTACAGCAGTGTCAGAAGGGTTAAAAGTAGTCATAAAAATAGCTTCAGAGGTTATGGATGGAGCGAGGCTCACTTCTACTTTCAAGTTTATCATCACTTACATTTATTGAGATTAATGCAAAGAACTTGCTGTCTAGTAATCAAAAAACTAGTAAGAAAGGTTATGGGAATGTATGCTTAATGAAAACCAATCACATCGAAAATTTTAATTTTGAAACCACATTGTTCAATAGATACTAACATTATCGGGTTCCGTTTATCTTTTGATAATACAAAATATTAATAGCAAGTTATGGGTAGTGAAGACAAATTCATTATGAATATACTTCATTGTTCATAATTAAATGTATTAATGTAATGGGAACGATTCCGCGATGTTGTAACGTGTATATATCATAAATTAATAATTCAGTGTTTATTAAATTACAATAGAATACAAAATTAACTTTGTGCGTTTTTCCTATGACACAGATATCTTTAAATAGAACTATTATTTTGATGTGATTGGCAAATAAGTATGCCTACTGTGAGATGAGTAAGCAAGCAGTCACGTTAGACTATCGCAACATGGGCGGCGGTGATCACTTAGCATCAGGTGAACCGTTTGCTCGTTTTTCCCCTTTTCCATAAAAAAAAACTAGCACTTGCAACCAGCTTGCAACACCAATACTGACTAGGGTTGGGCTTAGTGGTGGCTTATTAATCCTGCCCATTGAAGTTTTGGTAACTCACATACAGAAACACAAAACTATAAAATATAGGTTACCTGATTGCGGTCTTCTTTAAGGAGGATGCACTGGCCCAGTATATTGTTAAATAAGTTTTTGAAATCTAGTCAAAAAAAATCATTTAACAATATTAGCGTACATGCTAATCGAAACCTGTCAAATTTTCTAGAACTATGGAATAAGATTGAAAATTAACTAAGGATTTTTTGCAGTTGCATTCACTCAGTTCCTCACAGTGATGGCTGAGATCGGAAATTATTTACAATTGGTGTGAGTTGGCTTTGTTGAATGCGACTTGGGATGAATTGCGGTAGGTACGTTTTACCACAAGCAAGCGACTAGTAACCACATTAGTCATAATGAGTTAGAAGTCATAACAAGTTGTCCGTAAATTCCAAAGTTTCATTACTAATTATTCATCTTTAATATCTTCACTAGTTTTTTCAAAACAGTTACGGTGGAGCTTGTGACATTTTCATAATTCTAACTGTTATATTGTATAGAAATTCTTTTGCGAAACAACCGTTGTTGCCACATTTTCTTCATTTATAATATGGGTTCTCCAATACTTGTGTTAGTTTTAGAAAATTTTACTATTAAAGTTACTATACACAGTCAGCATCAGAAGTAGATTATCATTTTATTATCTAACGACCTAAAAATATTACATTAGTTTTTTTGGCCTCTATAGGCTAAGTTCACCGCTTACGGTGGTTATAAAGCGATCAATTTGTGCTTGTCTGTTACCGGTTTTTTACAACAATAAAATTTGCTTATGAGGTTTTTGATTATACTTTCGACGATACAAAAACATCCAGTTTCATATTGAAAGTCAATATAAAAAGTGTAATAATATGAATAAGTTTTCTTGAGCGGATTAATTTGAATCAAAAACATTAATGATACTGCTCTGAGCGCGATACCGAGCACCTTGAGATGTGTGCATAATTTTAAGTTCGCGAAATCACGTGATTGACCTCTTTTAAGTGAAACTGTACCTACTCGCAATAATATTAAAACACGCTGTAGGAGATAGCATGTTGTAGGTACATGACCACATTCTTTCCGACAAATATGGGAATTGTTTTTGCTATGTTACACTTTTGTTACCGCTTTGTGAAGAGCACGACTTTCCTTTGACACTTTCTTTACTGTCCTTAAGTGCGATTAGCGATCATTAGGATCGTATTTCTATTACCGGTACATCTATTTAGCCGTGTGATGCCAGCAGAGTAGAATGGCATCACCTCTATATCCTCCAATGGGTGCCGTACAAGGCGACTAATTGATGAGCAGATCATGATGGACGGAGTATAAGATGGTGGACTATTGCCTAAACTTCCTTCGATGACATGCCTTGTGTCCCTGCAGTGGTTCGAATAAGAAAGACTGTAATAATGATGACCTCTATCTAAATAAATGTGTATACAGGTTAACTTGTTAAATTGGATTAATTGAAAATAGGTATTTGGAACATGTTAATATATTAGCTTGTGACCTGAGAAAGGATAAACTCGGACAAGTCCTAGTTTTATACCCGTTAGATTATTTAGACTTTTGTTCGAATATACATTCTATATTTGTAAAAAATTGTTATGCAACGATAGTTTTATATATAAAATATTCTTACAAATATTATGATTATACATATAAACCCTGGTAGTTTTACTGCAGATAACAGTAAGCTTTATTACCAATACGTAAAATACATACAGATGTGTTTACAGCTTCCTTTTTTATTACCCAAGCTTTTAAGTTTAATTGGCTACCTTCAATTTAGAATTGGGCAATGAAAAAAGCAACCATACGTTGTATTTCAATAATTTGTTGTGCTTATTAGACGTAGTATTGCGACATACATATTTTGTAGAAAGAATCTGATAAATGCCATCTAATAAGTAAAAAACCGCAGCATTAGTTACGCGTTAATTTAATTTCTATAAAATACTAGCTGTAATCGTTGCAATACCATGTAAAAAAATATAATTATGTAAATTTGTTGGGTCAGAAACGCGGACGTCCCCAGAACACCCTACCAAAGTTTCGGTAGAGTTTGAGCAAGCAGACTTGAAAAAAATCCTGCTACAAAATAAACAGAATACAAAATTTCCCTGTGGATTGAACCCGATGCCTCTGGGGCTAGTACTGGTAGGTCAAGTACCGATGAACCACTGAGACAGATAACGTTTACAGCTGTTTGAGATTTACTACATTTCGTGCTAGTGTTGTACCCAATTGAGTACAGTTTAATATTTACGTCAAGTTTCTAAAACATACAAGTCTTAATTAGGTACATCGGCGCAAAAAGGGTTAAGAGCCTTATTGATCAACAGAATTATTATGCCTTCTTTTGTGTTTTTTTTAAAGTCTTTGCACTCATAATAAATCTATTAAAAACAAGGTGATCTGATTTAACTGTCCGGAACAGATTAATTCATTAGAGACCCTGCCATTACTTACAGTTTTAATAGCATTTAAAAATTAATGATAGTCAAAGTACTCGGATATGCAAACCATTCACCAAAGACGAGACCTTGCCACGTGTAATTGACAGAAACTGATCAAGGTGACCCATTACACATATTGACATGAAAATATTTTGGTGGCTACAAGTTCTTTTTGTATGAGTTCGTCGGTGGTTGAGTGAGGTAACTAAGTAAAACTCGCTTCTAATACTAGGCTCTAAGAATATACAATTCATTTGTGATTTGCCGAAAAAAACTCAAAAAAAACTATCAAAATTTTAAAAATAATATAGGTGATAAAGCTTATAACAAGATGAATGATTATTTTGGTGACTCAAATGCGTAGGAGTAAAATCTACCCAAAATTTACGCATGTAAAACTAGAATTTTAATATATTAACAGATCTATTTACCTGTAATGATGTTTTGAAATCATTACGACATTGCAAGCTGCTGAGTTTCTTTCCTCGCTTGTTCTCCGTCTTAGTATAATAATTATTTAAGTTAAATAATTATTTCGTCCCGAAACTGTAGTAGGGTTGTCGACGATTTAAAAGTACTTAGTAGTAAAGTGCATTTAAATAAAGGACTTTTTTAATATTGAGTCGAATCAAAAGAAAGACAAGTTTCAAATGAAGTTAAATTCAGAATTTTACTTTCAGCTGGAACTTATCAGGTGGTTGAAGGCCGTCTTCGCCGTTAAAGGTCAAAAGGTGGTGTTTGGCCAGACAAGAGCTGATTAAAAAAAAAAAAAAAATAGGTTTATTCGAAAATTCGTGGTTACAATGTTAACGCCGAGGCTTCCCAGTAAGTAATCAGAGATACTTGTGTTGGGAATGTCTCGCAACTTCCTTAGTCGTTTACAATGATTAACACCTTTGAACGTTTTACAATATTGAGTTAGATAGTAAACTTAGACTAGTGTGTTAGTATGGGGATTAGTACTATTGTTGTGTGTGTGTGTGTGTGTGTGTGTGTGTGTGTGTGTTTGTATGTGTGTCAATAACGTCATGTTAGCCTAGCAATCAAACCCTCAACTTCATCATATGACAGAGAATGCAACCAATTTGTAATGACTTTCTTACATGCAAATGAGTTCATTGTGTGGATTTCGAGCACCCGGTTTATTTTATTATATAAATAAGCGGATTGAAAATCAAACTGGCGCCTGGCAAACACTGTACGAACAGAAGGTAGGATGGCAACTATATCTTTCCGGCGCTTATTATACCTACCCTGGTCAGCGGTCACTGGCAAAGCTTTATGACATCTTAGAATTATTTGGAAGGTTTTTTTTGAATTTTTTTTTGGTTTAAGCAGCTAACCTTAATATTATGTAAAGTACAGAGGGATTAGCTATCTTATTATTAAGACACTTAACTATAGTATTATAGTTCATACCTTAATCAAGGGTACAGGATGAAGGTCGCGTCCAATATCCTAAAATATCCTCACTTTTTATTTCGTGTTTATACCATAACTAGCTTTTTCCCGCGACTTGGTGCGCGTAGAATAGTTATTTCGGGCAGCATTTAAGTTTTCTTATTTTCTTCTAACTTAAGAGCCATAAACCAGTTGTCATCGATTTTACTTAAAAAATGACAGATTTCCATACAAACTTCCATCCCTTATTTTACCCCTTAAGAATTAAATTTTCAAAAATCCTAAATGCTCTTACATAATTTCTAACTGCAAGGCCATGCACCAATTTTAGTGGATTTTACTTTAAAAATGACGGATTTCCATACTAACTTAGACCCAGCGGTTTGGGCTGTGCGGTGGTATGTCAGTCAGTCAGTCAGTATTCATTTTTATATATTTATAGATAGTCACCATTGAGTGTTCCAATCAAATAAGCATTCACCACAGCCTATGGATACTTGCAATACCAGGGGTATCAGATAGACAAACCTACGTTGTAGTCCTCTGTGAAAATCTCGACATTCCACGACCTTTAGCTCATTTTCATGTCTAATGTAGCAATTTATTTAACTTTAATTAAAGTTATGTGAATATTAGCACGCTGTCCTTGTTTCTAATGCATACTTAACAATTCAAATAATATAATTATCGTGTAAGTGTGAAATAACTTAAGCCACGATTTCAAAATAAAAGCTTAAATCAATAGAATGAACGCAATTGACATCGCAACTAATTGCACGTGGGTTAGCTATGAAAATATTTACTATTTATTTAAAAGAGACTTTTAAGTGCACAAATCCAAACTGACATTAGCACCTTATTTTTCTCTAATAAGATTCATATTTCAAGTGACATGACGTAGTAAAATAAATTAAAGTATCAATAAATTAATGATGTGCTTTGATTCGTTTTCGTTGATCAAGCCGTAGAAAGTAATAATAAAATTGTCTCATAATAATGTACTTTAATATGTCACAAATAGAGGTCAAAAATCTTTAAATCTGTGTCAAGTAAATAAGGGAGACATGACTAAAGTGGACATTTGAGAGGATCACTTGAAGGTAGATATTTGAGTGTTCAACTTTTATGGACAAACCACTTTTGTTTGCAGCTAAAGAGACACTTGGAAATTCTATTAATTTTCGTTTTTCCCATGACTCTATAGATAAGGCGTGAAAATATTTTATGATTAGGTCATTTGTTATATATGAGAAACAAGGGCAGTCAGATAAAGGTAGACTCCAAGTCGGAGGATGCAAATGAAGATCTTGCTGCATCTGATGTGAGCGGTTCAGAAACTATATTAAATTTGAGCACCAGTGCTGAACTAATTGACGGTAATTCACGCTCGTCTGTTATAGGTGAGAACTCCATCGCACAAGATAGATATTAAATATTTAAATTAGTTCACATAGTCGTTTGAAAAGTAGTAGTAGTAGAACTTTAATAATATACTATTAAACCTTTATGAACATACACGTTACCGACTAATAACAATAAAAAAGCAAAGAAAAGTCGTTATTTTCCGCGTTATGCGTCACGTACTCCCTGGTTGAAGATAAGGCGATGATATAAATGGTTTCTAATCTATTGTCAGCGAATCCTACAGTT